>CAMZMU010000111.1:12213732-12813732 GCA_947311845.1 Poa pratensis
TAACATGTTAGGAGTGGTAGGCAGATAACTTAAGCATGTGCTGATTCTTGAGAGCAAAATCATCAATGTACTCGCACTCATCATCTATTATTGGCCTCATACCCTAGACTTCATCTCTACCAACCATTGTTCTAAGTTTCTCTAGCAACTCTAGCAAATTAAAACATTATAAAATTTAGCTTATTTTTTCAGTAAACTGCCAAGTGATTCGTCCGTTCTACTATATCATAAGAAGAAGAGAAGAAACGTTTTTACATGTTGACTGTTTTTGGTAGGGGAATACAACCGAAGAAACACTCCATCCACATGAGGACTATGCCAGAGAAACCATCTCACTAACACTATCCTCTTGATGAAATCATGCCAGACATATTTTTATTATATTATTATACAAGATCTAACAAAAGAATATATTGATCAAATCGAAGTCACCCTCTTGGTGACATCTGTCGCTACACCTACAAGGTTGATGATGGGGTGACCACGATCGGGGGCAATGTGCACAGACCGCTCAGCGACGCCACCATCTAAATCCGGAGGCCTCAGCAAGCCCTTCAACGGCGAGCCGGGGCACAAACCGATCCAATAGACCCTAAACAGACGCTAAATAGATCCAACAGCGATCCAACAGCCGGGAGCACAAACTCAATTTTGATGACTGCCTTCGCTTCCTTGCCGCCGCCCACAGTCGATAGACCGGAACGGGCCGGACCCAGCCTAAATAGACGAAACGCCGCGACACCTCCATAGCCAGTCAGGACCTCGACGAGCAGGAATGGGCGGTTGCCGCCCTACCCATCGCGTCGCGCAGGAGCGCCATCCGTCGCTGGCAAGGCGCTAGGAGGTAGGACGATGATCGCTGCTGGAGGAGCACCGCCACGCCACCAGGCCGGGCCACCCATACCAGATCTTCTCGCCCGCCGGGGTGGGGACCTTCTATAGAGCTATTCCGAACATTTCAGTGGATGCAAGTCTCCGCGGGTTCTTTCCCGCCAATTTTCACTTGGGCTGACCGTCAAAGGATCGTTTCGCGCGCACCGCCAAACCGCCCGGCCGGCGGAGAGCAAGCGTACGTGCACACATGATGCATGGGCAGAACCATGCAACCATCAGACGTATTCAGCTAGCGCATGCACGTGTGTCGGCAGAAGGACCGGCTCCACGCTCGCGCGTTCCTCCGTTTTCTTAACTCCCAGTCGGTCGGTTCTATTCCATCGACCGGCTTCATCTTCGGGATTTCTGGGTCCTGGTCCAGTGATCTCTTTATATAAAAAAAAAATCAAAAATCATATTTATAAGTTTTAAAAAAAATCTGAAAAAGCTTCTGCATGTTGTCAATGATATATCCCATAAATTTGAAAAATTTCGATTTGAAGTACTTTATATTCAGATCTACACAAAATGAAAAATGTGTGGAACTTAATGTACGCCACTTTCAAATCTCCAAAATATTCTAAATGTGTCAACCTTATTACTCTTGTGGGTTCGATACACTGGAAATACTTTCCACGAAAATACTCACAACACACCGTGTACTTGCAGGCATCAGTTAGCACAGAGTAACTTACTAGATAGCTAGACCAATGGGACCGAGAACTTGAAATAGTTTGAATTGATATGCTTGGGAGACACATCAACGTTCATAAAACAAGGGCCATGAGGCCAAATTTACAACTCTGGCTGTCATAGAAGCCAAGAGCACTAAACACAACACATACAACTCGCCTACCCTCCATCTCTCCATCTCTAGAAGGTTGCCTCTAAACAGTCATGCCGAGCGCCAAGCATCGTTCTCATCCTGGTTGGGCATCCAGTTTTCGTGATGCCATCTCTGGAGGCAGTCACCCAAACCGATCGGCCATCACACACCATCACATTACCACACATAAAAAGAAATTACCACGTGAAAAAAAGAGCAACGTCACATGGCGGATCCCTTGTCAGATTTTTTAAGAGTAACACGAGTATTTTGATAAATCCAGGCGAGTTGGCATTAGATCTTGTTAAGAAAAACTAATGTTGAGCTAGAAGATTAGGTAATATCTATAAACTATTTGATATAAATATTTTTTTGGATGCACTCTATTGTTTTTTGTTGATAACACTTCATACTAAATGTATTAAATACCATTTTGAATACTATATTTAGGGGCCCTAATTCTATTTTTGTCCTTGGCCTCCAAAATCTCATGACTATGCCTGGGCGAGATGTCATTTGGCCAACCGCCGGCTAGCCCCTATCAGTCTCAATGTGTTTTTACTGCACGTCTAGACACCATCGAGAAGAGTTTTGGGGCGAGATACCGGATCCGGCTAGCTGGCAACCGCCTATCATTTCAGTACCGTCGCATGACTTCGAACAAGTCGCGACCTCGAAGATTTGTCTGACCAACCGAGGTGAAATGTAGCTTGTTGTTGACATCTTGGCCAATGAGCAATCGAAAACTATGCACCTTACCCTTGATATAAATCATATCGAAAAACTATGCACCTTACAAATCGTACTTGATAAACTTTTAAAATAGAGTGACAAATTGGGAAACTATATATCCAACCTAGCCATGGTACTTAACGATTCTATCTCATCTCTAGTACAGATTCGGCATATTAACATGTTAGGAGTGGTTAGGCAGATAACTTAAGCATGTGGCTGATTCTTGAGAGCAGAATCATCAATGTACTCGCACTCATCTTCTATTATTGGCCTCATACCCTAGACTTCATCTCTACCAACCATTGTTCTAAGTTTCTCTAGCAACTCTAGCAAATTAAAACATTATAAAATTTAGCTTATTTTTTCAGTAAACTGCCAAGTGATTCGTCGTTCTACTATATCATAAGAAGAAGAGAAGAAACGATTTTACATGTTGACTGTTTTTGGTAGGGGAATACAACCGAAGAAACACTCCATCCACATGAGGACTAGTGCCAGAGAAACCATCTCACTAACACTATCCTCTTGATGAAATCATGCCAGATATTTTTATATATATTATTATACAAGATCTAACAAAAGAATATATTGATCAAATCGAAGTCACCCTCTTGGTGACATCTGTCGCTACACCTACAAGGTTGATGATGGGGTGACCACGATCGGGGGCAATGTGCACGGACCGCTCAGCGACGCCACCATCTAAATCCGGAGGCCTCAGCAAGCCCTTCAACGGCGAGCCGGGAGCACAAACCGATCCAATAGACCCTAAACAGACGCTAAACAGATCCAACAGCGATCCAACAGCCGGGAGCACAAACTCAATTTTGATGACTGCCTTCGCTTCCTTGCCGCCGCCCACAGCCGATAGACCAGAACGGGCCGGACCCAGCCTAAATAGACGAAACGCCGCGACACCTCCATAGCCAGTCAGGACCTCGACGAGCAGGAATGGGCGGTTGCCGCCCTACCCCATCGCGTCGCGCAGGAGCGCCATCCGTCGCTGGCAAGGCGCTAGGAGGTAGGACGATGATCGCTGCTGGAGGAGCACCGCCACGCCACCAGGCCGGGCCACCCCTACCATATCTTCTCGCCCGCCGGGTGGGGACCTTCTATAGAGCTATTTCCGAACATTTCAGTGGATGCAAGTCTCCCCGGGTTCTTTCCCGCCAATTTTCACTTGGGCTGACCGTCAAAGGATCGTTTCGCGCGCACCGCCGAACCGCCGGCCGCGGAGAGCAAGCGTACTGCACACATGATGCATGGGCAGAACCATGCAACCCTCAGACGTATTCAACTAGCGCATGCACGTGTGTGACAGAAAGACTGGCTCCACACACGCGCGTTCCTCCGTTTACTTAACTCTCAGTCTCGGGTTCTATTCCATCGACCGGCTTCATCTTCGGGATTGCCAACATGAGAGATAGATGATCAGAGGATCCTAGAAGACGACAGCTCAGCAACTTACCCAGAAACAAGAGAAGATCGAAGAAGATTATGTATGCGCTGAAGAGAGCTAGTGATCGATCTGGCGGCCGGTTAGTTGGTTGGTCCCCCGGCCTGGCTCATTAATGAACTCCACGTGCGCGGGTTAGTACTACCTTGGTTGGGCACGCGCGGCGCCATTGATTGCACATACATAATCCGGATATGCCAAGTTGACCAGGGCATATAGTATTTACCTATAGTACTACGCAATGCATTGCCGGGTTCCAATGCGATTGTGTTTAGCAGGAGATAAGTCGTAACTTAAGCTCATTAGGCGGCCTATGCCAATTCAAGTTTCTTAGCACGGTTTTATAGCCATTTTGCTTATGTGGCATACTAGTTAATGAAGAGAGAAGATGAGGTTGTAGCTTAGCTAAGATACAACCTTTGCACGTGACCATAGGCAAAAAATGGTTCTACCCCAATCATATGTATGCATGAGCCCAAAATCATTAAATGTAGATACAACACATAGGAGACAATACATTGGACTAATTGTATCTTAAATATTTATTAGTCCTATGATTTCGTGCTAAGAGATAGTGCATTGGCAGAAACCTTAGCGGGGATAAGAGAATAAACCGGGATTGCTGTAAATGGCAAATCTGCAGGGATGGTTCCGCGATCCTCTGAATTAAACCAGCACGGAATCGGAGGGCCGATGAGTTAACCTGTCATCTCTCAATCAATGGAGAGATCCAAGCCAGTCAATCAATAGCCGCAATCGTATGAGCTCCGCTGTCGACACGTACACGCACGCCCTCGCTATCATCCCCGACTCGTAATTAAGGAAGGCCCAGACCAAGTTGATCCTACCACTAGTAGTAGAATTAACAGCATGCATTAATGGCAACCATGGATGCGGACAAAGGACGATTATTGTCGTCATCGATCATAAGACGCATTAATCACAGGGCGTGCGCAAGCCCTTAAACAAGCTCGGAAGAGGAAGAGAGGGGACAGCGAGTTAATCTGTTGGTGTCACGGCCCGACAAGCGGTAAGAACAGCAGGGAGAATTACAGATTAGCCAGCATTCAGGCCCAGGGATTAACGGTATCCCAAGCATCCTGTCTCGTAATCTCTCTTTTCTCTAAGCCGGCTGTCTTGGATCCGCCAATATGTCAGAGTACGCGCGCGGTAACATTCCGTTGAGTCAGTTACCATGACATAAGCACATGTTACTAGGCACCGGCAAGGTAAATCCACAGCCGGTCAATCGTTGATGGACTCATGGAAAGAAGCTCTGAGTTTACCAGTAAGTAAAACTCCAATCCTAAGTACGATGGGTTATGTGGTCATTTCCCAAATAATAGTAACAGGTACACAGGGTGCCCCGATAGTAGGATGGCCCTCACTAATAACCACCATATATTATCCATTACGTCGAAGATACTGATAAATATTAAAAACTCAAAGTTTACGATCAAGCCCACATGGATTAATAGCATGTAACACACATGTAGAAACGAATCAATCTAATCGATGACGGTGCGTTTACAGGTTACTAGTCTTGCTCTAATTGGAATTATACAACACTATGAAAATTTGTGTTAACTAGATGAATTTTTATTCTAGAAAAATTTGTGTTAATTCAGTTAATGAATTTTTGTTCATTTCTACATGTTGCACTAAAATTTGTCAACATAAAACTAAACATTTTATTCCGGAAACATTCAAGAGAACTTGTTTGCGGCAGATTATATCAAGCGCATTGCACGGAGTATATAAAACAACCAACTCGGATGTATGCAGAATTTGTAGAAAAGCAGATTAACTGACATTTCTAATGTCAGTACCAAATATATAACATGTATAAAGTTCAACTTATATTGAAACCACTGTGTGCCACTCCCTCTGTTTCTAATTATTAAGCCTTTTTTTTAGCTTTTTCTTGATTTATACGTATCTTATTTGATCCGTATATATTACGGATTAGAGGGAGTAGTAGAAAGAACCAATTAAAAAATCTTACACTAACTCCACTTGTACTTGTGAAGTTCTAATCAGTGGATAGCTATAAATATGTTTGCGTGCTCATATACTAAAACAACTATTAAGATATTTTTCGGTCAATATGATTCAGATGCATCTACCATAAATATGTATGTTATATAGCTTACGCAATGGCATAATAATCCGTGAACATACATATTTGAAAATTTATTTAAATACAATTGTATAACATATAGAGATTCAAGTGTATTTCTCATCTACGTACATTACAATTGCAAAACATACATTTTTCTTACAAACGTTAGGAACAACATTGCTATGTGATTAACTCTGTAAAATATCTAACATGAAATTAGAGTCGCTAAGGTCGTAGTATGCTAAAAACAATGTTAGAAGTATAAATTTTAGTGTAAAACTATGTATATTTAAAATAGCTCCAAATGTAAGTGAATTCCAACTTATTTGACCCTTGTGCTCTAAGCTTTGAACCGTGAAAAAAATACACAATGTATCTTCAAAAATAAGATTTAGTAGAGATATCTGTATCATATTGACTAAAACTCTTTTTTATTTTTCTAGCTATGTTACAAAACTTTAGTTCTTCCTGAGAAACTTTTATATTTCCTTTGGTGAAACCTATGACTGAGTCATGTTCTAAGATGTATATGGTATCTTTGGTTTTGCTAATTAAATCAGAGAAAACTTTTCTCTAAGAAAAAAGTGTTAAACAAGTTTTTTATGTCTCTATGCCTTCTAAATTGAGAAAATCTGTTCAAAACATATTAAGTCTCTTGGCTATGATGTTGGAATCGATCCCACCAGCTCTTGTCTTCCTTAATGACCCAATTGGACCAAATTGGCTGGTTAGAACATTTTTGTTCCCACAATTGGGACGTCCATTAGCTTGCTGATGAATGAAATTCATCTAGCTAGTAAGTTGGTTGTGTTCGTACGAGATGCAAACGCCATGTGTAAATTCTCGTGTGGCAGTATGGTAAGGGTTGATACGGGTTCGAAAGACGACCTTCTCCTTCGTGCTCCTCTCCTCCCCCCCCCCAAGGGCGACGGGGCGCCCTCCTCTTCTCTGACCGAACCTCCCCCCTCCCCTGGTCTCCCCCGTCACCGCCGGCGGTTTGGGTCACCGGCGAAGCCCGGGCGCCGCCGGCGGCGGCGGACCTCTTTTCCCCCCCCCCGAGAGCGGGTCGGGGCCCATCTTCTCCCCGGCGGCGGTACTTTTCGGGGGGCAGTGGTTCGGTGATTCCGAGTGGAGCTGTGCAGCGGCGCTGCTCGTGGAGCGGCGGGCGTAGCGGATGCGGGGTTGGTGCTGGTGCTGCCCCCGGCCAAGATCTGGGCCCTCGGGCCCCATCCGGGCTTGGGCGGGCCGGTGCGCCTGCGCCTGTGACGGCTCCTGGAGATGGCGGCGGCGATGATGCTGGTACAAGGGACGGCGGCGCTGTGGCCTGCCTGTTGCAGCAGGGCGACGAGAGCTTTACGGACCTGTTCTAGGCCCGGTCGGGCCAGCGTGGGCCTAGTTTGCTCCTGTTGCTTTGTCCGGTCGACTACCGCCTCTCGATGGTGGAGGTTGTTCCCTCCCGTGTGGCTGCGAGGCTGTTGTCCCTAGCTCCGGCGATGCCGTCTGCTCTGTCTTCCATGTCGTGGGCCAATGTTCAGGAAGAGACGACGAAGATGACTGCACAATCATGGTGGCGCCAGCTGGTGGTCGACGAAGAGGGTGGTGGTGCTCCGTTGCGACCGGGTGTTTTTGTGGGTGGGCTCAGGAGAAATCTTGGTCGGCTCGTTCGACACCGTCGCGGTGCCGCCTTCAAGTGGCACTATTCCTTGTTAAAGGGTGTCGGGTAGCCTCATCACACCTTACTCCGAGTGCTGGGGAAACTTTAGGACCAGTGAGCTGGTTCGGGCAGCAGCGCCGTGTCGACAGTTATCCTGTGGGAGGTGGTGCTGCTTGGTACTATACGCATCGGGGTGCTTGGGGCGTGGTGACACAAAATCGGAGAGGGTGCAGCGGCCGTGGGTCATTTTCGCTTTGTCGATTCGCCATGGCCTTCATTTCTTTTCTTTTTCTTGGGCATGTTTGTGTTGCTGCCCCAGCATTTTTCTTTGTTCGATTTGTTGTATCTCAGGGCTGGTTGCTATATTAATATAGCGGGGCAAAAGACTATTTCGATATAAGGGTTGATACGGTGAAAGAAATGAAAGATGAAATGCAAACTGGTAAATGCTCTCTTGAAACATAGGGCTGCGTTCTCACCTTATCCTCTCGCGTCTCTCGTCGCCCCCCGCGCGGGCGACGGAGGCGCCGAACCCTAGCGCCGCCAGCAGCTCTTTCTCTCCGCCCCTCCTCCCCGCCGCTGCCGGCGAGCGCCGCCGGGCAAAGCCCGTGCGGTGTCGGCGGCGGCGGACCCTCTCGTTCCCCCCTCGTGGTGGCTGGGGCGCGGGCCGCGGCGGCCATGACGGGCGACGGGCTTGGCGAGGGGCTCGACGGCGCGGCTCTCCGGCGGCGTGGTGGCTTCGCGACGTTCTAGCGCGTCCGGGCGCGGCGCCGCCTCGCGGCGGTTGCGGCGACGGGCGGCGCATCTTCTCGGGCCTGGCGGGCTGGTGGCGGTGAGGATCCCCTTTGGTGCTGGTGGGGTGGCGCGGCCATGGTCGGCTCTGGCCGACGGCGGCGCAGCTCGCCGCTCCTGTGTCGAAGACTCGGTAGAGGGTTCTGGGCAGTGCGGCCGCGACGGCGCTCCGGCCGCCTCGCATTCTTGGGTCGGGGCAGGGGCCCCGGGCCCTGGCGAGCCCAGTGATGCCCCCTCTCGGTTCTGGAGGCTCGCAGCCATGGGGGCTGCTGGCCATCGACCTCAGGAGGTTGCAGTCAAGGTGGTCGTCCGCTTTCCTTCAGCTCGGCGGCGCGAGGAGTCGGGACGCCGGGGCAGCGGCCCTGGAAGATGGGGAGCCTGTGGGTTGGCGGGCGAGCCCGAGGTTCTTGTGGTGCTGGCCGAGACCACGGCCGTGTGGACGGGTGGTGCTTGGCGAGGTGCGCTCCGTGACAGTGGTGTGGTCGCCGTCTTGGCGGCGCCATTGCCCTGTGTGGGAGGTGGAGAGGTCATGCCGGGGGGAAACCATTGCCCAAGTCTTTGCTTGGGCCGCGGCGGCGGCGTCCGTGGATGTCGTTCCCTTCTTGAAGGCGCCGTGCGTGGCTGTCCTCTGCCCTCCGACGTGCTCCGGGTGAAAACCCAAGATCTTCGGATTGGGCGGTGGCGGCGTTCTACGTCGTGATCTTCTTGAAGACACCGCCTTGGAGCTCACGGTGGGTAGCTCTCTGGAGGCGGGGTGGCGGAGTCTTCTTCGGCGTTCTTCCTCCGGCAAAGCTTGTTGCTTGAACTGCTCTCTCGGCGTTTCTTGTTTGGACCGCCTTGGTTTGCCTCAGCGTGGAGGTGTTTCCCTGGTGGCTGTCTCCGCTGCCGTTGGGCGGGTCTCGGCGGTGTGCAGTGTGTGTTGGTGTGCCGTTCTCGTCGATAGGGTGTGTTTGGCCCGACGTCTTTGCCCGTGTTGACGGTGTGCAGAGTTCGTTGGTGTGCCAGTCCGGCCTCGAGGGCGAGCTTCGGCCCAACACCTTTGCCCGCCAAGCGGGTTCTCAACCTCACCGGAGTAGCCTTGGGTGGCGTCTGTCCTGTTGGAGTTTCTTTGGTTGTCCTGTATCTTGGTGTGTGAGTGCAGTTCGTTGTTGTAAGCTGGGTTCAGCACTTTGTACCCTTGTCGCCGTTGTTGGCGTTATTAATTTAACGTTGGGCCTCTGGCCTTTAGTTTAAAAAAAATGCTCTCTTGACACCGATGTACACTACCGTACCTGTGCAACCAACTAATTTTTGTTTCTTTTCTCGCTCCAAGGAACGACGCGCAGTGCCTCTACGTGTTCTCGAAAGAAAGAATAAGTAGAATATCGACGAGCGCCATTCCTAAGAATTATACTCCATTCGCAATTAAGAGACGGCATGCAAACTGCAGGCATATGCAGCTCGATCGCTGAACAGTCGCTGCGTCGCATGGCCTAGGTCAGAAGAGAGGGGTCGGGAATCTGCTGCGCGCGTGGGAGATCCCGCCTCCGCCGCGCCTTCCGCTATACCTGCTTCCCTTCTGCTCATCACGGGCCGCCATGGCCATTCTTGCGTTGCACCCGCACAAGCACAGATAAATAACCCTTTGCCTGCCCCTGTGGAGCTCCGCTCAGCAAGCCAAGTAGCGAACCCGATAGCCCGAGATCCGCAACGAAGCTCGATCACCTCAGGCTAGCTCCGGGAACAGAGAGCGACACAGCCGCGGCAAGGATCCCAGCTCGATCTCCTAGCTAGTACCTCGAGCATTTAATGCCGATGTGCTTTCTATAATCCTCCATTCCTACTCCCACACGCCCAGAGCTTTGTTGTACCGCCCCCATGTGGCCGCCGTGGCCCGGGCATCCGCGCCGGCGCGTGCGTATATATATGGCCGGGCCATGGCGCGAAGGCAGCACACACATCATTTCCAACTACTCGCACAGAGCTCAATCGAAGTAGGTCGGTAGATATATACGTGATCGCTCGATCTTTGTCATGGCGTTACTGCGGGAGCCGATGATGATGTACGACAGCGGCTTCGAGGCCGAGGCGTCCGCATTCGACGCGCTGGGCTACGGCGGCATCGACCCGGCGGCGTTGTTCGACTTCGGGGCTACGGCTACATCCAAGACGAGCCGGCCGGCGCCGCCAGCGCCTACGTGCCGGACGGCACGAGCTGGGCAGGCGCGGGGGCGTCCGTGCTCACCTTCGACCACCCCGCGCGCGGCCACGGGGCGCAGGCGGCGCCAGTGGTGGTTTCGGAGGAGGAGGCAGACTGCGACGCGTGGAACGACGCCATGGACGAGGACCAGGCGGTGTCGTCGACCATAGGCTTTGACCCTGTGTCGGGCTGCTTCAGCCTGACGCAGAGATCCGCGGCGCGCGCCGGCCGTTCGGGCTGCTGGACACGGAGCCCGACGACGTACCGGCGCCGGTGTGCGTCTCCACCCAGAAGCGGCCCCACGCTGTGCGCATGCAGCTGGACACGGAGCCGCCGGCCGCTAAGAGGCAGTGTGGCGCGAGCAGAAGACGAGCAAGCCGAAGCCGCCGCCGGCTGCCACCACCTCCCCGCCCAAGGACCCGCAAAGCCAGACCGCAAAGGTAACACAGCTGCCGGACTTGACTTAGTGGTCCTACCACTGCTCGAACTCCGTGTGAATATATTACCTTGGAATTTCAGTGGATCTGAACGTACCGTTGCTCTGAATTGTGTTGCAGAACCGGCGGGAGAAGATCAGCGAGCGGCTCCGACACTGCAGGAGCTGGTGCCCAACGGCACCAAGGTGGACATGGTCACCATGCTCGAGAAGGCCATCAGCTACGTCAAGTTCCTACAGCTGCAGGTCAAGGTGCGGACTTCTCTGAACCTGCTGTCGCTGTACTGACTGAATTCTGTTAGTACGATCGATCGCCCTGTGGAAAATTCTGACATGATCGGATCGCAGGTACTGGCGACGGAAGAGTTCTGGCCGGCGCAAGGCGGGATGGCGCCGGAGATCTCCCAGGTGAAGGAGGCGCTCGACGCCATCTTGTCGTCCTCGCCGTCGTCCGAGAGGGGCCAACTGAAGTGAAACTAGCTAGAGAGGAAAAAAAATACATACTTAGCTAGCTCTGCAAGTCTGCATCAACCAAGGCCTGAATATTACTCCCTCCGATCCATATTAGTGGGCATAGATTTGTCTAAATTCATATGTATCTAGTTCAGTATTTAGACTAGATACATGTGTATATAGACAAAGTTGTGCCCACTAATATAGATCGAAGGTAGTATTAGAAGTTAATCCACAGCGAACCACCTCGTTCGAAGATAAATAAGAGGCAACATGCAAACAGGAATATAATATCTTTACATATATATAGGACACAATGTCCCATCGCCTGACCGTGTGCCTTCTTTCGACGGTTTAACTGAATTATAATAACGTTACTGTTGAGAAATTTCGTTCACACCGTACATAACAAACTTAATTTTATAACAGATTTTTTTTTCGCGAGTGCGCCAAAGGCGCACCATAGTTTTATAGAAGGCAGCAAAGTAGTTACAAGAAAGCACCGGATCCTTGTCGAACAAGGTCACAGCGCACACCACACCAACACCGAAAACTAAAGCCTACTCTCTCCTAACTAAGTTACTCACTCCGCCTCCAACACCGGTGCTCAACCAAGTCTGCAACTCGTCGAGGATCCGATCCGTCAGGATTTGAGCAGAGCACTGCTGTCTGACGTTGTGAAACACGCGGCGTTCCTTTGCTTCCACACCGACCAGCAGATCAGTGTGACGAGCGTGTCGAACTTCTTCTGCTCCCTTTTGGCGAACCTGGCTCTCTCCAGTATCCACCAAGGCTCCAGCGTGTCTTCTGGGTCGGTACTCTCGTTCCAATCTGGAGGCGATGAAAGCACCCAAACCAAACCTCCCTCGCATACACGCATTGCACCAAAATGTGTTCTATCGTATCCTCCTCTTGCGAACAGGTGAAGCAGCTCGCCGTGTCTGCCTGCAGCCCATGTCTCCGACGTCTGTCCGACGTCCAGACGCGATGCTGGAGTGCCAGCCAGATGAACAGCTTGCACTTGAGTGGAGCCTTGGACTTCAGACGCAGTTCGCCGTCGCCACACGCGTCCGACCCTGGCAAAGCATCTGGTAAGTGGATTTGGCCGTGTACTGGCCCGTACTCGACCACGGCCAACTGAATTCATCCGCAACACCGTCAGTGCATTGGAATCGCGCCACTTCGATCCAGAGCACGACGATCTGTCGAGCCACCTCCACCTCCGCTGCCTCTGCAATGTCAGTCATCCATCTGTTGGTAGTCAGTCCCTCAGCCACCGTCCGGCTATTCTTCTTTCTCGTGCCAACCGCCGCCACGACCGCCGGTGCGAAATCGCCGACCGCCCTGCCGTCCAGCCAGCGATCCTTCCAAAAGAGAAGCCGCTTCCCATCTCCTAATTTCACCCTGACCAAACTCTGAAACGCATCGTGCGCATCAGTATCCTTCAGCATTGGGAGGCCTTGCCACGGCCTCGACTGATCAGTTCTGCGTAGCCATTCCCATCTTGTTCGCAGCGCAATGCCCTGGAGCCTCAAATCCTTAACACCCAAGCCGCCAAAGCAATACGGCGCAGATCCTCTCCCAGGCGACCAAGCACTGGCCGCCGTTCGCCTGTTCCTTCCCTGTCCAAAAGAACGATCTCATCCAGTTTCTAATTTCCTCTAGCATCCACGCCGGTGCCTCGGACGAGGAGTTGATGAATCGGCCGCGCCGCAATCACAGACTTCACCAGCACCAGCCGCCCCGGGCGCGCCATGAGACCCCGTTGCCATGCCGGGCAGAAGGCTACAGCTTTGTCAAGGACCGGCTGCCACTCTGCCTTCGATAGCGGACGCAGCGCCAACGGCAAGCCCAAGTATTGGATCGGAAATTGCACGATCCTGCAGCCAAGCGTGTTCACCACCCTCGCCTCCTCCTCCGCCCCACCTCGAATCAAAGTCGCTGCCGATTTCGTGTAGTTATACGCAGACCCGAGGCCTCTCCGAACAGATTCAGGATCGCCTGAATTGCTTGCAGGTCAGACACCGCAGGCTTCAGGAACATCACCACGTCGTCCGCGTAAATCGACACCCGCTGGAGCGCGGTAACCCCGTGAGCGGCTGGAAGAGATTCTCATCCACCGCGCGCGAGATCACAGCTGTCAACACCTCCATCCCCAGTACGAACAGGGTGGGGGAGACGGGATCCCCCTGCCGCAATCCCCGCGCATGGTTGATTTGCTTCCCCGGTACACCATTGACCGATATTTTCGTGCTCGCCGTCTTCAGTAGGATAGCAATCCAGCGCAGGAACATCTCACCAAAGCCCATTTTCCCGCAGCACCTCGAACAGGAAGGACCAAGACAGGGAATCAAACGCTCGCGAGACATCCAATTTGAGAAGCACACCAGGGATTCGTCTCGCGTTGATCTTCCTAGCGACCTGACGGACAAGCAGGAAGTTGTCGTGCAGGTTTCGGCCTTTCACAAAGGCAGATTGATTGGCACTCACCAATTCCCCGAGCCTCGGTCTAATTCTGTTCGCAAGGAGCTTGGCAAACAGCTTGGAGATGCTGTGCACCAAGCTAATCGGACGATAATCACCAACTAGCACGCCTCCTGTTTCTTGGGTATGAGCGTAATCAGAGCTTTGTTTAGCTTCCCAAAACCTCTTCCATCCCCCACATACAGCTTCAGAAAGACAGCCATCACGTCGTGCTTGATAATCTGCCACGCCCTCTGAAAAAACAATCCAATGAACCCGTCAGGCCCCGGTGCGCGATCGCGTGGGAGCTCCTTGATGATTCCCCACACCTCTTCTTCCGTGATCATGTTATCTAATTCCCGCAGGTCCGCTTGCGGCAGCCGCAGCTGATCCAGGTCAATAGAGTGCTCACGATTGTGAATCGTGCCCAGTAGGTCCTGGTATGCCTCGTAGAACGCCTCTTCCTTCCTCTGCTGTTCCGTAATGATCTCTCCGTTCACAGTGACAGAGGGAATGTAGTTCTTCGATCTCCGGCCGTTTGCGACGGCGTGGAACAGCTTAGTGTTAGCATCTCCCTCCCGCAGCCAGTTCATGCGGGAGCGTTGCCTCGCTATTGTTCTTTCCAACGAAGAGAGCCCAAGCACTGCACCCTTGAGTAAATTCCGTAGCCACAGCTCACCCGTGGACAGCAGCCTCCGCTCCTGAGCTCTGTCCAGCTTCTGAATCACCGAATTGGCGATAGCAATCTTGATCTTCACATTACCGACCTTGCGCTGGGCCCAGCCCTGCAGGTGCACCGCCGTGTTGCGGAGAAGCGTATCCAGCCGCTGGAAAGGATCGACAATCCTCGGATCACACACCCAGCCTTCCTTCACGGCCTCCTCGAAGCCTTCGAGCTTCGTCCAGAACACCTCAAATTTAAAGCGCCGCTTTGGTCTGAACGCCGCATCAGGGAGAGGTGCAGCGGCGCATGGTCTGAGACATTGGAGGACAGTGCTTGCAAGACACTGTCCGGATTATTCAGATCCCAGTCTACTGATACAAGTGCACGATCAATTCGTGTCATCGTCGGCTCCCGGCGTCCGTTAGACCAAGTAAACTTCCTTCCATGCAGGTAAAGATCTTTTAGCTCGTGCCTATTGGCGAAATCACGAAACCTTGCCATCATCCTCCGATTAAGGTTTGTGTTGTTTTTCTCGTTCGCGAACATGATCATGTTAAAATCGCCCATCACCAACCACGGCCCAGGGCAGAGAGCCCTGCGCTCCGTCAGTTCCTCCAAGAATCTGGTCTTGGCCTCGTCGCCTTGCGGCCCGTAGACCACAGTCAGCCACCACTTGTTCCCGTCCTTCGTTTGCACGTAACCCGTGATCGCAAAGGAGTCGATCACCACGTTGGTAACCTCGAGAACAGAGGTGTCCCAAGCAAGGAGGATTCCTCCCCTTGTACCATCAGCCGGCAGGTAGGCAAAGCCGTCAAAGGACGGTCCCAAGCATTGCAAAATGAAGAACCTATCTATTACAGCCACCTTCGTCTCCTGGAGGCAGACCAAGTTCACCCTAAGCGACTCGGCGTAAACACGCACCGCATCCCGCTTGTCTTGTTCATTCAAGCCACGGGTGTTCCACCCCAACATCTCCGGGAAGATATCCATAAGAAAAAAATGGAATCCACCCAAACAACGCACCAACTAGTGCGCGCTCACGCCCTGACGGGCGACCTCCAGAGCTGCATTCTCTGCCGGCATCGTCTTCCCATAGATTGCCGCGATGGCGCGGAGATGCTGATCCCTCAAAGGAGAGTCGAACAGCTGTTGCAGCTCATCCAAATGCGCCTCATTTACACTGAGCTCGTTCGGCGCAATTCCTAGCGCAGTCAGCAGCGCCGTGTCCCCGCCGACGCCTTCTTCGGCGGCTTGCTAGCCACCGCTGCCGCTGTCGTTCCAGTCCTTCTTGTCACTCGCCTTGGCGTGAAAGGCTCGGCCCCAGCCCGTAGAGCTTGCGACGACTCAATTTCTCGTAGCAGCGGAGGAGCAAGCATCTTCAACAGCTTAGCGCAGAAGGATTTGATCTTGCCCAGCGAGGCATCATCCTTGCCAACATCTGCGCCAATCACATCAGCCACCAGTAGGTCCTGGCTCTGGGTATGGCTGCCGGGCCCAACTGGTCCAACAAGCTCCAACCCATTCACTTGGGCCTCCGCTACCGAGTCGCAAGCCAGAGGGACCGAGAAGTGGCCCAACTCCGAGCCCACGGATCTCTCCGAGTCCGCCGCCACGCATGGACTGGTGCGATCTTGGTCAGCCCGCCCGGCCGCAGCAATTTCGGGATCTGCTGCACCATCAGGACGGAAGATGCCAATGGTCTCCTCTGTTTCTAGTGCCTCCTTTCCCGCCTCTGGGGCTGCAGTCACCACCACCAACTGATTGGGTGGGCCTGTAGTACGTGCGCTCCCCAACGGCAGAACTCCCTCTCCGTTAGCGGCCAGCTCCACGCCAGGTGTCACACCCTGAGAGGTAGATTCAAAAATGGCCTCTGACCTCCCCTCATTTTGGCCCAGACAGTTCTGCAACTGGGCGTTCTCGACTGCATTTGGTTCAGGACTCCTGTTCACCCCAGGCCCCACCTCTGCGCCAGGATTGGCCTCTAGCGCTGGCATGGCCGTCTGCGGTCGCAAAGTAATCAGAACGGTTTGACCCGCCACCGCTGCTGCACCTGGGCCCAGCCTGCCAGCCACACCGCCGGAGATCGGTCCGCTGATCGGAGGGAGCCGCCAGTTTGAGTCCAGCACCGCCGTGACGGCGCTGGCTCTCCTCGCACCGGCGCCGCGCTGCCAGCGCTCACTCGAACCACCGCCCGGCGACGTACCTCCACGGCGATCCGGTACCCCGGACGACCAGTTCAAGTTGCGCGTCGACCAGTAGCCACCCTCGCCGCCGACGCTGCCGGGGTCCGGGAAGCCTCCCTGCCCGCTCCCCGACGAGGTTGGTCCGAACCCCGGTTCCTCCAGCAGGTTGTACTCCTCCACCCGAGCAAGGTGGATTAGGACACGGTACTTGAGAAGACCCCGCTCCTTGTCCCTGCCTTGCGGCCGGGGCACGGCCGTCTCCATGTCGAAGTTCGCCGGCTCCGGCACCCACAGCTCACGTTCCGGAGGAATCGAGTCTGGGTTTGCGGTCCATCCGATCAATCTGAACGTCCCCAGGTCCGCCATGCTCGCCGTCTCCGGCGCAACCGCCTCCACAGAGCAGGACGTGTCCAGGAGGTGCTCCACCGTGGCGCGCTCCCAGGCGTGAGGCGGGATGCCTTCCAGAGCAAGCAGCACTCGCGAACGCGCCACCCCGCCGTTCCGCCTGAGCAAGCCTGGTCCATGGCCGGAAGAACAGGGTGAAGTTCTCATGCGCCACTGAGGGTTTCGATGACACCATGTCCCGCAGCTCACCGGACGCAAACACCACCAAGAAGTCCTCTGGCTTGTACAGGTGCACCGTGAAGGTACCCCGAGGCATGCCGGCCTTGCTCACGAACGCATCCTCCACTTGCTGCCGCGACACACGCGGCCTTGCCCCGCCGACGTAGACGACCAGCGCATGGCGCAGGCGCTGCTCCAGGCTGTCCATCTTCGCGCTCCGCGGGATGATGCAGGGGAGCGGAAGCGCCGGAGATGACGTAGGAGAGCGCTCCCTCGTCGGGTTCAGCAGCGGCCAATCCACCCGAGCCTCGCGCGTCGCCGGCGGTGGCGGAGGTGGGGGACCAGGACGGGCAGCAGGCTCCCGCCGCTCGCGCGCACCAGGCTGCCTTGCAGCAGGCGCGCCGAGGCCACGAGAACCAGGCTGCCGCGCCAAGTCCCGACCTTGCGTCGGAGGACAACGGCTGGCCACCACTGCGAGCGCTTTGCGGCGCAGCTCCGCTTCCGACTCCGGGCTGCGCGGGCGCTTGCACCCCTTGGAGCCATGGCCTTCCTCCACACATCTGATGCACACCATGTCGTTCTTACAGTCCCACTTGAAGTGCCCATCTCTCAGGCAGCGAAAGCAAGCACCTTCCATCTCCGGCGACACCGGCCGAGGTGCAGAGGGGCCAGCCTCCTGCTGGCGTCTCAGCTGCTTGCGCCGGCGCCACAGAGTCTTCCTGGATGGCTTGGGCTGCTCCCAGACCAACCGGTCCTGCACGCGACGGCCAGGCTGCACCGGCTCCAGCGCCGGCGAGGCAGGCCCCCGCGCACCGAACCCTCACCAGCAAGCGACGACGAGGAAGCGGACGAGAGATCCAGCCCCGACACCACCGCCGCACGGAGGAGACGGACTCCGGGCTCAGCGGCGCGCTCGAGGGACGCCCGCGAGATCCAGCCAGGTGGGTAGGGGAGCTGCCCCACGACCTGCGGGGGGGATCCTGGGGGAGGGAGGCCGCCGTCGCCGGAGTGGCGGGCGGCGGGAAGGGGGGTGGACGCCGGGGCCGGGCGGCCGGCGGCGTGGTTGGGGTGGCTCGCGCACTCCATTCTCGCGTGGTTGGGGTGGCTCGCTATTTATAACAGATTTTGTGCAGACGGTTTGAGCTTATGATTTCACTTTGTGTTTAGCTTATTTATATTAGCTACTGCTTGGTGCCTCTCCATAACTATTTCATGAATAATAAGAATATGGCCAAAGAAGATGCTAGACATGAATACATTTTTAGATGATAAAAAAATTACCTAAAAGTCTCTCTCGTAAGATTGTTCTCCGGGAACGATTTGGAGGCAAGGTTTAATGCATATAGTAGCAATCATTTCGTCGACTTCCAAAACCGTGTTCATGCGATGTCTCCCAGACATACTATTGTTTCACGAAAACTTCTAATTTAGCTACACAAAATCATAACAATATATATGAACATGTTGTTGAGTTCTTGCCTTTTGCTATGCTATTTCTATTACAATAGATGTTTACACTACTAGATAATTTAACTATGCTAAAAATGGTTGCAAGTGAATTGTTAGCGGACTGCTAACAATACCTCAGAGAGGTTCATGGAGACCCGCGGATTTATAGCAATCTGTCCAGATCGGGCAGAATGAGAGGGAGAGGGTTTGGGTTCCTCGTTTGTAGCATTTATATCACAAGTAACACATTGAAAATGGACGTCATAGACCAGCGTATACATTATAACTTTTTCATTGATAAGCGAAGCCTCATCTCGGAGGATGCAGCACAAGCTCAGATTTCTAAATTAAGTTCATAATTTACAAAAGACCTAATACTACGTACTTCTCTTAATTGTTATTCTTCCGCGCCATACTCATCCTTGCCACGACGTGGCTTGTTGCCGGTCATCGGTATCGGCTCGTCGTCGTCCTAAATGTTCATATTGAAAAATTGTTAAAACTGAATGATGTTATTTTTTGAAAAAAATAGTTCAAATTACTAAATGTTCATATTTCAAAATCCGTTCGGATAAATTTTCATCTTTTAAAATTGTTCAAATAAGTTTAATGTTCATATTTATAACTTTTCAAACTGAACCAAAAATTTAAATTTACAACGAATATTTGTGTATCTTTTTTCGAAAAACGTGAACACATTTTTTTACTATGAAAACAGAAAAGAAAATTGGAAACTAAAATAGAAAATAAAAATATATAAACTGTACTTGTTACGGGGCCGTATTCGGGAGACACTTGAGAGGAAGGCTTTAGGCGGGAGCGAAACGCCCCACGTGGGGAAGCAAATAGGCGTCCCAATAAATCCGCGAGCATTATACTCGCCCTAAGCGAGTCGGAACACGGACTCGCCCACGGGAGTCATTTGTTTTCCTTTTTGTTTTCTTTGTGCGTTCTTTTGTCTTTCTTTATTTCTAATCTAATTTCTTCTTATTTTTAATTCTTTTTTTCTGTTTCTTTGATTTTCAATTATTTTTAGATTTTAAAAATTCCAAATTATGAAGAATGTTTGTTTTCAAAAAAGTTTCATATTTTAAAATATTCATTTTTGGAAAATGGTTCATATTTAAAAATGTTCATTTTTGAAAATGGTTCAGATTTTAAAAATATTCATATTTGAAAATGGTTCAGATTTTGAAAATATTCATATTTGAAAATGGTTCAGATTTTGAAAAATTGGATTTAAAAAATCAAAATTAAAAAAGTAAGGAAAAATCATATTGGATTTAGATTGTGTCGACCAAGTGTTCTTTCAAGTGTGGCCGAATTGACACCTCTACTGCCAAGACTTATAAATATTCATTGACTGCCCTTATGTCGAATCAATAAATTTGGATTTTACTTGGCTCGAAAACTGTTGCGATCCCCTATACTTGTGGGTTATCACCCTCACGCGCGTTTCCTTGCGCGATGGCACACTCTGCTCCTTCTAGATGGACAAGTGGCGCACCGGTAGGCCGTTGTACCTTCGCTTCCTGCCGCTGTTCTCCCACATCACCCGCCCGCACGCGACGGTTGCCACCGTTACGGCCTCTACCTTCAGCCTCGGCTGACCTCGGCCGCCACCGCCGAGCTGCATGATATCCAGGACATCATCGACAACTTGGCGCTCACCGACGGTCACGACAGCCGCTTCCTGGGCACTGCATCGACTCTCGGCCCCTTCTTCTCTTCCAGAGAGGCTTACCGGATGCTTGCTCCTCCCGCGCTCCCGACTCCGACGCCAAGATTTTTTGGAGCCTCCGTATTCCTACCAAGGGGAAGATCTTCTCCTACCTCACTGCGATCGACAGGCCGAGCACTCGCGCAAACTTGTTCCTCAAGCACTGCGCGCCCTCGGACCAATGTGAGGCCTGGCGCTGTGGAGACCGGCTACCACCTCTTCTTCGCCTGCACTGCTGCATCGGACGTTTGGCGCCTGCTTCGTGTGGTTGCTCCACCGCCGGGTGGTTCGCTATGGGCCATTGCGCCCCCATTACCGACACCATGCCACATTTTGCACGCCGGGCTCGCGACGCTGCTCTGGAACATCGAGAAGGCCCGCAACGACTTGGTCGTCAACACCAGACCCCCCCCCCCCCCCCCGCCGGACGTCATCCGTCGCTCCGCCGAAGACCTCATGATTTGGTCCAACCGTTTCCCGCACTCTGATCGCTTGTTTATTGAGCGCCTGCGTGTGTTCCTTCTTAGCAACATTATGTATTTTCCGTTTACCCGTTCTTCTCCCCACCCCCCCCCCCCCCCCTCACTGTTTTTATGCAAACATCCTTTGTAAGGGCATCCAAGCCCTCCTTCCGAGTTAATAACAACCGGTGGGGGTAACCCCCCCCCCCCCCCCCCCCCCCCGCGTCTTCCTCGGAAAAAAACTCGACCAACCCATGAAGCCAGCAATGGCCTTGAAAAACACAGCATACGTTTGGGTCGTGAATTGTGACATCATCTGGCAAGTTAGCATAAACTGTACCAGTCTTCTGCATCACAATCCTAGAACAATGATGAACCAAAGAAATGAGGTCGAAAATGTCATGAAGAAAACAAGGAGAGGAGAAGAAAACAGAGTGACATCATGAAACAAAGCTCGCGTTTCTCTGTGCAAGTGTGCAAACTCGATTGCAAAATAACCATTGCATTTGCATATGACTGAAGGAAAGGGGTACCACAAGGAGTAGTACTCAACAGTCAACACGTGTAAAGAAATGCTAATAAAGGATTAACAAAACGTTAAACCTCTCTTCTACATCAGGTTCGAACGTGCGTAGAAAAGAGAAAAGAGAAAAGAAAAAGGTTACATATACTGGTGCCAATTAACAAGAGGATGTACGTTTGCATATGCCTCCTTATTTATCTTCGAACGAGGTGGTTCGCTGTTGATTAATTTCTACCATATCCACGTCTTCACCTTGGTTGATGCAGAGCTAGCTAAGTAGTTTTTTTTTCCTTCCATTACTAGCGAGTTTCAGTTCAGCTCAGTCGGCCCTTCTGTGACGACGGCGACGACGACAAGATGGCGTCGAGCGCCTCCTTCACCTGGGAGATCTCCGGCGCCATCCCGCCTTGCGCCGGCCAGAACTCGTCCGTCGCCAGCACCTGCGATTCGATCATGGCAGAATTTCTACAGGCCGATCGATCGTGTACTAATAAAATTCAGGCAGTACAGCAACAGTACGTTCAGACGTTCAGAAAAGTACGCACCGTGACCTGCAGCTGCAGGAACTTGACGTAACTGATGGCCTTCTCGAGCATGGTGACCATGTCCACCTTGGTGCCGTTGGGCACCAGCTCCTGCAGCGTCCGGAGCCGCTCGCTGATCTTCTCCCGCCGGTTCTGCAAAACAATTCAGAGCAACGCTACATTCAGATCCACCGAAGTTCCAAGGTAATATATGCACAAAGTGTTCGAGCGGTGGCAGTAGCCACAAATTAAGCTTCGGCGGCGGTGTTACCTTTGCGGTCTGGCTTTGCGGGTCCTTGGCCGGGGAGTTCGTGACCACCGGCGGCTTCGGCTTGCTCGTATTTCTGCTCGCACCGCACCTCCTCTTAGTGGCCGGAGCCTCCGCATCATCCAGCTGCAT
Organism: Poa pratensis; assembly: GCA_947311845.1. Taxonomy (NCBI): domain Eukaryota; kingdom Viridiplantae; phylum Streptophyta; class Magnoliopsida; order Poales; family Poaceae; genus Poa; species Poa pratensis. Next base: position 12,236,210 of record CAMZMU010000111.1, read on the forward strand.
TTGCACAGCGTGGGGCCGCTTCTGGGTGGAGACGCGCACGGCGCCGCGGCTTCCGGCGAGCTCGTGCCGTCGGACGTGGTCGGGAAAAGCAGCCCGAACGGCCGGCGCGCGCCGCTGGACCTCTGCGTCAGGCTAAAGCAGCCCGACACAGGGTCGAAGCCTATGGTCGACGGCGACGCCTGGTCCTCGCCCATGGCGTCGTCCCACGCGTCGCAGTCGGCCTCCTCGTCCGCAAGCACCACGGGCGCCGCCTGCGCGGCGTAGCCACGGGCGGGGCGGTCGAAGGTGAGCACGGACGTCCCCGCGCCCGCCCAACCCGCGCTGTCCGGCACGTAGGTGCTGGCCGGTTCGTCGTGGGCGGCGTAGCCGTAGTTTCCGAAGTCTAACAGCGCCGCCGCGTCGAGGCCGCCGTAGTACAGCGCGTCGAATGCGGACGCCTCAGCCTCGAAGCCGCCGTCGTACATCACCATCGGCTCCCGCAGTAACGCCATGACAACGATCGATCACGTATCTACCTACCTTACCCACCAATCTAGCTAGCTATGTGCAAGTATAATCCGCTACGCTTTGTGCTAACAACCTACTTCGATCGAGCTCTGTGCGGCAATGGTGTGTGTGCAGTGTGCTGCCTTCGCGCCATGGCCCGGCCATATATATACGCACGCGCCGGCGCGGATGCCCGGGCCACGGCGGCCACATGGGGGCGGTACAACAAAGCTTTGGGCGTGTGGGAGGAGGATTATAGAAAGCACATCCGCATTAAATGCTCGAGGTAGCTAGGTGATCGAGCTGCCGATCCTTGCCGCGGCTGTGTCGCTCTCTTCTCTTCCCGGAGCCTGGAGTGATCGGGGCAGCTCAGTCGCGGGTATCGGGCAATCGGGTCATGGGGCTATTCTATGCGCAGCGGGCGCCGAGGTGCGGATGCGAGCGTAAGACCCGTGATGCGCAGAGGGGAAGCAAGGAGCGGGAGGAGCGGCGGAGGCGGCAGGCAGATTGGTTCAGTGATTCCCGACCCCTCTCTTCTCCCTAGGCCATGCGATGTGACGCAGCGACTGGTTCAGTGATCGAGCTTGTTTGCCATGCCCTCCCTTTATTGCGAATGTCGTCGATATATTCTGATTATTCTACTTTCGAGAACACGTAGAGACATTGTGCGTCGTTCCTTTAATCGTGAAAAGAAAAAAGGAGTTGGTTGCACAGGTACGTAGTAAGTGCAGCGGTGTCAAGAGAGCATTAAACATTTTGCATTTTATCTTATTACTTTTGGAGAGGAGTCTTTGTAGTTTGTTTTGTTTCACCGTATCAACCCGATATTGCCACACAACCTTACTTATTTCCCAAATCAAAGACAAACGGGACGAAACCACTTGCATCTTAAAGTTCTCAAATGCCATGTTACTTCGTTCCTTCCAAAGCTAACCTGTCTAAGCAACCAAGATTGAGGCCCTCTCTTTGACCACAACGAAATATCATAGGTTTTACAAATTTTATAGCCATTTTCTCGTCGTTGCTCATAGTGGCTCGTGGCCTAGGCCTTTGTGAGAGTCGTTGATGATGATCTTCCTTCAGAAATATATAAGAATTGGTTTGGTGAATCGGAAAAAATATTTTATAGAAAAATTAAGTAAAAAATAAAATTTGTTTTCTTATGGAACAAACATATCAATATGCATGGGTAATCCCTCTTCTCCACCTCCAATTATTATGTCAATGGGGTTTGACCTTTTTTTTATTCCAACAACAACAAAAAATCTTCGTCGCATATGGGCTTTTCCTTGTGTTTATTCTTATGTATAACTATGGCATTCGCAACTCAACTGTCTATTCAACAAATAAATAGAAGTTCTATTTATCAATATCTATGGTCTTGGACCATCAATAATGATTTTTCCTTTGAATTTCGATACTTGATTGGCATGCTTATATTATGTTGATACTAATTACTATTGTGGGTTTATTTGGTTGTGTAGCTTCTGTTTCGCTCATGTAAAATGTACAACTATTCTCCTACATGCTTGAGCAATCTACATATCACCGTCACATACGCCACGCATGGAGCGAATATCTACGTAAATTTATACAATTCTTGCTGATCCGTTACTATTGATTGGAGGGTCGTGCAAATGTACAAGTTTGACTCGATCGAGCTGTAGCTACTGCTGATTGGAGGAACATTTGATGATATAAAAGCTGAACACCATGTGTCGTCATGTTCTGACAATTTTCCAGTATTGGATATTCTTTTGCAGGAAATAGGGGCACAACGATGGGGGTCTCGACTCCACTACGTGGTTTGGTGGGAACAACAGGCTGAGCCGTATGACTAAAGGCTTAGAGCAGAAGGGTCGTAACATGTCCTTTACAATTATAATTTAGACCATTGGCAAATTGAAATAAATACAGTTAATTGATGACGTGAAACACACGTTCGTTGGGAGACCCCAAGAGGAAGGTATGATGTAGTCAGCAGCAAGTTTTCCCTCAGAAAGAAACCAAGGTTATCGAACCAGTAGGAGCAGCAACTCTTCAGAAGGTTGTCAACGGCGCCAGAAAAATAGCTGTCGCAGGGAGTCTGGACTGTTGACGTGGAATCTGCACACAACACAATCAAACTACTTTGCCCCAACGAAACAGTGAGGTTGTCAATCTCACTGGCTTGCTGAAAACAAAGGATTAAACGTATGGTGTGGAAAATGAGTATTAAATTGCAGAGAATGAAAAAGGAACAGTTTGCAGTTTGTGGTTGTTTAATCAGTGTAAAAGAATGGACCGGGGTCCACAGTTCACTAGTGGTGTCTCTCCATAAAAGATAACTAACATGTTGGGTGAACAAATTACAGCTGGGCAATTGACGAATAGTGAGCGCATGACAATGCATATACATGACATGTTGACTACTATGATATTTAATTGGGCATTACGACATAATACATAGACCGTTATCCAACAGCATCTATGACTAATAATCCACCGCCGGGTTGTCATCCGAGTCCCCCGTTGGTATTAAGTTGCAAGCAACGGATAATTGCATTAAGTAAAGTGCGTAATGTAAACAAACACATATGCCCGTGGACATAGCATCGTTAGGTTATCCCTAGTGGCAACAGCACATCCACAACCTTAGAACTTTCTGTCACTGTCCCAGGTTAAACGGAGACATGAACCCACTATCTAGCATAAATACTCTCTCTTGGAGTTACAAGCATCTACTTGGCCAAAGCATCTACGAGTAACGGAAAGCATGCAAGATCTTAAATAACATATAAGATAGATTGATAATCAACTTGACATAATATTCAATATTCATCGGATCCCAGCAAACACAACATGTAGCATTACAATAATATGATCTTGATCATGTAGGGCAGCTCACAAGATCTAAACATGATGGCACAAAGTGGAGAGACAACCATCTAGCTACTGCTATGGACCCGTAGTCCAAGGATGAACTACTCACGCATCACTCCGGAGGCAGGCATGGCGATGTAGAAGCCTCCGGTGACGATTCCCCTCTCCGGCAGGGTGCCGGGAAGAGGTTCTGAACCCTCCCGAGCTAGGGTTGACGACGGCGGCGTCTCTGGAACTTTTCGTGGATATTTGCTCAGGTACTTAGGGTTTTCGCGTCGGGGGGAATAAGTAGGCGAAAGGGCGGCGGCTGCGGACCCCCGAGGGGCCCACACCACCCAGGGCGCGGCAGAGGGGGGCCCGCGCCCTGGTGCGTGTGGCCTCCTGGTGGCCCTCCTCTGCTGCTCCTTCGCTCCGTCAGGGTGTTCTGGAAAAATAGGACCCCCGTGTAGTTTCGTCCAATTCCGAGAATATTTCCAGACTAGCTTTTCTGGAATACAAAAACAGCAGAAAACAGGAACTGGCACTTCGGCATCTTGTTAATAGGTTAGTCCCAAAAAATGTATAAAAGTGATATAAAGTAGATGCAAAACATGTAGCAATTGGTATAAAACAAGCATGGAACATCAAAAATTATAGATACGTTTGAGACGTATCAGCATCCCCAAGCTTAGTTCCTACTCGTCCTCGAGTAGGTAAACGATAAAAACAAAATAATTTTTGAGGTGACATGCTACTATCATAATCTTGATCATATAATATTGCAAGGCACATGTAAATGAATGAAGTGATCCAAGTCAATGGTCTATAATTTGCTACCAAATAGATAATGAGTAAACAATGAATCACACAAGCTAAACGTTTTCATGAATAGTACTTTCGAGACAAGCATCAAACAGTTTTGCATAAGTGTTAACTCATAAAGCAATAGTTTCTAACAAAAGGTATTTAATCAACACAAAGGAAGAATTTAGTTTCAGCATTTGCTTCAACTTTCAACATATTTATCTCATGGATATTGTCAACACAAAGTAGTATAACAAGTCCAATACATTGCATATAACGCATGTTGTAACAAAGTTGACACTAGTGTTTGCTTGTGGAAGACAGAAAGAATAGGAAAACTGACTCAACATAAAAGTAAAAGAAAGGCCCTTCGCAGAGGGAAGCAGGGATTAAATCATGTGCTAGAGCTTTTAGGTTTTTGAAAGCATATAGAGATTGCATAAAATATTTGATACTCCTCCCAACCTTGCTAACACAAGCCATGGCTAACCGAATCCTCGGGTGCCTTCCATCAATCACATACCATGGAGGAGTATCTATTTTTGAGAGGTGTTTGTTAATTGTCAACGAATGGTAGCGGGTGAGAACAGTATTCTACCTGTCGAACGGACTTTTAAGAGCGGCTCCCATGAAGGACGTTATTTCTACCAGCAAGGCAGATCATCCCTCTTTCTCTTTGGTTTACACACATTCAGGTATTTCACTGTTTGTCATTGCTTACTGATGAATCAGGGCAAAAGTGTGAAGAGAATTAATTGGTTAAAGTTGTAATTAATTGGGACTGGGCACCCCGTTGCCAGCTCTTTTTGCAAGTTATTGGATAAGCGGATGTATATGCCACTAGTCCAGGTGTAAAAGTCCACTCGACAAATAGAATAAAGAATAACCACACTAATTCCTCATGAGCTAGTAAACATTGACACAAAAAGGGAATAATAACATTTTGAATAATTTAAAGGTAGCACATGAAAAATTTACTTGGAGTGGCAAGGAAATACCACATATAGGTAGTTATGGTGGACACAAATGGCATGGATTTTGGCTCAAGGATTTGGATGCACGAGAAGCATTCCCTCTCAGTACAGAGTTTAGGCTAGCAAGGTTATGTAAGCAAACAAGAATATCAACCCGTACACCAAGTTTTATATGACAAACATATTGCAAACGTTATAAGACTTCATACCGTCTTCCTTGTTAACCAAACCCTGTTATTAGAAAATATCTAGACCTTAGAGGTACCACCGATGCAAACCAAATTTTCAACAAGCTTTACGGTAGTTCTTCACTAATAGGCTTAACTCATGTGATGCACAATTTAATCATGATCTACTTGTTAACTCAAAACAATTGACAAGCATCAAGTTATCCATTTTAGTGATCTACAAGATTAAGCAAGTTTTTCCTTATACCAATTACCACATGCAACATTTTCTGAACCAACCAAACACCAATCAATTTATTTCATCAACTCTCCAAACAAATATAAGTGAAGCAAGAGAGTACTTTCTACAAAAGAAAGCTAATAGCTCTGACAAGAGATACATGAAAACAAGAGCTAAAAGCTGAACAGCGCTAGATATGAATACTCAACAAATATAAGTGAAGAATAGGAGTATTCTCATGAAAAAGCGGAGCGTGTCTCTCTCCCAATCAAGAATGCTAGGGTCCAGTCAAGCTTTATTGAAAATAAAAGTGCAATACTGAAAATAAAAAGCACACAGACGCTCCAAGAAAAGCACATATGATGTGAAAGAATTAAAATATAGTTTCACTAGAGATGACCTGATAATTTTGACGATGAAGAAGGGGATGCCTTGGGCATCCCCAAGCTTAGACGCTTGAGTCTTCTTGAAATATGCTGGGGAGATCCATGGGAGCCTCCCCAAGCTTAAGCTCTTCACTCTTCTTGATCCTATTATATCATCCTTCTCTCTTGACCCTTGAAAACTTCCGTCACACCAAACTCAAAGTAGATCTCATTAGAGGGTTAGTGCATAATCAAAAATTCACATGTTCTATAAAGACGCAATATGATTTGTTACTTTAAACATTAGCTACAGCCACTGATGTTATGTGAAGCTCTTCCACCCAAAAAAGAATTTCACTCAACACTAGTAAAAGAGAGAATGCAAAAATAAAAAGGCATAATCTGTCTAAAACAGAACAGTCCGCAAAGACGAATTTTTTCGAGGCACTTACGACGCTCAGATCGAGAAACTCTGAACTAATGAAAGTTTCAGACATTCATAAAGATTACGCACAAAAATTTCAGATTTAATTAACAATCTGGTGATTTTAGGAATTTCGTACAGTGAACAGCAAAAATCTGTTTCTGCGCAGCAATCAAAATTAAGCATCATCTTATCATTAGAGGCTACTCTTGGCACAACAATGCGAGAAAATAAAGATACAAAGGAGTTGCTACAGAAGTAAACAAACTCCTTGACTCAATAAAAGAAAAATTGCAGAAAAATAAAATGGGTTGCCTCCCATAAGCGCTTTTCTTTAACGCCTTTTAGCTAGGCACAAAGCATGCATCAAGTATTACCAAAGACATTGAAATCTCCAACCTTTCGGTGGGATCGTCCTTCTTAATTGGAAAGAAGAACCTTCGATTAATAGGGGTATTGAATTTCATAAACCCATACTTTGCATTAATAAATACTCCATTGTTCTTTAAAAAGGGTCTTCCAAGGACAATATTACCAGGAGATTTTGCAAGAATCATAAAATTAACAGGGACAGTCTTATTCTGAATAGTAACCTTAACATCGTTAATAATCCCTATACTTTTTATGATTGTTCCATCCGCATGAAAATGAAAAACAGGGTAACTAACCATATTATCATATTTTAATAAATCATAAACCATTTTTGGCATGATGGACATTGTAGAACCAAGATCACAGTAGGCACGGAACTTTTCATTACCAATATTAATCTCAATGAATGGTTCCCAATCATTTTTTAACTCAACTAAAGGTTGTTCTTTAAGATTATGGCTCAGAGTTAAATCATCAATTGACTTTTCTATTTTATCTAGCTTAGAGAATATCCCAGTTTCATCCACAGTGGAAAAATTGCCAAACCACTCAAAATATTATGAGCTTTCATTGAATCAATCTCAGAAAAGGTTTCCCCTACCATGGTATCTAGAGCAAGTTGATAACAGAAAATAAACCATGGTAGAATTTTTTATAAGAACTCTCAAGTCCATCTTAGGTTGCACCTTCTTGTGCAATTCCAAAATTCTCGCCCAGGCATTCCTAAAGGATTCCCCACCTTCCTGCCTAAAAGTAATAATTTCTCCCACAGGTGGCACTACGGAAAAAGGAGCAGAGCTAGACATGATGACTAACAGAAAACAAAACTGAAAATAAACTAAATGCAAGTAACTAATTTTTTTGTGTTTTTGATAATTGAAAGCAAACAAGATAAAATAAAATAAACTAAGCAAGACAAAAACAAAGTAAAGAGATTGGAAGCGTGAAACTCCCCTTGCAGAAGACTGCTGTCTCCCCGGCAACGGCGCCAGAAAAATAGCTGTTGACGGGAGAGCAAACAGTGGCAGTCTGCTGAAGCTTCTAACTCCCGGCAACGGCGCCAGAAAAATAGCTTGATGACGTGAAACACACGTTCGTTGGGAGACCCCAAGAGGAAGGTATGATGTAGTCAGCAGCAAGTTTTCCCTCAGAAAGAAACCAAGGTTATCGAACCAGTAGGAGCAGCAACTCTTCAGAAGGTTGTCAACGGCGCCAGAAAAATAGCTGTCGCAGGGAGTCTGGACTGTTGACGTGGAATCTGCACACAACACAATCAAACTACTTTGCCCCAACGAAACAGTGAGGTTGTCAATCTCACTGGCTTGCTGAAAACAAAGGATTAAACGTATGGTGTGGAAAATGAGTATTAAATTGCAGAGAATGAAAAAGGAACAGTTTGCAGTTTGTGGTTGTTTAATCAGTGTAAAAGAATGGACCGGGGTCCACAGTTCACTAGTGGTGTCTCTCCATAAAAGATAACTAACATGTTGGGTGAACAAATTACAGCTGGGCAATTGACGAATAGTGAGCGCATGACAATGCATATACATGACATGTTGACTACTATGATATTTAATTGGGCATTACGACATAATACATAGATCGTTATCCAACAGCATCTATGACTAATAATCCACCGCCGGGTTGTCATCCGAGTCCCCCGTTGGTATTAAGTTGCAAGCAACGGATAATTGCATTAAGTAAAGTGCGTAATGTAAACAAACACATATGCCCGTGGACATAGCATCGTTAGGTTATCCCTAGTGGCAACAGCACATCCACAACCTTAGAACTTTCTGTCACTGTCCCAGGTTAAACGGAGACATGAACCCACTATCTAGCATAAATACTCTCTCTTGGAGTTACAAGCATCTACTTGGCCAAAGCATCTACGAGTAACGGAAAGCATGCAAGATCTTAAATAACATATAAGATAGATTGATAATCAACTTGACATAATATTCAATATTCATCGGATCCCAGCAAACACAACATGTAGCATTACAATAATATGATCTTGATCATGTAGGGCAGCTCACAAGATCTAAACATGATGGCACAAAGTGGAGAGACAACCATCTAGCTACTGCTATGGACCCGTAGTCCAAGGATGAACTACTCACGCATCACTCCGGAGGCAGGCATGGCGATGTAGAAGCCTCCGGTGACGATTCCCCTCTCCGGCAGGGTGCCGGGAAGAGGTTCTGAACCCTCCCGAGCTAGGGTTGACGACGGCGGCGTCTCTGGATCTTTTCGTGGATATTTGCTCAGGTACTTAGGGTTTTCGCGTCGGGGGGAATAAGTAGGCGAAAGGGCGGCGGCTGCGGACCCCCGAGGGGCCCACACCACCCCAGGGCGCGGCAGAAGGGGGCCCGCGCCCTGGGTGCGTGTGGCCTCCTGGTGGCCCTCCTCTGCTGCTCCTTCGCTCCGTCAGGCGTGTTCTGGAAAAATAGGCACCCCCGTGTAGTTTCGTCCAATTCCGAGAATATTTCCAGACTAGCTTTTCTGGAATACAAAAACAGCAGAAAACAGGAACTGGCACTTCGGCATCTTGTTAATAGGTTAGTCCCAAAAAATGTATAAAAGTGATATAAAGTAGATGCAAAACATGTAGCAATTGGTATAAAACAAGCATGGAACATCAAAAATTATAGATACGTTTGAGACGTATCATTAATTTATACTAAACTCTTATACTTCAAACTATTTTTAGCATGCTCCGGTCTTAGCAAGTAGTTTTCTGTTAGATATTTGATATTGTCAATCACGTAGCAACTATAGAATTATTGCACTAGCCAGTTATCCCAAAGTCCGAACTGATAAAAAGAGGTTAGGCAATATATTTATATTCAACACTGCCCCTCACGTCTAGACTATTTTAGTCCTTAGCGTGGGATCGGTACTGCCCGCAGGATTGTTTTCCTTTTTTAATACTGCGTGAGCAGGGTCTCAAACTCGAGACCACTTTGCTATGATACCATATAGAATTTGTGCACTACCATGTTATCCCAAAAGTCTGAACTGATAGAAAGAGGATAGGCAATATATTTATATTCAACACTGCCCCTCACGTCTAGGCTATTTTAGTCCTTAGGGGGGGGGATCGGTACTGCCCGCAGGATTGTTTTCCTTTTTTTTAATATTGCGTGAGCAGGGTCTCAAACTCGAGACCACTTTGCTATGATACCATATAGAATTTCTGCACTAGCATGTTATCCCAAAAGTCTGAACTGATAGAAAGAGGATAGGCAATATATTTATATTCAACAATAATGACCGTTCTAATATTAGTTGCAATTTTGTTTGCTATACAATTTTAATGTATGTCGATGAAAACTACACCTGACTTCACTCTATTCAAGCATATTTTGTAACATCAATCCCTTCATAAAATATTTTGCAGTTGTGTAAACTATATCATAGATATTTATGGTAGAGGCATCTGAATCATATGGTATGAAATATATCTTAATGATTGTTTTAGTATATGAGTAGGCAAATATATTTATAGAAATATCAAGAGTATAGATTAGAATTTCATGACTATAAGTAGAGTTGTTGGTGATATATTTTTATGTCTTGATAGATATCTTAATAATTGTTTTAGTATATGAGTAGGCAAACATATTTATAAAATATCTAGAGTATAGATTAGAACTTCACGAGTATAAGTAGAGTTGTTGATGATATTTTGTGTGTGTGGTTAAATGTGTCTTTCCGGTATAGTTGGTTTAAATTTTTTATATGATAAATACTTGGTACTGAAATATAATTCTTAATAATAATCACCGACTAATAAAACATTGGAGTGCATTCTAGAATTTTTGACATGCTTTCATGCAACGCGCTTGATATAATCTGCTGCAAACAAGTTCTCTCCATAGTTTCTGGAATATAAATTCATGCATGTAATTAACCAATGAAATCTAGTTAACACATTGGTTTTCCTTTATTATTGAGTGATATCTTTAACATAATGAATAATAATATATTGGTTAATTAGTCAGGCCCCTCCTATTATCCGGCCGGTGCGCCCTGTTTACCGGACATATGGCCCCTGTGTCAGAATATTAACACTTAATATCTGGGAAATGACCCTATAATTAAGGCTATAAACTTGTTATCGGACACATGCTCCTTGAGGGTAAATTTTGCCACACACGAAATGGTTACTTCTAATTCAAGTTTACTTGAGAGTCGCGGGATGCGATCACCCAAACTCCGAGCTTAATTATTTGCATCAACAAATGACCTTCGATTTACCTTGCTGGTGCCTAGTAACACGGGTGTTTGCCATGGTAACTGACTCAACGGAATGTTACCACGCTGCTCTGACAGATTAGCGGCGGATCCTAGACGGCTGACTAGATAAAAGAGAGATTACGGGACAGGATGCTTGGGATACCGTTAATCCCTGGGCCTTGATGCCGGCTAATCTGCAATTCTCTCTGCTGTTCTCTACTTCTTACTGACCCGCTTGTCCGGCCGTGACATGAACAAATTAATTAACTCGCTGTCCCCCCTCATGAGTTAGTTTAAGAGCGTGTGCACGCCCTGTGATTCTAGTGTCTTATGATGATCCATGACGACGACTACGTATATGTACTTGTCCGCATCCACGCTTGCCATTAATGCATGCTGTTAATTCTACTAGTGGCAGGATCAACTTGGTCTGGGCCTTCCTTAATTGCGAGTCAGGGATGATAGCGAGGGCGTGCGTGTACGTGTCGACAGCAGAGCTGATACGATTGCGGCTGGCTGTCTAGGGTTATTGATGGGCTTGGATCGATCCATTGATTGATTGATAGGCTAACTCCGCCATCCGATTCCGTGCTGGTTTAATTCGGAGGATCGCGGAAGAAACCACTTCCCATCCCTAGCTGATTTGCCATTTACAGCAATCAAGATTTCCTACATGTATATACTCTTGCTGATTTGTGTTTAGATCAGAATCTGGAAGTCCTCGCGAACAAGAGTGAAAGCACGTAGCCCAAGCCCAGCTTAAGTTGTTTGCGACAGTGTTATTACTTGATCGAGTATAGTAAGAGTTATCTGCTGCTAATGCGAGTAGAACTCTGTCAGTGCAGAGGAACAACGCATGCATGGCAGTGAAAATCATCAAAAGCTGGGATGAATAATGATTTCTTCTACCTCCGACGGGTTGTTTGGTCCGACCAAAACACAATCACATTTGGAACCCGCCATGGCGCACGTAGTGTGTATAGTTATGCTCGGGTCAACTTGGCATATCCCTGCTTGATGACGGATTAGTACATCTCTCTCAACTAATCTGCGCACGTGGAGTTCATTAATGAGCCAAGGGGGACCAACCAACTAACCGGCCGCCAGATCGATCACTAGCTCTTCATCAGCATACATAATCTTCGATGATCTTCTCTTGTTTCTGGCTAAAGCTACAGTTCATCATACAATAGTAAGTTGCTGAGCTCTCTTCTCGGATCCTCTGATCATCTCTCATTTTGCTATCTAGATACTCGCATGCATTGCCATGGCATCCCGGAAATGAAGCTACGTTGGAATGGAAACGACCGCCTGAGAGTTTACTAAACGGGGCGCGCGTGCGGGGTGTGCGTGCAGGCAGTCGTTCTGTCTGCTTCCAAGCACACACGTACTCGTGTTAACTTTGCTCAGCGTGCGTGCGGCCGGCCGGAATCAGTTAATTCCACCAACTGGTCGCTCTCTCCGCACACGTGCATGGCTACTTACATCTGACGATTATTGCATGGTTCTGCCCATCACGTGTGCACGTACGCTTTACTCTGCCGGACGGGCGGTTAATTTGACCGTGCAATACCCATCTTATGGCGGTCACCCAAGTGGAAAGTGGCGGGGAAGAAGCGGGGAAGACTTGCATCCCCTGAAAATGTTTGTGTCCCCCTTCCGAAATTAGTGTACTCCCTCCGTCCCAAAATAAGTGTCTCAAATTTGCCCAAAATTAGGCTACTTTGACATAGGCTGCCATCTTGAGACACTTATTTTTGGACGGAGCGAGTATTTAATTTGCAAGAGGAAAATATTAGAACATGGTTGGCACTCGGCGGAGATGAAGTCCAGGGCATGACATGCAATGAGGCCAATAATAGAAGATGAGTAGAAAAGTTGACCACCCCCTCCCCGCATCGCCCGCGCCTGGCGACATGGGGAAACCCTTGCCGCCACCGGCGAAGGGCCTCCTTCCTCCGCCCACCACAACGCCCCGCCGGAGGAAGCGACGACAAAGCCGCGCGCGTCCAAGGATGGCGGCGGCGGGGCCATTTTTTCTCATTTTTTCGGCTCGGGATCCAGCCACACAGGCGCGGCGAGCTTGTGGGCGGTGTGGAGTGTGGCGCGCGGAGCAAGGCGGCGGCGCGCGGACGCGCTTCGACGGGCGCGGAGGCGTGCTTGCGGGTGGCGTCGGCCTGGGCCCGATCTAGGCCGAGGGCGGGCTCTGCGGGCCGCGGTCAGGCATGGTGGCGTTCTGGAGCTCATCTCCGGCGAGGCTGCTGCTCACGAGGCCGAGAGAAGACCGAGGCAGCCGGTTGGCATTGGCGTCCTGCGGGGATGCGGAGCGTGGAGGTGGAGGTTTCCGGCACGGCAACAAGGGGTGGCATCTCGTGCTGCTGCTCTCCGACACCCGGGCAGCGAGGAAGCCGGGACAGCGGCCCCGGACCAGTGGCCGCCTTGGCGGCAGGCAGCGCGATTGTCGCGGCTTGAGGTGTCGCGGCCGTCACGGCTGCGGAGGAGCTCGGCGGGTGGCGGCAAAGCTCGAGAACTTGTCTCGTTGCTCCTATCGCTTCACGGTTGAATCGATCTCTCCGGGCAAATGCCTTGCACAGACTTCGGTCGGTGCCGATGACGGCGACGCCCTCGGGCGTCGTTCCCCATCTTGATGGCGTCGTTATGGAGTCTTGACATTCGACCGACGTGGGTGGTCCCAGGACTTCCGGGTGAAAACTTAAGCTCCTTCGGAGCGGGCGACGGCGGCGGACGCATCGCTACCTTCTTGAAGGCGTCGCCTTGGAGTTCCTGGTCCTCACGGTGCGACTGGTTTGTGGCAGATGGGGAGGATGGCTCTGTGGCCAGGGGAGGTGGATGTCGGGTCAGCGGCCCGGAAGGTGGCGGTACGTCGAGGCGGCGGCCTCGAGCTCCCACGCGGTGATGGTCCTATGGGGCAGGAGCATGGCCAGTGCGGGTTGGGTGGCGTCTGATGCTGTGTGGACGGCAGGTTCGTTGACCCGACTGGTTCGACTTCGGGCAATGCGGAGTTCGTCCTGGTTGCTATGTCGGGGCGGCGGCCCCGAAGCAGGTGGCACTAGTAAAGAACGACACATCGGATACCCCTCTATGGAAACAGCATGCGTTAGGCAATAGAGAATCGCGCTTTCCGCGCGCCAGTGCGTACAAACCTTACCTGGGGCGCGGCTGGCCCGTCAACATAGGTAACGGAGAAAGTATGAACTCCGTTACCCATAGTATTGGCAACGGTCATAATTCTGGCTCCGTTTCCGATATGTGCCTCTATGGCAACGGAGACTTTTGTGTGTCCGTGTGCAATGTGGACACGTTCCATCTTCGTGGAATTCGATGCGAGCGGAGTAACTGCTATGGCGTAGTGGCGCCGTGGCACCGCCGCCCACTACTCCTTAGAAACCCACGATCTCCCTGCTATCTCAGTACGCCACTTTGCCGCAGCCATGGATACTCCTAGCAACTCCTCGGGCGTTCGCCGCAGCAGTTTGCCGCTTTCGCTGAATTGGAACCGCGTCGTCGTGCCGGAGGCCGTCGTGCAGAGGCACTGACAATATAGGAGGCCAGTGCCCTGGTCAAATGTTAGCCTCCCCGGTGGCTAGCGCGTCAACCACAGGAGGGTGCCTATGCCGCCGGAAGAGGACGCGGGATCCTCGGGCGCCCGCGACCGCAACCGCTCGCCGCGGCGGAGAGACGCTCGTCCGCGGTCACCTGGATGGAACCGCGTCATCGTCGGGCAGGCCGTCGCGGAGCGGCACTGGCAATATAGGAGGCCAGTGCCATGGTCAAAGGTTCGGCTACCCGGTGGTTGGCACCTCAACTGCGCGGCGGTGCCTATGCCGTCGAAAAGAGTTGAGCTGCTTCTCCTCCCGCCGGAGCTGCGCGACGATCCTGCCTACGACGACGACGAGATGTGGGAGGGGCGCAGGGCGGCGATGACATCGTCGGCGAGGAGCCGCGCGACGACACGGACGACTACGCGGCTCTCCTCGCATACGAGCAGGAGAAGGCGGAGGCCGAGGAGTAGTTATTTATTTTTATGTTCTTCCATTCTCCATAGTAGCAGGGATCTGTTTCTAAAAAAATTAGTAGAGATCAGTATAAGCCCAGTGTGTCAGTGAAAAAATCAAAGGAAACGGTTGTTTATCCCCTCCGTTTCTGATGTTCTACTTTGCTATAAATGCGCCCTTCACACAGCCCTAAACTCTATCGCTCTCACTCTCAGCCTCACTCTCAAAGTGTGGCGGCGCGCATCTCCCTCCCTTCGACCGTGGCGGCGCGCATCTCCCTCCCTCCGACTGTGGCGGCGCGCATCTTCCTCTCCTTCGACCATGGCGGCGCGCATCTCCCTCCCTCCGACCGTGGCGGCGCGCATCTTCCTCTCCTCCGACCGTGGCGGCGCGCATCTCCCTCCCTCCGACCGTGGCGGCGCGCATCTCCCTCCCTCCGACCGTGGCGGCGCGCATCTCCCTCCCTCCGACCGTGTCGGCATCTTCCTCTCCTCCGACCGTGGCAGCGCGTACCCGTTCTTTGCTCCACCCGAGCAGATCTCGTCGCCTGATCTGTAGGTGGAGGGCGCATGACGTGTCGATCCGAGGACGACGAGGAGGACTACGTACTCCCGCCGCCAGGTCAAAGGTAATACATCTATTTGTGACCGGCCGTCGTGCCGACGAACTAGGGTTGTTGTCATTGTTCTGTTTAGGTTTTCTTCCATAGGACCAGTTAAAACATGACTCCTTCCGATCCGTTTGTAGTGTCGCTCGAAAAGAACAGAACTAGCACAAATCGGTAGTGTATGAAACTCATGGCTGACTTAACTCCTTTGCAAAACAGATGTACATTTCGGTGACTCTGTATAAAAAGCCGGGTCCTTAGCCAATGTGCGCTTGTCGTCCGGCATAATTGTTGGTACACAACAACTATGCAATGGATTTGTAAGTTTGTTATTCTGTCTTATGCATCCTTTTGTGTTGTATGTCCTTTATGCTAAATGTATAGCGAGCTAACATGGAGTCATATATTCTCTCTTTGCATTTCAGTGACCACTTTACAAAAGAGGCACCTTCAGTACATCAGCACTCGCTTATTGCACTATGTGCAGAGCATGGTGCTGATCCGTTAAGCTCATTTAAATGAGCTAAATACAAGGTCGGGGACAAAGCGGCGAGTAGATTATATTTTGGCGACACTGTCCAAGAAGAAGATTGAATTCATGAACTTGGCAAAGTTGTAAGGCATATGTAACAGCAAGTCATGAAGATAAATTAAGTTAGAAATGACAAGGATAAGTTTAGTGAGGCATGACATAGATAGATTTAGCTAGACATGTCAATGATAGATTTAGAGAGGCATGACAATGAAGATAAGTAATTGGTTGTCTTGTGATGCAATGTATCGGTGACATTTGTTATACCTTATGAATGAATTTGTTAGCATTTTTGTGCTTCTGCTGTGAAATTTTAAATGTCCAGTGGCAAATCTATTCCTGCTCTAGGCTTATGAAGAAACCTCAATGCAAACGAGCAGAAACAGAATTTCCGTTTCTGATGTTCCGACACATCAGAAACGGAGGTATGTGCACCACCGTTGCCAAACCGATGCCTCATCAGCGACGGTTTTTCGCCTCCGTTACCGATGAGGACCTTCACATCAGTCACGGGGGCGGGGACACGGACCCTTTTTCCGTTTCCGATGGGTTTTTGAGCCGTTTCCGATGTGTCGTTCTGTACTAGTGTGGATTTGGGTGGCGTCCTGGTGCTGTGCGGACTGCAGGCTTGTCAACCCTGACTGGTTCGACTTCGGGCTATGCGAGGCTTCGTCCTGGTTGCGACGCCGGGCCAGCGGCCCCGGAGCAGGTGGTGTGTGTTTGTGGTGTTTGGTCAACTTGTGTCGTGTGGGCGGCGGGTCGCCTAGCCAGTGCGGTTTTTTGGCCCTGTTTTCCTTATAAACAGAGTGTTGTATAGTTTGTATGGTTTTTGGACCCGGTTTTCCTTATAAACTGGGTCATCTCTTCTATCTATTCGGGCGGTGGATACGACCACTTTACAGCTCAAAATAATAGAAGATGAGTGCGAGCACATACATCCATGATTCTGCTCTCAGGAATCAACCACATGCATGTTAACATGCCGAATCTGTACTTAAGATGGGATAGAATCGTTACGTACCACGGCTAGGTTGGATATATACTTTCCCGATTTGTCACTCTGTATTTTCAAAGTTTGTCAAGTACGATTTGTACTTCATATATGATTTAGGTCAAGGGGAAGGTGGCATACTTGTTGATTCCTCATTGGCCGAGATGTCACCTACAAGCTACTATTCGCCTCGGCTGGACATACAAATCTTTGAGGCCCCAACTTGTTCGGAGTTAGGGAACGGTGCAACTACCCTGTTCTGAACCGATAGGTGGTTGCTAGCTGGCTGGATCTAGGATTGGAATAAAGGGCCTCGCCCCAGTTCCATTTCAAGAAATGAAACTCCAGTCATACATCATTCAGTTTTTACAGTACTCAGAGCAACAGCCGCGCGCTGATCTCAGAAGCGCAAAACGCACAGAAATAGAAAACAAACTAAAGTTCGAGGTTTACAACCCCACCACCACACATGAACTAAAAACGAACCAAACTACCAGTGGAGAAACAGTCAAGGGGGAGGCCGGAGTGCAGGATTCACTGCTTGCTAATACCCTCCAGTTCCTTCCGTTCTCAACCATCAGCAGCTGAGCAGCTTCCAGGGTACACGTGATAACCCCAAGAGCAGGGGATCACTGTAGCACCTCTCAATGTGGAAGTAGGGTATCGATCCGCAGGAGCAAGAAGGAAAAGTTATCTATTCCCTACAACTAAAGTGTCACAAGTTTTAGTTGATTATGCACTAAACAAGTTTAAAGAACAAGATGGTTGATTTAATGGATGGAAGTTTAATGTAACAAAACAAGAATGTAAAAGTGTCCCAATCCTCTTCAATGCAAGAGGACAAGACAAAGGTTTTCTCTTATAGGAAAAATGGACATGTGTTCATGGGTTCACTCAATCCTCTCTCCCATCTATGGTGATTATCATGTTATAGATAAAAAGTACACACAATTGTCATGCTTTAATGGTAAACTTCTACGACGGCTACATGTCCTAAAACACATAGTTGAAAGAAAATAATCATTTGTGTTGCTAGGTCACCCTCGTAAGGCTAGCGTGGTTTGTTGTCACTTCCACATCATACTTCTTCCTTTTTACCCCCAGATAAAGGATGTTGGGCTGTATTGTGTCACTCATACATATGCCGTTGTCACATCGGCCATCCCGTACCTACATACATCATACTTCATAATGGACAATATTCTAAACACTAGTGCAATGATTCATATTTCGTGTGCATGACCACATCTCTCTCATCTATCTACACTTGGTGGTGTCAATCACCTCATGACATGGATAAACAAGGCATTATGCATAAATCGAACCATCACATGCATCATAGAATATCTCCAAAGTATGACAAGTCATAAAAGATCCAACACAACGGTAAATGCATAACAAGTATCATCTCATACCACAATATCCACCATAGGAATTACATAGATAGATCCATACTTATGCAAGGCACATCATATGGACTTCAACAATGATCATACATAGAGAGATTAGATCAAGTTACCACCACAAACCCAAAGTCCAGGGGGTGGACTACTCCCCCTTCATCATGGTGATGATGGTGGAGATGTTGGAGAAGATGGAGTCCACCCCGGCAGCGCCCCGTCGGAGTTTTACCCCTCCAATCTGCAGCTCCAGGTCTTCTGTTTCGTGGTTTTGTGTTTCTGCGGCGCTTTCTTCCGAAAGCCGTTGGGGGACTATTTTATAGTCGTTTTTAGGTCAAGACGAAGGCACGGGGACGAAGATCGACGGTAACGGAGGCTCGAGGCCCAGGATAGGGGGTCCCACGCGGCCAAGGAATCTGGCCGCGTGGGCCCACCTCTTTTGGCCCTCGGGTTTCCATTTTTTTGCTTCCTTCGCTCCTACGCTTTGTTCCTTCCAAAAAATGGTCCCCGCAAAATATTAGGTCATTTGGACGTCGTTTGGGTCCCTGAAACATCAAAATATAGAAAATAGGGTTTTCTGCCAGTGCAGGGTTAATTCCAGAAAAATAGGGAAACTGTGAAATATTCCCAAAATTAATATAAAACAATGATATAACCCTTATATGATGCAAATATGATTGAAATATAAGTAATATAATGCAAAGTTCATGTATGCATTTTACATGCATCAACATCCCCAAGCTTAACCTATACTCGTCCTCGAGTATGAAGGTGATAAAACTAACATGGACTTTGCTTTTTAATACTATCAATGGATATCAAAGATGATTACTATTGCTACATAGAGTCAAATGATTCATTCTTCAAATGAATAGCAATATACAAGATAGATTATGAAGTGATATCAAATATTCAATGTAAGGATGTTCAATGATAATTCACAAAGTGTAACATAGAAGAAAGTACTATGGACCAAATGTATGCATAATAAAAAGTAAAACATCCTATAATGGTCATAGAGTATTCTTGTAAATATGAATATAAAAGGTGGACACTTTGGAAAGATATATAAATAAGCTCTATGTAGCATCTTGAATGGTTAAAGTTTAAAGTGAAAGCAAATATGAGTAATGTGCTTGACAAAGTATGGGTTGAATGCCTCATGCCCTGTGAATACGAGTACCTACACCACGGTGTTACTCAACTTGGGCCACAAAGCAAGTTCAAGTTAAAGTCATTGTAAGTAATATAATAGCGTCATCAAGAGCGTCAACTGGGGTACCTCTTGCCTCAGGACATGGAAACTAGCCCATGTCAAAATGACAAGACAAACAGACAATGAACAATCTCATCACTCTTTTATTTACTATTTGTATAGCTTTTTATTATGACGTGCATCACTGAATGTTCACTTTGGTGCGCTGTAAATTTCCACCATGAATGATGCATGGCTTAGGTTAGCGGCCCAGGCGTCTCTCTAGCCATTTATACAAACTCCTCAAACTTACTAAGTTTCCGCATTTATTTGGCACCATGATAAGCATCCATAAACAAAAGTACATGATATCAACTAAATATAATTAAGAGCATGTTGAAAGCTTGCCATGTGACAGCACATATGAGCTAACTCCCAACCAAGACTCTTGTCAAGCTCACAACTTCATAATTTTAATCACAATGGTTCATGTTTATTAAGTGCAATAAAAGTAAAGTGTGCATCAAGTTCGTGAGAGCTTTTTAACCAATTTTTCACATAACAATCAATAATATAAGCATTTTAATTCAGAAGTATAGATAATACAATATAACATGATAAACATACTCGGAATAGCATAAAACTAATAGGTAGATATGGTGGACTCACTGGAAAAACTTTGGTTGAAGGTATTGGAAAACAAGTTTTTACTTGTTGGAATTTTTGGGTTAGCAAGAGGGAGAAAGTTGACCGTCTAAATGCATGCATAAGTGTCCATAGAACTAATCAATCCATGTTAAACAAAGTAAAGTAACATACAACATCAAAACATGAATAATAGATAACTCTTGATAAAACACTTGCAAATTAATACTCATTAAAAAGCACCTGAATCATGCAACTATATGTATCTTTTTGAATCAACTCAAACATCCCTTTCCCAATCTTTTTAATAGCATCCAACTTAATTCAACCCAAATTTCCAGTAGCTCTCTCATATATAAATAATAGTGGTGGTCTCACAAATAAAAAACAAACCGAAATAACAAAAATAAAAGACGCTCCAAGTTTATGCGATAAAGTGCGTTGATCGAAAAACAGAAGTTAGACGTGTGCAAACTGAGAGTGTGTTGGTCCAATGGGGTTGTCTCCACATCCCCAAGCTTATGGTCTTCACCATCCTTGGATAGATCTTGATGCATCTCCTCTAACCCCTGTGAAAAATTTCAAAACACGTTTCTCCCATTTCTTTTCTGTGGGGTGACATTAGTAGTGATAGACAAATGAATTGCATGCTGCATAAAATCCTTAAACAAAAATTCATATGAATGTCCAGAAAGTGTATAATGTTGTATGCCTACTTATAAACTCAATTGGATAAAAAAGATTCAAGTTAAAAGTTCAAAGAATGCATCAAACAAAATGGGACAGAATCTGTCCAGAAAAACAATAGCAGCAAAACGCATTTTTCTACCCTACTTAAATATGTCGAAAAAATCTGAAAAAATTCACGCTTACAGAGGATGAAAGGTTGCAACTACAGTTCAAATTTCAGCTCATTCGGAGTCACAGGATAGGAATGAAAAATCATACCGTGCACAGATTCGTGCTGGAATGAAATCTCCGAATGCAAAAAGCAACTTTTTCAAGCCAAAATAGGTAAACTTGGCACTTTATTAAAAATTCCAGAAACAAAACTAAAAACTAAGTCTCTTGTTACAGCAAGAGGACACAAAGAAAATAAAAAATAAAAACAACCGGGTTGCCTCCCGTAAAGCGCTTTCTTTATAGCCATGTAGCTAGCCTTCTTACTTTGGTGATCATGAAGGTTGAATCTCATGAGGGAGCTTGTTCTTTGATGTGTCCCTCTTACTTGAGAAGTGTTCATGCATAATACCAGGGTCCCATGGTGTTATCAATCCAATCAAATAATATTCAAGTTGAGACCTAGTAGAGAGAAAAACAAAACACAAAAGTAATAACAACAAAGTCTAACTTTGTTTCTATGCATTGGCATTTTGTATATGAATGAAGCACAATAAATAGAAATTTTCCAATGCATATTAACAGTAGATACTTGCAACTTATAGTTATTAGCAACATAAAGAGGGCTCTTATCACCTCCTCTTTCATAATAGTTGCAAGAAGTAAAAGTAAATTCACCCATATAACCATTGGACTCATCCAACTTAGATAATTTAGGTACATAAAGAGGATCATTAAATTTATTATGGAATTCATTAGCATGCTTCCCTCTTTCAAAATAGTTATTAAGATCAATATCAAGTTTAATATCATGGTTGCAACAAAGATTTGGAACTAAAGGTAATTGCAAACCACATAAGTATTTCTCAACATAAGCAAATTTCTCCTCTATGGTGTAAGTAGGAGAATCCAGAAACAAAGTTGGACTCTCATGAGTAAGAGTAACATCACAAACAACAAGTATATCATTTTTATCCTCACATAATTTAGTAACAACTAAACATGGAGGTTTATCAATAAGCATAGGACCATCATCTAAAGCATTATCATATAGCATATTTAAACAATACTCATCATTATCATCAATAAGTTCACTAGTAGCATTAATAGAAAGTAAAGGAGCATTATTAGTTTCATCATAATAGCATGAGTTATCATATAGGACCATAGAATTTTTGGTTTGACACTCATCATAACATGGGTTTTCATAAATAATAAAAGACTTTTGAGTTTGAGTGCTACTATCAAATGTTGATGGTGAAGTTGGGAGATCCAACTCTTCCCCAAGCTTAGGTTGGAACACATCCATTTCAATCTCCTCTTCACATACTTCCTCTTCCAAGTTTATGTTTTCATTATCCTTTTCCTGCAAAATATTAGTACTTTCCATGATAGCAAGAATTCTTTCTTTAACATAAACATTATCACTAAACTCTTTTTTGCAAAGTTGGAGAAGAATAGAAATGTGTCCTTTCATTACACGAGCTTCATGACTAGTTGCAAAAAATTTATCAATAAAAAGTCTATTTCATGGGCTGCAACATAAGCAATATATTTGTCAACTTGTTCTATATCAGGGCATGAAAATTTATTTTCACGATAACAAGCAATTAGAGGATCACTGTTGTGCTTACATTGATAGGGAGAGTGTTTATAGTCTTTTCTAAAGCAGCAAGTTACATCATGTAATTCACAAAACTCAATAGCCATATCATTGAGATGTTCAAGTAATTCAAGCATTCTATTTCCTTCTTTGGTTGATCGATATTCATAGTAAGCTCCCATAGTTTTGACATAACCTTCCTCCATAGCTTAGATGATTGTAAGATATAAAACAAGATAAAATAAATCTAAAGTCTAGTGCACACAAGAATAGAAACTTAAGCGCTACGCTCCACGGCAACGGCGCCAGAAAAGTACTTGATAACCCCCAAGAGCAGGGGATCACTGTAGCACCTCTCAATGTGGAAGTAGGGTATCGATCGGCAGGAGCAAGAAGGAAAAGTTATCTATTCCCTACAACTAAAGTGTCACAAGTTTTAATTGATTATGCACTAAACAAGTTTAAAGAACAAGATGGTTGATTTAATGGATGGAAGTTTAATGTAACAAAGCAAGAATGTAAAAGTGTCCCAATCCTCTTCAATGCAAGAGGACAAGACAAAGGTTTTCTCTTGTAGGAAAAATGGACATGGGTTCATGGGTTCACTCAATCCTCTCTCCCATCTATGGTGATTATCATGTTATAGACAAAAAGTACACACAATTGTCATGCTTTAATGGTAGACTTCTACGACGGCTACATGTCCTAAAACACATAGTTGAAAGAAAATAATCATTTGTGTTGCTAGGTCACCCTCGTAAGGCTAGCGTGGTTTGTTGTCACTCCCACATCATACTTCTTCCTTTTTACCCCCAGATAAAGGATGTTGGGCTGTATTATGTCACTTAATACATATGCCGTGGTCACATCGGCCATCCCGTACCTACATACATCATACTTCATAATGGACAATATTCTAAACACTAGTGCAATGATTCATATTTCGTGTGCATGACCACATCTCTCTCATCTATCTACACTTGGTGGTGTCAATCACCTCATGACATGGATAAACAAGGCATTACGCATAAATCGAACCATCACATGCATCATAGAATATCTCCAAAGTATGACAAGTCATAATAGATCCAACACAACGGTAAATGCATAACAAATATCATCTCATACCACAATATCCACCATAGGAATTACATAGATAGATCCATACTTATGCAAGGCACATCATATGGACTTCAACAATGATCATACATAGAGAGATTAGATCAAGTTACCACCACAAACCCAAAGTCCAGGGGGTGGACTACTCCCCCTTCATCATGGTGATGATGGTGGAGATGTTGGAGAAGATGGAGACCACCCCGGCAGCGCCCCGCCGGAGTTTTCCCCCTCCAATCTGCAGCTTCAGGTCTTCTGTTTCGTGGTTTTGTGTTTCTGCGGCGCTCTCTTCCGAAAGCCGTCGGGGGACTATTTTTATAGTCATTTTTAGGTCAAGACGAAGGCACGGGGACGAAGATCGACGACATCGGAGGCTCGAGGCCCAGGATAGGGGGTCCCACGCGGCCAAGGAATCTGGCCGCGTGGGCCCACCTAATTTGGCCCTCGGGTTTCTATTTTTTTGCTTCCTTCGCTCCTACGCTTTGTTCCTTCCAAAAAATGATCCCCGCAAAATATTAGGTCATTTGGACGTCGTTTGGGTCCCTGAAACATCAAAATATAGAAAATAGGGTTTTCTGCCAGTGCAGGGTTAATTCCAGAAAAAATAGGGAAACTGTGAAATATTCCCAAAATCAATATAAAACAATGATATAACCCTTATATGATGCAAATATGATTGAAATATAAGTAATATAATGCAAAGTTCATGTATGCATTTTACATGCATCAACACGCCAGCCCACGCGTCGTGGCTTCCCACTCTTCATCTTGCGGATCACAATGAGGACCCAAGCAGCTCTGAAGGCTGGATCTAGGATCTCGCCACAAACCTCTTCGCGTTGGTGTCTTTGGCATGCGGTCAAAATTTGTCGAGGCTAAGAGGGGCTTATCGTTGACTAGCTAAATGACATCTCGCCGGTTCTGTACGCGCCGTCCATCGTCGACTTTATAAACATGGCTGACCGGCTCGTTGAGGTGAAGCCTTACCTAGTGGGATTTTTTGGCGAAAAGGACCACTTGCCCTAGTGAATTGCTAAAAAAGACCACATTCTCAAAAAATTGTTAAAAAAGACCATCTACACCGTGGCGGCAGGCGGAGCAGGCGACACGTGTCGCCTGCCGCCACCACCAGTGGCGGCAGCACTGTTTGCGTAGGAAGACAGGACACAAAGCCGGTCTAGAACGGGAAACGGAGCAGGGTGGGCCCTGCCGCCACAGCTGAAGGCGGCATGATGATGTCCATCGCTTGCCCTCTCACTAGTACAGAACGACACATCCGATACCCCTCTATGGCAACGGCAGGAGTTAGGCGACGAAGAATCACGCTTTCCGCGCGGCCGGTGCGTACAAACCTGACCTGGCCCGCCTACATTGGCAACGGACCCTTTCCAATATCCGTCACTTATTATATTGGCAACGGTTAATAAAATTTTCCGTTTCCAATATTTGCCTCTATGGTAACGGATAGAATTTTCCAACCTTTGAAAATGTTGATACGTGGAGGCTAGCGAATGGGCAGATGGGGAGGTGGGCAGAGCAGACCCGTGAGTATAAATGGCGAGAGGTACCAGCAGCGGTCTCTTTGAAGCCCCAGTCCATCGCCTCCAGTTTTTCAAACTTCGCCAGATCCCCTCCGTCCAAATCCATGGCGAGAGGTACCAGCAGCGGTCGCAGCGGCAATGCCATGCCGTCGGTGTCGCCCTCATCGTCCTCTGAAGACATGTCCCCGGCGAGAGGTACCATCAGCGGTCGCGGCTGTGGACGTGGGCGTGGCCGTGGACGAGGGCGCAGCCGCAATGCCACGCCGTCGGTGTCGCCCTCACCGTCCTCTGAAGACATGTCCCCGGAGCTGCGCGGCTTCGTGTTTTTGGTTATCCTGTACAAGGGCATCGAGAACCGCCTGAGGCTCCCGAGGGCGTTCACACAGAAGCTCCAAGGCATGGTGGCAGGTACCATGCATCTGAAGATGGAGGACTGCGAGAACGGCAGCTGGGCGGTGAAGACGGCCATGAGTGCCGGGGGGAATTTGTACCTCGGCCAGGGATGGAAGTCATTCGCCCAAGCGTACAAGCTTGAGCAGGGGCACTTTTTGTGCTTCGAGTTCGACGACGACAACGGGTTCTTCATCAAGATCTTCGACGGTACCTTATGCCGGAGGGACGCACTCGTGTACAGCGACGACGAGCCCGAGTCTTCATCAGCAGCTGCTAGTAGTAGCATTAGCCAGTAGTAGCATATATGTAATCGTTTACTTCATTATCAAGTCCGTATGTTAGTAAGTTTACTCTCTCGCTGGTGTAAAAGCATTGGAAACGGTTATATAAAATGTCCGTTGCCAATGTGGTGCTTATATATAATGCCGGCTTATCGGTCTCATTATCACTCTCTCACTGTCTCTCTTCCAACCCTAGCCGCCGCACACTGTGGCTTTCAACTCTCCTCACTCTCTCTAATGGCTTCCTCTGTCGGCGCTTCTAGATCCGGCCATCGCGGCTGCGGCTCTAGCCGCCGCGGCAGCACCGTTCTAGCGGCAGCCCTTAGTGAGGGGAAGGTCGATCTGGAGGCGGCCATGCGTTCGCTAATGATGCGGCAGCGCCACCATCTGACGCCCTGCTCCTCCAGTGATGCCCGGCTTCTTCTGAGCCAGGCCGATGTGGAGGAGGTCATTCATGAGGTGGTGGTGCAGCACCTCCGGCGGTTCTACCAGCAGATCTACCAGCAGAAACCCATCTGGAGGAGGAAGTGGCCGATATGGAGGAGGAAGTGGCCGATTTGGAGGAGGTGGAGGATCTGTAGGTGGTGTCTGATCTGGAGAAGGAGAAGGAGGTGGATGTCGACGAAGGAGAAGGGGGAGGAGGTGATTGCGTCGCAGCGCGCTGGTAGCATCGCAGCGCATTTGGCAGAGGCCTGCACCTCCTCTCCCGCCGGGTGAAAGGTATAAATCTTTCTGTGACCGGCTGTGATGTCGATGAACTAGGTTCTACGTATGAGCATTTCATCACATAAACAAATTCCTAGTGCAAATTCACACATACATGTTCTGGTAATTACAAACACTTATTGTTAAAGCACCAACTGTACAAACTAGTTAAACACCGACATCCAAAGCCTATTGCAATTCACCTAGGGCATTCTTGCA
Organism: Poa pratensis; assembly: GCA_947311845.1. Classification (NCBI taxonomy): domain Eukaryota; kingdom Viridiplantae; phylum Streptophyta; class Magnoliopsida; order Poales; family Poaceae; genus Poa; species Poa pratensis. The sequence continues at coordinate 12,263,210 of CAMZMU010000111.1, forward strand.
CCTAGGGCAGAGCATTTCCTGCCATGTTGGACGTTGCCTGTCCTTCAAGGTTAGGATCGTGCGATACAACTCGTAGGTCACGTACCCATCTATTGCTGCGTAGTCGGGGTTAACTTTGTGCAGCGGCATCCATTCCCAAAAATTGTGCTGGTTGGATGGGAACTCCTTCTTCATGTTGGCGTATGATTTGTCGATGAGGTCTGCCGCTAGATCACCCATTCCGTCCCTCTCGTCTCCACCCTTGATTTTGTATCCGAGTTGGATGTCCACGTAGTACTCCGGTGGAATGTGGAAGCCGGCAGAAGAAAGCACCTTGCTGTCGTTGGTGATGTCCACGCTTGCAAAGGTGATATTCTTGCGTTCAAAGAATTTGCCCAACTCTGGACAATTCTTTTTGGACTTGCACCAGTGGAACACGAGGACATGCTGGCGCATGGCGAGTTGCAGGACAGACATGTGCCGACGATTACGGGTGTACTCGATGTCAAGGCCGATGAACCGATGCTTCTCCTCTGCTAGCCATTCCTCGTACTTGTTGAGGATCCGCTCCACGGTATGCTCCTCGTTCGTGTACACCACCTCCAGAACGGTGCCGTGGGTACGGACGGTACTTGTCTTTGTTGTTCTGTTGCGGTCGTCCATGGCGGGTGGGGGATTGGGGTGGAACGAGGAAGAAGAGAAGGAAGGAATGCGAACTGTCTGCCACCGAACAGAGCAGTTCCTGGATATTTGCCGTCGATCTTAGCAGTTTCTCGAAAATGGCAACCGAACAAAGCAGTTGCTAGAAAATAGCCACCGATTTTTTTATATCCAGATGTATTTTGTACATTTCGCTAATCTTTTTTTTCTTTCACGCAGGAGTTTATTTCGGCAACACTGCATAAAAGTACCAATGTATCATTCCGAGAACCAGAAACCTTAAGGCAAGGAAATTTCGTGGATACCGGTCTTGGATCGGAGTGGGTACAGCGACGACCGAGAGCTCATAGAAGGTGAGCTCCAAGTCAAAGATGGAAGGCTCGCTTAATTAAGCCAGCCTTCCATCTTGTTAGGTTAGTTGCTTATAGGTTTAGAGTTCATGATTGTAGTCAAAGTGTAATAGGTGATATTACATTATGCCAATGTGTGATAGATATGATTGTAGTCAAATTGTAAAAAACGGTGATATTATTGTATACCAATGTAATGATGGCATTTGTTCTATGTTATGAATTGAATAACGTTTTAGTGCATTGTGCAATCAGCCTTTCATGTATTATGGCATATAACCAAAATATGAGAAAAGCTCAGTGCAAACGGGTAGATGGAAAACTCCGTATCTGATGTGGGAAAACTAAAGCAACGGAGGTCTGCGCACAACCGTTGCCAAATGGAGACCTCATCGGAAACGGTTTTTTGCCTCCGTTACCGATGAAGGCCTTCACATCAGTCACGGAGTCGGGGACACGGACCCTTTCTCCGTTGCCGATGGGGTTTTTGGCCCGTTTGCGATGTGTCGTTCTGTACTAGTGTCTCTCCTCTGGTACTATTCCACCGTTGATGCTCAATACATTAAAGTATACATGCATGCATAGCACGATATGCATGCATGAGCAGTCAGCGACGAGACAAAATAATTAAGCGCCGCTCCAGTGTGCAGTGACGGGCTGGCTGGCGTGCCACCACTCACCGTGGCGCATGCCCACCAACTCCATTTTCCGCTCTAGTTCGGCAAAACAGTGATGCCGCCTCTGGTGGTGGCGGCAGGCGACATGTGTCGCCTGCTCCGCCTACCGTCACGGTGGAGGTGGTCCTTTTTGACAATTTTTTGAGGAGGTGGTCCTTTTTGACAATTCACTTGGGGAAGTGGTCCTTTTTGACGAAAATTCACCTAGTGGATCTGGGACGTGGGCGACACTTACATCCCGCCTTCGTGCTATGTTGCCTTCTTTGGTGGGTCCATCGAGATCGCCGGAGCCCTGCAGGTATGGCACTCTAGAGTTCCATCGAAATGCAAGATTTTCATGTGGTTGACCCCTAAGAGTCGTTGTTGGACGGTGGATCGACTAGCTCGACTACGGCTACCTCACCCAGGGGCGTGACCATTTTGCAACCAACACACCATAACCATGGACCATCTGTTACTTGGTTGTGTGCTGGCCCGATCGGTTTTGGGCGACCTGCCACCAGAGATGACGTCTGAGAAGTAGATGTTCAGGATGAATCGCTTTTGGCAAGGATTGCCTCCTGTCATGCTGAGAAAGACCTCCGGTCGGCAGTGACGCTTGTATGTAAGTCGTTGTGCAGCCACTGTAAAAGACGTAAGACTAATTTGCTGTCCCGACGTGCCTCATCGGGTAGGGATCTTCTCATTATATAGTAAAAGATTGTACAAGTCCTATATGTATACGATACGTATTCTAACACCCTCCCTCAATCTCAGCTGTCAGAAGATTGAGATTGCGTTTACAATGATCATACAACGGTAAAGGGAGTGGCGCCTTAGTGAAGATATCGGCAACTTGATCCTTGGAAGAGATGAAACGGATCTGCAGTTGCTTCTGAGTAACTCGCTCACGAACAAAGTGTAAGTCAACTTCAATATGCTTTGTTCTTGCGTGGAAGACTGGATTAGACGACAGATACGTTGCACCAATGTTGTCACACCATAACACTGGGGGCTGGGTTTGAACAACTCCAAGCTCTTGCAACAATGACTGTACCCAGACAAGCTCTGCTGTAGCATTAGCAAGAGTTCTATATTCAGATTCTGTGCTGGACCTAGAAACTGTAGACTGTTTTCGAGCACTCCAGGCAATCAGATTACCTCCATAAAAGATAGCATATCCCCCCATGGATCGCCGGTCATCCATATTACCAGCCCAGTCTGCATCAGAGAACGTTGAGAGTAATGAAGAAGAGGAAGATCGAAACTGCAAGCCGCAGTCAATAGTGAACCGCTCATACCGAAGAATGCTCTTAACTGCCGACCAATGAGGAGTCCGGGGCTCATGTAGGTATTGACACACCTTGTTGACAACAAAGGACAAATCAGGGCGTGTCACTGTGAGGTACTGAAGACCACCAACAATACTGCGGTACTGAGTCGCCTCCTCAGATGACAGAACATCACCATCAGTGCTGCAAAGACGCTCAGAAGAGGACATGGGAGTAGTAGTGGGACTACACTTCAACATACCAGCACGGGCAAGAAGCTCAAGAGCGTACTTGCGCTGTCAAAGAACAAGACTGCCTGAAGAAGGTGAATGTACCTCAATTCCCAGAAAATAATGGAGAACACCAGGATCCTTCACCGATAATTCAGACCGGAGCTCAGTAATTAACTTGGGAATAGCAGAAGCAGTCGAACTGATGACAATAATATCATCGACATATACCAGCAGATACATGGTCAAATCAGAACGCTGAAGGATTAATAGAGAGGTATCAGCAACTGACGGCGAGAACCCCAAGGAACCAATAACAGAACTGAGCCGAGCATGCCTGGCACATGGAGCCTGCTTCAGACCATATAGAGATTTGACAAGCTGCCAGTAGTGACCAGGGTGAGTAGAATCAACAAAGCCAGGAGGCTGTTGAAAGAGCATGGTGCCCCCATGTGTGGTTTTGGTAATTAATGACAATCCTTATGGACTAATGTTTGCATTGAGATATTCTTATAGATCTTGTCCGTAGGAAAGATTGGAGTTCATGTGTTGGACTCTAGAAGCTTATAAGATGACCAAGATCTTATTCAAAGGTTTATATGAAGAATGGTCATATGTAGAGTTGAGCATATTGCAAGTATGTCTTGAAGAATAGAATACCGTGGATATTCATGCTCACCTTCAAGACATCATCTTTGTGAAGAGAGAAGGAAAGATACAAGTTGATCAAGGCTAAGTGCAATGAGTGGATTCAAGTGATCAACACATAAAGCTACATGTTGTACCATGTGGGATCTTGTGATCCAATGGTATGGTAAGCAATTGTCTATATAGCTTTGTGAACTAACCCATATATATGTGTGTGGAGTATCTATGTGGGGTTAGGTATCTTCCCATTGGCGTGCATCAAAAGGAAGGTTCCATATAGCCCATGGTGGATGACGTCAAGCAGTGGTCGTCATCAAGATAATGGTCAAGTGAAGATGTGCCTAAAAGTGGCTCTCCCATATTGTGTATGGGGGGGCATTTCACAAATCTTCATCAAGCGGAGCGCAATCAAGAAAGGTGATCCAACTTGAGGTGATCAAGATCGTCATCATCTAGCTCAAGTGGATCGCGCAAGGCAAAGGTATGACCTTGATAGGGTTTCTATTTTACCGGTCTCATGGTGTTAGTAAGATACCGGATTATACGATAGATGCCACACTTTCAAGAGGGGCTCTCGAATGAGTAACTTGATCGTATCGTTCGAAGAGAGCTCAAACCTTTGCATACTTGGCATCATCTTTCTTGATTCTTATTTGGCTTTTCTCCATGTGTGGTTTTAGAGCTTGTCATGTTCTTCAAGACAAGCTCAAGTTTATCAAAAACGGAGTTCGTATGAAAAACTTATTACGTTTTTGATGTTGGAGGATGTACCGGTTGTTCGTTTATCGAAAGATCTAACCTTTCCCCATTTGGTTTTATCCTCCCGTTTTGGACTATGATGTTTCTTTGCACAATCTTGTAGAGCTCGTTGTTGTGATTCCAACGAGCCAAAGATCATCGAAAACGGAGTCCGGATGCAAAAGATATTGCCGTTTTAGTGTTTGCAATTTGTGCTGTTTGGCAAGGGGCAGTAGTACCGCTGCCGGTACCGCTACCGGTACCGCTCCGGTGCTCCAGAAGCCCGTTTTGGGGTACCAACAGGGGTAGTACCGCTGGGGCGGTAGTACCGCTGCCTGGAAGCTGTTTTCATGCTGTTATGTCTTCCGGACCTTCCCGGGGGCGGTACTACCGCTAATCTGCTCCCAACGGTTGGATATTTGGGTGACCTATTTAAGGGGCCTTTCTTGCAAGTTTTGACCTCCATTGTTGACCTCCAAAAGCTTGCTATCTCTCAATCCCTCCAATGATTCTTGCTCCTTCTTGAGGGAAAAGAGAGAGGAGATCTAGATCTACATCTCCACCAATCAATCTCTCCTCTAAGTGAGGTTAGCATATTGGATCTAGATCTTGGGATTCATTTGTTGCTTCCTTGCTCTTCCTCTCATCTTCCTCCATAGCATTAGTTGCTTTGGTGGGATTTGAGAGTGAATTGCTTTGAGCACTTCTTGTGTTCTTGCCATTGCATTAGGTGCATCCACTAGTACAGAACGACACATCGGATACCCCTCTATGGAAACGGCACGAGTTAGGCGACAGAGAATCGCGATTTTAGCGTTGCGGACGAGGCCTGGCAGAACTGGGCCGCGGCTGGTCCGTCAACATTGGTTACAGAGAATTTTCGATCTCCGTTACCAATATTATTGGCAACGGTCATAAATTCACCTCCGTTTCCAATACGTATCTCTATGGCAACGGTTGTTTATGGTTATCCGTTTGCGATGTGCTTGGAAAATTGTAGTTGCAAACTGGAAGCGCGCCTGTTCAATGCGGCTTAATTCATGAGGGCTTGGAACCGCCTGCTCGACGCTAATAAAATGTGACTGGAACCGCGCGAAGCCAGGCAGTTCTCGCATTCATTCTGTCCCACATTCTCTACCACACTAGCACAAGCGCCATGGAGGAACCCTGGTGGTAGAACGAGGAAGTCCCGAGCGATGACGCGAGCGCTGAAGACCACGGTGAAGTCCCATGGTGGGATCAAGACGGGCCGCCGGACTCGGACCCCGACGACTCAGACCCGCCATCTTCACGCTCTGTAGAAGACGACTCCGACGACTCGGACCTGCCGTCTTCACGCGAAGGAGAAGACGACTCCGAAGAGGACGAGTCGCCGGAGGACCCGCCGGAGCCGTATTCTAGCCAGGAAGAATACGACGCCGCCGACGACGACGAGGAGGAGGAGGCGTCGGAGGAGGCATCGGAGGAGGCGCCGGAGAAGGACGCGCCGGAGGAGGACACGTCGGAGAAGGAGGATCACGCTCCGGAGAAGGAGGCGCGAGAGGAGGATTCGCCGGAAAAGGACGCACGGTCAGAGAAGGAGGAGCACGAGCCGGAGGAGGAGGAGCACGCGCCTGAGGAGAAGCCAACCGGCAAGAAGCGACGCCACGCCGCGAATGACAATGGCGCGGAGGCAGGGCGTAAGCAGAATAAGTAGAGTAGATAGTTAGTTCAATTCTACTGTATCGATCCTTTGTAAGTAGGCCCAGTGTGTCAGTGAAGAAATTAAAGGAAACGGTTGTTTATCGCCTCCGTTTGCGATGTTCTACTTTGTGCTATAAATGTGCCACTGCGGCAACCCTAACGCTCTCGCTCTCACTCTCACTCCACAGTCACAGTGTGGCGGCGGCTCCAGACCTAACCCTTATCTCGCAGATCTGAGCGGCGCGTCGGGCCGGCATCGCCGCCGTGCATCTTCTCCCAGCGGCGCGTCGGCGAGCTGCCGCACATCTTCCCCCAGCGGCGCGTAGGCGCATCTTCCCCCAGCGGCGCGTCAGCGAGCCGCCGCGTATCTTCCCCGAGTATGTCGCCGACGCGGATCTGTTGGTCTATTGCCGCGCATCTTCCCTGAGTATGTCGCCAACTAGATCTTACACTTTATTTAAAGTAGCATAGAAAACTTGTCTAGTATCTAGTCTAGTATTTGTTTCTGTTTGTAGTACTCGGGGTGAATTAATTTCAACTCTTGTAAAGTCTAGTTTTCTAGTCTAGCATAGAAAACTTGTCTAGTATAAGAACTTGTCTAGTATATAAAAAACTCGTCTAGTATCTTGCACTATTTTAAAGTCTAGTAGGGTGAATTAATTTCAACTCTTTGTAGTACTACGGATGATGAATAGATCCAGTCACAACTTTTTGTCAATGTGCTAATCCTCGTTATTATTTTGTGTAGCTAGTGTATGAAGTAATAGTATTTCGGCGACACTGCATAAAAAATGGTGAGGCTCTTGAAGGAAACATCACCTTCAAGTTATGCCTCCAAATCGTTTGATCGGACTACAAGCACACGGATATAGGCGCTTAAAGGTGTAAACTGTTTTCACATTAAATTATATCTATGTCATGTAGCATCATATTTTGGCTCTTCTCTAACTATCAATCCATGTATTTTTATCTAGAAACACAAAGCTGATCCGAACAAACTTTAAATTTGCTACTTATAAAGTGGGATCATATCCGTGAACCGTCGCTGTTGTGCCGTTTCGCTGCACTGTTCAAAACACTTTTTTAATTAAGAGTGTCTTGGACAGTGTGGCCGAAATGTCACAGCGGTGACGTTATTATATTTCGGCGACACCGTCCAAGATGGAGCAAGACTCAGTACGAAGAATTTGGCAATTTGGCTTGGTCTAGTTTCTGTTTTTTCAGTTTCTCCGGCTATTTTGTGGATGTGTGTTTAGGGAGCAAGCCTTAGCTGCAGTTTAGTGAGGCATGAGAATGATAGGATTAGCGAAGCATGTGTAACTCATCTTTTGATGCTATGTAATGGTGACAATTGTTATATACGTTATGAACGGTTTTGTCGGGGGAATACTTTCTGGATTAACCCGCGGCCCAGTGCGACTTAACTTACTCGCACGGACAAAGGCCCACTTGGGAGCAAGCCCAATATTGAACCGCCATAAGGGGAAAGATCTAGAAGACATATCCCGGAGGACGTGAAGACCAAGTAGTCTCCGAGTAGGCCTCTGTGGATGTATTCCTTATGGGGGAAGTTTCCTTTTGTAACCTAGCGAGCCTCTGTGTATATAAAGAGGACTCGCAGGACTTAGAGCGGGTCAAGCTATCAAGCCCTAAACCCTAGCTCATACGGCGAGTACCAGATCGGATCGCCTCCATTGTAACACCTCGATTATCATATCAATACCAATCTAGGGTAGGCAGGAAGTAGGTCTTTTACCTCACATTGAGGGGGCCGAACCTGGGTAAATCTGTGTTGATCTTTGTTCCTGCGATCCCAAGCTCGGAGATGCTTGACTCGCGTAATCCCACACCTACGAAGTCATCTATGACACCTGACGTGACAAACCCACGACAGTTGGCGCCCACCGTGGGGCCTGCGGTCAAGAGCGTCACGTTCCGCGCAGGATCCATGAAGGGAGCTGAAGATCTTGTTGTTGGCCGTATCATCACGGTCAATGGCACACCCCTCATCGACGATTCAAGCTGGGGGCCGGAAGCAGATTATTTGGAGACCGGCCACGTCATCCCGTTCGGATCCATCAACGTCTTCGTCGGCTTCATCGGTGGCAGGTCCGTTAGATCGGTCCAGAAGGCGATTCAGTAGAAGAAGTCGCCGATGATGGGGAAGAATCCGTGGAAAGCATGGACTCGCAAGAGTTTGGGTCCATCATACCTGCCTTTGAAGAAAGTTGCTGGGGTTACCCACCAGAAATCACATCATCACCAGATCAAGAGATGGCACAAGTCGCGGTTTACATGGCCGGAGGAGCAGGCGCATCAGGAACTGCTGGAGAAACCGAGGCATCGGCACCCCCAAGCAACCCACTTCTTGTCCCTGTGTCAGCCACGAACGCCGCCCTCCGTGCAACAGAAATTGAGGCCGCCAGGGCCGAGCTCCTGTATGAGGTTCGAAGGATGGAAGAAGAGCGCCGCAGGCTCGATCAGATAAACCAAGGAATCCAACAGGAGCGGCAGAGAGTAGCCGCGCTGGCTGCGACTCAACCAGGTTGACCCGCAAACACAGCTGCGCGCGACTCAACCAACAGTGGAAATCCCGCTCACTCCAGCCGCGGGACGGGAATCCAGACGACTGCGGAAGGAAGGGTACCAACAAATCAAGAGACCCAGCAACAACCAAGGAGGTTTCACACCCCACAGGGCCATTACCAGAACCCTGTCGATAATATGTATGCTGCGGCTAATATCTTGACTCAGATGGTACCAACAGGCGATGACCCGGTCAATGCTGAGGCGCGGCGCGCGATTCAGATGCTAAGTACGGCAGTCCTGCAACAAGCCAATAGGGCGGAAGCCGAAGCACAGCTGCCCCTCGTACCAGCCAATCACAGGATTGCAGCAGAAAGAAGCGTCCAAGCAGGCCACCAGAGACGTGTCAGGAGTCGCACAGAGGCAGCAGGAGCAAGTCGCAGAAGCGCAGGCGAATGCCATTGATGCAAAAGCGGCCCGCAGATAACCCCGCAGGCGCGCCCACAGCCCTGTCCTCGCGACTCAAGGGACCGGCGTGTTTCACTGAAAGGATCAGATCGGAACCTTTTCCTGAAGATTTCAAAGGGCCACGCAAGGTGGCAAACTATAACGCCAGCATGGATCCAACCACTTGGCTCAACAATTACGAGATGGGCATGAGCATCCTAAACGCATCTGAAGAGATCTGCGCACGCTACCTAAACATGATGCTAGAAGGTGCAGCGCACATATGGCTGCAAAATTTGCCTCCCAACTCTATAAATACTTGGGAGGAACTGAAGGATGCCTTCGTTAAGAACTTCCAAGGAACTTGCAAGCGACTCTGCAATATAGAAGATTTAGAGCGTTGTGTCCAGAAGGAAGGCGAGTCAAGTCGCCATTGGATGAAAAGGGTGGCAGAAATAATACACTCCTCAGATAATATACCACCAAGCTCAGCCGTCCTGGTGATGGAGAAAAACTGCAAGTTTGAGCCGCTGATTCATAAGCTGGGTCGCATGAAGGATAAAGTCAAGAGCCTCAGCGAGGTGATGGCTGCGGCTAACAAATATGCCAGCTCAGATAAAACCAGAGACGCGTCAGACGGAGAAGAAGAGGAGGTTGCTGCAAAAGGAAAGAAAAACTCCAACAAGCCCCAGCAGCAGCAAACGAGCCACAACAACACGAGTCAAAACAAACGCAAAAGCGAAGATGGTCACTCAGGGCTCGTCGCCAATGCGCGTGGAGGATTCAGAGGCCAGCGTGGAAGGGGTCGAGGATACGGCTCCCGTCCAATCAATATGCAAGAAGTTTTCAACCGGCCATGCGACCTTCATGCGACAGGTGATGGACGGCCAGCGGACCATACCAAGGCGCAATGCCATTATTACAAAAAGTGGAAAGAAGAGAGCCAACACAACGGGGGGAATTCCCATGAAGGAAACCCTAGTGCGGCTCATAACACAAATATTGGGCAGCACGGCGCGAGTAACCCCAGGCAGACGGGGCAGTATCACACAATAGTTATCGATACCTCCAAAAGGAAGAGAAATTGAGCCGAGAAGTCAGCAGGTGAACGCCGTGATACCAGCAACACCCTTGGTTAAGGTGGTCAGAATACGCGGTAACCTGGAGTCGCGACGACCACCCGCCACAGTACGGGAACCTGGCAAGTTGGCACTGGTTGTGGCACCATACGTTGCAGGATACAAGCTGACCAAAGTGCTTATGGATGGAGGAAGCAGCATTAATATCTTGTACTACGATACTTTCCAGCGTCTAGGACTCAAGGATTCCAGCCTGCAGCCCACGTCAACAGTATTTCACGGCATTGTCCCAGGAAGGTCCGCACGGCCAGTGGGGAAAATAACCCTAGGGGTAACTTTTGGAACAGAAGAGAACTTTAGAAGTGAATTCCTAAGCTTCGAAGTGGTAAAATTCCAAAGCCCATATCACGCCTTGTTTGGAAGAACGGCCTTTGCTAAGTTTATGGCCAGGCCATGCTACGTGTACCTACAGTTGAAGATACCAGGACCAAAAGGGGTCATCACAGTGTACGGAGATAGAGAAAAAGCAATAGAATGTGAAAAGGAGATGCGGCTTCGCAGAATCCGCCTGTGCCGCGGAAGAAAAAGGTTATAAGTCGCAGGTGGACCCAAACGATATGAGTGTGGTTACCACGCCATCTGCCGAGCCACCAATGAAATTCAAAGCGGCCCAGGACACTAAGCAGATAAATCTTGTTCCTGGCGACTCATCCAAGCAAACTAGCATTGGAGCACACATGGAAGAAGAGCAGGAGAAGGCCCTCGTCGCTTTTCTCCAGGAAAATAAGACATCTTCGCATGGAAGCCGTCAGATATGCCAGGGGTACCAAGAGAATTAGCAGAACATAGCCTCAAAGTGAACCCTGCGGCTAAACCAGTGAAGCAGCCACTACGGCGTTTCATGATGACAGGAGAAAGGCAATAGGAGAGGAAATAGCTCGCTTGCTGGCTGCAGGATTCATCACAGAGGTATACCATCCGGAATGGGTGGCAAATCCAGTATTGGTTATGAAAAAGAACGGTACGTGGCGAATGTGCGTTGATTACACCAGTCTTAACAAAGCTTGTCCAAAGGATCCATTTGCTTTGCCAAGAATCGACCAAGTAATTGATTCAACTGCTGGGTGCGAGCTGTTATGCTTTTTGGACGCCTATTCAGGCTACCATCAAATCAAGATGAAGAGGGAGGACCAAGAAAAGACGTCCTTCATCACACCCTTCGGAGCTTTTTGTTATGTCAGCATGCCCTTTGGGTTGAAGAACGCAGGTGCGACTTACCAAAGATGCATTCAGAATTGCCTACATGAGCAAATAGGTCGCAACGTTCACGCCTACGTGGATGATATTGTGATTAAGTCGCAAGTTAGCCAGGATCTTATTGGTGATCTGGCAGAGACATTCACAAATCTCAGAAAATACAACATGAAGCTCAACCCCACAAAGTGCGTCTTCGGAGTACCAGCAGGAAAGCTATTGGGATTCATAGTATCAGAAAGAGGCATTGAGGCCAATCCTGACAAGATAAAGGCCGTGATGGATCTCCAAAAGCCAGAAAAGATAAAAGATGTACAGCGGCTTACTGGTTGCGTAGCAGCTTTGAGTCGCTTTATATCAAGATTGGGAGAGAAAGCACTACCTTTGTACAGACTGTTGAAAAAATCAGACACCTTCGTTTGGGACGCAGAGGCCGACGAAGCTCTGACAGCCTTGAAACATCAATTGACAAATGCTCCAGTTCTGGCGGCTCCAAAAGATAAAGAGCCAATGCTACTATACATAGCGGCAAATTCCCGCGCTGTGAGTGCTGTCATGGTTGTGGAGAGACAAGAAACGGAAAGGAATACCCTGTCCAGAGACCAGTATACTACGTGAGCGAAGTCCTCACAGCTTCCAAACAGCGTTACCCACAGTGGCAGAAGTTGGTGTTTGGAGTGTTCATGGCGAGTCGCAAGCTGAAGCACTACTTCCAAGAGCATCCAATAACTGTGGTGAGTTCAGCACCATTGGCAGATATCATTCGTAATCGAGAAGCTACTGGAAGAGTCGCTAAGTGGGCGATCGAGTTGGGACCACATCACATCAGTTACGAGCCGCGCACATCAATTAAGTCGCAAGCCCTTGCAGATTTTATTAACGATTGGACAGAAATCCAAGTTGCTCCTAGCATGGCAGAAACCAAATACTGGACCATGCATTTTGATGGGTCAAGACAGTTGCAAGGCTCGGGGGCTGGAGTTGTTCTGACATCTCCCAAGGGAGACAAGCTGCGGTATGTGTTACAGATACACTTCAACTGCACAAATAACGTGGCGGAGTACGAGGCACTGCTTCATGGTCTACGTATAGCAAAGGAGATGAACATCAGTCGCATACGCTGTTTTGGCGATTCAGACTTGGTGGCACAGCAGGTCTCCGGAACGTGGGACAGCAAGGATGCGAACATGGCTGCATATAGAGAGAGGTGGACAGAATTGCTGGACATTTCACTGGATACCAAGTTGAACATATTGATCGGAGACAAAATGAAGCTGCGATGCCCTGTCTCGGCTTGGATCCAACAGACAGTCAGTCCCACCCAATGTTTTCCTGGATGAACTGCACAATCCATCAGTCAAACCTCCAGCAGAGATTGACATTGCAGAGCCAGAGGATGATTCAACTTTAGTCGCAGCCCTGCATGAACAGCCAGGATGGACAGAGCCATACATGGCATATTTAAGTCGCGGAGTGCTGCCGGACGATGAAATTGAGGCGCGCAAAATCATACGACGATCAAAGGCCTATACAATCATCAACAACGAATTATACAAGCGCAGCGTATCAGGAGCATTCCAAAGATGTGTCTCACCAGAAGAGGGACGAAAAATCTTGCACGAAATTCATTCAGGCGATTGTGGCCATCATGCTTCGTCAAGATCTTTGGTGGCAAAGGCGTTCCGACATGGATTCTTCTGGTTAACAGCATTAGCAGACGCAGAGCAAATTGTCAGAGTGTGCGATGGATGTCAAAGATACGCTAGGCAAGATCATATGCCAGCCAAGCACTTCGCACAATACCCATCACATGGCCTTTTGCCGTATGGGGTTTTGACATGGTAGGGCCTTTCAGACGGTCTTCAAACGGAAAAACTCACCTCTTAGTCATGGTGGACAAATTCACAAAGTGGATAGAAGCAGAACCTGTGGGAGATTGCGAGGCTGAAACAGCAGTCAAGTTCTTGAAGAAGGTCATATTCCGCTTCGGTTACCCCCATAGTATCATTACAGACAATGGGAGCAACACCTCTGAAGGGGCTACACAGATATTTTGCGCAGACAATGGGATAAGATTGGACCTCACGTCAGTAGCACACCCGCAGAGCAATGGACAAGCTGAGCGAGCTAACCAGGAAATTCTCCATGGAATTAAGCCGCGCCTTATTGAAAAGGTCGAAGCATCTCCAGGATGTTGGGTGGAAGAACTGCCAGCAGTACTGTGGAGCTTAAGAACAACCCCTAACAGATCCACAGGATTTACACCATATTTCATGGTCTATGGAGCAGAAGCAGTCATGCCCAGCGATATCATACATGATTCACCAAGAGTTGCGGCTTACATCGAGACAGATAATGAGATAGCTCGGCAAGACTCGGTGGACACATTAGAAGAGGTTAGAGACTTGGCAGCATCAAGGTCAGCAGTATATCAACAAGACTTGCGACGCTATCATGCCAGACGCATCAAAACCCGCACCTTTCAAGAAGGCGACCTAGTACTGCGACTTAAACAAGATCACAAGGGAATGCATAAGCTGTCCTCTCCATGGGAAGGACCCTACATCATCAGCAAGAAGCTAAACAATGGGTCGTACTACCTGCTGGATGTAAGGGAAGAAAGCAGCGAACGCCATGATTTCGAGGATCGTCTCGAGGCACCTCGCCCTTGGAACGTCGCACACCTGCGACCGTACTATACATAAGAAAAGGCTAATCAGAGCCAAGCATCATCCTTTCCAGCTTTATAGCTGAGTATCATCACAGCCACTCAGGGCTAGAACTTCAACTTTGGTCGCCACCTAGGCGCGACCTATGCAACATCTGATCGCCACCCAGGCGCGATCGACCCTTGTATCAGAAACCGGCTGCCACCTAGGCGCGGCCGTAAACTTTGTATCATCTCTGGTCGCCACCTAGGCGCGACCGACCCCATGTATCACCATGGATCGCCACCTACGCGCGATCCAACCCTATGTATAACACTCGGTTGCCACCTAGGCGCGACCTTATGTGTCATCATAATCAAAGCTTATCATAGCTTAGCCTATCATGGCAATATCATTATGTTTCTTGGGGTCTTTGTTACCCTGAAACAGCCGATTTATTGGCAATTATCAAATTTACCTTAAGTTGGATTGCTACTCGCATTATGTGGCCAAAGTACTGGGGTGTGGCGTCAATCGAGCTTGATTGCCTATCATGGCCGCTCTCGACCCTGAACACACATGTTCCTAGGAAATACTGAGTCGCGCGAGTGCCCACTTAAGGATTCAGATGGCCTAACTAGAGGTCGATGTACTGCTTATAGTACGGCAACACCAATTACAATTACTTGTAACTTAACAATTGTTTTATTCATGATATCAAGTTACAGGTGATGACCTTCAGAGTTCTCTGAGAAGAATTGAGATGATTACCACATAACATCCTCTCAATCCTTGGGGGCTACATCATATTATCATCAAAAATTTGAAGATAGATCGTCATCAAGTTCTGAAGCTATCAGGATACTCTAACAAAAAGCTCACGAAGTCAGATGATCTTCCAGGTGCGAGTCAAGGCCAAACTTGCACAATTATAAGTCGCGAAACAAGGAAAAGCGCGGCCTAAGCATTCAAGATCAAGAAATACTATGAAGTTCAGGCCACGCTTGGGGGCTAATGTCGGGGGAATACTTTCTGGATTAACCCGCGGCCCAGTGCGACTTAACTTACTCGCACGGACAAAGGCCCACTTGGGAGCAAGCCCAATATTGAACCGCCATAAGGGGAAAGATCTAGAAGACATATCCCGGAGGACGTGAAGACCAAGTAGTCTCCGAGTAGGCCTCTGTGGATGTATTCCTTATGGGGAAGTTTCCTTTTGTAACCTAGCGAGCCTCTGTGTATATAAAGAGGACTCGCAGGACTTAGAGCGGGTCAAGCTATCAAGCCCTAAACCCTAGCTCATACGGCGAGTACCAGATCGGATCGCCTCCATTGTAACACCTCGATTATCATATCAATACCAATCTAGGGTAGGCAGGAAGTAGGTCTTTTACCTCACATTGAGGGGGCCGAACCTGGGTAAATCTGTGTTGATCTTTGTTCCTGCGATCCCAAGCTCGGAGATGCTTGACTCGCGTAATCCCACACCTACGAAGTCATCTATGACACCTGACGTGACAAACCCACGACAGGTTTTGCTAGCAACTTTGTGCTTCTGCTGTGATATTTTGAATGTCAATTGGCAATTGTATTGCTGTTGTAGGCTTATGAAAAAACCTCAATGCAAACGAGTAAAACAGAATCTCCGTTACTGATGTCCCGATACATCGGCAACGGAGATTGGATGGCCACCGTAGCCAAAATCGTGCCTCATCGGTGACGGTTTTTCTGGTCTGTTGCCGATGAGAGACTTCACATCAGTGACAGGGTCGGGGACACAGACCCTTTTTCCGTTTCCGATGGGGTTTTTGGCCGTTTCCGATGTGTCGTTCTGTACTAGTGATCGGTTTGAGTTCTCCACGGTGATTCGTGGAGGTGAAGTTTAAGAAGCTTATTACTCTTTGTGGATCTTGTTGCCTCGTGGGTTAGTTGTAACCCTAGGAGGCCTTTGTGAGTTTCGGAGCTTTATCTTGTTGCTAAGCTCCGGGACATTGTTGGGAGGCTCCAACTCATTGTAGAGTTTCTCAACCTTGGTGTATCGGTTTGGTCAACGCCTTCAAGTCGACCACATAGTGGAACGAGCCAATCCCTCACGGGTGAAGCTCACGGAGAATAGGGTGAGCACATCGGTGCTATTGGAGTGCCTAGGAGGCTCCACACCCCTCCAACGTAGACGTACTTCCATTGGGAAGGAACTACGGGAAACATCTCCTCGTGTCCACTTTGCGGTTACTTCTATACCCAAACCCTTTACTTATGCATTTACCTTTGTGATAGCCATCGAGCTTGAAGGTATCTATATTGCTATCAAATAGTTGTTGATCTTGCTTAGCATAAGTTGTTGGTGCACATAGGTGAACCTAGCTTGTTTAGTTTTTGTGCTTGATAAATTAAACGCTAGTTTTATTCCGCATTTATTCGAGCCTAAACCGTAATTATTTTAAAACGCCTATTCACCCCCTCTAGGCGACATTCTTGTTCTTTCAGCTGTCTCATGTATACCTGCTCATCAAGGAACCCACTGAGAAACGCATTTTGAATATCAAGCTGTCGAAGATGCCATCTGTGGAGAGAGCCATAGAGAGCAACAAGTGAACGGTCGCTGGCTTAACCACAGGCTGAATGTCTCATCATAATCGAGACCATAACGCCGCTTGAATCCTTTAGCAACTAGGCGAGCCTTGTATCTTTCAATAGAACCATCAGCATGAAGTTTAACTTTAAAAATCCAGCGGGAGTCAATCAAATTAACACCAGGAACATGAGGTACCAATTTCCAGGTGCCGTTGGACTGAAGTGCAGAAAACTCAGCCTCCATAGCATCACGCCAGTGAGGAATACGAAGCGCCTCATGATAATCACGGGGTACAACTGTGCTTGTAGACGCTGTATAAGCTGCCAGAATGCTGCTCCAATCAACTGTGCCATCAGTCCACTTCCGAGGCTGCCGTATGCCACGCTGCAAACGAGTGACCACTCAAGACGGAACCGGAGGAGTCGCTGGAGGTGATGAAACAGGAGATACCTCGGGCGTGGCAGGTACAGGCGACGATGTGAGCACTGGTGACGGCGACACAGGAGTGGACTCATCAGCTGGCATCGGAGATGGTGCGTCCCAGGCTGGTCCGCTCGTCCGCACGGGAGTACCAGGCGAAGTTGACTCAGGTGCATGCATGGGAGACGGTGACGTAGGCGCATGCATGCGAGCTGAGCAAGGCGTCATGGGCGCATGCATGTGAGCCATGCAATGCGTCGTGGGCTCGAGCGAGGCTGGTGGGGAGCCAAAGGTGCAGCCATGCATGGGCACCAATCCCGAGGAGGAACCATGCAGAGGAGCATGCACACCATGATCTACGTGCTCCTGGACATCAGATTCTGGTAGAATTTCCAGACGAGCGCCATGTCCCGTACCTGCACCATGGTTAGCGAACAAAGACGGTGCATATGCAGTATCCATAAAGTGGTCAGCTGAAAGTAAAGACGACTCCGTAGGCGGTGGGGAAGTGTGAGAAGTGGGCATGTTGGCAAAAGGAAAAACGTTCTCATCAAAGACAACGTCCTAGAGATGTAAACTCGATAGGAAGGAACGTGGAGACATTTATATCCTTTGTGTAATGCGTTATACCCCAGAAAAACACACTTTTTGGAGTGAAAATCAAGTTTATGATTATTATAGGATCGAAGGTGAGGCCAACAAGCGCAGCCAAAACCTTAAAAAAGGTATAGTCAGGAGTTTCATGAAATAACCGTTCAAGAGGAGTTTTCATTTCAATAGTACGACTAGGGAACCTATTGATAAGAAAACAAGCAGTGGAGAAAGCATCATTCCAATAATGTAGAGGTACAGATGCATGAACAAGCAAAGTAAGACCAGTCTCAACAATGTGACGGTGTTTTCGTTCAGCAGTGCCGTTTTGTTGATGAGTGTGTGGACAAGACACCCGATGGGAGATGCCTAGGTTGTGAAAGAAGGGATGAAGTTTCTCATATTCTCCACCCCAATCTGTTTGAACATGGAGGATCTTTTTATTTAGGAGGCGTTCAACATGTTTTGAAATTGGAGAAACACATCATAAACATCAGACTAGTGCTTAAGTAAATAAAGCCAAGTGAAACGGCTATAACCATCAACAAAACTCACATAAAATGATGTCCACTGACAGATGTTTGAGCGGGACCCCATACATTAGAATAAATAATCTCTAGGGAGACTTTATTACACGAGCAGACAAGGAGAAAGGCAGTTCATGACTCTTCCCTTGTTGACAATCATCACAAACTGCTTTATTATTATTGGACTCTATGATGGAAGGTATCTCATGACTACGAAGAACATGTTGAACGATTTGCAAAGCTGAATGACCTAGACGGCTGTGCCACATATCACGTGACACCTTGACATTGCTGAGTGCTTGCTTGATAATAGGTGCTTTAATCTCGTAGAGACCTTGATACGTCTCAAACGTATATATAATTTTTGATGTTTCATGCTTGTTTTATACCTATTGCTACATGTTTTATATACACATCATAGCATTTTTATACATATTCTGGGACTAACCTATTAACAAGATGCCACAGTGCCAGTTCCTATTTTCTGCTGTTTTCCGTTTCAGAAAACCTGTTAAGGAAATATTCTCGGAATTGGACGAATCAACGTACCCCAATATTTCACCGACACGAAGACGAAGACCGAAGGGCGCACGAAGAAGCGACCTAGGGCCGCCACACCACACCTGGGCGCGGCCACCCCCTCTGGCGCGCCGAGGTCGCGTGTGGCGCCCTCGGGTGCCTCCAGCCGCCGCCCTTTCGCCTATATATTCACCTCCTCCCGAAAACCCTAAATACCAGAGCAATTATCCACGAAAAGTTCCGTCGTCGCCGCCGTCATCAACCCTAGTTCGGGAGGGTTCTGAAGCTCTTCCCGGCACCCTGCCGGAGAGAGAGAGATCATCACCGGAGGGCTCTACATCATCATGCCCGCCTCCGGAGTGATGCGTGAGTAGTTCATATTTGGACTACGGGTCCATAGCAGTAGCTAGATGGTTGTCTCTCCACTTTGTGCTATCATGTTTAGATCTTGTGAGCTGCCTATCATGATCAAGATCATATTATTGTAATGCTACATGTTGTGTTTGCTGGGTTCTGATGAATAGTGATGTTATGATCAAGTTGTTTATCAATATATCTACTGTTTTATTTATGTTCTTGCATGCTCTCCGTTGCTAGTAGATATTTTAGCCAAGTAGATGCTTGTGACTCCAAGAGGGATTATTTATACTCGATAGTGGGTTCATGCCTCCAGTAATCTGGGCGAGTGACTGCAACGTCTAAGGTTGTGGATGTGCTGTTGCCACTAGGGATAAAATAACCGATGCTTAATTTAAGGGTACGTCTGTTAAGTCTAATGCGTTTGTTTACATTACACACTTTGCTTAATGCAATAATCTGTTGTTTGCAACTTAATACTAACGGGAGACACCGATGCTATCCCGGAAGTGGATTATTTAGGCATGGATGCGGCTGGTAAGCTGTCCATGTATTATGTTGTAATGCCCAATAAATACTACAATTAACTAGCTTGTCATATATTGCATTGTCATGCGCTTACTATTTGTCAATTGCCCAGCTGTAATTTGTTTACCCAACATGCCTATTATCTTTTATGGAGAGACACCACTAGTGAACTGTGGACACCGGTCCATTCCTCTACACTGATAAAAACACCTACCGCAATCATTTGTTCTCTTTTATTTACTGCAATTATTATTCTCCACACCATACGTTTAATTCTTTGTATTCAGCAAGCCGGGAAGATTGACAACCTTCCTGTTTCGTTGGGGCAAAGTGGTTTTATTATGTTGTGTGCATGTTCCACGTCAACACACCATATTCCTGGCGCCGTTGACAACCTTCTGAAGCGCTCCTGACTCCTACTGGTTCGATAACCTTGGTAGAATTACAAGGGAAAATTGCTGCTGTACTACATCATACCTTCCTCTTGGGGTCTCCCAATGAACGTGTGTTTTCACGTCATCAGACCTCCACGACAACGACCTCTAAGAATGGGTGCTCTCGTGTCCCGATCCTTTACAAAAAGATCATGAGGATGAAGTTCAATAAAGACATTATTATCATGGGAGAGTTTACTCATAGACAAAAGATTACGAGTGGCATTGGGAACATGAAGGACACGACTGAGAGCTAACGATCTAGACGACGGAGTAGAAAGAATAGCATGATCAACATTATGAATATGCATACCTGCTCCATTTGCCGTCTGAACCTGCTCGGTGCCGTGGTAGGGCTCATGCGTGGTGAGCTTTTCCAGCTCATGAGTGATGTGATGTGTTGCCCCCGAGTCTGCATACCACGCCAGGTCTACAGATTGTTGGCCACCGTGAGAGGCAGACATTGCCATGGCAATCTGACGCTCGGTGTTGCTCCCGTCGTTGCCAATGCCGCGATAATCGCGGTTGAACCGCTTGTAGCACTTGGATGCCGTGTGACGCGGTACACCGCGCAACTGACACACGACAGTGCCACGCCCTATGCTGGTACGGGGCCCATTGGGAGTGTTGGGCTTTGACGGCGGCGGCGTGTACTGCGATGGAGACGCCCGCGCGTCTGGGCGGTAAGTGTCGTGGGTTTGTCACGTCAGGTGTCATAGATGACTTCGTAGGTGTGGGATTATGCGAGTCAAGCATCTCCGAGCTTGGGATCGCAGGAACAAAGATCAACACAGATTTACCCAGGTTCGGCCCCCTCAATGTGAGGTAAAAGACCTACTTCCTGCCTACCCTAGATTGGTATTGATATGATAATCGAGGTGTTACAATGGAGGCGATCCGATCTGGTACTCGCCGTATGAGCTAGGGTTTAGGGCTTGATAGCTTGACCCGCTCTAAGTCCTGCGAGTCCTCTTTATATACACAGAGGCTCGCTAGGTTACAAAAGGAAACTTCCCCATAAGGAATACGTCCACAGAGGCCTACTCGGAGACTACTTGGTCTTCACGTCCTCCGGGATATGTCTTCTAGATCTTTCCCCTTATGGCGGTTCAATATTGGGCTTGCTCCCAAGTGGGCCTTTGTCCGTGCGAGTAAGTTAAGTCGCACTGGGCCGCGGGTTAATCCAGAAAGTATTCCCCCGACATTAGCCCCCAAGTTTAGCTTGGATTTCGAGTGAAGGCTCCTTCGTCTTAACAAACCCCTGAGCCGCGCACATGAATTATCCCAGCTGAACTCCAATTTTCTTATTTCCAATCTGCGGCTTATAATCTTCTTGGCGGCTCAAGAACGCGACTTACCTGCCTTGACGGTTGATTTTCAGATCTAAACGTCTTCCGCGTCTGGGCTATTTATCTTGGCTCATCGTTTTTCCCAGCGTTCTGCATCAAGTCCTGCATTACGCATCCCTGCTCCTTTCCGCCGCCTCCAATCTCGCTTCTCGTACTCACAATCCTTCGGTGGAGATCTCCATAATCTGAGAAAAATGTCTCGCCGCAAGTGCAACTGGGAAGGCTCGTGGGTCGACGAAGATTTCCTGGAATCCCTATCTGCACGGGGCCTTCTTCCGCCAAAAGATCAATGCGAATGGCGGGCGGCTGGTGAGGAGGTAATCCCCAATCCTCAACCAGGAGAAGTAGTGATTTTTGCGGAGCATGTTGAGCGCGGGTTCAAGCCCCCGGGCTCTCTCTTCTTCCGCTCCTTGATGCAGCGGTTAGGTCTCCGCTTCCATGATATTGGCCCTAATTCGATGTTGCAAGTGAGCAACTTCCACGTCCTCTGCGAAGATTATCTGGGTATCCCGCCTTCAATAGATTTCTGGCTTGCTCTTTTCAATTGCAATAGTCAAAGGGAAACCACAGATGGTCCTTTTCTCCAATGCGGCGCCATTTCCTTCCAACGCCGTAGGGGTAGTATTTCCCAAAACTAACTCTTGCCAAGAAAATCAAGGATGGCAAAGGACATTCTTCTATTGTAAAAACACTTCTCCTGAGGGTGAAATTCCTCTTCCTCTTTGGTCTCCTCTTCCCTTCGAGGCTACCGATGCTTGTCTTCTAAACCTGATCCTTCTTCGTTGCCCTTTATCGAATCCCTTCTAGACAAGGTGAGAGCGCTGACACTCCATGGTCTCACTGGATTAGATCTCATATCTTGCTGGACTAAGTGGCGAGTTCAGCCTGTGAGTCGCCGCTCGCGGCTTATGGTGGATTTCACTTGTCATGCAAACGACGTCGATCGTACTTGCCCTGAAGATTGGGACAAAGGGGAGTGGATAAATTTCATTCGCCGAGTGACGGACGAGGATATGACTCGTATGACAACGTCGGACTTGCTCCCTTCTGGGCTGAGCACAAGCCTTTTGTGGTAATGTTTACTTGTCACCTGTTTCCTCGAAAATTCCTTCTCCAAAATTAATTATTTCTGACCTGAGCTCCTTTTCAGATCGATCCCTATTTCTGGGTTCTTCCTCAGAGGACGTCGACTTGAACCAAGGAACCGCGGCTGAGTCGTCAAAGCAAGCCGCAGCCTTTGGCGAAGATACAGTTATGCACGAGGGTAGTGCTTCTGAAGAGGAACAACAAATGGCCGACGCTCTTCTGTCCTCGACTCCAAATACACCTTTCCTGGAACTTCCTGAGGTGCCTCGCAGGTCCTCGAAGCGTATTTTATGCCAGAGCTCAGAAGACCCCGCGCAGCCTGAGAAACGTCGCAAAGCCTTGGCGTTACTAGCAGAAACAAGAACTGCCAAATCTTTAAAACTCGCTGATCCCAACAAGGCTACTTTTTCTTCCGAGGCTGTTGCAAAGGATTGCTTCTCAATAAGCTCGGGTAATTGTTTGCGACTCTCTCCTTTTCTTTTTGTGTTTACGTATTTTGGCAAGGAATTGCTGATCACCTTCTTTTCATACTCTGTAGGTTCAGATTTGCAAGGTTTATCTTCTCCTTCCTCTGGTTGCCTGATGAAGAGTATCCGTGTCGCCTCTGGGTATGGTTCGCCTTCTTTTCAATGTTGCGGCTCTGCTAGGTCAGCTTATTAACCCATCAATGTTTTGCAGGGCCATGTCTGAAGAGGATACCAAGTCTAATTCCCATCCCACTTCTTCTCAGCAAGCTATGAGCGAGGATGATGCTGCTGATGAAAACGTGGGAAACAGTAATGGTGCGACTCATCCAAGGCCCTCCCTGGAGGAAGGTATTGCAGATGCGGCTCCTGCCGCGACTCCAGTCGCAGCTCCATCCACAACTCCTGCTGCTGGTAGGGTATCACTGAAAATAGAATTCCAGCTCCAGGAAATAGTTCAAGTCAATCGCAGATGCCATAATTTCTGCTGGAGACAAGCATGCTGCTCTGCTGCGCGGCTTAGTTGAGCAATTTTCTTCAAGTCGCCAGGTACATATACCGTAGCCCCCAAGGATCAAAACCTTGTGTCATCGCACGGGGTG
This sequence comes from Poa pratensis, assembly GCA_947311845.1. NCBI lineage: Eukaryota > Viridiplantae > Streptophyta > Magnoliopsida > Poales > Poaceae > Poa > Poa pratensis. Next base: position 12,286,831 of record CAMZMU010000111.1, read on the forward strand.
TTGATTCTTTTCCTGGCTTCAAATCTCGAGCCCCCAAATTCCTGGATAATTTACCTATGCGTTTTGCTCTGTTTTTTTCAGCGTGAACTGTCCTTGCTTGATGCTTCTGGCTCAATAAAGGGTAAAGGCATTTCCATAGACCATCCTGAAATGATGCAGTCTCGCCTGGAGCAGCATAATGAGGTCATTAGGGACCAAGATCAGGAAATAAAATCTCTCAAAGGTCAACTCGACTCCTGTGAAGAGCAATTTAAAGAACTTGAAGCCGATATGCAGCAGCGACTCATGGAGAAAGACGAGTCATTAGATCTTTGCGAGAAGGGCTGACTCTTAAATCTGAATTGATTGATCGCCTGAAGGGAGACCACGCAAAGGAACTCGCCGCGCGAGATGAAAAATATAACTCGCTGCTCAAAGCCTTTGAGGGTTTTGGCTCCATGGTCAAATCAGCCGTCCTGCAGCTTGCTGGTTGGTCTTTTATTCCTTTAATCATACATATTTTGGGTAACCAACGTTAGTCTCTGACTTGTTTCTTGCCTTTTCTTTCTTGACATAGGACCTGAGGCCCCAGTGTCCCGCTCCAACTTGAAGGATCAACTGGTATATCTGTCTGACTTCAGCCAGCGCTTCTTAAAGGTTACCAAGGAAGTTATGACGGTAATCTCTCCTGCGACTGATGGCCCAACATCTTGCGAGTATTGGATAAATAAACTGCTCAAGGCTCCGCATTATGTCTCTGATTGGAAACGATCCTCTGCTCGCGCCGGAGCCGCGCATGTCTTGACATTGCTTCGAGCATATTATCCAGAGATAGATGTTGGCAAGGTTGCTCGCCACGGCCTGGCGATGAGCGCGGATGATACTGAACTGCCAATAAGCGAGTACTTCGATATCTGGAAAGGGATGCGCGGATATGCCACAAAATTTGTTGATAACTTAGACTTGGGCACTTATCTCGATAAATTCAATCTTGATGGGAGCAAGGTGTCAAAGGAAAAGTCCTCAGGAGCTGAGTCATCTCGGGCTGCCACTCCAGCAACAGTATCTGGTGGCCCTTCTGCCTCGTCTGGCGGCGCCCTGATTATTAGGACACCTGCGACTGCAACTGCGAGACAAGCCGCGCCAATTCCCACTCCTGTAGCTCGGAAGAGGAAAAATAAATAATGTGGGACATGCCCGTTAGTCTGTAAGACATTCATGTATTATAAACAGTATTTTGTGACCTATAAGCAGGTTCTTTTCTTGATAATTCCATTAAGTAGACGCTCGCGCGGCTCAGTATTTCCTAGGAACATGTGTGTTCAGGGTCGAGAGCGGCCATGATAGGCAATCAAGCTCGATTGACGCCACACCCCAGTACTTTGGCCGCATAATGCAAGACGCTTCTAGCTTAAGGATTGCCACTAGTTTGGCAAAATTTGAGGTGCGATTGGTACTCGCGATGCTCGTAAGGAGCCCTCAAGGGTCAGTGATATATGAAATTCAAAAGACTCAGCGACTCAATGATAGTTGAGGCGAAACGACAAACCCTTGAATGTCAAGGGTGCCGGCTTTATTTCATAATCACTCGATGTTTTACAGGGTGTTACAGGATGATGCAGGCCCTTTAATGCGGGTTTTCTATTCCCCGCAGGCCATGCATACTTGATACTCATCGCACTTAGTTGCGAATTAATACTCCTAACGGAGTGGGTTGAACACCTGATTGGTTCAATTTTGAGTCGCTAAAAGCGACTCGGGTCGAGCATGATAGCTCCGATGTATGTCTCATGTTGAAGCAGAGAGCAATTGTGTTGGCGATCAGCCGCACTGAGCTGCGACTTATGTTGAGTTGAGTTTGCTTTGTAAGGACTCACGATAACTGACCCTTTGGCTGGGGTTGTTGATCGAGGCTGGGTCTATGCACATGCGCCATTTCTTGTCTTCTTTTTGTATCAAGGCGACCTCTGGGGCATTATCTTGCTGATGCGCGACTTCTCGGTGGGTATTTACCATCCGGTGGCTGCATCCTGTTGGCCGCTTCCGCGGTACCTCCAACGCGACTCGTTTTGAGCTGCGATTACCGATCTGCGACTGATATCCATGTGAGGAGTTGGCGATGCAAGCTTCTTCTGCGAGTACTGAGCCTGCGTTCTCGCATTCTAACGCTCTCTGCCTGTCTCCATATATTGTAATAACACCGTTTGGTCCTGGTATCTTTAACTGTAGGTAGACGTAGCAGGGGCGAGCGGTAAATTTGACATAGGCTTCTCTTCCAAAGATCGCATGATATGAGCTTTTGACTGCTACAACCTCAAAGTCTAGGAGCTCTGTGCGGAAGTTCCGCTCTGTTCCAAAGCTAACTTCAAGTGTTATCTTTCCGATTGGTCGCGTAACAGCTCCTGGGATTATGCCTTGAATTTCTTTCCTGGATGGTCGCAGCCTCGTCTCGGGTATATTCATTCTTCGGAGCGTGTCTTGATATAGGATGTTTACTCTTCCTCCTCCGTCCATTAGGACCTTACTTAACTTGTATCCCGCGACTTCAGGCGTGACCACCAGAGCTGGCTGTCCTGGATCTCTTACTTCTGGGGGGTGATCGCCGCGACTCCAAATAACCGATTGCTCTGTCCAGCGACGATACCTTTCTGGCGTTGAAATCTGACCGCTCTTCCGGCTTCCATCCGTTGTTTGTACTTCCACTGTATGAAACTGTCCTATGTTTCTTCTAGGTAAAACGTCAGGCCCTTGACGAGAGCTAGATTTATTCTTGTGCTGCATCGATTGCTGCGAGCCGTATCTGGCGTGTCGCCTTCTTTCCACCTCCGGTAATAATGACATTGCGCCTTTGTGTGACCCGCTGGCCTGCCATCTCTCCTGCGATGTAAGTCGCAAGGCACGTCGAAGATCCCCTTGCAGTTATTAGGGAGTAAGGCCTTATCACTCCTTGCTCCTGCATCTGGTGTGCGCGATGTTCAGTTTTCGCGACTTGCAATTTCCCTGTTGGGTTCTGTGATAAGCCGCCTGTCCCTTTATCTGTCTTTGCGTACTTGTCAGCTGTTGCCAAAAGCTGGTCGAAACTATCAATCTTGTGCTCAGCGCGACTTAATTTGTGCACCAACGGCTCAAATCTACAGTTCTTTCTCATAGCTTGTATTGCAGCTTGTACTGTTAAGTTTTTGGCGGAGCCAAGGATCTCCGCGATTCTCTTGATCCAGTCGCCGCTTGATTCGTCCTCTTTTTGAATGCATTGTCTAAGGTTTTTCATATCTTCTGTTTGGAATCTGCGATGAACTTGTCCTTCAAGTCTTCCCATGTGCTTATTGATTTTGATGGCAGCCTTAACAGCCAATCCCTAGCTTCTCCCTGTATTGCCAAGTGGAAGTATTTCGCACGTATTTCTTGAGTCACATCAGCCCCTGTTATGCTTGCCTCGTAATCTTCTATCCATAAGGCAGGGTCTTGGTCACTGCGATAGGTGGTGACTCGCTGCGACTCGTCGAAGTTCGGGGGGAAACGAGTGAGCCGTATTTCCTCTCCAAAACATGCTGGTCCTTTCAATAATGAATAGGAGTTTACTGGCGCTGAATCTTCATCTGAATCAGTTTCAATCTGGGATGGCTGAGTCGCTCCGGACGTCCGTGACTCGCCTTCTATCTTCTTTTCTTTTTCCAATGATACCTGCAAACCTGCTAGCTGGTTGACCACTTCTTCGACGCTGCACCTTTCTCCTCCCCATGATACCTCGTTTTGCGGCTCATTGGGCGTGACTCCATACATATTTGCTTGTTGTAAAGCAGCGGTTTGCAGTAGGTCGATCGCATAGCGAGCTTCCTTATCAGCTCGTGTGTCTCCAACCGGTGCTATCTTTGACAATATCCCTATCGCGGCGTGCACGTTGCTCTCTGGGTCGCCGTGGAACTGTGATTTCATCTCTCCTCTGTCCATCTTGATCTGATGTTTTTGCTGCCAACGACGGAGTCGCCACTCTTCTTCTTGGAGTTTCTTGCGCTCAGATGTCGTCTTGGTTCGACCGCCTGGTGCTTTGGCTGGCAGCGACGGAGTCGTCGACCTTCTTCTTGGAGTTTTTCGCGCTCAGCCGCGAGTCTTTGTGCCTCTTCACAGAGTTCCGTCCTGATAGCTTCAATCTCTTCAATCTTGAGGTCTCCTTCCTGATTTGGTAGAGATCCCCAAACAGGTCTTGACGGGACGGGGATGGGCAGTCTTGCCGTAGCTTGTTGTAGCTCCTCCAACACGCGGACCCTGACCGGCCGCAGTTCCTTCACCGATTCGCTTCCTTGAGTCGCATCCATAGATCTGCGACTGACGGATCCGACGAAAACTTTTACTGATCCGATGGGAACGATGTATCCAAACTCGATGCGATCTGCCTCGGGTCCCCACTCTGAGTCGTCGATGAAGGGGACCCCATTGATGTCTTCAACTTGGCCGATGGCGATGTCCTTGAAGCCTGATTTCGATCCTGCGCGGAACGTGACGCTTTTGACCGCAGGCCCCACGGTGGGCGCCAACTGTCGTGGGTTTGTCACGTCAGGTGTCATAGATGACTTCGTAGGTGTGGGATTATGCGAGTCAAGCATCTCCGAGCTTGGGATCGCAGGAACAAAGATCAACACAGATTTACCCAGGTTCGGCCCCCTCAATGTGAGGTAAAAGACCTACTTCCTGCCTACCCTAGATTGGTATTGATATGATAATCGAGGTGTTACAATGGAGGCGATCCGATCTGGTACTCGCCGTATGAGCTAGGGTTTAGGGCTTGATAGCTTGACCCGCTCTAAGTCCTGCGAGTCCTCTTTATATACACAGAGGCTCGCTAGGTTACAAAAGGAAACTTCCCCATAAGGAATACGTCCACAGAGGCCTACTCGGAGACTACTTGGTCTTCACGTCCTCCGGGATATGTCTTCTAGATCTTTCCCCTTATGGCGGTTCAATATTGGGCTTGCTCCCAAGTGGGCCTTTGTCCGTGCGAGTAAGTTAAGTCGCACTGGGCCGTGGGTTAATCCAGAAAGTATTCCCCCGACAGTAAGCGGGCCGTGGGCCACCACGAGCAGCGCCGTAAGCCGCAACATGGGCTCCTCCAGGGGCGGCGATATGGCCGCGGGTAGTGGGCCGCGGTGGTCACGCGGCGTGCGAGCATACGCTGTTCCGTCGCCACAAGCTGAGAGAACAGGTCCTGCATGGGCATGGGCGTGGTGCGAGCAGTGATCACACCATGAAGCGAGTCGTAGTCACCGTCGAGTCCAGCGATGATGTAGGAGATGAACTCCTCAGGGCGGAGGGGCTGCCCGATACTTGTGAGGGTGTCCTAGAGCACCTTCATCTTGTGGAAGTAGACCGTAACGGTTAGATGATCCTTCTTGAGCTCGGACATCTGCTGGCGGAGACCTGTGGAGCGCGCAATGGAGATGGAAGCGAAGGCACCACTCAGCGTCTCCCATGCCTCCCGCGCGGTAGCGGCGAACATCACCATGCCGACAATATCGGGCATCATGGAGGAGACGAACGCCGAGAGTATGGCTTGATCTTGCTGAACCCAGTGATGATAGGCGGGATTCGGCTGCTAGACCATGGCACCACCATGGCTGACGACGACATGAGGAGCAGGGCAAGGGGTCAATCCATCGACGTACCCCATAAGGAGCTGGCTCCGAAGGAGAGGACCAACTTGTGCCCTCCACGCTTCATCACCTGTATATTCAACACGGCCAACCGATGACACCAGCAATAATGGCCATACAGATTATATGTCTTTAAAATACCCACCATACGTTTGGGTCGTGAATTGTGACATCACCTGGCAAGTTAATTTAAATTTGTACTCAATCTACTGCATCACAGTTCTAGAACAATGATGAAACAAAGAAATGAGGTAGAAAATGTCATGAAGGAAAACAAGGAGAGGAGAAGAAAACCGAGTGACATCATGAAACAAAGCTCGCGTTTCTCTGTGCAAGTGTGCAACTCGATTGCAAAATAACCATTGCATTTGCATATCCTATCTATTTTTTTTTAGATAAAGGGAGTTTTATTACTTAAGATATTTAAGCATTACACCCAGCCTCTGCATAACTAAGATGCACACAGCCGTATCAAGTCTGAAGTACTGTAAAAAAAAGGCGAATTACATATCATAATGAGAAATTGTAAAAATGCCAATGGTGGTGGAGGGCCGATCCGCAAATTATGCTGCCATCCATGTCGGGATAAAAAGTCTCTCGCCGTATCCTCCAGTCTTGTACAGACCTCCATAAACAGGTCTCGATGCCCCACATGTTGCAACTGAGACCACGAACGGAGTGTAGCAGTAGTCCGGTAGATAACCTGCATAAGAGAACATTTTTTATCGTTAAAAACCTTGTCATTTCTACATAGCCAAAGCGACCATATTACGGCCAGCGCTGCCACCCTAATAAGTTGTTTGAACCTATTATCCACCCCATTCAGCCAATTGCCAAAAATATTAACAATGCTTTTAGGTGGATAAATAGTAGAACCTATTTGGATTATAGACCATATAGAACTAGCCAATTTGCACTCGAAGAATAAGTGTTTTATCGTCTCGTCTTTATGACAGAAGACACACTGTCTACTCCCATGCCAATTGCGTTTCGCAAGGTTGTCTTTTGTAAGAATAACTCCTCGACGAAGATACCACGCAAAAACTTTGTTTTTAAGTGGGATTTTCATCTTCCAGATTTTCTTATTATTGTCGACCGGCACATCTGGTTGGATGAGTGCTGTATACATGGAATCCACAGAGAATTTACCATAAGTGCACAAATTCCATCGAAACTCGTCGGTCCCTTGTGTCAAATTGACAGTGGTTAGTCGCTGTAGCAACTCGTGCCAAGCTACCAGCCTAGGACCAACTAGATCTCTACGAAACGTCATGATCGGTTGGTTATTAACCAACACTTGAGCGAGGGTGTCGCTCTTGTGACGTCCTTGTACTATTCCATATAACGCTGGATATTGTTCTCGGAGTGGGGTAGTACCCAACCATGTATCCTCCCAAAACCTTATCTCAGACCCATCCTTAATGGAGAAGGAACCATATGGGAAGAAGAATTTCTTCGTCGCCATTAGGCCGGCCCAAAAGTGGAGTCACCTGATTTCCAAGAAACCTGTGACAACGCACTTGAGCCTACGTACTTTCTCCTAAGAAGAGTTTGCCACACCCCATCTTCGGTCAAAAGCTTAAACAACCATTTACCAAGGAGGGCTCTATTCCTGACCTGAAGATCATGAATCCCAAGACCACCATGGTCCTTAGGGCAGCACACCACATCCCATTTTGCCAGCCGATATTTCTTTTTTTCAGGATCGAAAGTAATCCAATCGATGCAAGACCCCCTTTGGTAGAGGGAAGAAGGATATCATATACAGCACCATATTAGTGAGTACTGAATTTATGAGCACCAACCTCCCCCCTAAGGATAATAATTTTCCTTTCCAGCTACTTAACCTCTTTTGTAGTCTTTCCTCAACATGTTTCCATTGAGCTATCGTTAGTCTCCTAAAGTGAATTGGGATACCGAGATAGTTAATCGGAAACTGGCCAAGCCCACAGCCGAATAATTCGGCATATTGGGCAGCCTCCTCTTGGGCGTCGCCAAAACAAAACACTTCACTTTTATGGAAATTAATTTTAGACCGGAGAGTTGCTCGAACGCTGATAATATTAATTTCAGGTTTCTTGCTTTCTCCATGTCATGTTCCATAAAAAGAATTGTATCGTCGGCGTATTGTAGAATGGATAATCCGCCATCCACTAGATGCGGTACCACGCCAGCAATTTGCCCATCAGATTTTTCCCGCTCAATAATTATGGCTAACATATCAGCAACTATATTAAACAATATAGGTGATAATGGATCGCCTTGCCTTAATCCCTTTTTCGTCTGAAAGTTTCTACCAACATCGTCATTGACTTTGATGGCGACACTTCCTCCGGAAATGAAATTATGAATCATTGCGCGCCACTCAGCGGAAAAACCTTTCATTCTGAGTGTTTGTTGCAAGAAAGACCACTTGACTTTATCATATGCCTTTTCAAAGTCAATTTTTAGGATGACTCCATTAAGCTTTTTCCGATGCATCTCATGAACTGTTTCATGTAAAATCACAACTCCATCAAGAATATTGCGACCTTGCATAAATGTCGTCTGAGTAGGTCTCACAACATGATCAGCCACCGAGTTTAGCCTAATAGTAGCGGTTTTAGTGAAAATCTTAAAGCTAACGTTTAGAAGACAGATAGGCCTGTACTGCTGAATCCTTTCTGCTCCATTAACCTTTGGCAACAAGATTATCTCACCGAAATTTAGGTGAAATAGCTCAAGATGTCCAGCATGTAAATCTTGAAACATCTCGAGCAAGTCCGATTGGATTATGTCCCAGAAAGTTTGGTAAAACTCTGCGGGAAAACCATCCGGACTCGGTGCTTTGTTGTGTTCCATTTGGAATACCGCCTTCTTCACCTCCTCCATAGAGAAAGGAGCGGTCAGATGGGCGTTTTCCTGATCGGAAACTTGCGGGATATCATCTGTTTGGGTTTCGTCCAGCGAGAAATTATCTGCATCTGGCTCTCCAAAAAGATTTTTATAGTACTTCGTGATGTAGGATTTCAATTGCTCATGGCCTTCAATCGTACCCTCCTCCTGGGTCAGAGAATGAATGAGTTTCTTTCTATGTCTTCCATTAGCAAGACTATGAAAGTATCTCGTATTCGCGTCTCCTTCCAGGATAAATTGGGCTTTCGATCGTTGGTACCATTTGATCTCCTCTTCACGAAGAAGACCCGCCATCTCAGCATTAGAACGATTTTTTAATTCGATCTCTTGCGAAGATAGGGGCCTAACTTCCGCAGCCGCCTCCAGTTCATCAATAATAGATGACAACCGGAGCTTCTCATTTTTTAATTGCCCAACCATATGTCTTGCCCAACCTTTCAGGTGTTTGCGCAATGCGCTTATTTTATTATTCCACCTTTGGATTGGAGTTAGACCAGGCACCGGCCTTTCCCACACTCTTTTTACCATATCGAAAAACCCATCCCTATGCAACCAACCCAATTCAAAATTGAATTGGTGTTTGCATAATGGGTTAGGTGTTCCCGTGGTTAGGAGTATGGGAGCATGATCCGACAACGCCTCTATACGTTCGAGAACCCGTACTGAGACCAGTGGGTATTTAATTTCCCAATCCGAGTCCATCAATACACGGTCCAACTTCTCGTATGTTGGCTCTGGGAGGCTATTAGCCCAAGTATATTGCCTCCCAACCATAGAGACTTCTCTTAGACTAAGGCTGTCAATGACAGCATTGAATAAGAGAGGCCATCTGTTGTCGAATCTACCTCTACTCTTTTCATGTGGAAACCTAAGCAAGTTAAAATCACCCCCTATAATTATAGGATATGGGTTATCTTTTGCTAGGTTCACCAACTCTCTGAGAAAAGCAGGTTTATGCTCGTCTTGGGCAGCACCATACACAGCGACAAGAGTCCATGTGAAGTTATCAGCCTTGTTACGGATATGGACCTTAATATGAAAGTCACCATCCGAACTAGCCAATACATCCATGGTCTCTGTTCTGACGCCTACTAAAATGCCCCCAGACCGACCACGTGGCGGACGAGACCTCCAAGTGAACTCTACTCCACCAGACAAGCGGTTTAGTAGGCTCGCTGAGTAGTCCCGTTTACCGGTTTCGGAAATTCCCACAAAATCCAAACGATGATCCCGAATAGAATCAGCAATACGAGCATGCTTAGCCAAGTCACGAAGACCTCTGCTGTTCTCGAAAAAGCCATTCATTGGGAAACAATTGGAGGTGTGGAGAACTTTGCCTTTTTCCGTGGCGTTTTGTTTTTCTTTTCTTTAGAGCCTGCTTTGGACTTGCGGTCAGATGCTTTGAGGTCATATAATGAGCTCAGCACCGCCTCGTCTAAGCCACCCTCCGATACATCGCCCACTAGATGTGAGAGGAGCTGGACATCAATTGTGTCATGTTGCTCCTCCTCATCCATGTGAGTAGTATCCGACTTGCACGAGACTTTTGGTGTGACTGTTAACCGGTCATATTCCAATCGTCTTAGTGCATTAGTCGACATAGCAATTTTTTCAGCATTATTACCCAAAGAAAAACCTACCCTATTCAATTTATCAGAGATGCTTGAATTTGAAAAAGGAAGGAACGACTTTGGGGATTTGGACATACCATTGGTATCCAGGTTCTGCACCGCCTTGCGCCTCATTGCCCTCGCCATGGAGTCCTCGTCCGTCGTGGATGACCCGTCCACAGCCAGGACATGCCTGCCGCTCCTCCTCAGCGGTGTCGGCACAGAGGAGAGCGTGGGCGTAGTAGAGCCCTCCACCCGTGTCGAGAAGCATTCCGGCGCCTCCGGTTCAGCGATAGGTACCGCCGCGACGACCTGCTGCTCTGGCGCAGCCGAGTGCAGTTGCTCGTCCGGCGAGAGGACAGCAGCTGCGTCGACTACGGCCGGCTGCATAGGCGTGGCAGGACCCCCGCCAGACCCTGCGCCAAGGCCATCCTCCAGCCCACCAGCAGCAGCCAGCGGACTGCATGCCACAGGCGTCAGATCACCTGCCGCACGCGGCTCATCCGCAATGCCGAGCTGGCTGGGAGCTTGGCCCAGCAACCTGTTCAGAGCATCCACGCCCGCCGTGGGCGACCGGTCGCCAGCTGCCGCACACGGCCCAACGGTGGCATGCGCGACATGGGCCGACGTCGACGGTCCAGCTGGAGCAGCTGGCGGGCTGACCAGGCCATCCTCCCTCTCCAGCGCACCGGGCGACAGCGACCAGCCCAGAGCCGAGAATGAGACCCAGTCGAACCACCCATGTTCCCAGGATCGGTCACCTCTTCCTGTAGCTTTTCAACTGTTTTCTTCCCGGACAGCTGCGACACAATTTCCTTTCCTCTCGGGGTTTGCGGATTATTGTTGAAAGGAGTCACCGCTATGATAGGTGCCGCCACCACCTCCTCGAGTACCCCCAGCGAGGCACCCCCTGGCCCTGACGCATTAGCTTGAGGCATTGGAGTGTCTCCATCAGTGGTATTAGACGGCTGGTTCATCGGTGGCTCGTCAGTGGCCTTCTCCTCGAGACCTTTTGCATCGTCGTCCTTCTCATCCCGCCTCCAAATGAAAGGCACAAAGTCCGGATCGGCAACATAATCCGCCGCCTCCTTGGTAAACCGAAAGGAATATCCCTTAAGTAGCAGGAAGGCATCGGACCTGACCTCTCGTGTCTCGAACAAGTTGGGCTTGCGAATGGCCACCAGAATCCTAGCCACATTGTGACGCCGGAGAGCCAATCCTCAAGGAAAATGGGTACCTCAAGGAGTAGTACTCAACACGTGAAAAGAAATGCTAATGAAGGATTAACAAAACGTTAAACCACTCTTCTACCACAAGGAGTAGCTAGCTAGCTCTCCCAGGAAAGGAAAAAAAAAGGTTACATATACTGGTGCCAATAAACAAGAGGATGTACGTTTGCATGTGCCTCCTTATTTATCTTCGAACGAGGTGGTTTGCTGTTGATTAATTTCTACCATATGCACTTCTTTGGTTGATGCAGAGCTAGCTAAGTACTACTCCGTAGTTCTTTTTTTCCTTTCTGTTCAGCTCAGTTCAGTTGGCCCCTCTGTGACGACGGCGACGACGACAAGATGGCGTCGAGCGCCTCCTTCACCTGGGAGATCTCCGGCGCCATCCCGCCTTGCGCCGGCCAGAACTCGTCCGTCGCCAGCACCTGCGATTTCGATTATGTCAGAATTCCAACAAGCTGATCGATCGTAGGAACAGAATTCAGTTACTGCACGTTCAGAGAAATGCACACCTTGACCTGCAGCTGCAGGAACTTGACGTAGCTGACGGCCTTCTCGAGCATGGTGACCATGTCCACCTTGGTGCCGTTGGGCACCAGCTCCTGCAGCGTCCGGAGCCGCTCGCTGATCTTCTCCCGACGGTTCTGCAACATGGTTCAGAGGAACGGCACGTTCAGATCCACGGAAATTCCAAGGTACACACAGCGTTCGAGCAGTGGCAGTAGGAGTAAGTCCAGTTTCGGCTCGGCGGCGGTGTTACCTTTGCGGTCTGGCTTTGCGGGTCCTTGGGCGGGCTGGTGGTGGCCGGCTCCGGCGGTTTCGGCTTGCTCGTCTTCTTGCTCGCGCCGCACTGCCTCTTGGCGGCCGGCGGCTCCGCGTCCGACTGCATGCGCACGGCGTGGGGCCGTTTCTGCGTGGAGACGCGCACCGGCGTCGGTACGTCGTCGGGTGAGCCCGTCCCGTTGGACGTGCTCGGGAACAGCAGCCCAAACGGCCGGCTCGCGCCGCCGGACCTCTGCGTCAGGCTGAAGCAGCCGGACACAGGGTCGAAGCCTATGGTCGACGACACCGCCTGGTCCTCGTCCATGGCGTCGTCCCACTCGTCGCAGTCTGCCTCCTCCTCCGAAACCACCACCGGCGCCGCCTGCGCGCCGTGGCCGCGCGCGGGGCGGTCGAACGTGAGCACGGACGCCCCCGCGCCTGCCCAGCTCGTGCCGTCCGGCAGGTAGGCGTTGGCGGCGCCGGCCGGCTCGTCTTGGACGTAGCCGTAGCCCCCGAAGTCGAACAACGCCGCCGTGTCGATGCCGCCGTAGCCCAGCGCGTCGAATGCGGACGCCTCGGCCTCGAAGCCGCCGTCGTACATCACCATCGGCTCCCGCAGTAACGCCATGACAACGATCGAGCGATCACGTATATATCTACCTATCTACTTCGATTGAGCTATGTGCGAGTAGTTGGAAATGGTGTGTGTGCTGCCTTCGCGCCATGGCCCGGCCATATATATACGCACGCGCCGGCGCGGATGCCCGGGCCACGGCGGCCACATGGGGGCGGTACAACAAAGCTCTGGGCGTGTGGGAGGAGAATTATAGAAAGCACATCGGCATTAAATGCTCGAGGTAGCTAGGAGATCGAGCTGGGATCCTTGCCGCGGCTGTGTCGCTCTCCTCTGTTCCCGGAGCTAGCCTGAGGTGATCGAGCTTCGTTGCGGATCTCGGGCTACCGGGTTCGCTACTTGGCTTGCTGAGCGGAGCTCCACAGGGGCAGGCAAAGGGTTATTTATCCGTGTTTGTGCGGGTGCAACGCAAGAATGGCCATGGCGGCCCGTGATGAGCAGAAGGGAAGCAGGTATAGCGGAAGGCGCGGCGGAGGCGGCGGGCTCTCCCACGCGCGCAGCAGATTTCCGGACGCGTATTGGCTGACTTTGCTAGGTTCAAAGACCTTGAGTCACTGTCAAGTGGGCCCGCAATATGTGAGATCCACGTGTCAGCTACACAAAGTCAGCCGCCACATCGTCAGCGAAACCCAACCGCAGATTCCCGACCCCTCTCTTCTGACCTAGGCCATGCGACGCAGCGACTGTTCAGCGATCGAGCTGCATATGCCTGCAGTTTGCATGCCGTCTCTTAATTGCGAATGGAGTATAATTCTTGGGAATGGCGCTCGTCGATATTCTACTTATTCTTTCTTTCGAGAACACGTAGAGGCACTGCGCGTCGTTCCTTGGAGCGAGAAAAGAAACAAAAATTAGTTGGTTGCACAGGTACGGTAGTGTACATCGGTGTCAAGAGAGCATTTACCAGTTTGCATTTCATCTTTCGTTTCTTTCGCCGTATCAACCCTTACGCCGAAATAGGTTTTAGCCCGCTATATTAATATAGCAACTAACCATGAGATACAACAAATCGAACAAAGGAAAATGCTGGGGCAGCAACACAAACATCCCCAACAAAAAGAAAAGAAACGAAGGCCATGGCGAGTCGACAAAGCAAAAATGACCCACGGCCGCTGCACCCTCTCCGATTTTGTCCCACAACGCTCCAAGCACCCCGATGCGTATAGTACCAAGCAGCACCACCTCCAACAGGATAACCGTCGACACGGCGCCACTGCTCGAACCAGCTCACTGGTCCTAAAGTTTCCCCAGCACTCGGAGTAAAGTGTGATGAGGCTACCCGGCATCCTTCAACAAGGAATGGTGCCACTCGAAGGCGGTACCGCGATGGTGTCGAACGAGCCGACCAAGATTTCTCCCGAGCCCACCCACAAAAACACCCGGTCGCAACGGAGCACCACCACCCTCTTCGTCGACCACCAGCAGGCGCCACCATGATTGCGCAGTCATCTTCGTCGTCTCTTCCTGAACATTGGCCCACGACCTGCAAGACAGAGCAGACGACATCGCCGGAGCTAGGGAAAACAGCCTCGCAGCCACGCGGGAGGGAACAACCTCCACCATCGAGAGGTGGTAGTCGACCGGACAGAGCAACAGGAGCAAACCAGGCCCACGCTGGCCCGACCGGGCCTAGAACAGACCCGTAAAGCTCCCGTCGCCCTGCTGCAACAGGCAGGCCGCAGCGCCGCCGTCCCTTGTACCAGCATCATCGCCGCCGCCATCTCCAGGAGTCGTCGCATGCACAGGCGCGCCGGCCCGCCCAAGCCCAGATGGGGCCCAGATCTTGGTCGGGGGCAGCACCAGCACCAACCCCGCATTCGCTACGCCCCGCCGCTGCACAGCTCCACTCAGAATCACCGAACCACTGCCTCCCAAAAAGTACCGCCGCCGGGGAGAAGACGGGCCCCGACCCGCTCTCGGGGGCGCGGGGAAAAGAGGTCCGCCGCCGGCGACGGCGACGGGGGAGACCATGGGAGGGGGGAGGTTCGGCTGGAGGAGAGGAGGGTGCCCCCGTCGCCCTCGGGGGGGGGGGGGGGGGAGAAGCGCGAAGGAGAAGGTCGTTTTTCGAACCCATATCGACCCTTACCATACTGCCACACAAGAATTTACACATGGCGTTTGCATCTCGTACGAACACAACCGACTTACTAGCTAGATGAATTTCATTCATCAGCAAGCTAATGGACGTCCCAATTGTGGGAACAAAAATGTTCTAACCAACCAATTTGGTCCAATTGGGTCATTAAGAAAGACAATAGCTGGTGGGATCGATTCCAACATCATAGCCAAAGAGACTTAATATGTTTTGTACAGATTTTCTCAATTTAGAAGGTATAGAGACATTAAAAAACTTGTTTAACACTTTTTTCTTCGAGAAAAGTTTTCTCTGATTTAATTAGCAAAACCAAAGATACCATATACATCTCAGAACATGACTCAGTCATAGGTTTCACCAAAGGAAATATAAAAGTTTCTCAGGAAGAACTAAAGTTTTGTAACATAGCTAGAAAATAAAAAAGAGTTCCAGTCAATATGATACAGATATCTCTACCAAATCTTATTTTTGAAGATACATTGTGTATTTTTTCACGGTTCAAAGCTTAGAGCACAAGGGTCAAATAATTTGGAATTCACTTACATTTGGAGCTATCTTAAATATACATAGTTTTACACTAAAATTTTATACTTCTAACATGTTTTTAGCATACTACGACCTTACCGACTCTAAATTCATGTTAGATATTTTACAGAGTTAATCACATAGCAATGTTGTTCCTAACATTTGTAAGAAGAATGTATGTTTTACAATTGTAATGTACGTAGATGAGAAATACACTTGAATCTCTATATGTTATTCAATTGTATTTAAATAAATTTTCAAATATGTATGTTCACGGATTATTATGCCATTGCGTAAGCTATATAACATACATATTTATGGTAGATGCATCTGAATCATATTGTTCGAAAAATATCTTAATAGTTTTTTTAGTATATGAGCACGCAAACATATTTATAGCAATCCACTGATTAGAACTTCACAAGTACAAGTGGAGTTAGTGTAAGATTTTTTAATTGGTTCTTTCTACTACTCCCTCTAATCCGTAATATATACGGATCAAATAAGATACGTATAAATCATGAAAAATAAAAAAGGCTTAATAATTAGAAACAGAGGGAGTGGTACACAGTGGTTTCAATATAAGTTGAACTTTCTATATGTTACTAGCAAAGTGCCCGTGCGTTGCAACGGGTACAAATATTTGATAGTGACATCAAATTGACCCTTGAAAATATATCGGCCGCACCAGGATCTCTTACAATTCGATTATACGTCTACACACCAACCTTTATGAAAAAGACAAATAAAAAGTTGCCACTTATTTCCCAATCTTATGTGTTTAAATGTTACGAATATTTCAGATTATAGTCCATGGCTTTATTGTGCAATTGAGCATTTGCAGTGTTAAAAAATCTATAATGACTAATACTTTTTTCACATTGTAAACCAAGTTCAAAGTTTGTACTGAGTGTAACTCCCAGTTTCAATCAGGTCTGGTATATACCCATTTTATTCCAGAAATCGCTAAAGCGTGGATGCCAAGGACTTTGTTCTGTGGCATGCTTACATGTTCTATTTCAAAAAATGGTAGCTCCTGTTTAATAAGCAAATAGACTGCTGCTGTTTTTTTATTCAGAAGATCCTTCAGTTATCAATTCCTTAAATTTAATAAAATAATTGAAATGCTTCTCATGTTTTTATGGTGTTAAGTATTTCGTACTTATTTTTTTCCTATTCATTCTTTAACACTCTTGTACAGCTTAATGAAATAGTTCATCAGATAGGTTAGTAAATTTAGTTGACAGAGACCATTGCATTCACTAAACTGCGCTATTAGAATATGAGAAAACAAAATTCCGGGTCCTCCTAACCCAGCTTCTGCTACTCATGCACCATTAGCCACTTCATTCCTATATTTGGTTCTGACATCAGAAATGTCAGTTAATCTGCTTTTCTACAAATTCTGCATACATCCGAGTTGGTTGTTTTATATACCCCGTGCAATGCGCTTGATATAATCTGCCGCAAACAAGTTCTCTTGAATGTTTCCGGAATAAAATGTTTAGTTTATGTTGACAAATTTTAGTGCAACATGTAGAAATGAACAAAAAATCATTAACTCAATTAACACAATTTTTCTAGAATAAAAATTCATCTAGTTAACACAAATTTTCATAGTGTGGTATAATTCATCTAGTAAACGCACCGTCATCGATTAGATTGATTCGTTTCTACATGTATGTTACATGCTATTAATCCATGTGGACATGATCGTAAACATTGAGTTTTTAATATTAATCAGTATCTTCGACGTAATGGATAATATATGGTGGTTATTAGTGACGGCCATCCTACTATCGGGGTGCCCTGTGTACCTGTTACTATTATTTGGGAAATGACCATATAACCCATCGTACTTCGGATTGGAGTTTTACTTACTGGTAAACTCAGAGCTTCTTTCCATGAGTCCATCAACGATTGACCGGCTGTGGATTTACCTTGCCGGTGCCTAGTAACATGTGCTTATGCCATGGTAACTGACTCAACGGAATGTTACCGCGCGCGTACTCTGACATATTGGCGGATCCAAGACAGCCGGCTTAGAGAAAAGAGAGATTACGAGACAGGATGCTTGGGATACCGTTAATCCCTGGGCCTGGATGCTGGCTAATCTGTAATTCTCCCTGCTGTTCTTACCGCTTGTCGGGCCGTGATACCAACAGATTAACTCGCTGTCCCCTCTCTTCCTCTTCTGAGTTTGTTTAAGCGCGTGTGCACACGCCCTGTGATTAATGCATCTTATGATCGATGACGACTATAATTGTCGTTTGTCCGCATCCATGGTTGCCATTAATGCAAGCTGTTAATTCTACTAGTGGTAGGATCAAGTTGGTCTGGGCCTTCCTTAATTGCGAGTCAGGGATGATAGCGAGAGCGTGCGTGGACGTGTCGAGAGCGGAGGTGATACGACGATTGCATCGTGCGCGGGCTAGGCTAGGGTTTTTGATTGGGATTAATGGCTTGGATCTGTCCATTGATTGAGAGATGACAGATGAGATTAAGTCGGACCTGCTATTCCGTGCAGGTTTAATTCGGAGGATCGCGGAACCACTTCCATCCCTGCAGATTTTCCATTCGAAGCAATCCCACGTAGTATATACTCTTGCCGATCTGGAGTAGATCAGAACCTGGAAGTCATCACGAACAAGACGTGAAAATAAAGCATGTAGTTATCAGCTGAAGTTATCTGCTGCTGCTAATGGCAGTCGAACTCTGTTAATTACTGCAGAGGTACAAACGCATGCATGGCAGTGAAAATCATCAGAGCTGGGAAGATAATGACTTCGAACTTCTACACCTCCGTCCGACCAAAACACAATCACATTGGAACCCGCCATTGCATTGCGTTAGTATATCCGCTGGTCAACTTGGCATATCCTTGCTTGATGAGGGATTAATGGCGCCGCGCGTGCCCAACCAGGGTACAGTACGTCTCTCAGCTAATCAGCGCACGTGGAGTTCATTAATGAGCCAGCCAGGGGGACCAATCAACTAATTAACCGGCCGCCAGATCGATCACAAGCTCTTCATCAGCACATAATCTTCTTTTCTAATCCGGGTGCAACACCCAGATGGATCCGATTCAGTAGCAAGCTAATGAGCTTTCTTCTAGGATCCTCTGAGGCTCTGATCATCTCTCATGTTGGCAATCTTTAGAAGAGAAAACAAGGATCTTCAATCTTCATGCTTGCATCCCGAAGATGGAATGGAACCGACCGCCCGAGAGTTAAGTAAACGGAGCGCGCGTGCAGCCAGACGTTCTGTCTGCCGCGAAGCTCAGCGTGCGTGCGGAATGGCTGGTCGTTCTGTCCGCGTGCACACGTGCATGGCTAGTTACTGTACATCTGAGGAGAATGCATGGTTGCGCCCATCTGTGAAAATTGGCGGGAAGGAAGCAGGGAAGGGTCTTCAGCATAGTTAGACTATATGGCAGGCATTACTCACTATATGAAAGCTGGCCGTTTTCGCGGCCTGCTCCGAGCACTGTAGATGCTACTATTCATCTACAGTGTTCTACAGTGTTCCGCATCCGCGCCGTCCGTCGACGATCGCACGGTCGTCCCGTCGTGTCCGTGACGTTTTAGCAAAAACAACCCTCACAAAAGCAGAAATTGCTCCGCCGTCCACGATTTCCCGAAGAGAAGGACCTATCCAAAAATAACCAAAACTTCAGGGCTTCTTTGCAAAAATGCCGTCATATCCCCCCCTCGCCCTTCTCTCTCCCGCGCCGGCGGCGCCGCCGCCTCCCCGCCCCGCCGCTCTGCCCCTCCCCGGCCAGATCCGCGGCCACGACGAGCTCCGCCGCCGCGTCAGCTCCCTCCGCCGCGTTTCGCGCGCCTCCGGCGGCGCCACGGCGACCAAAACGGGGCGGCGCCGCCACCCCTGGCCTCCTCGCGTCGATGCGCGTCGAACGCACACGCGCGCGCGTCTCACCTCGCGCCGTGGTGCGCCGGCGGCGACGTCCACGCCGCCGCGGCGGCTCCGCCCCCGGTGACGTCGTCGCGACGGCCAGCGGGCCTGGGCTGGCCAGCTGGGCCGCGTGTTGGGCTGGGCTGGCGCCTCGGCCTTTGGTTTTTTTTCCTGTTTTTTTCCTGTCTTCTTTTTCTGTTTTTCTTTCTTAAAATGCTTTTGTAATTTTTGTGCCCATCCAAATGACTATGAAAAAATTGTTGACAACAACAAACAAAAAAACTTCAATATATGAAAATAATCGCGAAAAAAAATTGCTGCTTATTTACACAACATTCCAAATCTAAGCAATTTATAAACGTTGACATAATTCAAATCTGGAAATAGAATATCCATTAGAAGAATTTTAAAATATGGGCAATTTTTAAACACCGACTTCTTTTGAATTCCAATAATTTCCAATTCCGGACAATTTCTTAATGTGCCCACTTTGAAATTGGATTCTTTTTATTCAAATAGACCCATCCGACCAAATATAACGTGAATAGCTTACCAAGTAGAGTACTTCTTAGAACCTGAACAATTTTTCCGAACATACACTTCTTTTGTATTTCAATAATCGAAAAACCCGCACAATTTTTTAACATAGCCATTCTCATATTTAAATTTTGTATTCAAATATACCCGTCCAAACAAATATGAAAAATACATGAAAACAGCCACAAATAAAAAAAAACTAGCTATTTACGTCATAGACTATAATTTCAAGTTCAAACATTCCAAACTCTTAAATGTCTTCCGAGTCTGAGCAATTTGCAAACGTGAAAAACAGATGAAAACTCAATAAAGTCCAAATTCGACTACATTTGAAAATCCAAACAAAATTTTGAACGCAAACCTTTCTTTAATTTAACGATTTTGTAATCCACAAAACTTCTAAACATGGACATTTCAAAATTTCATTTCCACCACACGGTTATTTGATTATTCAAATTTACCTACCATATTTGCAAGCAATGTAACTTAAATCCCTCTAATTATGTACTCCCATGCCAAAAAAAAACTTGATTCAATGAATATTTCGACGAAATGTAAATTCATTTACTCTAATTACGGATTGCTTTCAAATTGAATTTCAGCTAACCACATTACCCGATATAGAACTACCGCCTTTCTTTACAATATATATATATCTCAACTACAAAAGAACACATAAAATTTTCCGCAAGGGTGCGGCGTGTCGCCGCACTAAATTTAACTAGTAATGTCATCAAGAGGAAGGTGGTATGGTTTCTCTGGAGTAGTCCGTGTGTGGATGGAGTGTTTCTTCAGTGTTGCTCCCCTTGCAAAAAACAATCAACAGGTAAAATCGTGTCTTCTGTTCTTTTGATATACCTTGGCAGTACTAGAAAAGACGAATCTCTTGGCAGTTTACCGAAAGAATAAGCTAATCTTTATTTAGTGTAATCGGTTTGCTAGAGAGAAAAATAGAACAATGGTTGGTAGAGACGAAGTCCAGTCCAGGGCATGCATGCATGCATGCGGCCAATAATAGAAGATGAGTGCAAGTACACCGATGCTTCTGCCTCTCGAGCATCAACCACATGTTTAAGTTATTTACCAAACGGAAGTCATAGCACCTTGACATGCCGAATCTGTACTTCAGATGAGATAGAATCGTTATGTACCACGGCTAGGTTGGATATATACTTTCCGATTTGTCACTCTGTTTTCAAAGTTTATCGAGTACGATCTGTACTTCGGATATGATTTGGATCAAGGGGAAGGTTGTATACTTTTCGATTGCTCATTGGCCGAGAAGTCACCTATAAGCTACGGTTCACCTCGGTTGGTCAGACAAATCTTCGAGGCCACGACTTGTTCGGAGTTAGGGGATGGTGCAACTACACATGGACCATTCGGGGTCTATTTTCTCAAAATTAAATAAATTCTGATGCAAAAGTAGTATAATAGTACAATAGGAAGTAAAATGTATCTAAATTACTATTTATACATGATAGTTATATTTTTTCCCAAAAAATGACCCTTTATTAAAATCATAAGTTAGCATCGCTCAGATACAATGAATAAGTGCTCACACCCGGCCTCTACATAATTACATTGCACACAAATGCTCAAAGAAAAAAAAGGAGGCAATACAAGTATGAACTCCTAGGAACGTCTATGGCGACGGAGGGCCGATCCGTAGACTACGCTGCCATCTATGTGGTGGGATAAAAATATCCACCATCGCCTGCTCCAACCGTGTACAAGCCTCCGTAAACAGGTCTTTATTCTCCACGCTAGAGCGTCGACCACAAATGGAGCAATGACTACACATCGGTAAATAACCTGCACAACAAGATTTATTTATCATTAAGAATATATCATTATGCGTAAGAAAAACGACTTAAAGCTCCAACCTTAATAAGTTCTATAGTTGTGTTCTATTCCGCGTAATAAATATTTACACTACGTGGAGGATACATGTTAGAACCCATTTGGGTGACGGACCATATAGATCATGCGAACTTTCACTCGAAAAAAGCGCTTAATTGTTTTGTCATGGTGAAAAATGCCCTGTCATAAAATACAATTGCACTTTGCTATATTATATGCGAGTTATATCTAAGGTCAATATTGACTGCAGTGGTAAGTATATTAATGTACTGGTCTGTGGGGATAAGGTTACATCATCATCTTGCAGCATTAGATGTTAACGATGAGTGGAGCATTGATCCAAGCTATTAATTAAGAAAAGAGTGCCTGAAAAATGCCACATAAAAAACATAAGACACATCACAAACTCTAAGTAGCCTTTACAGGCAATCTGGATGATGCAGCTAATTGCCATTTTAGTCCTGTCAGGAAAAAAAATGTGTGACGTTATGTACCGCAGTATATATGGGTCCCAAGAACAATCAATTTGTGGATAAGCAGATTCCATCTAATGATCAACTGGATATACAGAATATTCATATGCGTTCACTAGTAGAAAACATGCCTTCAGATCGGAGCTTTAGTCCTGGCCATGTTTGGAACCAGGACTAATGTGAGCTAGGACGCCGCACGGTTTTAGTCCCGGGTCAAACGGGACCTTTAGTCCCGGTTAGTGATACCAACCCGAACTAAAGGGGCTGCGGCAGGGTGGGACCGGTGCGAGCCCCTTTAGTCTCGGTTGGTATCTCCAACCGGGACAAAAGATAGACCTTTAGTCCCGGTTGGAGACACCAACCCTGACTAAAGCCGTCGTGTTTTTCATTTTTTTTCTATTTTTCATTTAATATGGAATAAGTTATATCTTTAAATCCGTAAATCAAAATTTAACAAATAAAATGTCTAAATCGTTTAGAAAAATGAGAGGAATCCAAAAATTACAACTATATCATCTTTTGCATCACAAAAACTCATTAAACTAGGCGAAATTACTTTCGAAAAATCGGCATAAACACATTTAACTAGGTGAAATTAGGTAGAAATCAAGAAAATTACTAATACTTGGGGATTATTAATAAAATGTGGATTACTCTTTGTGAAATTAGATGGCTGCCATTTTGCACCATATCTTTTTTGGAGGTTTTTTTTTACTTTATTTGATTTTTTCAAAAAGCGGTCAAAATGGCCACCATGACTCTCATCTAAAGAGGTCAAATTTTCTAAAACTGTCGATGTTTCTGTGATATAACCACTAGTTGTGTATCTTAAAATGATTTTAAAAAAAATTCAGACCAAACTATCGAACACTTATAGTTCAAATTTGGATTACTTTCGGAAAATCAGCATAAACTTATTTAACTAGGCGAAATTAGAGAAATCAAGAAAATTCCTAATACTTGGGGATTATCCATCAAATGTGGACTACTCTTTGTGAGAATTAGATGGGTGCCATTTTGCACCATATTTTTGTAGTTGTTTCACAAAAAAAGTCATTTTTTTGCCACTTAGAAAAAGGAAAATGATATTTATAAAAATAATTTGAAAAATCTTTTCGGAACCATTGTTTCCTATACCAAGATACACCTATTTGTCAAATATGAGAACTTTATCACAAAATATGCCGTGGGAATGGTTATAACTTGGTCATTTGGCTTGAAACTTATAGATGTTTATAGATGATATACCTTTTAGTGAAGATTATTTTTGAACAATTTCTAAAAAATCAAGTTTATCATTTTTCATAGCAACTAGTACACATAAAAGGACTCCATGCCAGTGGATATCTTATTTTGAGGTTTTTTTTCACTTTATTTGATTTCTTTCAAAAAAATGGTCAAAATGGCCACAATGACTATTCATCGAAAGAGGTCAAATTCTTTAAAAATATCGATGTTTCTGTGATATAATCACCAGTTGTGTATCTTAAAATGATTTAAAAAAAATTCAGACCAAACTATCATACACTTGTAGTTCAAATTTGGATTACTTTCGGAAAATCAGCATAAACTCATTTAACTAGGCGAAATTAGATAGAAATTAAGAAAATTCTTAATACTTGGGGATTATCCATCAAATGTGGACTACTCTTTGTGAGAATTAGATGGGTGCCATTTTGCACCATATTATTTGCACTTGGTTCACAAAAAAAATCATTTTTGCCACTTAGAAAAAGGAAAATGATATTTATAATAATAATTTGAAAAATCCCTTCGGATCCATTGCTTTCTATACCAAGGTACACCTATTTGTCGAATATGAGAATTTTATCACAAACTATGCCATGGGAATTGCCATAACTTGGTCATTTGGATTGAAACTTATAAATGTTTATACATGATAGTCCTTTTTGTAAAGATTGTTTTTGAACAATTTGTCAAAAATCAAGTTTATCATTTTTCATAGCAACTAGTACACATAAAAGGACTCCATGCCAGAGGATATCTGTTTTTGAGGTCTCTTTCAATTTATTTGATTTTTGCAAAAAACGATCAAAATGGCCACCATGACTATTCATCGAAAGAGGTCAAATTTTTCAAAACTATTGATGTTTCTGTGATATAACCACTAGTTATGTACCTTAAAATGATTTTTTTTTAAATTTCAGACCAAACTATCAAACACTTGTAGTTCAAAATTGGATTACTTTCGGAAAATCAGCATAAACTCATTTAACTAGGCGAAATTAGATAGAAATCAAGAAAATTCCTAATACTTGATGATTATCCATCAAATGTGGACTACTCTTTGTGAGAATTAGATGGGTGTCATTTTGCACCATATTTTTTGTACTTGGTTCACAAAAAAGTCATTTTTGCCACTTAGAAAAAGGAAAATATTATTTATAATTTTTTTTGAAAAATCCCTTCGGAACCATTGCTTTCTATATCAAGATACACCTATTTTTCGAATATGAGAACTTTATCACAAACTATGTCGTGGGAATTGCCATAACTTGATCATTTGGCTCCATGCTTGAGGTTTTTTTTTTCATAACAAGTTTATCGATGTTTCTGTGATGCAAAAGATGATATGGATGGCATATTTGAATTCCTGTCATTTTTATAATAGATTTAGACATTTTATTTGTCAAATTTCAATTTACAGATTTAAAGATATGAATTGTTCCATATTAAATATTATTACATAATCACTGTTATTTATTCAAAAAATATTATTGCATAATCATTATTATTTATTCAAATAAATTTTGAAAATTTAAACAATAAAAAGTATAACATCATGACTCAGGGGTTAATATGATTGATATGATACTAATATCAGTAAGTTCTAACTTCTCGTTTGGAAGCTAATTTGGAAGGAACTCAAAATTTAAACGTGTTTGAGCTGGAGCAATTTGAGGATGGGTGACCAAATGGGAAGTTTGACCAGGGTAAGTACTTTGACCTGAGATTAAGTGTTTAATTAGAGATTAAGTGTGTGGCTAAGTGGGAAATTTCGGAATATAGATTAAGTATGTGGCTAAGTGTATAATTAGAGATTAAGTGTATGGCTAAGTGGGAAATTTCGGAATAGAGATGAAGTGTGTGGCTAAGTGTATAATTAGAGATTAAGTGAAGTCCTGACCTTAGACCCAATCTGGTCCTTTAGTCCGGGTTGGTAACAGTCCTTTAGTCCCGGTTGGTCCTCCAGCCCAGCGCTCGGCCGTGGCCACGTGCAGCGCCTTTAGTCCCGGTTCGTGGCCAACCGGGACTAAAGGGTGTGATCATTACGTGAGCACTTCGACCTACAAGCAGAAACAAAACAATTTGACTGGAATCTATAGCTAGCTAACTAGGAGTATTTATAAGGTAAAGTTTCCAAAAAACGGCTTTGCTAATCCCAAGTTACCCCCAGACAATTTTCACGTTCTAATTGGTTTCTAAAACCTAAAAAGGTTCAGTTTATTATAAAGTGTGATTTTTGAAAATAGGTATACTAAACTTACGGGCAATTTGTCATGGGATATACTTTTAGATAAAAGGCTTTAACAGCCCAGCTTTAAATTAATAAAGCTCTTAGAGAGCGAGGTTTTACAGCGACGTTACTGGGGATACCAGTTTAACAAGAGGCGAACAACACATAATAAGCTAGATAGTACAAAAGGTGCCACACTCGGCCAAGTGAGCTCAACAGGAGATGAAGCAGGGAACTGGGCTAAGTAGTGGAAGAACGTCTGGTATAGGTTGCTGCTAGTAGCTGTCTGGTGAGTTGTAGCAGCATCTCCAGCTTCGCGAGGTCTTTACTCCTGTCCAGTGGCCGCCAATGCTGCAGAAAGAACAACAGTTTGAAGGTGCAGTCAGCAGGCTGGCAGGGAAATTTTCCTTCGATGGAGAACTTGTTTCTAGTTTGCCACAAAGACCAACATGGTGCAGCAAAAAGAAGCCAGATGGGGTTCCTTGCATTAGACGGTAAAGAGCTCCAAATAGCAAAAAACTCAGCAAAAGAGGTGGGGTTCCGCTGCACCCCAAGCATAAATCGCACTCCACTCCACATGAACTTTGCGAGCGAACACTGAAAGAAAATGTGGTCTGTGTTTTCGGTAGCACCACATAGGGCACACAGCCCGTCGGGGTGACCATGTCTTTGATGCAGGTTTGCTCTGGTTGGCAGGTGATCAAGAGCTAGCTTCCAAGTGAAGATCTTTATTTTGGTAGGAATATTAGCTTTCCAAATAGGTTTGGCATAGGGCCAAGTGTCACCCTGACACAGCTTTTTGTAAAGGGATTTAACCGAGAAAATCCCATTGGCTTCTAAGGCCCAGGTTAGCTGATACAGGTCCAAGGTTGGCTCTACGTCCTCAAGTTCCTCCCACAGCCTACTGATGGCTCTTGACGTAGTTACCTGCGTCAAAAGAATATGGGTTAGGTTGAGACTCCAAGTGCAGAGTGTATAGTATAGGAAAGACGGTTTTCCCCACGAGGGTGACTCGAGGGTTTAATATCGAACTCTCGGGGAATCAGTAGTGAAAGATTTATCTTCTTATCCTTCTCTTGAAAACCTACAAAACAAAGTAAATTGTTTGTGCCCTCAATCTCACCAAGTGGTTGTCAAGCACAAGGTGTAAGAATGATATGAAAATATAATGAATGTAAAACAGTAAATAAATATGCAACGATGATAAATAAATATGCAAGGATGGTGGAAACAATGATGGATGATATTTTTGGGTTTTGTATTGTGAATGCAAGATATAAAAATGTTTTTGTATTTTCGGATTTTTAAATGGCAGAAAATGTAAAGTGGATAAAAGTTGTTTGAAAGGTGTTTCTTATGATTAAAAATGGACCGGGGTTTATGGTTTCACAAATGTACTCTCTCTTTAATAAAGTGGTAGACAATGGAACACTAGAATTGACATATGAGATTGCAACATAAAGGTTTCATGACAAGTTACTAATTATATGGGCATCACGTCCTAACATAGAGATCTTTTGTTTATTAATCTCTCTTATACTCCACCAAGATGCGAACTAAATCATAACACCTTAGTAATTAAGATAAATCAGAGCATAGCATTAAGTATCATGACATTAAGTTAAAATAAGAACATGCTAGATCTAGTCATGGAGTAGTGGCAATGGTCACACCCACATCTCCGGTAGCAAGGTATTTTTCTTTATCCCTAGTGAGGCAACAAAGTAAGGTAAAAACCCAAGTGGATCGCGGAACTTTCTCTCACGTTCACCGCACTAGCCACCCCCCGTTACTCCAACTAATGCACACGTTCCCCCTCACACGCTCTCATACACATGCTTGATCAAAACAAGTAAACAAGAACGGGGTACATAATATGCATCTAATTTCATAACTGAAACAAAACTATTGTAATCTCAAACATATATTAACTCATAAAAAGATCCACCACAAAGGTATTACATAGATGACCGTAATCATGTTCAGCAGCTCATACGGTACTAATTAGTGAAGCTCAAAGAGAGGAGAGATACATAAGTTACTTCCACAAACCCATAGTCCAGGGGTGGACTACTCCCTCTTCATCATGGAGACGGTGGAGAAGTCGTTGGAGAAGATGGAGACCACGCCGGCAGCGCCCCGCCGGAGTTTTCCCCCTCCAATCTGCAACTCCAGGTCTCTGTTTCATGGTTTCTGTGTTTCTACGGCGCTCCTTTCCGAAGGGCGTCGGGGACTATTTTTATAGTCGTTTTTAGGTCAAGACGGAGGCTCGGGAAAAAAGATCGACGGCAACGGAGCCACGAGGGCCCAGATGGTGGGTCCCACGCGGCCATGGAATCTGGCCACGTGGGTCCCCCTCTTTAGGCCCTCGGGCCTTCGTTTGTTCGCTTCCTTCGCTCCCACGCTTTGTTCCTTCCAAAAACTGATGCTCGTAAATTATTAGGTCATTTGGACGTCGTTTGGGTCCCTGAAACATCAAAATATAGAAAACAGGGTTTTTTGCCTATGCAGGGTTAATTCCAGAAAAATAGGGAAACATTGAAATATTCCCCAAATCAATATAAATCAATGATATAACCCTTATATGATGCAAATATGATTGAAATATAAGTAATATAATGCAAAGTTCATGTATGCATTTTACATGCATCAACATCCCCAAGCTTAACCTATACTCGTCCTCGAGTATGAAGGTGATAAAACTAACGTGGACTTTGCAATTTAATACTATCAAAGGATATCAAAGATGATTAATTCATTCTTCAAAGGAGTAGCAATATACAAGATAGATTATGAAGTGATATCAAATATTCAATGTAAGGATGTTCAATGATAATTCACAAAGTGTAACATAGAAGAAAGTAGTATGGACCAAATGTATGCATAATGAAAAGTAAAAACATCCTATAATGGTCATAGAGTATTCTTGTAAATCTGAATATAAAAGGTGGACACTTTGGAAAGATATATAAATGAGTAGAGGTAAAATATGCATAAGTTTCATCTAACTTCCAAATGCTTCTACTTAAGTTAATGTTTGCAATGTGGTATTCATTGGTGTCAAGCTCTCATTACCCTATCATAGCATCTTGAATGGTTAAAGTTTAAAGTGAAAGCAAATATGAGTAGTATGCTTGACAAAGTATGGGTTGAATGTCTCATGCCCCGTGAATACGAGTACCTACACCATGGTGTTACTCAACTTGGGACACAAAAGCAAGTTCTAGTTAAGGTCATTGTAAGTAATATAATAGCATCATCAAGAGCGTCAACTGGGGTACCTCTTGTCCCTGGACATGGAACAAACCCATGTCAAAATGACAAGACAAACAAACAAAATGAACAATCTCCACACCCTTTTTATTTACTATTGGTATAGCTTTTTATTGTGGGGTGCATCACTGAAGGTTCACCATAGCATGTAAGTAAATTTCCACCATGAATGATGCATGGCTTAGATTAGCGGCCCAGGCGTCTTGTAACATCCCAATTTTGTAACTAGTAAAATAATCAAAAATTGGGAACCAACAAAAACTTTTTGTTGCTTGATGTGTGTTGCTTGTTCTTGATATTGCTTTGATTGTTGAGTGATTTAAATTCTTGCACTCAAAATTTGAAAATAGAAATAAAACACACAAAATGCAAATTGACAAATTTAATATTCCTCCAACAAGAAAATAATGTTTTCTTTCAAACAAAATTCAGAGAGGTGATAATTAAACCACTCTCATAATTTTCCCTAATATTTTCTCTCCCAAATTCTTTTTATTCCAAAAACCCTAAAAATAAAATTCTATACGTTTCTTTATTGTTTTAAAATCACAAAATGTGCTATGTAGCACATATCAAATAAATTCTACCACCATACCAAAAACCCTTGTTTATACATATGAATCACAGTATGGAAATAAAATCAAGAAATTTGAATTAAAGTTTCACTGAAACATTTCATCGAACACTTGGTGGGCACTGCCCATGTTCTTCCCCAAATTCTGAAAACCGAAATCAAATCGAAGGATTGAGTGGACTATTCTTCGATTCCTCTCTGCCATCTCTCTCTCTCACCTCACTGAGCCACCAGAGCATGGAGAAAGCCAGCAATTTGGGCCAGAGGCTCGTGCCCGTCGACGAGCGCACGCCACCGTGCTGCTCTGCGCTGCGCCGTGCTGGCCGTCGCTGGCTTGTCGAGGAGAAGACGCCACACTGACCCCTCTCTGCCTCTCGCATCCCCTCACCTCTCACCGCACTCGTCAGGGCCAGAGGAGACCACTGCCTGACGCCCTGCCTCGCCGTACCACTGCAGCTCTGCGAAGTCGCCGTGTCCAGCCCGTGCGTGGACGCCGAGCCGTTCTTCACCACCACGGCACCCCAGCTCGCGCTGCTCGCCGCAGACTCGCTCCTGTCACCCCTCAACCTCTCCGACACGTCCACACCACCGCTGGTGCCCTGCAGCAACGCCAGCGAGCCGTCGCACTCCGCTGCCACGCCATGGACGCCGTCAGTCCACGAGCGTGCACGCAAGCCACCGTGACACCCCACTCCCTCTACGCCCCTGCAGAGCTCCCCTACGTCGCCACGACACCACACCGCCACCAATGCCTAGCTCTCCCACTCCCCAGACCCCTCTGTACCCCGTGCCATTGCCGGCCGTGGAGGAACTCCGCTATAAAAGCCGCCCCGCACCACCTCTTCTCCCCGCACCTCTCCACCACCTCTCACCCACTCCTCACTCTCCCGTGCACCGCCAGGAGGGCGGCCACGCTGCGGCATTTCTCGCTGCTCAAGTTGAGCACAGCCACGGGCTGCCGTAGCCGAAGGTGGACGACGACACGGCCACGCCGTGCTGCTGCTCTCACCTTCCCCTTTTCTTTGCTCACTCGACACTCGAAACACACCGCACTCACCCACCGTTTTCTCTCCTTGTTCCATGCCCAGGAGCCGCGCTAGGAGCTCGCTGGAGTGGCGCACGGCCGAGGAAGAGGAGCTGCTTACCGGGGACGATTCAGTCGATCCCAGCAAGCACAACTCACGCCAGAGTTTCCCCGCACCATCCGCCGTCGATCCCCCTCATCTCCGCTTCCACCCGAGCCCCAGGTGAGCGAATCGTGCCGCCCCGCTGTCGCCGGCCACGGCGGCGACGCCAGACCAAGGTCGTCGCCGATGGTTTGCTTGTGAGCCGTTAGATCTGCATCCAACGGTTAGGTACCGGTTCGGTTAGGTTAAGTCGCTGACTGGCGGGCCCCACCCGTCAGTCTTTTAATCTTTTTCTCCGCGCGGGAGAAAAATTCGTTGAGCCGCTGACATGTTGGACCCACTTGTCGGGTTTTTCAACATTATCCACTCCATTTTTATAATTCGAATTTCTGATAAATCTAGAATTCAATACTGGACCCAACTTTGAAAATCAATAACTCGAAAAATATAAGTCCAAATAAATCAAACTAAAATTCTCTGGTTAGCTTATGAAATTCTTAATCCAACCCAAGTGGTCTCATCTTGTTTGGATATACAACAAAAATACCGTATTAAAAATGCCACAGAAGGTATAATTTAGAAACTTGTTTGTTTCTGATGCTCTGTTAGTCCAAATGGAGTGATTCCAATTTTGTTAGCTTGGTATTGTGAGTACTTAGCTGCCCTAATGTTGGTAGATTTAATTATGCAGTAATAATTGTTTGGCATTAGATTGAATATAGAAAACCCTTCTGCACTGTTTGAATTAAATAAGATTAATGGTAAATCCAAATTAGCTGAAACCAATTTTGTTGGATCACATTTAGTTAGTACTATCTAATCCTAAATTGGCATAAATTTAGGAGAAGTATTATTACAGTAGTTAAGGATTTAGTGAATTTAGCTTTCTGTAGTAAAAGATTTTTAGTGCAATAACCTTTAACCTAAATAGACCTAGACCAATTTTGTTGGATTAGTTTTAATCAGAGCTAGTTGACCCTAAATTGGCATAATTTTGTGATCAACAGAACTTAAGTTGTGGAATTAAAACTTGTGTAGTTATTTCTGCCATAATTAAGTCTAGCTCAATTGCTAGTTAAATCACTTAAGTTAAAACCCAAATGTTGCTTTGTGTGTATGGCAGTAGCATTGTGTGGGACTTGAGTGTTGAATTGTTGTGATACTTGATTGAATAGTATAGTAATTGTTTGCCCTTGTTTGTTATACGACGTTTAGACGAGACCGTTGCCGGGACTTGCGAGGAGGAGTACTTTGAACAGCAGGAGCAGGAACCCGGGAACTTTGCTGAACAAGGCAAGCTACTTCACTGAGCTTGCACCTATATACCTCTATTTTGATTCATCTGTTTTACTTATTAAGAGCATAAGTGTTTTATGTGGCGTTGCCACTAAAACTATGATTTGAAAAACCCTTTTCCAAAACGCAAGTATATTATTGAGACACCCGATATAGAGGTGTCAATGGTATACCATGATTTCTAAATGAATTTGTTTTACTCAAAAGCCTTCTATGAAAAACCTTTTGGTGGGATTACAAACCACCCAAGTTTTGATTAAAAGTATTTTTGCTATGAAAATTGGAAATGATTGCGAAAACCTTTTTAAAGAGTTTATGAAAAACTATTTTGCCACTCTATGTAGAAATCTCAGTTTGTTTATATAAAACTATAGGATGGGAAAATCATTGTTTATCAAAACTCTTTTGAAAATCCTTGGATAGACCTGCCGGAAGGTCGGTGCTCAGTTGAAGAAGGTTGGTGTTGTTTTTGAGAAAAATGCACATTGTGTCCTAGTACTATGACGACCAACCATTATCCTGTGCGACCACACTTACCCACATATGGGCAAGGGCGTAGTCATATAATTTGCTCGTGTTAGTACTGGATGCCTCAACAACGAGGATAACCTCGTTCCATGAGGGGATGGTCTGAGGACCTACCCCCTGACCTGGGTCCTCTTCAGTGTTGGTCTACCGGAAGCCGGTATGGACGTGTTTGGAGGAAGAGGATTGAAGGGCTCCCTTGGGTCCGCCGGGCAGAACTACGAGTCCTCACACTTAGTTCCTGAGGGTTTGAGTGTCGATGGAATGTGTCGTAGCGGCAGGGTCCTATACTAGCATGAGCAAAGGACAGGCTATGGCCGGGAACTCAACTTCGCATACCTCTGGTATGGCGGGACGTGGCTGACACGATGAGTGACCGGATGGGTGTGGGAAAAGCGTACTACCTCTGCAGAGTGTAAAACTATTCGAATAGCCGAGTCCACGGATGTGGACAGTTGGAAGGCTGTCCTAAGACCATGTGCAAGTTTTGAGAAAGGTGTTGAGTTTTGGAAGGAAGTTGGCTGGAAAGGTTATTTCGTACCTGTACCAATGAGTTGGTTCGAGGTAGCGACGGGCTTGGAATCAGGGCAAGAAGTTGTTTTTCGAGGAAAAAGTTTTAAAAGAGATTTCTTACCCTTTTAAAAGAAGGTGTATTTTCGGGAAAAGATTTAAAAAGACTTCTTACCTTTTTCAACAAGATAGTGAGAAAACTACTTTCCAAAATGTTTTGTCTTCAACAGGATTAAAAATCTACTCTTCTCCTTTTAAATAGATTCAGTGAGGTTTTTCCTAAAAATAAAAGTCTTTGAAAATTTAAAACTAGTGCATGTTCCTGTTGGGGTAGTTTGCGAGTACAATCAAATGTACTCATATTGGTTTCGTCCCTGGCTATTGTCTTAGCCAGATTGAAGAAGAGCAGTTCGAGAGAGGAGTTCACTGACGTCTTTGCGAACTAGGGCGCTTCCCAGTCAGCTGCCTGTAGGGTAAAGGCGAATGACTTGGGCTCCACGTTGTTTGGTGATTCCGCTGCAAGTACCTTATTGAAGCTGATCACTTCCACGTAAGTAAATATTCGGTATTTGTGGGTGTTCTGTGATACCAACTCAAGTTATGTGCAACAGCACACTGATCATGGGACTGTTGCAGGAAACATAACGAGTATCTCGGATAATTAATCCGGGGTCCTCACAGACTTGGTATCAGAGCCATCCTGACTGTAACAGACCTTAGTTAGCATGGACGTTAGTTAGGAAGAGAATATTTTGTTAAAAATATATTAACACCAAAAATATATCCTTATCTAGGGAAGTCCAAAATGGCTCCCGCTCTTCTCGTCTTCTCTATTTACCTCTGAATCTTACCTTTCTATTTTAAATTTTACTAAAGGTTTCTCTACTCTTTCTTACCTGTTCAAAATACTTGACGATGAACCCAAAGAGAGACCTAATTAGCTAGCACCTACAAAGAAGAAGCAACCATCTCAATTACTCAACATTCAACATCAAGTTCATTGGTCTACAAATGCCAAGATCATCGACATCAACCAAATCAAGAGATCTCTGAAGACCTCAGCTCAACCTCAGCAATTCTACTCAAGTGGCTACTTCGACAATCTCAGTGTCTCCAGTTGAAGACTAAGGCGACGAACTGAAGATTTCAGCACCCCTGTCTAACCAAGACCCATAGGAACAGCTTATGATAGGAACTTTAGCCATACTACCCGATTGCTACGAGTATTAGGCGTCCATTGGTACTAAATGTACCCTGTGTGCTTGTTGTTTGTTTGTGACGCTCCCTTACAGTGAGTCCGCGGATCTGACCCCTCCCTGCCTAACCGGCATGGCCAGGCGTCGGTTCACAGTAGAGTGCAGTAGGGCTTGTCCCCACCACACGAGTGACGCTCCCCGGGTTCTTCCCCAGAAAGGAGCCGACACACCTAGCTTATAAAAGGCCCCGTTCCATCTGCCATCTATCCCCACTCACCACCCTTAGCGACCCAAATCTCCTGAGGCAAGAATCCCGTGTTCTTATCCTTCATCCAGATCCAAAGGAACCCATGGCAAACCTCAGAGTTGTCATGGAAACCACTGCCGAGGAGCATAGTGGGTTTCCGCTGATGCTTTGGAAGGCCGTCTGCCACATTCTTGGTCGGCCTGCCCGTCCTCGATATGTGGTGTTCGAGAACTCTCTTCCGCTCGCCGGGAGTGAATTCCAAGTCGAGGTGCATATCGGCTCGTGCCTTGGGCATCAGTCCGACTTACTTGATCCAGGGTAAGAGCATGCCTACCCTAGATCTAGCCCTCCAGGTAGCAGCCTGGGAAGGACTTGTCCGTCTCCGGTACTCAGAACCGGCAATGGCGGTAAGCCGAGCTTTCCACTTCCTCCCAGCCATACCTGAGCATGTTGCGGAGGCTTTCCAAGCTTCCATGGGACAGGAAGCTGACCCTGCCGTAATCACCCTGGTCACCTATGGAGCTGCAATGACAAGATTCAGTCACACCCTGATGGAGGAACTCATGACCACAAGGCGCCACCTTGCTCGTGCCCGCCGGGAACTGGGTCGAGCAAGGAACCTACCCACTTCCCACCGTGGGCAAGCTCAGGATGCAAGACAGTCGGTCCTAGATGAATTGCTGGACCACAGCATTGACGCATCGGTGACACAAGCTCTCGCCCGAGTTCAGCAGCCACCCCAAGAACCAGGCGTAGTCCTCGAAGGCGTGCCTGTAGATCCCCACCCCTTGGAGACAGAGATGTGGACACCACTCTTTGTCTCGGCCACGTTCACCGACTCCTAGAACCTCTCAGGCAGAGTAGAACCCAGGTTTAGTTAGCCTGACCAGCGCTTGTGTGTTTGTGTGTGGATCAACAAAGTTGTTAGTCTGTTGTTGGTTTGTTGCTTGTTTTCTCGTGTGTCTTGTAATGCAAGGTTGTTGTCTGTTCCCGGCTGATGTTAGATCAGCCCAAAATAAAAACTTGGTGTTCTTATCATCTTGTTAACCACTTGGTTGACATCTGATGGAATGTCATGCTGTTTTTTTTTCAGTTAAAAGTTTTAAAAAGAAACCACAGATCACTTAAACCAGGAACCGTATGTGACCCCAGACGCATACCCCTGGAATAATGCAAACTTTGAATGGGACTATTTTGTAGTATGCAAATTATTTTTGTGTGTGTTCTCCTACATGCAATCACCCCAAGGTTCCTCACCCAATATGAACCTTGTGCTTTCTGCATGTTAAAGAAAGGGGCCCGAGCCCTCCACGAGATGTGAGCCTCGCAAGCCTTAAAATGCTTGCGAAGCGTAAATGCTCGCTGGAACACAGAAGGACATCTTGTAGGGTGTTCTTAGTTGTCGTGTTCAACCTATATGGTTGAAATGTGTGCTACCACTGCAAATGGTTGAGACCATATACTGCAGTGTTATTTTCTCTAAAAATATATTTTCTCCCAAAACAAGTTTATTCTAGTACTTCTGCATCCTATCTGTGCTGCAAGACCAGAGTTGTGTCAACCAAGAAGATTTCGACAAGGCACACCTTGTCCCGGGTTATCAGCAAAGGCAAGATCAATACAATCACGGATTGCAGTACAGAAGCGAGAAATTCAGAAAGGAACAGAGGATACAAGTTCTACTCCTACAAACAACACTGCCAGCACGGATGCAACGGCACCTAGAGATTCCTAATCTCTCTCGAACTCCCCGATGCCACCAGAGGATGAGCCTGGCTCACTCAGAGCCGAGTCACGCGCCGCCCGACGGCGGCAGACAGCTCGAGCAGCCTGCTCACCTCCAGCCGGAAGGTCTACCACCTCCTCCACCGCCGCAAGCTCCTCCACCGTGCGCTCCTCCGCCGCATCTGGCTCCTCTAGCGCAGCAGGCGCCACTGTCGCAGCACCAGCCCCCGCGCTAGACCACCAATGGCACAAGGCCACGGCTAGGAGCACCACTGCCGCGAACAGCAGGCTGAACACCGTCAAAATCGAGAACACGAAGAGCACGAAGACGAAGCAGCCCTCGAGGAAGCCCGCATCCTCCATCGCATCAACATAGGCTCTGAAGAAATCGGTAATGAAGCCCATGGTGACGACGCGATGGAAGAAATGTTTTTCTGAGGTCGCTAGTTTATAAGCCGAGCTCGGACGCCGCTCCTCGACACCGCACTGCGCGGGAAAGTGGAGGAATCGCGAGCTGTACTCGCCTTAATGGCGCGAAACCACCTAGGCATCGTGTCCCCAAAGCCGTGTCTGCCGCTGCATCGACGGACAGCACGCGCAGCAGTACCGCGGGTGAGTGCCCTGCGCACTGAAAATGGAGCAAGTACAGAGCAAGGGCGAGCAAGGATGAAGAAGAGGAGGAGAAAAGGAGGAGAGACCGCCAAGTGGGCCCCGGGCCCACATGTCAGTGAGTCAGCAGTTAACCCCCCCCGTGTCCCTCTATCCTTTATCCCTCGCTTTTTCTGTGAAAAACCCCGTGCAAAAATAATTCCTCGTATAAATCAGACCCACTGTGTCCATGAGCCAATTATTGGTGGCACAGCTAGGGGTATTTTGAAGAAAAACCCTGTTGTTTTTCAAAACCCGTGTATACACGAAAGTGAATATACGACCTTTCTAAAATAAATTATTTTGCTCTCGTATCTCTCCTGTACCCCCGGGCAAATCTCGAGGACGAGATTTATTTTAAGGGGGGAAGATCTGTAACATCCCAATTTTGTAACTAGTAAAATAATCAAAAATTGGGAACCAACAAAAACTTTTTGTTGCTTGATGTGTGTTGCTTGTTCTTGATATTGCTTTGATTGTTGAGTGATTTAAATTCTTGCACTCAAAATTTGAAAATAGAAATAAAACACACAAAATGCAAATTGACAAATTTAATATTCCTCCAACAAGAAAATAATGTTTTCTTTCAAACAAAATTCAGAGAGGTGATAATTAAACCACTCTCATAATTTTCCCTAATATTTTCTCTCCCAAATTCTTTTTATTCCAAAAACCCTAAAAATAAAATTCTATACGTTTCTTTATTGTTTTAAAATCACAAAATGTGCTATGTAGCACATATCAAATAAATTCTACCACCATACCAAAAACCCTTGTTTATACATATGAATCACAGTATGGAAATAAAATCAAGAAATTTGAATTAAAGTTTCACTGAAACATTTCATCGAACACTTGGTGGGCACTGCCCATGTTCTTCCCCAAATTCTGAAAACCGAAATCAAATCGAAGGATTGAGTGGACTATTCTTCGATTCCTCTCTGCCATCTCTCTCTCTCACCTCACTGAGCCACCAGAGCATGGAGAAAGCCAGCAATTTGGGCCAGAGGCTCGTGCCCGTCGACGAGCGCACGCCACCGTGCTGCTCTGCGCTGCGCCGTGCTGGCCGTCGCTGGCTTGTCGAGGAGAAGACGCCACACTGACCCCTCTCTGCCTCTCGCATCCCCTCACCTCTCACCGCACTCGTCAGGGCCAGAGGAGACCACTGCCTGACGCCCTGCCTCGCCGTACCACTGCAGCTCTGCGAAGTCGCCGTGTCCAGCCCGTGCGTGGACGCCGAGCCGTTCTTCACCACCACGGCACCCCAGCTCGCGCTGCTCGCCGCAGACTCGCTCCTGTCACCCCTCAACCTCTCCGACACGTCCACACCACCGCTGGTGCCCTGCAGCAACGCCAGCGAGCCGTCGCACTCCGCTGCCACGCCATGGACGCCGTCAGTCCACGAGCGTGCACGCAAGCCACCGTGACACCCCACTCCCTCTACGCCCCTGCAGAGCTCCCCTACGTCGCCACGACACCACACCGCCACCAATGCCTAGCTCTCCCACTCCCCAGACCCCTCTGTACCCCGTGCCATTGCCGGCCGTGGAGGAACTCCGCTATAAAAGCCGCCCCGCACCACCTCTTCTCCCCGCACCTCTCCACCACCTCTCACCCACTCCTCACTCTCCCGTGCACCGCCAGGAGGGCGGCCACGCTGCGGCATTTCTCGCTGCTCAAGTTGAGCACAGCCACGGGCTGCCGTAGCCGAAGGTGGACGACGACACGGCCACGCCGTGCTGCTGCTCTCACCTTCCCCTTTTCTTTGCTCACTCGACACTCGAAACACACCGCACTCACCCACCGTTTTCTCTCCTTGTTCCATGCCCAGGAGCCGCGCTAGGAGCTCGCTGGAGTGGCGCACGGCCGAGGAAGAGGAGCTGCTTACCGGGACGATTCAGTCGATCCCAGCAAGCACAACTCACGCCAGAGTTTCCCCGCACCATCCGCCGTCGATCCCCCTCATCTCCGCTTCCACCCGAGCCCCAGGTGAGCGAATCGTGCCGCCCCGCTGTCGCCGGCCACGGCGGCGACGCCAGACCAAGGTCGTCGCCGATGGTTTGCTTGTGAGCCGTTAGATCTGCATCCAACGGTTAGGTACCGGTTCGGTTAGGTTAAGTCGCTGACTGGCGGGCCCCACCCGTCAGTCTTTTAATCTTTTTCTCCGCGCGGGAGAAAAATTCGTTGAGCCGCTGACATGTTGGACCCACTTGTCGGGTTTTTCAACATTATCCACTCCATTTTTATAATTCGAATTTCTGATAAATCTAGAATTCAATACTGGACCCAACTTTGAAAATCAATAACTCGAAAAATATAAGTCCAAATAAATCAAACTAAAATTCTCTGGTTAGCTTATGAAATTCTTAATCCAACCCAAGTGGTCTCATCTTGTTTGGATATACAACAAAAATACCGTATTAAAAATGCCACAGAAGGTATAATTTAGAAACTTGTTTGTTTCTGATGCTCTGTTAGTCCAAATGGAGTGATTCCAATTTTGTTAGCTTGGTATTGTGAGTACTTAGCTGCCCTAATGTTGGTAGATTTAATTATGCAGTAATAATTGTTTGGCATTAGATTGAATATAGAAAACCCTTCTGCACTGTTTGAATTAAATAAGATTAATGGTAAATCCAAATTAGCTGAAACCAATTTTGTTGGATCACATTTAGTTAGTACTATCTAATCCTAAATTGGCATAAATTTAGGAGAAGTATTATTACAGTAGTTAAGGATTTAGTGAATTTAGCTTTCTGTAGTAAAAGATTTTTAGTGCAATAACCTTTAACCTAAATAGACCTAGACCAATTTTGTTGGATTAGTTTTAATCAGAGCTAGTTGACCCTAAATTGGCATAATTTTGTGATCAACAGAACTTAAGTTGTGGAATTAAAACTTGTGTAGTTATTTCTGCCATAATTAAGTCTAGCTCAATTGCTAGTTAAATCACTTAAGTTAAAACCCAAATGTTGCTTTGTGTGTATGGCAGTAGCATTGTGTGGGACTTGAGTGTTGAATTGTTGTGATACTTGATTGAATAGTATAGTAATTGTTTGCCCTTGTTTGTTATACGACGTTTAGACGAGACCGTTGCCGGGACTTGCGAGGAGGAGTACTTTGAACAGCAGGAGC
This sequence comes from Poa pratensis, assembly GCA_947311845.1. Taxonomy (NCBI): domain Eukaryota; kingdom Viridiplantae; phylum Streptophyta; class Magnoliopsida; order Poales; family Poaceae; genus Poa; species Poa pratensis. The sequence continues at coordinate 12,326,724 of CAMZMU010000111.1, forward strand.
AGGAACCCGGGAACTTTGCTGAACAAGGCAAGCTACTTCACTGAGCTTGCACCTATATACCTCTATTTTGATTCATCTGTTTTACTTATTAAGAGCATAAGTGTTTTATGTGGCGTTGCCACTAAAACTATGATTTGAAAAACCCTTTTCCAAAACGCAAGTATATTATTGAGACACCCGATATAGAGGTGTCAATGGTATACCATGATTTCTAAATGAATTTGTTTTACTCAAAAGCCTTCTATGAAAAACCTTTTGGTGGGATTACAAACCACCCAAGTTTTGATTAAAAGTATTTTTGCTATGAAAATTGGAAATGATTGCGAAAACCTTTTTAAAGAGTTTATGAAAAAACTATTTTGCCACTCTATGTAGAAATCTCAGTTTGTTTATATAAAACTATAGGATGGGAAAATCCATTGTTTATACAAAACTCTTTTGAAAATCCTTGGATAGACCTGCCGGAAGGTCGGTGCTCAGTTGAAGAAGGTTGGTGTTGTTTTTGAGAAAAATGCACATTGTGTCCTAGTACTATGACGACCAACCATTATCCTGTGCGACCACACTTACCCACATATGGGCAAGGGCGTAGTCATATAATTTGCTCGTGTTAGTACTGGATGCCTCAACAACGAGGATAACCTCGTTCCATGAGGGGATGGTCTGAGGACCTACCCCCTGACCTGGGTCCTCTTCAGTGTTGGTCTACCGGAAGCCGGTATGGACGTGTTTGGAGGAAGAGGATTGAAGGGCTCCCTTGGGTCCGCCGGGCAGAACTACGAGTCCTCACACTTAGTTCCTGAGGGTTTGAGTGTCGATGGAATGTGTCGTAGCGGCAGGGTCCTATACTAGCATGAGCAAAGGACAGGCTATGGCCGGGAACTCAACTTCGCATACCTCTGGTATGGCGGGACGTGGCTGACACGATGAGTGACCGGATGGGTGTGGGAAAAGCGTACTACCTCTGCAGAGTGTAAAACTATTCGAATAGCCGAGTCCACGGATGTGGACAGTTGGAAGGCTGTCCTAAGACCATGTGCAAGTTTTGAGAAAGGTGTTGAGTTTTGGAAGGAAGTTGGCTGGAAAGGTTATTTCGTACCTGTACCAATGAGTTGGTTCGAGGTAGCGACGGGCTTGGAATCAGGGCAAGAAGTTGTTTTTCGAGGAAAAAGTTTTAAAAGAGATTTCTTACCCTTTTAAAAGAAGGTGTATTTTCGGGAAAAGATTTAAAAAGACTTCTTACCTTTCTAACCAAGATAGTGAGAAAACTACTTTCCAAAATGTCTTGTCTTCAACAGGATTTAAAAATCTATTCTTCTCCTTTTTAAATCATGATTTAGTGTGGTTTTTCTCCTAAAAATAAAAGTCTTTGAAAATGAAAAAACTAGTGCATGTTCCTGTTGGGGTAGTTTGCGAGTACAATCAAATGTACTCATATTGGTTTCGTCCCTGGCTATTGTCTTAGCCAGATTTTGGAAGAAGAAGCAGTTCGAAGAAGAGGGTTTCACTGGCGTCTTTGCGAACTAGGGCGCTTCCCAGTCAGCTGCCTGTAGGGTTAAGGCGAATGACTTGGGCTCCACGTTGTTTGGTGTTTCCGCTGCAAGCACCTGATGAAGCTGATCACTTCCATCAAGTAAGTAAATACATTCGGTATTTGTGGGTGTTCTGTGATACCAACTCAAGTTATGTGCAACAGCACACTGATCATGGGACTGTTGCAGGAAACATAACGAGTATCTCGGATAATTAATCCGGGGTCCTCACACGTCTCTCTAGCCATTTATACAAACTCATTAAACTCACTAAGTTTCCACATTTATTTGGCACCATGATAAGAATCCATAAACAAAAGTATATGATATCAACAAAATATAAAGAGCACGTTGAAAGCTTGGCATGTGACAGCACATATGAGCTAACTCCCAACCAAGGCTCTTGTCAAGCTCACAACTTCATAATTTTAATCACAATGGGTCATGTTTATTAAGTGCAATAAAAGTAAGGTGTGCATCAAGTTCGTGAGAGCTCTTTAACCAACTTTTCCCATAACAATCAATAACATAAGCATTTTAATTCAGAAGTATAGATAATACAAAATAACATGATAAACATACTCGGAATAGCATAAAGCTAATAGGTAGATATGGTGGACTCACTGGAAAAACTTTGGTTGAAGGTGTTGTGATACCCCGTATTAATTTTGAGGATAATCTTTTGTGCTTATTCAAACTTTTCAAAAGAATAAATATATATGGTCGTGATGCCTTTTAAATATGGGTTCTGGAAATAGAAAGTTAGAGAAAAGAGAAATAAAATAAAAGAAAGGAAATAAGTTTACTAGAAGTTGATCTCTTGACCTCTTGGTTATTACCTTAAGCTGCAACCGGTTGGCCTATGTGGAGTTTTGTACAAAACCAGTTGCACCAGTATTTGTTTCTTCATCATGAGGAAGGGAAAGCCATGGGCTTGGCCCAAGGCCCTTTCGGTCTCGATGTCCGTGCCCTACGGTGTCGCTTCTTAATAGAGTCCTAGGGTTGCGTCGTCTCGTTTCCATCTCCTATCTCGCCACTACTTGGTGCCTCCGGATTGTGGCGGCCGCCGTTGAGTCGCTGCCACTGGATCATACATCGCCACCGCCGCCGCCGCCGCCGTGAGGGTGCTCGGCTGAACCTGCTGCTGCAAGGCCTGGGCGATCTGCTGCTGGATCAAATTGTTGTCACCATCGCAACAGTGCGTGCATCCGTCCCTTTGCTTTGTTTCTTCTTCTTCCCTCAGCGCTGTAGCATATCAGTTCTGGTAGTAGTACCGGTTGGGTAATAGCAGTGCTGAAACTAGGTTGTTTAGGCGATTGGTTTATTCCCCGTTCTTGTACTCCATCAAAGGCCAAAGCAGTAAATAGTTTTCTAGCAACAATGTTTTTCATATTAGCACCGAATAATTCTGCTACTCCTAGTTCTCTTAGGCTGAAAATGTGTTGTTCTGAACGACCAGTAGATTCAGCTAGAAGGAATACTGCCGTTTACGTCTAGTACTCTAATTAGTTAATTTCTGGGTTGATCTGTCCATAATTTCGAGTTACAATCTGAACGAAAGCTGAAGATCATGTTCCATGCTTTCCATAGAATTTTCATTCGCGCTATTTGGTCGAACGGTTTGCTCGCAGCAACCAGTTTCGCGTTCTGTCCAGAAATGAACAATTTCTGCATGCAGTGAGTTTCTTCATGACTTTTGGCCTGTATAACATTCGAATTAAATCATGGGCTTAACTTGAAACTGGAGAGGTTGTTTTTCTGATGTTAGAACTCTCAGGGTTTGCAAGATTTCATTTATAATTTTAATTCTTATAGAAATATCAAGTGGCCTGTCTTGTGTTAACATAATTTCAGTAATTCTGAGGTTTAGATGGGTTAATGTTCATATGTCCAGATTTGTCCATAGATGAATTCTGAGAAGCGTTGTGCGGGTGCTGATATTTAGATGTCATGTTTGGTTGAGTTAATTATAGCTTATGGGGTTGGACGCTCGCATAGGACGATGCTTCTTTGTGAATGTTTGTTACCGAGTTGTGCGTTGTTTTGAGTGATGTACATGTTTGGATCACAGGTGTTGATACTTCCGGTTCGGAACTCTACAACTCACAGTTTGTGCCCCGCGGTTGAGGCAAGTTCATGATGGATAGTGGATTTTGCATATCTCTCTTCACTTGATTTAATTATAAAGTTTGCCTTTATATCTATGATATTTCTATGATGAAATGATAATGATTATGACGATGACATGTGCACTTTATGCATACTTGCATACCCATGATGATAATGATGCTAAGGTGACCTACTTCGGTGGGCACAATGAGACCTCCTTTGATGGGTTGCGACCCACATTGGAGGCACCCTCCACAAGTTGGAGTGAGTGGATGCCGACGGGTGTCCACTCAAGCGATACCGGTATCCGCAATGAGATGAGATGAGCATATAGGCATGTAGCACATCTTTATATATGATGATGAATGAATAATGTTTAGTGATGACTTGGTGTTTTTATTTATGTAAGGTTCATTATTTGTTATGAACTTGTTGAGTCTTTGTACTCACCCTTGTTGCTTTAATGTTTTTAGGTAAAACATCGAGACGACATGCATGGGGAGTTATGGGAGTAGCACACCTTCATGACCTCACGATTCACACACTCATCAACATTTTTCTTAAAACCATCATTAGGAGTTGTAATGTCTTAAACGATTTTGAAGTCTTGTGGAAGTTGGTTATGGTTAATGCTTGTGGCTGGTAGATTTAAAAAGTTGAGGTGTTGGAGAGTTAATTATTGATGAACGTTGTGTCTACCCTATTCATATGTTATGTCATTGTGCTTCTGTTTGATTATTGTCTATCCTGGATGTCTACCAAAACAAAGAAGGTTATGCCAAATTTTCCTAAAAAGACTTATTATTTTTAAAAGTTATGAATGTGGTAACATTCCAAGCGCTTGGTTGGCTTGGGGTGTTACAGTTGGTATCAGAGCCTAGGCTTTAGGTCTCTGGAATATGTTAATAGTAAATAAGATAATTTGTTAAACAATTAAAACTTGTATTTATTTGACTAAACCACTTAAAACTTGACACACTGGTGCACAATAGGATGGGTTTGGGTCATGCATTGCATTTACGTTTCTGCTATATTTTATTGTTGATCTCTTTTATCCATATGTTGTTGTGCTTGTGTGGGTAAGTTGTTACCATGTGAGAGGCTTGTATACTGAGCCATTGTCCAATTTTGTTGTTTCTCGTAGACTAGAGAGAGAGGTATAATTTTTATGGTTGAGGAACCATGCCTATGCAACAAGAGATTTCTTATGTCTTGATTTGGGTACGAGTAATTTCCGTTAATTATATCTGTTGTGCTAAGTTGTGTCCGTGCTTGTGTTGCATGATGCTTTTATTGTAGCAATTCATGGTAATGCCAAAGCAACTCTTAAAGTTGATAAGGCCACCCGGGAAAAAATGTATTTTTTCCTAAATTTAGTGAGTAAGGTAATGATGAATCAATTTGATAGACTGCAATTTGATGACATTATCGTGTTGGTCATATGAGGAGGAGTATAAATTTTCTTAGATAGTGGATAATTTGTGGAATACGGCGAGGAAGATGATAACAAGGAATGATCTACTTCAATCATTTTTATTGACACCAAGATATACTTTGTACGGTTATGTTGTAGTATGTTTTGGTAGGATTATTCGTGATATAAATCGTGCATAGAAGCATCTTCATACTTTCCTTGTAGGACTTTGAAAAAAAAAACTTTATGAACAAAAGATAAATTTATCTAGCATATTTCATTTTTGTTGTTATTTAAATGGAGCTGTTCGTCTCTAGTTTTGGACTAAATTATGTTAACTTGCTTTTCAAATTATTAGCTATATTTTTCATATTTGCTGAAAAATTGGTTCTGGATTAACATTTGAGGATCTTCTTTAAGAACAGTTGGGTGTCTTGAGAATATCTATGTAATGTGGACCTTAATATTGGGTTATGTGGTTTGATGAAACTTATGATATGTTAAAGGACGAGTGTTTTGTTTGCTGTATATCTCATGTGGATTAAGGCACATAATAAAAAGTAGATTACTTAAGGAGGTTGTTACAGATGATTTGGTAGAAGGGCAGTAGTTATTGGGTAGCTCTTTGAAATAAATCAAATTCCATGAGTTACGGTGGGTTCTAATAAGTGCTGGTATTGAGAAGCAATTTGTTGAACTAGATTCGCGGCACCGAGGTAATATTATGACCTTAACAAATGCAATGATCGTCGGCATAAGTTTGTCTCTTCTAACAAAATAGATGTTAAAGTAAGATATAAGGGTGTATGTGGATATTAATCTATGTAACCAGCAAGAGTATGGCATACTTATCCGTTTTCTTTAGGATTCATGTTTTCCATGTATCAAACATGATCATTTTGACACTCGTTTACGATATTGCTAATGTTGGGTGGAGTTATGCTCCGACCTTGTCCTTTCTCTCATGTTTACCCACGAGTCTAATTTCTTTCATGCGAGGATGTCTATGATAGTATAGCGAATCGTCTGACTCGTTGTTATGAGTGCTTTCGTAATATCACATGGCTGTTTGGGTTTTACCTCGTACTTATGAAAGTCATGGATGCATATAGTGCAGAGGTATGTGGGTGCATCTAGTTAAGTTCTCGTGGTTTTTCTTAGGAATGACCCACTTTCCTATTCTTATTTGAGACCTCTTGGTTTCAAAAATCTTGTTGTTTCATTTCTGTGTTGGTTGTGGAGTTGAGAGTCTTTGACCTATGAAATAGTGTTTAATTACTATATCTACCCTTTTGTTAACATGTGTTGGAGCTAGAGACACTCAGGTCTTAGAGAGTGAGTACCTTTTGTCCGTGAACAAGTTTCGTTTTTAGGTTTAGAAGCCATGGTGGTTGTAAGAAGTTATTGATGAAGTTCTGCATGAAAAAGTGGTTTTGAAATGAGCCACGTTTTTATTCCTAAGGTTATTCTATGCTTTTTCTAGGATGTCCACTCCACCTAATGGAGTAAGCCGTGACTAGAATTCTTGTCAATTAGTAGTCAAACCACTGAAGGATGTATTTGGTTTGTTACTCCTCGTAAAACTGCAAAGCCTAGAAGTAAAATTGAGATGTCACCCTTTTCAAAGAGGTTTCTTGGTAACAGTTAGGAGTGTTCACCTTCTTTGTGAAAAGAGTGGGATGCTTTTCTTGATTCCCTAGCACGAGGTTTGCGTTAAGTGTTGGTACAGTCGACTCCTTGTCACATTAATTTTGATCATTCGTTCTGACCTATCCGGTCGTCAGTATTGTCTTTTGACACATCTAGTATAATTGAATTCATAAAGATCTGCATAATAGTTTTTGTTTGACCTTGTGAAATGGTAAATGTGGTTTGACCTCGAATGTTGGTTCATTTATGAAAACTTTTTTCATTTGTATGTAAGGATGACCGAGCGTTAGGTTACATGATTCATCTAACCATGTATGAGGTAAATAATTTGAGTGCGGGATGGATTGGCCCCCATACCAATTACTCTTATTATTTGCTCTCGCTACATTGGAGGGATGCATCTAAGTGTGTCTTGCCCGTAGTTACGAGAGCTACCGCTTTCCGCTTGGACCATAGAATGGAATAGTTTCGCTTCTTTAGAAGTGACACCGTTTGTGAAATGCTAGAGTTACGGTGAGGATAAGCCTGATTGATTCCTTTGAATTTCTGAGTTTCACGAGATTTGCTGGTTTACTCTATCAGATTTTCTGCTAGTTTTGAGATGTATCTAGCTAGTGAGAGGCATTACTAGTGGAGTTTGGGAGTACGTTTGAGAAAGTTTGATCATGGAGCGTTAGAGTATCATTTGAGAGGGTGAGTAACGATATGTTTGCACTGAGATGACAAGATCTCAAGTAAGTTTTGCATATTTGCTATAGTGTGAAGAGTGCTTCGTCGCTGAGGCTTCAACCTCATTTTTGCTTTTAAAAATATATTAAAAAAATGATCAGTCCGAGCATACGATTTTGACTCTAGGGAATGGGCTGAACTCTTGTGTCCATTCTGGGATAAAGTAAATATAAAGTAGAACCTGCTGCTTTGGTCTATCTTATGTTCAGTACAACTTGTGGGTTTATATGAACGAGCTGCCGACGTATGTGTTGCCACAAAGATGTGTTGCAACGGCATTTTTAGTACTTATTTTAGTTTGGCGGGACAGTAAGTGACCTAAGACCTATATGGTGATTAGGAACTGTCGACATGTGCAATCAGGCTAGAACATAAGTGTAGGGGTAACCAGGCAAGGAAATTAATGAAATGGTTGCCTAATCGGTCTGGGCATTTGAAAGAAAAGAAATGATCTTATTTTCAGAAACCTGTACTCCGAAGTTGTCAATTTAATTTACGGAGACAACAAATGAAGCGAGAAAAAGAGCATACTCTAGGGTTGTAAATTGCAATAGATGCTGACCTTTTTTTTTTAGGGTTTTTTGTCGTGCGTGCAAACGCCATGCTAAATATCCTGTTTAATTTGTAGTTGTGACCTTCTGCACCGCATAGAGGAGCAATACTCAGGTAGAAGTAACTAAGACCCATGTGGTAAAGTTATGTATGAAAGAAAAGCTTAGTCTAAGTTATTTGTGACCTTTTTAATGATAGATGGACAAGTAAGAGAGTACGCATATCATCCTGAATTGTTTGAAACAAGAGTATGTGTATGAATTGTGGTCCACGTCTCTATGTTGTGGAAGGGCCTTTGAGGTCCAGAGGCACAATGACCTAGGAGCTGCTTGCTATCGAGTAAGAATTGAACGTTGATGCGCCCCATGAGAATAGTTGGCGAGTTAGAGAACCTTGTATGATACTAAAACATGTAAAGGCTTTTGGTACGCAATAGCTGGAGATTGAGTAAACTTGGGAGCTTAAGTCTCACATGCGTGAGTATTAATCGGAATTTTGATGGCTGGTATGTGATGCATGGTTATATTTCATACATATTATATTAGTTCTGCGATTAGTAAAGTGAAAAAGAATTCGAGGTCGAATTCTGTTTAAGGGGGTAAGAATGTGATACCCCGTATTAATTTTGAGGATAATCTTTTGTGCTTATTCAAACTTTTCAAAAGAATAAATATATATGGTCGTGATGCCTTTTAAATATGGGTTCTGGAAATAGAAAGTTAGAGAAAAGAGAAATAAAATAAAAGAAAGGAAATAAGTTTACTAGAAGTTGATCTCTTGACCTCTTGGTTATTACCTTAAGCTGCAACCGGTTGGCCTATGTGGAGTTTTGTACAAAACCAGTTGCACCAGTATTTGTTTCTTCATCATGAGGAAGGGAAAGCCATGGGCTTGGCCCAAGGCCCTTTCGGTCTCGACGTCCGTGCCCTACGGTGTCGCTTCTTAATAGAGTCCTAGGGTTGCGTCGTCTCGTTTCCATCTCCTATCTCGCCACTACTTGGTGCCTCCGGATTGTGGCGGCCGCCGTTGAGTCGCTGCCACTGGATCATACATCGCCACCGCCGCCGCCGCCGCCGTGAGGGTGCTCGGCTGAACCTGCTGCTGCAAGGCCTGGGCGATCTGCTGCTGGATCAAATTGTTGTCACCATCGCAACAGTGCGTGCATCCGTCCCTTTGCTTTGTTTCTTCTTCTTCCCTCAGCGCTGTAGCATATCAGTTCTGGTAGTAGTACCGGTTGGGTAATAGCAGTGCTGAAACTAGGTTGTTTAGGCGATTTGTTTATTCCCCGTTCTTGTACTCCATCAAAGGCCAAAGCAGTAAATAGTTTTCTAGCAACAATGTTTTTCATATTAGCACCGAATAATTCTGCTACTCCTAGTTCTCTTAGGCTGAAAATGTGTTGTTCTGAACGACCAGTAGATTCAGCTAGAAGGAATACTGCCGTTTACGTCTAGTACTCTAATTAGTTAATTTCTGGGTTGATCTGTCCATAATTTCGAGTTACAATCTGAACGAAAGCTGAAGATCATGTTCCATGCTTTCCATAGAATTTTCATTCGCGCTATTTGGTCGAACGGTTTGCTCGCAGCAACCAGTTTCGCGTTCTGTCCAGAAATGAACAATTTCTGCATGCAGTGAGTTTATTCATGACTTTTGGCCTGTATAACATTCGAATTAAATCATGGGCTTAACTTGAAACTGGAGAGGTTGTTTTTCTGATGTTAGAACTCTCAGGGTTTGCAAGATTTCATTTATAATTTTAATTCTTATAGAAATATCAAGTGGCCTGTCTTGTGTTAACATAATTTCAGTAATTCTGAAGTTTAGATGGGTTAATGTTCATATGTCCAGATTTGTCCATAGATGAATTCTGAGAAGCGTTGTGCGGGTGCTGATATTTAGATGTCATGTTTGGTTGAGTTAATTATAGCTTATGGGGTTGGACGCTCGCATAGGACGATGCTTCTTTGTGAATGTTTGTTACCGAGTTGTGCGTTGTTTTGAGTGATGTACATGTTTGGATCACAGGTGTTGATACTTCCGGTTCGGAACTCTACAACTCACAGTTTGTGCCCCGCGGTTGAGGCAAGTTCATGATGGATAGTGGATTTTGCATATCTCTCTTCACTTGATTTAATTATAAAGTTTGCCTTTATATCTATGATATTTCTATGATGAAATGATAATGATTATGACGATGACATGTGCACTTTATGCATACTTGCATACCCATGATGATAATGATGCTAAGGTGACCTACTTCGGTGGGCACAATGAGACCTCCTTTGATGGGTTGCGACCCACATTGGAGGCACCCTCCACAAGTTGGAGTGAGTGGATGCCGACGGGTGTCCACTCAAGCGATACCGGTATCCGCAATGAGATGAGATGAGCATATAGGCATGTAGCACATCTTTATATATGATGATGAATGAATAATGTTTAGTGATGACTTGGTGTTTTTATTTATGTAAGGTTCATTATTTGTTATGAACTTGTTGAGTCTTTGTACTCACCCTTGTTGCTTTAATGTTTTTAGGTAAAACATCGAGACGACATGCATGGGGAGTTATGGGAGTAGCACACCTTCATGACCTCACGATTCACACACTCATCAACATTTTTCTTAAAACCATCATTAGGAGTTGTAATGTCTTAAACGATTTTGAAGTCTTGTGGAAGTTTGGTTATGGTTAATGCTTGTGGCTGGTAGATTAAAAAGTTGAGGTGTTGGAGAGTTAATTATTGATGAACGTTGTGTCTACCCTATTCATATGTTATGTCATTGTGCTTCTGTTTGATTATTGTCTATCCTGGATGTCTACCAAAACAAAGAAGGTTATGCCAAATTTTCCTAAAAAGACTTATTATTTTTAAAAGTTATGAATGTGGTAACATTCCAAGCGCTTGGTTGGCTTGGGGTGTTACAGGTGTTGAAAAACAAGTTTTTACTTGTTGGAATTTTTGGGCTAGCAAGAGGGAGAAAGTTGACCGTCTAAATGCATGCACAAGTGTCCATAGAACTAACCAATCCATGTTAAACAAAGTAAAGTAACATTCAGCATCAAAACATGAATAAAAGATAGCTCTTGATAAAACACTTGCAAATTAATATTCATTAAAAACATATGAATCATGCAACTATATGTATCTTTTTGAATCAACTCAAACATCAATTTCCCAATCTTTTTAATAGCATCCAACTTAATTCAACCCAAATTTCTAGTAGCTCTCGCATATATAAATGATAGTGGTGGTCTCAAGACAAACAAAAATCAAACCGAAATAAAAAACAAATAAAAGACGCTCCAAGTTTATGCGATAAAGTGCATTGATCGAAAAACAGAAGTTAGACGTGTGCAAACCGAGAGTGTGTTGGTCCAGTGGGGTTGTCTTCACATCCCCAAGATTATGGTCTTCACCATCCTTGGATAGCTCTTGGTGCATCTCCTCCAATCCCTGTGAAAAAACTTCGAAACACCGTTTCTCCCATTTCTTTTCTGTGGGGTGACATTAGTAGTGATAGACAAATGAATTACTTGCTGCATAAAATTCTTAAACAAAAATTCATATGAATGTCCAGAAAGTGTATAATGTTGTATGCCTACTTATAAGCTCAATTGGATAAAAAAGATTCAAGTTAAAAGTTCAAAGAATGCATCAAACAAAATGGGACAGAATCTGTCCAGAAAAACAGCAGCAGCAAAACGTATTTTTATACCCTACTTAAATATGTCGAAAAAATCTAACAAAATTCATGCTTACAGAGGATAAAAAGTTGAAACTACAGTTCAATTATCAGCTCATTAAGAGTTACAGAATAGGAATTAAAAATCATACCGTGCACAGATTCGTGCTGGAATAAAATCTCCGAATGCAAATAGCAACTTTTTCAAACCAAAATAGGTAAAACTTGACACTTTATTAAAAATTCCAGAAACAAAACTAAAAACTAAGTCTCTTGTTACAGCAAGAGGATACAAAGAAAATCAAAAATAAAAACAACCGGGTTGCCTCCCGTAAAGCGCTTTCTTTATAGCCATGTAGCTAGACTTCTTACTTGATATTTATTGTGGACGAAGCTCATGAGGGAGCTTGAACTTTGGTGTGTCCCTCTTCCTTGGGAAGTGTTCATGCATAATATCAGGGTCCCATGGTGTTCTTAATCCAATCAAAATAATAGCCAAGTTGAAACCTAGTAGAGACAAAGACAAAACACAAAAGTAATAACAACGAAGTCTCACTTCCTTTCTATGCATTGGCATTTTGTATGTGAATGAATCAATAGATATAAGTTTTCCAATGCATATTAACAGTAGGTACTTGCAGCTGATAATTATTAGTAACACAAAGAGGGTTCTTATCACCTCCTTTTTCATAATAGTTGCAAGTAGCAGAAATAAATTCAACCATATAACCACAAGAATCATTCAATTTAGATAATATAGGCACATAAAGAGGATCATTAAATTTATTTTGGAATTTATTAGCATGCTTCCCTCTTTCAAAATAGTTATTAAGATCAATATCAAATTTAATATCATTGCTGCAATAAATATTTGGAACTAAAGATAATTGCAAACCACATAAGTATTTCTCAACATAAGCAAATTTCTCCTCTATGGTGTGATTAGGAGAGTTCAAAGACAAAGTAGGACTCTCATGAGTAAGAGCACTATCACAAACAGCAAGTATATCATTTTTATCCTCGCATAAATTAGTAACAACTAAACATGGAGGATTATCAATAAGCATAGGACCATCATCTAAAGCATTATCATATAGCATATTTAAGCAACACTCCTCATTATTATCCATAACTTCACTAGTAGCATTATTAAAAAGTAAAGGAGCATTATTAGTTTCATCATAATAGCATGGGTTATCATATAGGACAATAGCATTTTCAGTTTCACACTCATCATAACATGGATTCTCATAAATAACAAAAGATTTTTGAGTTTGAGTGTTACTATCATTTGTTGATGGTGAAGCTGGGAGATCCAACTCTTCCCCAAGCTTAGATTGGAACACATCCATTTCAATCTCCTCTTCACATACTTCCTCTTCCAAGCTTATGTTTTCATCATCCTGCAAAATATTAGTACTTTCCATGGAAGCAAGAATTCTTTCTTTAACATAAACATTATCACTAAATTCCTTTTTACAAAGTTGGAGAAGAATAGAAATGTGTCCTTTCATTACACGAGCTTCATGACTAGTTGAAAAAAAATTATCAATAAGAAAGTCTATCTCATGGGCTGCAACATAAGCAATATATTTCTCAACTTGTTCTATATCATGGCATGCAAATTTACACTCTTGATAGGATGCAATAATAGGATCACTATTATACTTACATTGATAGAGAGAGTGTTTATTGTCTTTTCTAAAGCAGCAAGTTATATTATGTAATTCACAAAACTCAGTGGCCATATCATTGAGATGTTCAAGCAATTCAAGCATTCTATTTCCTTCTTTGGTTGATCGGTATTCATAGTAAGCTCCCATAGTTTTGACATAACCTTTATCCATAGCTTAGCATACATATTAAAAACAACACTAGTTTTCATGGGTTTTATGTTTTTAGATGAAAAAATGAAAATAAAATGATACTAAACAATGCAAACCGAAATAACAAATGCAACACAAAATGCAAAACTGAAAATAAAAATGCAAACCGAAATATAAATATGATATGCAAGACAATAACAAAACAAAATAAAATGATTTGAAGGTAAAGATGGATAAGATGATGCTCACGTAGGTGCAACCTCCCCAAGCTTAGGTGTTTGCACAAGTTGGTGATGAAGTTGACTTTGTTGTAAGATACCCTTGGATAAACCTTTACATCAATGATTCCCCGGCAACGGCGCCAGAAAACTGTCTTGATGGCCCTTGACGTAGTTACCTGCGTCAAAAGAATATGGGTTAGGTTGAGACTCCAAGTGCAGAGTGTATAGTATAGGAAAGACGGTTTTCCCCATGAGGGGTGACTCGAGGGTTTAATATCGAACTCTCGGGGAATCAGTAGTGAAAGATTTATCTTCTTTTCCTTCTCTTGAAAACCTACAAAACAAAGTAAATTGTTTGTGCCCTCAACCTCACCAAGTGGTTGTCAAGCACAAGGTGTAAGAATGATATGAAAATATAATCAATGCAAAACAGTAAATAAATATGCAATGATGATAAATAAATATGCAAGGATGGTGGAAACAATGATGGATCATATTTTTGGGTTTTGTATTGTGAATGCAAGATATAAAAGTGTTTTTGTATTTTCGGATTTTTAAATGGCAGAAAATGTAAAGTGGATAAAAGTTGTTGGAAAGGTGTTTCTTATGATTAAAAATGGACCGGGGTTCATGGTTTCACAAATGTACTCTCTCTTTAATAAAGTGGTAGACAATGGAACACTAGAATTGACATATGAGATTGCAACATAAAGGTTTCATGACAAGTTACTAATTATATGGGCATCACGTCCTAACATAGAGATCTTTTGTTTATTAATCTCTCTTATACTCCACCAAGATGCGAACTAAATCATAACACCTTATTAATTAAGATAAATCAGAGCATAGCATTAAGTATCATGACATGAAGTTAAAATAAGAACATGCTAGATCTAGTCATGGAGTAGTGGCAATGGTCACACCCACATCTCCGGTAGCAAGATATTTTTCTTTATCCCTAGTGAGGCAACAAAGTAAGGTAAAAACCCAAGTGGATCGCGGAACTTTCTCTCACGTTCACCGCACTAGCCACCCCCTGTTACTCCAACTAATGCACACGTTCCCCCTCACACGCTCTCATACACATGCTTGATCAAAACAAGTAAACAAGAACGGGGTACATAATATGCATCTACTTTCATAACTGAAACAAAACTATTGTAATCTCAAACATATATTAACTCATAAAAAGATCCACCACAAAGGTATTACATAGATGACCGTAATCATGTTCAGCAGCTCATACGGTACTAATTAGTGAAGCTCAAAGAGAGGAGAGATACATAAGTTACTTCCACAAACCCATAGTCCAGGGGTGGACTACTCCCTCTTCATCATGGAGACGGTGGAGAAGTCGTTGGAGAAGATGGAGACCACGCCGGCAGCGCCCCGCTGGAGTTTTCCCCCTCCAATCTGCAACTCCAGGTCTCTGTTTCGTGGTTTCTGTGTTTCTGCGGCGCTCCTTTCCGAAGGGCGTCGGGGACTATTTTTATAGTCGTTTTTAGGTCAAGACGGAGGCTCGGGAAAAAAGATCAACGGCAACGGAGCCACGAGGGCCCAGATGGTGGGTCCCACGCGGCCAAGGAATCTGGCCACGTGGGCCCCCCTCTTCTGGCCCTCGGGTCTCCGTTTGTTCGATTCCTTCGCTCCCACGCTTTGTTCCTTCCAAAAATTGATGCTCGTAAATTATTAGGTCATTTGGACGTCGTTTGGGTCCCTGAAACATCAAAATATAGAAAATAGGGTTTTCTGCCTGTGCAGGGTTAATTCCAGAAAAATAGGGAAACAATGAAATATTCCCCAAATCAATATAAATCAATGATATAACCCTTATATGATGCAAATATGATTGAAATATAAGTAATATAATGCAAAGTTCATGTATGCATTTTACATGCATCACCTACTCCACTAGGTAAGCTCGTCTGGGCGAAAAGTTCATCTAAAACGAAGCAACCATCCCTCGCCATTATGGGCTTGGGCTACCGAGATGTCAGGGTTAGAACAAATGTCGAAAAGGTGAGGGAAAAGGGTCTTGATGGGGACTCTCCCGTCCACCAGTCATGCCATAATATGGTTCTTCAGCCATTACCCAACGTAAATCTGATGCCCAGTTTGAATTGGTCTTTAACTTTATGTAAGTTGTGCCAGAACTGGGACCCTCCCAGAGGTGAAGAGGTAAAGATGTTGGTATCTCGCATGTATTTTGCTCTAATCAGCCAAGCCCACAGGGAGTGATTGTTTTCTTCTGTTAACAGCCGCCACAGCCATTTTGCCATGAGGGCTATGTTGAAAGATTTAGAATTGAGGATTCCAAGACCGCCCTGGTCCTTGGGGGTACACACTGCTGGCCAATTTAGCCAGTGGTACTTTTTCTTGTCTCGCACTCCTTCCTAGAAGAAGCGGGCAAGGTGTTTATCAAAACCTGCGTGGGTACCATTAGCAAACAGAAACAGGCTCATCGCATAGACAGGTAAGCTAGAGAGGCACGACGTGGTCAAGGTTAGTCTCGCCGCTGACGACTTAAACCTGCCTTGCCATGGGTCCACCATGTGTCCCACCTGATTGACCAAATATTCCAGGTCGCTAATTGTTAGCTTCCTGTCAGCTATAGGGAGGCCAAGGTAGATGAACGGGAAGGACCCTTCCTTGCAGTTCAGAAGGTTGGCAACCCTTGTTCGTGTTGGGGCGCTCCCATCACGATAACCTCACTCTTGAGGTAATTTGTCTTCAAACAGGAGAGGAGCTCGAAGCAAATAAGCAAAAACTTGAGATTGGCTAAGTCTAGATCAAAGTTTTGAAGCAGGATAATTGTATCATCTGCGTATTGGAGGTGGGTGACACCCCCAGGGATGAGGTGTGATGACGTGGATCGCACGTTCGTTGGGAGACCCCAAGAGGAATGTATGAAGCAGTGTAGCAGCAGTTTCCCTCAGTATGAAACCAAGGTTTAATCGAACCAGTAGGAGCAAGAAATCACTTCTGAAGGTTGTTGGTGGCGCCGTTTACTCGATCACCAACGTGGAATCTGCACACAACACAATCAAACTACTTTGCCCCAACGAAACAGTGAGGTTGTCAATCTCACCGGCTTGCTGAAAACAAAGGATTAAACGTATGGTGTGGAAAACAGTAGTAAATTGCAGAGAATGAAAAGGAACAATGTTTGCAGTTGGTTGTATTATCAGTGTAAAAGAATGGACCGGGGTCCACAGTTCACTAGTGGTGTCTCTCCATAAAAGATAACTAACATGCTGGGTGAACAAATTACAGCTGGGCAATTGACAAAATATTGAGCGCATGACAATGCATATATATGACATGATGATTACTATGATATTCATGTGGGCATTACGACAAAATACATAGACCGTTATCCAACAGCGTCTATGACTAATAATCCACCTCCAGGTTGTCATCCGAGTTCCCCGTTGGTATTAAGTTGCAAGCAACGGATAATGCATTAAGTAATGTGCGTAATGTAAACAAATGCATTAGACCTAACGGCGCACCCTTAAGCTAAGCATCGGTTATTTTATCCCTAGTGGCAACAGCACATCCACAATCTTAGAAGTTATTGTCACTCTCCCAGATTACCGGAGGCATGAACCCACTATCTAGCATAAATACTCACTCTTGGAGTTACAAGCATCTACTTGGCCAAAGCATCTACTAGTAACGGAAAGCATGCAAGATCATAAATAACATATAAGATAGATTGATAATCAACTTGACATAGTATTCAATATTCATCGGATCCCAGCAAACACAACATGTAGCATTACAATAAGATGATCTTGATCATGATAGGCAGCTCACAAGATCTAAACATGATAGCATAAAGTGGAGAGACAACCATCTAGCTACTGCATGGACCCGTAGTCCAAGGATGAACTACTCACGCATCACTCCGGAGGCAGGCATGGTGATGTAGAGCCCTCCGGTGATGATTCCCCTCTCCGGCAGGGTGCCGGGAAGAGCTTCTGAACCCTCCCGAGCTAGGGTTGACGGCGGCGGCGTCTCTGGAACTTTTCGTGGATAATGGCTCGGGTATTTAGGGTTTTCGCGTCGGAGATAAATAGGCGAAAGGGCGGCGGCTGGAGACGCCGTGGGGCCCACACCACCCCACGGCGCGGGGGGGGGCCGCCGCCCCATGGTGTGGCTGCTCGTGGCTCCCCTCCGTCTCTCCTTTGGACTCCGTGTACGTGTTGGAAAAATAGGAGGTTCTGTCCAAGTTTCGTCCAATTCCGAGAATATTTCCAGACTAGCTTTTCTGGAATACAAAAACAGCAGAAAACAGGAACTGGCACTGTGGCATCTTGTTAATAGGTTAGTCCCAGAAAATGCATAAAAATGCTATGAAGTGTATATAAAACATGTAACAATTGGTATAATATCAACATGGAACATCAGAAATTATAGATACGTTTGAGACGTATCAAGCATCCCCAAGCTTAGTTCTACTCGTCCTCGAGTAGGTAAAACGATAAAAACAAAATAATTTCTGAGGTGACATGCTACAATCATAATCTTGATCAAATAGTATTGTAAAGCACATGTTATGAATGAAGTGATCCAGGTCAATGGTCTATAGTTTGCTAGCAAGTAGATAATGAGCAAACAACTGAATCATATAAGCAAAAACTTTTCATGAATAGTACTTTCGAGACAAGCATCAAAGAGTTTTGCATAAGAGTTAACTCATAAAGCAATAGATTCTAAGTAAAAGGTATTTAACCAACACAAAGGAAGATTTAAGCTTCAGCAATTGCTTTCAACTTTCAACATATATATCTCATGGATATTTGTCAACACAAAGCAATATAATAAGTGCAATATACAAGCATATAAAAATTGTTGCACCAAAGTTGACACTAGTGTTTGCTTCTAAGATAGAAAGAAGTAGGAAAACTGACTCAACATAAAAGTAAAAGAAAGGCCCTTCGCAGAGGGAAGCAGGGATTAAATCATGTGCTAGAGCTTTTTAAGTTTTTGAAATCATATAGAGAGTAAAAATAAGTTTTGGAGGTGTTTGTTAATTGTCAACGAATCAGAAAATGGAAAGTACAATATGACCCCTGCCAACCAGACTTTTAAGAGCGGCTCCCATGAAGGACGTTATTTCTACCAGCAAGGCAGATCATCCCTCTTCTCTTTTGTTTACACATGCAGATATTTCACTGTTTGTCATTGCTTGACTGATAAATCAGGGCAAAAATGTGAAGAGAATTAAGCGGTTAAAGTTGTAATTAATTGGGACTGGGCACCCCATTTGCCAGCTCTTTTTGCAAAATTAATGGATAAGCGGATGTATATGCCGCTAGTCCGGTGGTAAAGTCTGTTTGACAGTTGACATAAAGACATCCACCCCGTCCTCATGAGCTTGGTAAACATTGACACAAAAAGGAGTAATAATTTTGAATAGTTTAAAGGTAGCACATGAAAAATTTACTTGGAATGGCAAGGAAATACCACATATAGGTAGTTATGGTGGACACAGATGGCATGGATTTTGGCTCAAGGTTTTGGATGCACGAGAAGCATTCCCTCTCAGTACAGAGTTTAGGCTAGCAAGGTTATTTGAAGCAAACACAGGATATCAACCGACACAGCAAGACTTATATGAAAACATATTGCAAGCATTATAAGACTCTACACTGTCTTCCTTGTTAACCAAACCCTTTTACTAGAAAATATCTAGACCTTAGAGATACCAATCATGCAAACCAAATTTCAACGAGCTTTACGGTAGTTCTTCATTAATAGGTTTTAACTACATGATACAAAAGCTTAAACATGAACTACTTGATAACTCAAAACAATTGACAAGTATCAAATTATCCAATACAGATCTACAAGAATATGTAAGCTTTTTCCATTATACCATCTACCACATGCAACATTTTCTGTTCCAACCAAACACCAATCAATTTATTTCAACATAAACTCTCCAAACAATTATAAGTGAAGCAAGAGAGTACTTTTTTAAAAGAACTAACAGCTCTGAATAAGAGATGCATGCAAAACAGGAGCTAAAAGCATAGCAATAGCTAGATAAGAATACTCAACAAGTATAAGTGAAGAATAGGAGTATTCATATGAAAAAGCGGAGCGTGTCTCTCTCCCAATCAAGAATGCTAGGGTCCAATCAAGTTGACCATAAGAAAAATAAAATACTGAAAATAAAAGCACACAGACGCTCCAAGTAAAGCACATATGATGTGAAAGAATTAAAATATAGTTTCACTAGAGATGACCTGATAAGTTGCTGATGAAGAAGGGGATGCCTTGGGCATCCCCAAGCTTAGACGCTTGAGTCTTCTTGAAATATGCTGGGGTGATCCATGGGAGCATCCCCAAGCTTAAGCTCTTCACTCTTCTTGATCACATTATATCATCCTTCTCTCTTGACCCTTGAAAACTTCCGCCACACCAAACTCAGAGTAATTCTCATTAGAGGGTTAGTGCACAATCAAAAACTCACATGTTCTATAAGGACACAAACATGACCGTTACTTTTAACATTAACTACTGCCACTGATGTTATGTGAAGCTCTTCACCCTAAAAAAGAATTCCACTCAACACTAGTAAAAGAGAGAATGCGAAAAATAAAAGACAGAATCTGTCTAAACAGAACAGTCGTAAAGACGAATTTTTTCGAGGCACTTACGTTGCTCAGATCGAAAAACAAAACTAACGAAAGATGCGTACATATCTGAGGATCACGCACAAATTTCAGATTTAAATAATTTTCTGTGATTTTACAGAAGAAAACGGTGAACAGCAGAAATCTGTTCCTGCGCAGAAATCCAAATCTAGCATCATCTTCCTATTAGAGGCTACTTGGCACAACAATGCGATAAAATAAAGATACAAAGGAATTGTTACAGAAGTAAACAACTCCTTGACTCATGGGTTGC
The DNA here is from genome assembly GCA_947311845.1 of Poa pratensis. Classification (NCBI taxonomy): domain Eukaryota; kingdom Viridiplantae; phylum Streptophyta; class Magnoliopsida; order Poales; family Poaceae; genus Poa; species Poa pratensis. The sequence continues at coordinate 12,347,366 of CAMZMU010000111.1, forward strand.
CTCCCAAAAGCGCTTTCTTTAATGCATTTTAGCTAGGCTAGAAGATTTTAATGATGCTCTCATAAGAATAAGAGTTGAAAAAAAAGAGCATCAAGAGGCAAATATCAAACACGTTTAAGTCTAACCCACTTCCTATGCAAAGGAATCTTGTAGTAAAATAAATTATTGAAGCATAAAGAAACTAGCATAGGAAGATACAACAAATGCAACTTTAAAACTTCCAACATAAAGAGAGGTGTTTTAGTGAATTGAAAACTTTTACAACCATATTTTCCTCTCTCATAATAACTTTCAGTAGAATCATGAACAAACTCAACAATATAACTATCACATAAAGCATGCTTTTCATGATCTACAAACACATAATTTTTATCAAGCTCCAAAATAGTGGGATTAAAACTTTCAAACCCACTTTTAACAATATTAAAACAAGATGATTGATCACTCTCAATAGTAGAATACATAATATTATCAAGCAACATAGGACTATCATCTAGAGCTTTATCATAAACATTTTCTAAGCAAACTTTCTCATTACCATGCATTTCAAAATTAGGCACAAATAAAGGATTATCATAAGATTTATCAAAATAGCATGGATTATCATAAATAACAGTAGCATAATTATTTCCACAAGTTTCATTTATAGGAACTATTTCAATAGAATCCACAGGAACATAACATTCATCCTCCTTTGATACGCATGGGGGACAATCAAATAGTGTAGGAGTTAAAGAGTTACTCTCATTAGAAGGTAGGCATGGGTAGCTAATCCATTCTTCCTCCTTTTGTTCATCACTCTCCTCCTCTTTTTCATCCAATGAGCTTTCAGTTTCAGCAATTTCTTCTTCCACATGTTCCTGCAAATTGTGAGTACATTCTTGTGCATTAATGAGTCTCTCTTTATAATCAATGATATACAAATTATTGCTGAAATTTTCTAAGCAATAATCAAGGATAAAAGAGACTGTTTCTTTAAGTTTATTACAAGCAACACAAGTTTCATAATTTTTAGCCATGAAGGAATCTATCTCAGAAGCTCCCATAAATAAAACAAATTGTTCTACTTGTTCAACTCCAAAATGAATATAGTTATTCCAATGATAGTTCATAATTAAAACTTCTTCACTAAAGCCACATTGGAATTTAAGATGTTTATCAGGTTGTTCAGAACAACAATTTATATCATGGCGTTCAAGCAAAATTTTAGCAATTTGCTTTAACTTTTTAACATGCCTCTCAAGATTTTACCCTCTCTTGATTCTATATACTTTATATATAGTTCTTTAGCTTCCATAAACATAGAGGTTCTAGCATGTTCTTCCATAGCAACAGTTTTTTTAGATTTTCGGTTTTTTAATTTTTATGGATTTTCAAATATATAAGAAAAACAAAACAAAACAAAAACAAACTAAACAAAAGTAAACTAAACAAAACACAAGTAAACAGAAATAAACTAAGCACAATAAAGCTAGACAAAAGTAAACTAGACAAAACTAAATAAAATAAAAACAGAGAGAGAGGTAGAGTGCACTCCCCAGGCATTCCTAAAGGATTCCCCACTTTTCTGTCTAAAAGTAATAATTTCTCCCACAGGTGGCACTACGGAAAAAGGAGCAGAGCTAGACATGATAACAAGACTGAAAGTAACAATTCGAAATAAGCAACTAATTTTTTGTGTTTTTGATAAATAAAGCAAACAAGACTAGATAAAAATAAACTAAGCAAGACAATAACAAAGTAAAGAGATTGGAAGCGTGAAACTCCCCTTGCAAAAATCCTCTTGCTCCCCGGCAACGGCGCCAGAAAAAGTGCTTGATGACGTGGATCGCACGTTCGTTGGGAGACCCCGAGAGGAAGGTATGAAGCAGTGTAGCAGCAGTTTTCCTCAATATGAAACCAAGGTTTAATCGAACCAGTAGGAGCAAGAAATTATTTCTGAAGGTTGTTGGTGGCGCCGTTTACTCGATCATCAACGTGGAATCTGCACACAACACAATCAAACTACTTTGCCCCAACGAAAAATGAGGTTGTCAATCTCACCGGCTTGCTGAAAACAAAGGATTAAACGTATGGTGTGGAAAACAGTAGTAAATTGCAGAGAATGAAAAGGAACAATGTTTGCAGTTGGTTGTATTATCAGTGTAAAAGAATGGACCGGGGTACACAGTTCACTAGTGGTGTCTCTCCATAAAAGATAACTAACATGCTGGGTGAACAAATTACAGCTGGGCAATTGACAAAATATTGAGCGCATGACAATGCATATATATGACATGATGATTACTATCATATTCATGTGGGCATTACGACAAAATACATAGACCGTTATCCAACAGCGTCTACGACTAATAATCCACCTCCAGGTTGTCATCCGAGTTCCCCGTTGGTATTTAGTTGCAAGCAACGGATAATCGCATTAAGTGATGTGCGTAATGTAAACAAATGCATTAGACCTAACGGCGCACCCTTAAGCTAAGCATCGGTTATTTTATCCCTAGTGGCAACAGCACATTCACAATCTTAGGAGTTGTTGTCACTCTCCCAGATTACCAGAGGCATGAACCCACTATCTAGCATAAATACTCACTCTTGGAGTTACAAGCATCTACTTGGCCAAAGCATCTACTAGTAACGAAAAGCATGCAAGATCATAAATAACATATAAGATTGATTGATAATCAACTTGACATAGTATTCAATATTCATCGGATCCCAGCAAACACAACATGTAGCATTACAATAAGATGATCTTGATCATGATAGGCAGCTCACAAGATCTAAACATGATAGCATAAAGTGGAGAGACAACCATCTAGCTACTGCTATGGACCCGTAGTCCAAGGATGAACTACTCACGCATCACTCCGGAGGCAGGCATGGTGATGTAGAGCCCTCCGGTGATGATTCCCCTCTCCGGCAGGGTGTCGGGAAGAGCTTCTGAACCCTCCCGAGCTAGGGTTGACGGCGGCGGCGTCTCTGAAACTTTTTTTTGGATAATGGCTCGGGTATTTAGGGTTTTTGCGTCGGGAAGATTATATAGGCGAAAGGGCGGCGGCTGGAGACGCCCGTGGGGCCCACACCACCCCACGGCGCGGTTGGGGGGCCCGCGCCGCCCCATGGTGTGGCTGGCTCGTGGCTCCCCTCCGTCTCTCCTTTGGACTCCGTGTACGTGTTGGAAAAATAGGAGGTCCTGTCCAAGTTTCGTCCAATTCCGAGAATATTTCCAGACTTGCTTTTCTGAAATGCAAAAACAGCAGAAAACAGGAACTGACACTGTGACATCTTGTTAATAGGTTAGTCACAGAAAATGCATAAAAATGCTATGAAGTGTATATAAAACACGTAACAATTGGTATAATATCAACATGGAACATCTGAAATTATAGATACTTTTGAGACGTATCAAGGTGTGGCACCACACCTTTGATCTGGCCAGCTCGCCTAGCTGAGTCCAAAATCATGGCTAATGCATCAGCAATGTAATCAAAGAGTAACGGTGAAATCGGGTCTCCTTGCCTCACACCTCTCTTGTTTTTGAAGAAGGGACCCATTTCACCATTAATGTTGATCGCCGTCTGCCCACCCGAGACTAGTTGAATGATTCGGTGGATGAAACCAGATTCAAATCCTTTACGCGTGAGCACTTCACGGAGGAAAGACCAGCTAACACGATCGTAGGCCTTTTCGAAATCTAGTTGAAGGATGACAGCCTCATGGTTATTAGCCTTGAGCTCATGGATGATTTCATGTAAAGCTAGGGCTCCGTCCTGGATGTGCCTCCCTTTAATGAAGGCAGTTTGTGACAGCGATATTGTCCGATGCGCTACCGGAGCAAGACGAGACGCAAAGGCTTTCGAGACCAATTTAAAGATGACATTAATCAGGGCGATAGGCTGAAACTGTTTGATAGAGTCTGCGCCTAGGACTTTTGGGATGAGGGATAGCACCCCGGAGTTAAGTCGTGCGATATCTAACATGCCCAGAGCAAAGCCATTTACGATGAGGAGCACCACTGGTCTGACTAGGGTCCAGAAGGTTTTGAAGAAGAGGACCGGCAGCCCATCCGGACCTGGTGCCGTATATGTCTTAGTATCCCGTAGAACTGCATCTAGTTCTTCAGGAGTAAAAGACAGGGCAAGGGCATCATTGTCAGCTTGGGAGACTCGCTCCGTACTAGACCAGTAGCCCTGAGCCAAACCAAGCCACTTAGGTTCCACTGAACCGTAGAGTTCTCTATAAAAGGAGTAGATGTGCTCTTGCAGCTCTTGCTTGGAAGTAATAGGACCATTCTCCGAATACAGCGAGGAGATGGTGCATTTGCTCTTCCTACCACTGGCAATTGCGTGGAAGTAGGCGGTGTTGGCATCGCCTTTCAACACCCAGTTGATACGGCTGCGTTGTCTCCAAAACTCCTCTTCCATGGCATAGAGGTGAACTAATTGGTCTTCTAGATGGTACCTCCATGCCCAGCCATCCTCATCAAGGGAATTGGTGTCTGCCTCCTGATCCAAAGCCTGGATTTCCAGCAGGAGGTTTTCCTTTTGGAGGCGAGCGTCACGATGCAGGTTGGCCTCCCAACCTTTGAGGAATTGACGCATGCCCGAAGCAAGGTGATTCCACAGATCTATTGGGTCACGTCTAAAACGGGGCTGGGTGAGTATGTACAGCCAATCTGACTGCACCTTTTCTCGAAAGCCCGGGACTTTCAGCCAGCTTGCTTCAAACAAGAAGCGGTTTGCTCTTGGTGGAGTTGATTCTCCTGTGCTCAACAGGAGAGGAGTATGATCGGAGCCAATCAAAGTTTCAGCTGACAAGGAAGTCAGAGGGAAATTCTGTTCCCACGAGGGTGAGATCAAAACCCTGTCGAGGACACTCCTCACTAGGTTGAGCTGATTGTTGGTCCAGGTGAATCGAGCTCTTGTTCGTTTGATCTCCCTTAGCCCTTTACTAGCAATAAAGTCGTTAAAGAGGTTCACATGCGGCCAGTTAATGTTCCTGTTATTTTTGTCATCAGAACCTCGAATCAGATTGAAGTCTCCTGCTATTAGCAGGGGGAGAGCAGTGGACTGGATCTTAGTATCAAGAAACCAAGCAGACCTCGCGTGGTCTGCTGGACCGTAAACCCGGTAAACTCAAAGTTAAACCGTGAGAGTTTATGGTGAAGGGAGACACTCACAAAGAACTCTCCTTTGGAGAAGGCTCCTACTTCTAGCTCGCTGTCTCTATAGCACCAACTACAATGCCCCCAGAATGGCCTGACGCTGGGAGCCAAGACCAAAAGAAAAGATCTGAGCCCACAAGGGACTAGAGCTCAGAGAGCGTGAAATCATGTCTAATAGTTTCCTAAATGCAGATTATGTCTATCTTATTCTTCTTCAGGAAGTCCTTGAGGTGAGAGCGCCAACCTTTGCGCCCAAAGCCCTGATATTCCAAATTAAGCAACGCATTAGGATTTGAGGGAGGAAGCGAAGGAAGAGGGGGTCCGGCTCCGGCAGGGAGCTCCTCGCCTCCGAGATCTAGACCTTCCTCGTCGTCGCTCGATGCTTCGGAGTCCTCTCCGGCAAGAGCCCAGAAGCGGGAACCCAGGCCGGCACACTGCGGCGGTGGGATATACTGACGGAAGCATCGTGCATTTAAAGTCATTGGCCGAAACTCCTGCAGCTTGCTGCTGCTGTGAGCATGACACATCAACTTGTAAATTAATCCCGTTAATAAGGCGGAGCTGCCATACAACGATTGAACCCAATGAAATTTCTAAGTCCTTTACTAGTCTAGTCTCTACCACTTCCTATTAGTGAAATATTACACCATAAACAGGGGAAGTGAGCCCAATGGCCAAATACTCTAGCTTCGCCATATATTTTTCTCAAGGGTAGCATTATGTCGTAGTAGAAAAGAAGCTGAACTTTCAAGTCATTCTTCGAATAAAATTGCCAAAATGTTCGCCACATATGCAGGCTGAGTTTTGACGAGCAAACAGTGCCGTCTATATCGCTCTGTCTCAAGTGGCAACTACTGTACACCAAATATATCAAGCTATACCTTCGTTTATCGTGCGAAAGCGTGGAAACAAAACAAAATTCAGCAGCCAAATCGGGATCACTAGTGACTACAGCTACTCCCTTTTCTCGGCCCAATACTGTGGGTGAACGCCAGTTGCAGAAAAATAAATTATCGCAAACGGTTGTAAATCATATACGACGACTTAGCTAGCATCAGCCGGTGCCTTTTCCAGCCCTGCCGGGGCCAAATTCTTTGCTGAAAAGATTAAACTATCGGTTGTGTTTGCTCCAATCCCCATGCAAATAAGCATTTCCTGAGACTTGAACTGCCGGAAGAATTTAGAGTAATCACTAATCAGTGTGCAATGCTTGAGTTAGTGATGACCTGGACTGTCGGCAAGCAAGTATATTAGTGCTAGCTCCACGTACATGCTACTAAGAATGAGCATTGATGATTGATGTGTGTAATCACTGTCCTAAGCTTGATACTAGGAGACAAACTGACTCCACTGTCCGCACAACGTGAGGTAATAACTGAACAACTGCAGTGCTAATATACTGCAAAGTAAAACGGGCATTCCCTAAAAGAAAAGTGAAACGGATAGGGTGATGTTATTGCCATAGGAAGTGGCGTGTGCGGTAGTGCAGACGTGCGGAGAAAATAGAAATGCTTTGCATGCTGCTGCATCAGGAGACGATTTGCTCAGACTTTAGAACAATTAGGGTATGGCTGTACTACAGGTTGCTATTCTTACCACAGTTTTTTCTCTGAGAGAGGATCACGCTTGGTCTAAGCATAAAATTATGCACATATCTATTTGTTTGAGCATTTTTTACAGGAGACTAGGAGAGTCTGTTTGGTGTTAACAGTGTATATGCATGTAGTTCATGCTCAACAACGCTCCAGCACAGGCGGCAGGGCAAAGGCTGCCGGCCACCTGCTTTGGAACCGCCGGCCGTGGCCGAGGAATGCACAGCTGCGACAGCAGCAAGACGAGTGGTGATTATTTTTTTTATTTTTTTTGGAACGGAGTGAGACTGTGAGAGGTGATGTAGTAGCAAACGAGCCCGACCAACGGTGACCAAGGCTGAAAACGGCCTTCCTTCCTTTCGTAGGCCTTGGTGCCTCCCTTGCGAAATCCTATATATCGCTCATTGGCGACGCAAAATACCGCCCGAAGAGATTCTCTGATGGGCCGGCCTTTTGAACGGATTTTTCCTTTTTTTTCTTATTTTTTCCTTTTCTCTGTTTTCTTTTTCTCCTTTTTCGTTTTTTTTCAGTTTTATTTTCTTTTTTATTTCTTTTTTGGATTTCGAAAAAAATCTGTTCTAAAAAATGTTCAGATTTGAACAATTTTCGATTTTGAACATTTTTTTAATCCCAGCTGAACAAATTTCAAATATGAATATTTTTATAATCTTCTTAAATGTGAATGTTTTCTAAATTTTAACAAGTTATTAAATCTTCACATATTAAAATCCTGATTTTTTTTCAAATCTAAACAATTTTGAAAACTAATAACTAAATAAAAAGAAAGAGAAAAGGAAAAATAGGAGAGAAAAAACGCGACTTAAACGGGCTGGCCCAATGGCCGGACCTTCAGGCGGCGCAAGACACCCCCTACTTCATAACGCGAGCGAACGACTGATAGGGATGGCGATGAGCCGATCGGTTATCCAGAGGGTGGCGACATGTCTGAGCCCCTTCACTGGCCTATTTCTGTCGGGTGTCGTGTAACCGCCACTATCATCAGAAAATCCCACCAGTGCTGATGCGTCGCGACCAGAAACCTCTCCTCCTTCTGCTATTGGACGTGACATGCCCACAAGCCTCCTGGTTAGGTCCAATTAACAATTTCGGACCATCTGCCCAACTCTAGCTCAGACTAAATTTAGTTTTGCTATTTCACATGCTACATTAAAAATCATTTCAAAGTCTACCCTAAGAGCCATCTAATCCAAATATTAATATTTGTGTAATTGCGCAGAAACAAGAATATCCTCACCAAACAACTATAAATATCGGCTGAGAAATAGTCACTTAAAGATGAATTATCCTAATTCCTAAATAAGAAACATAAGTAAGATTTTCCACTCCAAAAGAATGAGACTTCACAAAAAAAGATGCATTATGCACATATAGAAATTGGGGTAACTTTTTTTGGTATTTTCAAGGCTTTTGTCACCTCTAAGGGTCTTTTATATGCATACTATCATGTCCATTCAAATCCTAGGAGTTTAAATTTACGGTTTAGCTAGTTCTCAGTAGCTGAGAGTTAAGTTAGTGCTCAGTCGAGTCCTACACCATCTGATATGCATCGTGTTTCGTGCAATTATGAGTTGCAAGTTAGGTTGCATTTGAGACTTTCTTTAGTTACAAATGGGGTTGCAACTGAGAAAATATCTTACATTGTTAGATTTGCATTGTAATCCATGCTAGGTCTGAGCAAGTAAGTTTTGCTGACGACATCTAACTGAGAACTAACTTAATCGTCATTTGACTGACAATTTTTGCACACTCTTAAATTTATATGGTACCAGTTTTTATTGTATAAATTATGTACATCTAATTCCTACAAATTGAAAAGCCACATAACCTTTTATTATTCCAAGAATGCTATTCCTCTTTATTTTTATGAAAATCATATGAATCAGAATTAGACCCTAAATAACATAACGTGGTGTTATTAAGTCCTATACAATTACGCGTCGCGCATCTTGCACTTATGCACTTACTCTTTCAATTTTAGCATGGATGCCACCCTCCTTATCCACTCTACCCCTCTCTTAAACTAATCATAGTGGGGAGTATCATACGCTAGTATCATGCATGTTATACTAGTCTATGTTATTGGTTACTTAATGGGTAAGAGATGTATGTATCATACTACTCTATTTGTTAGGTTATACTCATTTTTATCTTGAAATCCGTTATATTATGGTATCTGTATCTACGTATGATACAACTATCATCTCTCTCATCATTAATTGCAGTGACACGTCTTTTTTTTTTTGCCGACGTGGTATACATGATACTATCTATGATACTCGCAGTGTGACTAGTCTTAACCAAATCCGGCACAGCGCATGCTTATTAAAACGTTTTGCTTCAAATGCATGCAACGCAAGCAAAATAAAGTAATCAACCGCGTGATCAGGCCTATCAGCCATATCAGGGACGTGGCGTTAGATTACCGCCAAACTTTCCTGCGCAAGCACTGTGCTGGCGCTACGTTCACATGCCATTACTAATTGTTGATTATTGGAGTGCACACACGAACCCTATAGCGCGCGCAACATGCTTGGACCTTGGGCACACGTTCGTTGGTCCGTTCTCCTCTATCAAAAGGAACAAAACACGCTCGATCCCTCCCATCTTATTGCAGCTGACAGAGAAGCCTTTATCGTGCATCCATCCGGCGTCCTCGGTTCACACAGCCACGTCCCCCAAACAAGGAAGAGAAGGATAATGTTGGTTCTATTGCGAACTGACCCTCCTGGTTGTACATAATTAGACGGGCGACGAAACTTTGTAAATAATAGTAGTATTTTGAGAGACATAGAAAACTTTCTACTTTATGGTCGGCATCAGTGTGGGTTCACATCGTAAAAGTGCGAGTGATTAGGTTAATACAGAATTGTATGATTCGTGCAATATATAATAACGTGTTAGTGCGGTTGGTTCAGTGTGGTTGCATAAGGTCGTGACGATGGCCTCGGGTGGTAATGGTTGCATAAGCTAGACATTGACTGTGTAGATTAGTGATGTCGTCGCTCCAAGTGTTGGAGAGGCGACCATGAGCTACGTGTGCGGCAGGGCCATGGACCTAGTTGATCAGACGCCATATGAGCATGTCAAGTCTGGCGGGTGAGGTAGAGGCTATGAGGTGTACCGAACAATGTGGTGAAGAACTCCCAGCTATTATAGTTTGATTGGTGAATTTCGCATAAAATTAGTTATGTGGATCATTTGATGTAGAGTCCGGGGTTATACTTCCCTTCCGAAAAAATACTTGCAGTCATTGCAGCGAGTTACGTGCGCAAGAACCGTCCTCTCGCTATGCTCACATTGTCTCGTGGGCGTGGGGAAGCTCGACAATGACTCCATAGATGAGCAATGTCGTTGCTCTAAGTGGTGGAGCGACGACCACATGTGAGGCAGCCAGGCATGCCCATTTACCTAGTTGATCAGTCGCCATATGAGCATGTAATGTCTGGCAAACAAGGTAGATCCTCTCAGTGTAAGCACAATGTGGTGATGAACCTGCAGTTGTTGCAACTTGATTGGTAAACTTTGCAAAAAAAACATAAACTGTGTGCATCATTTGATGTAGAGGCAGGGGTTATACTTTCCTTTCCGAAAAAAAACACTTGCAGTCATTGCAGCTTGCCCTTTCTTTGACTTGGCATAGAATGTCAAGGCATCAATTTGGTGGTTCTGGTTTACACTAATTCCGACACGATTAGGGTTTTGAGGAAGTCAATTTGTGTATCATCACCGCCTAACCGATGTCGGAGCAGCAACCACAAAAGTTAGTGATGTGGCCTCATAGTACAACGATTGGAGTCGATGTTGCGGCTCACCAACGCTAGTTTACCGACATGTGACTTTGATTGTATTTATTAATTCGTTATCATGTTTTATTGATAAACCAGGCAAATCTTTGTATTGGATTTTTAATGCAAAGGACAAGCTGCTAGAGTAAAGTCATGGTGAGCACAGCACTTAAAAAGCAAGAGCAGGTATACATGCATTGACGTCACATATCAAAACAACTTAGCATCCTGGGAGGAATAGAAAAAACTTTCTTGGAGGTTATGGATGGTGTACTTTCTTGCATGGGCAAACACCAGATTAGGCAGTCCTAAAAGGACATACATGAAAATTTGTCATGGACCCTTTGAAAAAACATTCGGCAGACATCAACACCCCCTCCCTCTCCATCCCCATACCCGCAGAGTTGCCCCCGTATCCCGGTGATCTTATTCTCCCAGCCAAGCTGTGCAAGGATGTCACATGTACACATTAGTCATTAGTGCCAGCAGCAGTGCAGCACGAACCTGAGTACGTCTCCACACATTCGGCTGGGCGGCTGGGTAGCTAAGCTACAAGTAAGACTCTCCAAGACTCCAACGATCCAACAGCAATAAGAAATACCCACTAAACGCTGCAATTCTCGCGGCTCCAGGCAGAGGATCCGGAAGAAGAAGACATGGTTGGATCGCCGTACCATCTTCGGCATCGCCGGCTGATGGACTCGGCACCTGCAACGCCAAGCAGTGATGCCGGTACGGCCAGTTGCTGCTTTCGTTGTTCAAGCGATATATGTCAGTATTCTTGAATTCTTGACGGGTGCGTGTGTTCTTGCAGCGGGACATTCAAGCTTCAGTGGGATGCCTATCATGGTCTCCATCCTGGTGGTGGTCATCATCTGCACTCTTTGCTACTGCGTGTACTGCTGGAGATGGAGGAAACGCAACGGTGAGCTCTAGTTTGATTACTACTCATCTAGCTGGTTACTTAGTAGTAGGAGTACTAACGGAGGGAATTGTTTGGTTCTTTGATTCTGCAGCTGTGAAGAGGACTGAGATGCAGAGGCTGAGGCCACTGTCCAACTCGGACTTGCCAGTGATGGACCTGACCACCATCGACGCCGCCACCAACCATTTCTCCAAGGAGAACAAGCTCGGCGAAGGAGGTTTCGGTCCCGTTTACAAGGTACGAGTCTAAGCTAGCTCGTTCTGTTCGCGTGCCACCATCGCATTGATTAACGTTTTGAATCTTGGACAACTGATTGATTTTTTCAGGGCGTCCTGGACGGCGGCTCGGAGATCGCGGTGAAGCGTCTGTCGGCGAGTTCGCGGCAGGGCGCGGCGGAGTTCCGGAACGAGGTGGAGCTTATCGCCAAGCTGCAGCACAGGAACCTGGTGAGGCTGCTGGGGTGCTGCGTGGAGAAGGACGAGAAGATGCTCGTCTACGAGTACCTCCCCAACCGGAGCCTCGACGCATTCCTCTTCGGTTCGTCAGTTTCCTTCCCCTCATCCCTCGGTGTGAACTCCCGGTTCTTAATTATTTACTTGAGCGTGTAACACGCCTCTGTCCGAGATCGGTCCGGTCTGATTAGAGTGAAGATTGAGTTTGATTTGGTGACACATGGGGCATCCTTGCACGTGGCTGAACGAGCCAAAAACTACAGCTCTTGGGCTGTGCAACCTCTGTAGTTTACTGAATTCAAGTCAAATTAGGTCTAATGAGGGTATCAGATCGGTGCAAAATATGTCAATGGGAACCCTAAATAGCATGAAAAATCGTGTAGCGTCCATGTTGCTTCAAACTTGCCAGGGACTTGTACAGTTAAAACTCTGTGAAAAGTTATTCTGAATTTTAACCTGATGGATTCGTGTGCCATTAATCAGGTACTGCAAGGACCGCGCACTTGGACTGGAAGATGAGGCAGAGCATCATCCTGGGGATCGCTCGCGGCCTGCTCTACCTCCACGAGGATTCCTGTCTCAAGATCGTCCATCGGGACCTCAAGGCCAGCAACGTGCTCCTAGACAACAAGATGAACCCCAAGATCTCGGACTTCGGCATGGCCAAGATCTTCGAGGACGAGGAGATCGAGGTCAACACCGGCCACGTAGTCGGGACATAGTAAGTGCAATGATCTAATCTTCAGGCCGTGTGGTTTCACTCGGTGCTAACCTGAAGTTAACAACAACAAAATGCAGCGGGTACATGGCGCCGGAGTACGCGATGGAGGGCGTCTTCTCGGTGAAGTCGGACGTGTTCAGCTTCGGTGTCCTGGTGCTGGAGATCCTCAGCGGCCAGCGCAACGGCGCAATGTACCTCCAAGAGCACCAGCACACCCTCATCCAACAAGTACGCACGTCCTTCTTCCCAACATCCGTTAACTAATCAATTCTGTCAGAAATTTAAAGCAGAGTTTTGACTAAACTGAACACTTTGTCTGATGGTGCTTGCGTGAGTGCAGGCATGGCAGCTGTGGAACGAGGACAGGGCGTCGGAGTTCATGGACGCATCACTGGCACCGGGCTCATACGCCAAGGACGAGGCGTGGCGGTGCTACCACGCCGGCCTGCTGTGCGTGCAGGAGAGCCCCGAGCTCCGGCCGACCATGTCCAGCGCCGTGCTCATGCTCATCAGCGACCAGGCCTCGTCTCTGCCGGTGCCCCAGCGGCCGCCGCTGTTCACGAGGCCCAAGAAGGCGGCGGTCTCGCCGTCGGGGTTCTCGCTCCTGGGGACCGAGACGACGTCCAAGACGCAGTCCGTCAACGACGTGTCCATTACCATGATCCAGCCACGATGACGTGGTGATGACGGGTGAGATGTCGTCCACCACACTCCACGCACGATGATGAGGATGAAGAGAAAAATATATGTTAGCATCGACATTCAGGAATGTCCATCGACAGTAGGCAAGTGTTCCGTTCTTTCAGCAAGAGCTACTGGCTACCAGCCGACACTCTGTAAATAGTATAGGTACTGTTTCAGTAGCATCTTGCGAGGTTGTGACTTGTCACTACACAGGAAATGATAATGGAGAGAAGCTTTTGCGTTCGGAAGTTTTTTTTTTTTACACAAGGCAAAAGATTTACGTTTTTCATTAATTAAGAGAGAAGTTTTAGAGTTGTTTTACAAGCCAAGCCTTGACCAAAGAGGGTCAAACTCAAGAATAAAAGCCTACTTCGACACAACACCACATGGATCTTTGCTACTAACATCGTTGCGGTGATCGGTTTGTTTTGAAAGGTGTACGTGTTCCGCCCCAACCAAACTTCTCAAGAAAACAAGCATGGCAAGAGAAGGCCAATGCCTTCCGGGCGTCTCCTTTCTTATTAGTCACGGTGGTCCACCAAACCTTATATCATGCAAGTCATGCCATCTCCGAGGGGTGTCATTTAGTCCAAGCCATGTCTTCAAGTAGGACCAAATTCTCTTAGTGAAGAGTTTCCCACCATGAAATAGACGACAAGATGCTTCGAAATTCCTTACAAAATGTTAGTACTCCCTCCGTGCACAAAAGGATGTCTTAACCTAGTTCAAATTTGCATTTATCTAGACATGATTTAGTGTGTAGATATATACAAATTTAAACTAGGTTGAGATATCTTTTATGAACGAAGGGAGTATTAGATCTCATGAACGAAGATGTAAAGGTGAACTAAACATGAGTTGTTCTTGACTAAAGTTGAAGATGGATGATATTTTGATTGATGCTTGCGAAAGAAACGAGACCTGAAAAAACAGGACCATTAGGACGCTGAAAGGTGAGCATCCGGTGCCGACTTGGACTTGTTTTGTCACAAAAGGTCAAAGGCAATTCCGCAAGCGTCCAACCACGCGCACCCATCAGGAGCCACTCTTTTTTTTGAACAAATCAGGAGCCACTCGAGTACAACTAGACTAGAAGAGAACACGGTTTACTTACTCTCCTTTGTGCTAAGCCAACTTACGTTTAGTTAACGACCTCATGACGACATGGTCTTGACGTACACAAACCGCACCTACTCCAACAAAAACTTATCCACAGGCGAAACGGATAGTTTATGCTAATGGTAAGTGCAAGGTTTCATGACTACTAGTATCTCTTAACTTTAACACAGGCGGCTAACAACGACTCAACTCATGCATGAGCTCCATCACAATATGCGTCTTTACAATTTGATATGTAATTCGCTTTTTATTTTTGTTGTTCGGATACTTGTGAACTTGTTGTGTTGTGTGAATCCTAACTATGCAGAGGCCGAGTGTAATATTCAAAACTATTTAAGTAATGAAATCCGCCAACTTACGTTTAGTTAACGACCTCATGACGACATGGTCTTGACGTACACAAACCGCACCTACTCCAACAAAAACTTATCCACACGCGAAACAGATAGTTTATGCTAATGGTAAGTGCAAGGTTTCATGACTACTAGTATCTCTTAACTTTAACACAGGCGGCTAACAACAACTCAACTCATGCATGAGCTCCATCACAATATGCGTCTTTACAATTTGATATGTAATTCGCTTTTTATTTTTGTTGTTCGGATACTTGTGAACTTGTTGTGTTGTGTGAATCCTAACTATGCAGAGGCCGAGTGTAATATTCAAAACTATTTAAGTAATGAAACCCGCCAACTTACGTTTAGTTAACGACCTCATGACGACATGGTCTTGACGTACACAAACCGCACCTACTCCAACAAAAACTTATCCACACGCGAAACAGATAGTTTATGCTAATGGTAAGTGCAAGGTTTCATGACTACTAGTATCTCTTAACTTTAACACAGGCGGCTAACAACAACTCAACTCATGCATGAGCTCCATCACAATATGCGTCTTTACAATTTGATATGTAATTCGCTTTTTATTTTTGTTGTTCGGATACTTGTGAACTTGTTGTGTTGTGTGAATCCTAACTATGCAGAGGCCGAGTGTAATATTCAAAACTATTTAAGTAATGAAATCCGCCAACTTACGTTTAGTTAACGACCTCATGACGACATGGTCTTGACGTACACAAACCGCACCTACTCCAACAAAAACTTATCCACATGCGAAACAGATAGTTTATGCTAATGGTAAGTGCAAGGTTTCATGACTACTAGTATCTCTTAACTTTAACACAGGCAGCTAACAACGACTCAACTCATGCATGAGCTCCATCACAATATGCTTCTTTACAATTTGCTATGTAATTCGCTTTTTATTCTTGTTGTTCGGATACTTGTGAACTTGTTGTGTTGTGTGAATCCTAACTATGCAGAGTCCGAGTGTAATATTCAAAACTATTTAAGTAATGAAATCCCTTTATCGAAAAAAATGAGCGTCATCATTTGCTCCGACTTGCGAGACCGTTCAGACATGATACCTCGTACTACTAGATGAGAGCTACACCTGCGCAGTTGCTGACCGCTACACCTATCTATTATGAGGATTCGTGGTAAGAAGATAATCTTGGATCTTGTGGTGAAGTGCGGATAAACGAAGGTCGAGTTCACGGGCTTTTTATGTTAAAATTTCAAAAATCATGTTTTGATGTTTTAACGATATATATATTATTCATGTATGTGTACAATGTTGTATTTTGCCGATGTGTAATATCTCAACATTGTTGTTTTTGTGCATTCCAAAATATGAAATATTTTTAGTTGGGATTTTTCACCTTGATAGAGTACATCACCTATACATCCAGTATTTTTTTTCTAGATATTTTTGAAACTTGAATTATAATGTTTGAAAATTTCAAAATAAAGCGCTCCGTTGATCTTGGCCACCGTATGTGGTTTCCGCTTGCGGTGTTTTTTTTTTTTTTTGGAAAACTTAGCCAATAAGAACATATTACTCCTTCGATCTTGAAAAAGTGGCGCGACTTGTACGTACAAGTTGTACGTGGACTGGTCATTCCTAACGACACTAATATCGGATCGGAAGGGTGTAGTAAACTCTGTAAACTTATGGAAAAAAAGTTCTCACACTTTTTATAAGATAAGGGGTTTTCCCTTTTCTATTGTCAGAAATCATCATGTCTGTAGCTACAAGAAATGTAAAAGAAAGGACGAAATAGTAAATCAACGTGCGGCTGTTACGGCAAGTTGCCACGACAGAAGAATCTCTAATTCGGTAGCAGAGTGAAACAAAATCCCCAAGGTTTTTCATTTTTCTTTTAATGCTTCCAACTCCCAGAACGCTGTTTTCCTTCCCCTTCAACTCATTTAGTCTTCTTGCCATCGGTCCTCATCCACGATTTGCATATAAGCTCTCGCGGGTCACAGCCTCGCAAGATTTTGATTTCTTTGGCAGCATATTCCTTTGCGTCGCAAGCTCTAGCTTGGCAGAGAGACCACCACATGATTGCTTGGTTTGTCTAAACCTACCGGGCTGGCCGTGTGCTAATTGGCTGGGTGTCTGGGCTGGAAGAGGAGTGCACGCGATTGACGGCCGCTGCAACCTAGTCTGCCAAACTTTTCCTATTCTCACGTGTGGTTCCGACGATTTTTAGTCGTCTTCCTTTTCCAGAAGGCGAGTATACAGGTGGACTGGTGGCGTTTTTTCCACCGCGCGCAAGAGGTCGAGGAAGATGATTCACCGGAGGAGGGCTTTGTTCCGTCTACGCTCTGCACCCCCAAACGGCGATTCCTTTGCATCGACCGTCCGCCTAACGTTAGCGCCGCCTGCATGAATTCGGTCGGGATGCCTTCCTGGCCGGCCCACTTTTATCGGCGTAGCTTCCTTTACTGTTTCGATTCGTTTCTTTTTGGCAAAAGTCTGAAACAAACCTTGATTTCGTAGTCCAAGTCTGAAACGAACCCTCACGTTCGAATCCCTGATTTTTTTAACCCTGATCTTTCCGATCCCGGTCTTCCTGGATGTTTTCTGGCCAAGTTTCGTTTGTGCACTTGGGTCTGGGATTAGCTGACCTGGCAAGGATTAGGGCGATAGATGGGTTAAGTGGGATTTGACGCCACGTTGGGCTGGTCCAACATGTAAAGGAACTGCTCATTCCGGCCCATATCGTAGGATGCACAGCACTTTGTCCCGGACGGATATCTCTGCGGAAGCGCGGGATTTCTGTTTCTGTTTGTCCCCTTCTATCCAATTTTGACGCGGCAGCCATGGCGACCGGCAGGTGATCGCTGTGGTGGGAAGAAGATCAAGCCAGAGCACGTCGTCGCCAACGCAATACCTTCGTCATCGACGTCTCTGGAAGGTTTCACAAGTACTCGCCGCCCCTGATTTGTGGCGGTGGCGTCTCACAACTCGCCGGCGGCAGAGACTTCAACGGCAGAAGGGAGGAGGTCGGTAAACACCCACATCCGTCTTGGCATATGTTGTTTTATTACTCTCTTGCATTGCTACGGTTTGCAGATTGGTAAAAGGTGGGTTTTTTGGTGGGTTTTATGCTCTTAGCAGATTGGAGTTAATTTTGTTCGTGATGGTAAATAGATATCTATTTACGAATATGATGTCCAATTTATCTCTGGTATTGTAGTGTAGGTAATTTTCGTGCGAAGGAAATCATGGATCCGTGTGACAGTTTAAATGTGCGTTTTCACTTCGGTGGTGAGTTTGTCCGAATTGGTCCTGAGCTACAGTGCCTCGGGGGAGATGAGGCAATGTCAGAAATTGAGCGTGCTAATTTATCTCTGCTAGAGTTGAAGGCACATCTGAGTGAACACATGAATGTGAAGGCATCAATGAAGTACTATTTTTTGTTTCCCGGTAATGAACTGGCTAATGGTCTGTTGTTTCTGAATGATGATCTTGGCTGCAAGAAAATGTCAGATAGCACAACTGATGGTCGAGTGGCAGAAGTTTTTGTGGAGTACCATGGTGAGGAGGATGAAGAAGACAGTGAGAAAAGTGAGAGTGACTTCGAAGATGAAATTGGAAGTGAAGAAGATAAGGAAGGTACTTATATTTCAGAACCTGAAGTTGTACTTGCAGCTGATGCTAGCATTCTTTTCAATGGTCCATCAACAAAAAATATGAACACAAGCTCAACATCGAAGAAATGTCAAAGAAGGGACAAGTTTGAAGAGGGACAGAACTCACAAGGTGCTAGGAATTGGAGCTCTCAAGTGTATTCCTGCTATTTTCTGATCTGTATAGGGCATACTGATACAGTAGCTATGTACAAAACTGTACAAAATCCTGCTATTTTCTTAATTGTATAGGGCATACATTATCTATGTGTAAAACTGTACAAAATCATTTTATTTTCTGAACTGTTGAGGGCATACACTAGTTATGTGCAAATTTTAATAAATCCTTCTATTTTCTGATATGTACAGTGCATACAATACCTATCTGGAAAACTATACTCAGTTCTGCTATTTTTGTTCTGTAAGTAATCATACACTACCTAACTCTAACTATTACTTTCATCATGTTGAACCAATGGACAGCAATCACAAACTGATGCCCAGGTCAGAGCAAGCCAAACACAGACCAAAGGAAAAGAAGTTGCTCAGTCCAGTTCAGGAAAGAGGAAGGGAAGCTAAGATGGTAACACAGCAGGCAATGGACAGATCAGGACATGCATCATAGTTATGTCCTTTTGTTTTTTTACTAGTTTTCGTCTTGGGCTAGCTCTACTGAACCTGGTATATGGAACAGTGAGTGTGATATTTTGTCAATTAGGACTCCATGTACTAAAAAAATTCTTGCTATCAAATGTTGTGTTATTGGACAAGCTGTTCACTTTTGCTACAGAATTACTACTCGTATTACACAACTGAACTACCGTACTCACTGATATAAGGCACAATGTATTTGCATTCATAGATGACACAGTTACATCAGTACATTGCCTGCATTTATATTTAGATATGACACTAACTACATTCTCTGCAATTACATTCAGAGATAACACTGCACACACAACATAGTCTATTACTAGAATTCATGCCACTCCCTACTATAATCTGGACCCAATTACATCCAGAAGTCTTCCAATTCAGTTGTTGTATCATTGTTGCTTCCTTCTGCAGCCTCATTTGCATTCAGTTGTTTTGGTCGTGGCTACAGAGCATCGCAGCTTCATCATCCACCCTGCATTTCACATGAGCACAAATTAGACAGAACTTGAGGTGTGTAAAACAGACAAAAAGAGAGCGCGAGATCAAGAAATCGAGTTCGAAAATTAGCGCATGACGTCGTAGCAGTTCATGGCGGGCTCATACAATCGGATTTGCTCGACACTGCACCGGCGAGCGGCAAGCTACAGCCTCAACTCTGTCCACTTGATGGAGGTACGCCGGACGGGCACCTCTTCTCGGCGACCACCTCTTCTCTGCCCGTCGCCTCCGTGTGACAAGGGTGCACTGGACGAGGCTCCGCCGGGCGCATCTCCTCACTTCCCCCTAGTCGGCCGCCTCTCCTCCCTCACTTTGCCCACGCCCGCCGCCACTCTCGCAACCTATTTCATTCCCCACGCAGAGGGCATCTTACGAGACTGGGAGATGTGGGAACGAACAGGTTTGCTCGTGTGTTTTGGGCGAAATGGCCAGCCCACCATGGCATCCCACTTAACCCATCTGTCCTCCTAATCCCTGCCGCGCCACGAAAAAAAAAAAACTAATCCCAGGGCACAAACGAGACTTGGCCAGAAAACATCCAGGAAAACCGAGATCGGAAAGATCAAGGTTCAAAAATCAGGGATTCGAACTTGAGGGTTCGTTTCAGACTTCGACTATGAAATCAAGGTTTGTTTCAGACTTTTGCCTTTCTTTTTTCTTTTCTTTTCTGTTTCTGTTTCTGTTTTCGTTTTTCTTTTTCTTTTCTGTTTTGTTTTCATTTATTTTTTTTGTTCTTTTAATATTTTTTGAAAATGATTCTAAATTTGAAAATAATTTTATTTTTAAAAATGGTTCCAAAATTAAAAATGGTTCTAAATTTGAAAATGTTCCAATTCTATTTTTTTAAATGGTTCCGAATTTTAAAATGGTATCACTTTTGAAAATGGTTAAGATTTTGAAAACTGATCATTTTCAAAAAAGATAATTGAAACTCAGCGCCCAGTAGATTCTGCTATTAAGTTCAATCAATTGCATTACAAACATCTGTACAACATCTGCTCACAACAAATCATGCGTTGTTTTTAATGCTCAAGTTGTTTGCTATCAAGCGCTATACTACAATGGAACGCAGCGTGCACGGAAGAAAAAGGTCGAGACGTGCCGAAACACGTGTACGCATCTGAATTTGTCGACGCGGGAAGAAAAATTCCAAAGAAACAAAGCAGAGAACGAAACAGAAGCAAAGCAGACACATAACGTTTTTTGGGCACGACAACCTTTCAAAATCTGAACCATTTTCAAAATCTGAACCATTTTCAAAAAATGATACCATTTTAAAACGTTTGTAAGATATTGTTAGATTGGAGAGCTCGAAGACAAGATATTTAGGAATTCAAATAGACGTGTAATCACTTTTTCCGAGTCTTTTGACTCCCATATATTGCTACTATGTACATAAACCTCTCTTCTATCTAATCGGGTGGCATGATCGACTGCCTTAAATTCAAAAAGACATTTAGGAATACAAATAGACACAAACAGATATGTGTACATACATTACATTAGTGCGGCACACAATATAATACTGTTTCGAAGAGGAATGCAATCTTGCTATTTCTTATTCTTCTCTGAATTTGGGGAATTCAGTTTAGCTAATGGTTTTTTAGGGGCAGTGCTTGACAACTAAACATGTAACGTCATTTTCTTCCTAAATATAGTTTGAAATTTTGGTCTAATTGTATTTCAGCTGGTAGATACCTGGATTGTATGAAGAAAAAATCCTTGGGAAGAAATAACCATGTTGCTAAACCCAAAGATTAAGAGCAAAGAAATTTCTAATTGTAGGTTGTTGGTTCCTCCATAAACATATTGGTTCTATGTATAAATTTGGCCTCCTCTCTGCATAGCTAGTGACATTGTTTGTCCGAAAACCCTAATATAAATATATATCTTATAATATTTAGCAACAATTTTATGTGGAAAAATATTCTAAGGGAATATGTTATTCAAGAACATATCTCGAAAGAATGAATTACAAGTATAAATGTTTAATATAAGTTTAGATAAACTTGGTGCAAACATCTAAGTTTAAAGAGATGACGTGTGACAAGGTGTCGAGACATTTAAAACACACAACAAAGGAACGCCCAGATTTTTGAGAGATGAAGATTGTTGATCGCAATGGTGTTCTGCTCTGGGGAACTACCTCTTATTAAAGGTGAAGCGAAGTTGATCAGAAGTCGAAGAGGATATGATATCTCTAATTGCCATATAAAAAGAGTAGTTCCAGTAAAATAATAATTATAGACAATATATCTGAGATCCATATGTGAAAAATTCACGAAGATAACAACTATTTTGCTTTTGAGGAGAGTCAAGTGACAGTAACTGTGAGTCGACGATGGATATTTTTAGTTCTTACTACCTTTCATGGCGAAGTGCCGTGAATTCTAAAGGACACAAGCTTGACTGTGACTACCTTTCATAGAGTAATGAAATTTATTTTTTTATTCAATGAATTCTGCTATGTCGGGTTCGATCCTTTCACTAGTAGAAAATAGCCTAGTGACAATTCTACGTTTGTGACGTGTGCTGAGATTGGCATGTTGTTAGTAAATCTTAGCAACGCGTACAAATCTGACATGTTGCTACTAGTGTTGTACTAGCAACGTGTATAGTATGCCACTCGTTGCCAGTAATACTTGGCTGGCCGCGGAACCCTGTTAAATCTAGTGGCAATGTGCGGCATAAACGCACGCTGCCGGTACGGCGAGGTTCAACTTGCAGCCTTTTCTTAAAATGTGTTTGAGAGTCCTACCAAGCAGGATAAATATATTCCATACAATTAACGAAAGCCTTGTATTTCAAATAAATGCATTTATAAGTTGAAGTTCCTCTCAAGATTCGTTCAAGACTTTGATTGCTACATTTGTTGGTGAGTTTTTTCCACAGGAAAAAAGATAACTTGGCTAAAAGAATTCGAACGGTAGCTATAAGTGCGCTTTGCGAATGCGACAAAGTGATCATCGTTTGCTTTTGCCTTGTCCGCTTGTGATACAATGCTTCACGTAACATTTCAGTTTACCTCCACCGACTAATATCCCAAATACTTTTGGAAAATTGGTTGAGGGAGTTAGCAAGCAGAATTTAATGTATATTCTAAGGATGGTGCTTAATAGATGTGTGTAAAGAGGGGGGAAAAAACAGAACTCCATTTGAATAACGTCTCATCTTGTTTTTTTTCAGTTTGGAATTATTTTTCACCAGTTTTGTGTTTTTGCCATCGTCGATCGTCGGGCAGCCACCAGCCCACCACGACCGCAGATCGGCGAGAGAGCTCATCGCTAGAACCCGCGAGACCTTTGGCCGCACCATCTTCCGACAACGACGGAGCAGGTTGTTTGGATGTTATCACAGACGAATTACTAACTATATAAAAGCTGGCCGAAATCGAGGCCTCTCCGCGCTCGAGTCACTGTAGATCACTGTTCACTGCTACAGTGCTTCGATCCTGGCCGTCGCCTGCCGATCGGACGGTCCACACAGCAGAACCGTGACGCTTTTGCATAAAAACCCCCTTCCAAAACAAGATATTAACCCGTAGTCCACAAACTCGCGAGGCGACGGACCAAATTGCAAAACAACCCTCACACCTCCCCCCTCTGCTTCTCCTCCCGCGCGACGCTGGAGCCGCCGCCGCCGCCGACGCGCGCAGGCGCCACTCCGCGCCTCCCCTTACGAATCCACGCGTTCAGCAAGCTTCGTCGTCGCCTCATCTGCATCCTCGCTGACGGACGCGTCCCGGGACGCCGCACGCACGGCGGAATCGTCGCCGGCGTGAGTTTCGGCCGCCGCCACGTTTCCACGTCCCCGGCGACGCTCCGGCCACTGGATGCGGCCGCGGCGCCACCTGCGGGTAGCCCGCGACGAGCCCAGCCCGACGCGCCCAGCCGCGCCTCCCGGCTCGCTCGGACGCGGCGGCGCCGTGGTCGTCGCCGGTGCGGCGGTGGCAGGCCTGGCCACTGCTGACGTCCTCGCGACGTCAGCGTGGGGCCAGACTGTCAGATTTTTTTTTGCACAGAAAAAAATCCAGAAAATGCAAGATTTCAGACATGTGGGCCCGCCTGCTTTACACAAAATCCAGGAAATGAAAAAATATTACAAATTCACAAGAATTACACACCGCAAAAATATGAAAAAATGTAACAAAATGGTCAAAAAAAATGTCACCTACTTATGCCATACGAACAACTTTTAAAATTGTAACAATTCAAAATTTTGAATGCATTTTGAATATGAACATTTTCTAAACGCAAACAAAATTCAAATATAACAAATATGTCGACATGAGCAAAAAAAAACCTGGCTATTTATGACGTTCGACCAAATTCCAGATTCGAATATTTCAAAATTCCAAATGCCTTCCAAATCTGAACAATCAATTAACGTCAAACTAAAAAAGAAAACAGGAAAAGTTGTATAAAAAAACAGACAGGTGGACCCCACTGCTTCACACAAAATCCAGGAAATGTAAAATATTACAAATTCAAAAAAATTACACATCGCAAATACCCGTCGACAAAATATTTAAAATATATCAAAATGCTGGGAAAAGAAATGTTAACTACTTTTTTGAAAAAAAAAGGTTTGACTAATTCGAATTGGCCTATATTTGGATATTGTTATTGGAAAAAAAACATATTGGACCATTCCAACTCAAATTACAAATTTGGATATCTCAAACTTTTATATGACTTCCAAACCTCATCATTTGGTAAACACTAACAAAATTCAAATTTTCATAAATTCATATTGTACAATTTTTAAAATCTATTCGACCATTTGAACTCACATTTGACACTTACATATTTCAGATTTTTCAAAAAAAAATACCAAATCTGATCATTTAGATGCAATATAAATGAACTTTTCCGAATTGTGAACTCGAATCCAAAAAAAATGCATTAGCACTAACTATGTGATAAAATTAAATATTATTTAGAAAATAATAGTATATTTCGATATTTCAAATTGCTAGAATATTAGAGATGCTACAAAATATATCTACATGCTCACAACAATAAACGATACTTATTAATGCCAAAATACGAACCTATTTAAACAATTCAAAATTATAAAAAAATACAAACTAACACAATCGCGGCGTGACGCCGCACGAGCGAGGGCTACCTAAATGCGCATGTTGGACGCCACTATCAATTATGACTATTCCATTATTTTGGTTTAACAAAATGATGTATTCCACAAGCGAAAATTATTAGTAAAGGATGTTTACATAATCTGCAAATGAAATCTCTATTTAACAAAAGATGACCACTATTAGTATTATTATCATCAACATTGGATTAACTTTATGTTATAGTTTTAGCCATTCAAAACTATACACTAAAACTAAGAATTTTATCACAAAAAGAAGTTACTTTACTTATTTCTTTTGAATGTGATACTTAAATGTTAAATGAACTTAAGAGTATTTGCTCTTAGTATTTGGTGATATTTCATCATTCAAATAACAATGGAACGCACTTAAGTCTTGATGATATAACAATCAAGATAATCAAATATATTTATCAAGTTCTTAAGACCTCAAGTAATCATCAATCTCAACGCACTGACAATTCACACAACCATAACACCACGTAAAGGTGATAAAACAACAAAACCAAGTTAATACGATGTCAACGTAGTATCGCTTAAAACGAAGATTACCTGGCTAAGCTTGAGTATTTCCACTTCATTTCGTTTTTAACGAATTGGGTATATGCAAAGTCATTATCATGAATGAGAGATCAGGGAGATCATTTGAGGCAGCACACCTGGCATGGAAGACCTCAAATGGTTTATGGTTTACTTCCATGTAGTAAATATTAGCCTTACATGTTTTCCGGTGCTGAGACTGCTCATACAATGATAAATGTAACAGCAGTCGTGATACCAAACCACTATCAATCTATGTCATCCATTGAATAAAAGATATTTATAAGTGTGAAATTACGATGTACTTTACACAAAATCCAGGAAATGAAAAAATATTACAAATTCACAAGAATTACACACCGCAAAAATATGGAAAATATAACAAAATGGTCACAAAAAAATAAATGTCACCTACTTATGCCATACAAACAACTTTTAAAATTGTAATAATTCAAAAGTTTTAATGCATTTTGAATATGAACATTTGATAAACGCAAACAAAATTCAAATATAACAAATATGTCAACATGAGCAGAAAAAAAAAACCCTGGCTATTTATGATGTTCGACCAAATTCCAGATTATGAGGCTCTCTTTTAGATCTTATAACAAAGTGTGTGTTCTAATTTTTATTGGTTTGTATCCAAAACTAGAAGCTGAACACTTATAAAATTTCTTTTAGGGAAGCATCACGATCAAGGCAACCATAGCACATGTCTATGGCGTTGATTTACAAGTAAATCTATAGGTCTTTAACGATGTGTAAATTTAGTTCTACTACTTGGGATTTGTTGTTCTTCTCTAGCTTTAACTGTAGATAATACAATACCTGCTTTTTTGAAATCTAGAATTAGTAGTTTCTTCTCTATTGCAATGTCCCTGAAAGAGAGAATTTAATTTCTGTTGTTATACTGATATTCCATAAAAGGGAGGATGAGGATTTAGTTTGTGGTTTTTTATTTGTTCATGTAAACACATTTCTGGCTTACTTTCCAATGGTACAATGATACACATGTTGAATTGTCAGCACATTTACCCTCCTGCCTCCACTATGGTGCATTTGCTTCTCTAAGTGACACGACATAACGACAAGTAATATCTTGCTTCTACAAGATTCGGAAACTCATACATGAAAAAAATAGAGATAAGCTGGAAAATAGTATCTATATACTTATTTTGGGTACTGTTTTATCTCATATGTTTTATTTGCTGGCTGCCATCCTTTCCCACGGTCGTCCTCTGTAACACATGAGTGCTAAAAACAAATGTGGTGCAGCCCTTCCATTTAGCTTCTAGAACTTCAAAATGAAAAGCAAACCATCATCGTCAAGGCCATCCATCATCACCATCACTAACACATGGAATATCAAACCAAATGGAGGTGTCATATTCAATACTTGGTAGTGTCTACAAGCTAGCTACAAATCATAGTGGCTTAAAACTTCAGTAGTTCAATGTGGAGGTGAAAGCTATTGGTTTTCTTCTTTGTTTAAACCATCATTGTAATTTAGCTAATGACGATATTAACAAAAACTTTTTATTTTCTTACTATAAGGCACAATACCTGCAAAAATAAATGCATTATACAAACAACGCCACCATTTCTATTTACAAAATATGTTATGTAACCAAAATAAAATAAAAAAAACAGGTTATATTTACAAAATATCCACCAAGGGCGTGGCGATGCCGCCGCGCCGAAATTCAACTAGTAAACATGATGGCTGGCTGAACCATGGTGTGTAGTGCTATTCTGAACTCTAATAGTACTAGGCTGCTACCTGAACCATGGTCTGAATTTGTCTCTTGTTCCTTTAGCCTATGGATGGCATGCTATCAGAATTTATGGGGATCCTGCTTCTTTATGTTCCCTGTCAAGTGCATCAAGATGTTTTTATGAATCGTTCATGGAATGTCTTTGATTGGAATATTCGTGGGATAAACGACATGGAAAAATGGTTGGCTATTGCAAACAAAGTTGATGAATCGGGCTGTGCAATCATTTGCCAACAGGAAACTAAGAGAGAAAATTTCTACGGTAATTACATCAAGAAGTTTTGCCCGAGGAGATTTAATAAATTTGATTATGTACCGTCCATGGGTGCATCTGGTGGTCTACTAGTTGTATGGAATGAGTCCATTTTTAAAGGAGAAACTTTATTCAAAAACTCATTCTCAGTCTCGATCAAGTTTACCTCTGTTCACAACAACGACACTTGGATACTCACCAATATCTATGGCCCATGTCAAGCTGAAGCTAGAGCGGAGTTTATTGATTGGTTCCAAAATATTGTGATACCGGATGATCAAAATTGGCTCATAGTTGGAGATTTCAACTACATAAGATATCCTAATAACAGAAACAGAGAAGGGGGAAATGTTAATGATATGCTTGCCTTCAATGAAGCTATCAGCTCACTTGCCCTTGTTGAAATCCCTATGAAGGGTAGAGAATATACATGGAGCACCATGCAGAATGCACCTCTGTTAGAAAAGTTGGACTGGGTTTTTTCATCAGAATCTTGGACATCCTCTTATCCAAACACTATGGTCATCCCACTCTCCAAACCGATCTCTGATCATACACCTTTCAAAATTCAAATTGGAACCTCCATTCCCAAATCCTCCATTTTCAGATTCTAGAACTTCTGGTTAAGCCATCGTGATTTCAAAGAGAAAGTCAAAAATATTTGGGAACATGATATTCCAGAGACCGACAGTGCAAAGAGAATTACTGCAAAATTCAAAAGACTGAGGAAAGGTATCAAGATTTGGGCCAAATATAAATCCCAGTTGGCTAATACAATTAAGCATACCAGTGCGGTTATTGATTTCTTCGATTCACTAGAAGAATACAGAGATTTGACGTTGTGGAAAATGAACGGCAGAGATATTATTAACAAACAACATCTTGCACTCTTGGCTAATGAGAGCACCTACTGGAAACAAAGGGCTACCACTACCAGGAAACTGCCTTTCTAAAGAATGGCATTTTGTGGCGCACCAAATTGCCATGCGCCACAGAAAAAATTTCTGTGGCGCATTGTTTTGCATTTCTGTGGCGCACTCTGTGGCGCACGTACAACATGCGCTACAGAATTTTGGAATTCTGTGGCACATGTTGTATATGCGCCACAGAACCTTTCTGTGGCGCATGGGGTGGGATGCGCCACAGAAAGGACACATTCTGTGGCGCATGAGGCCATGCGCCACAGAAATCAGCAATTCTATGGCGCACTAGGCCCCACGCGCCACATTTTTTTTTTTGAAATCAGATCCCACCCCCCGTGGGTCGCCTTTTTAGTTTTGCAAAAACTCAAATAAAATGTTAAAACCTTCAAAAAAATAAAATTCTTTGAGATTTAGTTAGGTTTTAGTGTCTAGTTTGTATAGAAATTTTAAAATATGAATTTTGACCTTTTTTGCAAAAACCAGGAAAAAAAATGTAAAACGGCCATAACTTTTGCATACGACGTCAAAAAATGCGTTTAATATATCAAAAAAACTATAGAAAAATTCGAGCTTGATTTCACCCGGGTTTACCCGGTGAACTTTTCTTAGATCCTCGAAATTCCAAAAGGAAAAAAAAGTTATTTCAAAAAGAAGATTTTTTTCTACAAAATTAAAAAAATTAAAAAATTCAATTTTTTGGGTTTGTTGAATTTTTCGATTTTTTGAAGTTTTCTGGATTTTTTGAATTTTTTGGGATTTTTTGAATTGTTTTGGGATTTTTTTAGATTTTTGAACTTCCTTTTGAAACCTTTGAAGTTTTTGATTTTTTGAATTTTTTTAACACATATATACACATACCACACATAAACTACACACACATATATACACATACACAAGGGTTAAGAGGGTTGATATGATACTATTATCAATAAGAACTTGATTAGTATAAGGGTAGCTGAATTGAATAGAACTTAGAAGTTAAGCGTGCTTGGGTTAGAGGAATCTGAGTATGGGTGACCTACTGGGAAGTCATCATTTGATATATGCTTGGAGTGTTAAAAAGGTTGAAAAAATTCAAATATTTAGGGTTTTCCAAAAAAAATCATTTTCTGATTTTTTTTGAATTTTTTGAGAATCCAGATTTAGATCTGGCCGCCCTTTTTTAAAATTCAAAAAAAAAATCTGTGGCGCACCCCCTGCGGATGCGCCACTAAAACAGTTTCTGTGGCGCATGGACCTGGGTGCGCCACAGAATGTTGGGATTTCTGTGGCGCACCAGGGGGTGCGCCACAGATTTCACATTTTTGTGGCGACAATTCTGTGGCGCACACACCATGCGCCATAGAATGGCAAAGTGGGTGCGCCACAGAAGGCCTATTCCCTGGTAGTGTACCATCAGATGGGCAAAATTCGGAGAAACTAACTCAAAGTTTTTTTCATGTAAAGGCTACAATTAAATACATAAGGAATTTCATTTCTTCTTTACATGATGAACAAGGAACAGAACATACTGAACATAATGCAAAAGCAGTCATCTTAGAAAGAGCCTTTAAAGAACGATTGGGTACTAGTTCTACAACTGAAAATGGGTTACTACTGGACTCCCTCATCTCCAGAGTGGGGATTTATTGGAAGCCCCATTCACTAAAGAGGAAATCGACAACGTGGTGAAAGAAATGCCTTCTGATAAGGCGCCTGGTCCGGACGGTTTCAACACCAATTTTATTAAAGCTTGCTGGCATATTATTTCGGAAGATTTTTACAAGCTCATTGATGATTTTCATAAAGGAGATGTCACCATTCAGAGTATCAATTCCTCTTTTATCACTCTGATCCCCAAAAAAGACTGTCCCATGTCGGCTGCGGACTTTAGACCTATCTCTTTACTAAACTGCTCTTTGAAGATCATAACCAAGCTCCTGGCCAACAGATTACAGAAGGTTATGCACAAGTTGGTACATAAAAATCAATATGGCTTTCTCAAGGCTAAATCCATACAAGACTGTCTTCCTTGGGTATACGAGTACATTCATCAGTGCAACCAATCAAATCAGAAATGTGTGATCCTCAAATTGGATTTTGAAAAAGCTTTTGATATGCTTGAACACTGTACAATCAAGGAAATCCTTATTGCCAAAGGCTTCGGTGAGAAATGGCTACGTTGGATTGATATGATTTATTCCTCGGGTTTCTCCTCTGTGTTACTTAATGGTATCCCGGGAAGGCAATTTCTTTGCAAGAGAGGGGTCAGACAAGGAGATCCATTATCACCCTTGATTTTTGTATTGGCAGCTGATTTGCTACAAACGATCTTCAACATGGCAATGGAAAATCAATTGGTTAAACCTCCCCTGTTATCTCAAGCTTGTCCAGATTTTCCTATTGTCCAATATGCAGACGACACCCTTCTCATTACGCAAGCTTGCAGTACTCAACTTCAGAATGCCAAGAGCTTACTCCTTCACTATGCGGCATACACTGGCCTCAAGGTTAACTACAGCAAATCAAACATCATTCCAATTAATGTTCCTCAAGACAGAATTCAGCTTTTGTCTGAAACCTTGGTTTGTGGTGTGGACACCCTTCCGTTCACGTACTTGGGCATGCCTTTATCCCTTTCAAAGCCAAGAGTTGTTGATTTTAGGCCAATATTGTCAAGAATTAGCTCAAGACTTGCAGGATGCTCCACTTTTCTATCTTATGGGGAAAAACTTGTTCTCATCAAATCAGTTTTCACAAGCCTGCCAATTTTCTTCCTATGCACTCTCTTGTTGCCAGTTAGCGTGCTACAACAAGTCAATAAACACCTAAAGCACTGTTTCTGGCGGAAATATGGCATGGAAGACAGAGGAACCACACTCAATGCTTGGGAGAAGGTATGTCAGCCAAAGGTACATGGTGGTCTTGGTGTTCTAGACCTGTTTGTCCAAAATAAAGCTCTTCTGCTCAAGCATCTGCACAAATTCTTCAACTGTCAAGATTTGCCTTGGGTAAATTTCATTCATGAAAGTTACTACACAAACAGAGTGATAGACAGTAGACCTGTTGGCTCCTTTTGGTGGAGAAGTCTGATCAAATTGATCCCAACATACAAGTCAATGGCAACCTGCCAAGTGGGAAAAGGCAATACAGTCATGCTCTGGACAGATAAATGGAACAACCAAACTTGTCTACTGAAATACCCTGAATTGCACTCCTTCTGCACTAATGAGAATCAATCGGTAAAGGAGTTCATGTCACAGCCGGATATTACAGAAAACTTCCATCTCCCTCTTTCTTCAGAGGCATTCCAACAGCTTCAAATGTTACAACAGGAGCTTCTCATGAACAACAATACTTCCGATACTGACAGATGGTCTTACACATGGAAATCTGAAATTTTCTCTTCTCATAAAGCGTACAAGCTTCTGAAATCTGGGCAACCTGCA
Organism: Poa pratensis; assembly: GCA_947311845.1. Taxonomy (NCBI): domain Eukaryota; kingdom Viridiplantae; phylum Streptophyta; class Magnoliopsida; order Poales; family Poaceae; genus Poa; species Poa pratensis. Next base: position 12,379,004 of record CAMZMU010000111.1, read on the forward strand.
CATAATGTTTTTCAGAAAATCTGGAAGTCATCGGCTATACTCAGATATAAGATCTTTTTTTGGCTCCTTCTACACGACAGAATCAACACGCGAAATCTTCTCTCCAGAAACTGCACTTCACCTTTTCTTTGACTCTCCGTTTGGCCTTGATTGCTGGAACTGTGTGGCTTCAGATAAAAAACGTGGGATCTCAGTTATAGATGAATGTTGTCTCACTTCAGAGGTTAAAGCAGCCATCTTTGATCTTCATCCGGAGAAGGCGCCAGGCCCTGATGGTTTCACCGGGCTTTTCTTCCGGCTAGCGTGGGACATAATTCAGAGCGATGTCATGCTTGCAATGCATAAATTGGAGGCTGCGGGTACACAAGGACTCAACACACTCAACAATGCTCTTCTTGTCCTGCTGCCGAAAACTCCTGAGGCTAGTCAACCATCTGAATTCAGGCCTATAAGTTTGGTACATAGCTTTGGCAAAATTTTCACTAAAATCGTGGCTAACAGACTGCAGCCGCTTATGCCCAGCTTAGTGGCCCCCTGTCAGAATGCCTTCATCAAGGGACGTTCCATTCATGACAACTTCATCTATGTTCAAGGAGTCATTCACTCGCTGAAGCACAGAAAAATACCTGCTCTCATGTTGAAGTTAGATATCTCCAAAGCTTTTGATTCCATCTCTTGGGAATTCCTTGTCAAGCTGCTGCATCACCGTGGTTTTGGAACCGTATGGATAAGCTGGATTGTGTCTCTGCTCAGTACTAGCACAACAAAGATCATTGTAAATGGTGAATTGTCCGATCAGATCGAGCATATGCGAGGCCTGCGTCAGGGAGACCCCCTGTCTCCACTCCTTTTTGTCCTGATAATTGACTGTCTTGGCAGATTGCTGGAAAAGGCTCAAGAGGACATGCTGCTGCCTCCTATTGGCAATCAGATTTTGAGATTCAGAACCTCCATCTATGCTGATGATGTCGTCATTTTTCTTCGGCCTGACATCCACGACCTGCAAGCCACATTTGCCATTCTTCAGCTATTTGGAAACACAACTGGCCTGCATACCAATGTGGCGAAGAGCAGCATCCTTCCTATTGCTTGTGGTTCCGTGGACCTTGCTTTCACTCCTAGCTCTCGTTGTAAGCTTGAGAACTTCCCCTGTCAATACCTTGGTCTGCCTTTATCTGATAAGAGGCTGAAAAGAGCTGCATACCAGCACCTTCTTGACAAATTTTTAAAGAAGCTGTCGTGTTGGAAGGCTAAATGGATATCCATGGCAGGACGGCTTACTCTGGTTAATTCTGTGCTCTCTGCTCTTCCGGCTTATCAACTGATGGCTCTCTTACACCCAAAGTGGCTGCACAAGGAACTGAATAAACTGCGTCGTGCTTTCCTGTGGGCCGGATCAGATAAAGTCAGCGGAGGCAAGTGCTTGGTCAATTGGTCTACGGTTTGTCTTCCCAAGGAGCTGGGAGGTTTAGGGATCCTAGACCTCAACTTGCAAAGTGTGGCCTTCAGGGTACGATGGTTATGGCAGCAGCACGCCGATCCATCAAAACCATGGAATGGGCTCCCTCTGCTAATTGACAATAATGTTTTGGCCCTCTTCCGAGCAGCCACAACCATTCAAATACATAGCGGTACTTCTACATCTTTTTGGTCCAGTCACTGGTTTGATGGTATTCCTCTGGCTATTCGTTTCCCCAACCTTTATAAGCACTCAAAGCAAAAGAAAGCAGATGTCAGAGAAGCCCTGACGAACAAAGCTTGGATCTCCAACATCAAGCAAAACCCTTCCCTAGCTGTTCTTACTGAATATCTTCTGCTTTGGGATCTTCTTGAAAGGAGAGAGCCCATTGTCTTCGATAATGCAGATGACAAGATCACCTGGCGTCTTACCAGCAATGGCAAATACTCTGCATCGTCGGCCTATCACGCCCAACTTTTAGGGCGCATCCCATCAGCCATCATGCCGCAGATTTGGAAAACAAGAGCTACACCAAAATGTCGTCTGCACGGTTGGTTGCTAATGCATAACAAAACTCTGACTGCGGAAAATTTAGCCAAGAGAGGCTGGCCCCATGATCCTATTTGCAAGCTATGCCACATCCATCCGGAGACAGCCCTGCACATTGCCGCCACTTGTTCTTACTCCCGTCAGGTGTGGCAAGAAGTTCTTCAGCGTCAATCTCTTCCTCCAAATTTTGCACCTGATCCAAACTGTGAGCAGCTTCAACACTGGTGGCATGCAATCTCTTCTAGCACCATGGCGTCTAATGTGGAAAAGTGGAGATCTTTAGCTCTCCTAACGTGGTGGATCCTCTGGAAAGAAAGGAACAATCGTCTCTTCAATAACAAAGCAGCCTTTGTCCAGTCCGTGGTTGACAACATTACAATTGAAATGAACCACTGGAAAGCTGCTGGAGTGCTGGGCGCGTCGCGGCTGACGGGAGATTAAGACCTTATACATATACACAGTGAGGGTACTTGAAAATCCTGTACCCTCCCTTTTTATCTTTCTTTTCTGGACCATAGCTTTATTGGTCCTACTTTCATGTGTATAATTCATACCTCTGTAACCCCTGTACTCTTCTCCGGCATTTGTTCCGGCCCCTCTTAATGCAACGAAGCAATGATGACTGTTTCCTTCAAAGATAAGATCTTCCATAACATCCAACCTAGATTTTTATCCTGGAAAATTCAACTCAAGAAAGACCTTCAAATTCTATCTCATTGCATCAAGGCAAAATATGCAGAAGACCTGAAGGGCTGGATTGATTCAGTCCTCGTTTCAGATTTTACTTAATTTTTTCATATGTTAGAGAAAACTGGTGTTGGTTAATTTTGGTTATTTACTTTCTTGTATTCTGTACATAAGTTTTGATGAGAAAATGGAAAATTACCGTAGAACAATTGTTCTACGGTTGCGCGCTTCAAAAAAAAATGGTGTGTAGTGCCGTCGCATAGCACGAAAGAAAGCAACCGGAACTACAGATAGCAAACGACGGTAGGAATCTCCAGCATGAAGTGGCGTAAATGAACAAGCTTCAAACGCCGGTGCCTGCGCCCGTGACTCCCAAAATGGAACCGTGCGTGGCTCCCGCTGTGCTTTCAAGACGGCCGTACTCGTCGGCTACCTCGCTCACGCGCGCCAGGTGAGAAGCGTCAACGTCAGCACGCAGGCTTGCGTGTCTCTGCAAGTCTGGAGTTGTACCGACCTACACTACGGTTTCCGCATAATCAAATGAAGCTAGTAGTAAGTCGTAAGAGATCATGATGCAAGTCATTACGCTAGGAGAAGAGCAATTGAGCATCACAGTATTTTCAAACCAACAAGAATAGTCAAGTCACTGAAAAGAAGTGGTGTGCATGTGGTTCGTTACATACAGTTCAGTTGTAGGTTTGGTCGATTCGTTTCTTCTTCTTTTTTGCGAATAAGGCCAATGCCATATATTATCTGAAAAACCCTATAACTATAAGAACGTCCTCACGGAGAAATAAGTAACACTCAGTAGTTGAAGGGTTCAACACCATCTTTCTTCTGCCTCGAAGACACGCCGTGAGCAAAGCTCGACGTCGACTCGCGGCCTGGCCTCCGGCGTAGTAAAGAAATTTAGAAAAATAAAGCCAGGCGATTGAATAAGCGGCAGCTGGAAAGTCGTTGACATAGATTAGAAGATGCCGACAACCACGATCTCGAGAGATCACCGTACGGAGAAGCTAGTACCGAGGTGGGCCAATAGATAATCCCAGCTCCGGCCACACAAATACGCAGGTTCCCTGACAAACCCGTACCTGGCTGAGCTTCATCAGGCAGAGTCGGAACTTGAGGACGCCAATACGCAGCGACAACAGAACACCACTGCCGTAGACAGACTCTCATCACGCCATACCTAATGCCCGACAATTGACTCCAAACTCCACTCCTCCGGGTAAAACATCGATCATGGGTGGTTGAAAGACCCTCATTCTCTTCTCGGTCGATGTCCCCTCCTGGGAGACGAAGAATTCAAAAACCCTACCGGACACACCGATGTGAGGCTCCCCGCCCCCTGCCGCCGTAGCGGCCGGCGAAGGCAGGGGAGCCATAGGCCCCACGCTCTAAACTGAAGAGGCCAACGTTTGACAAAACAAAAAGAACACTCTCGATGTAAAATGCTCAAATAAGCCGGTGGACAGGAGAAGCTTTGCGAAAGGCTGCAGTTCGTTTGCCTTTGCACTCACCGCCAGGACGAAGTCATTATAAGAAGCACGCCATCATGCATCCCCTGGCGCCAAAAACAGCACAAAGCGTCCCCTCATCATACCACACATATCCCTGATCGATCGACTGATCACCGATCACTCCTCAGTACCACGCTCTCACTCGGCCACCGGAACTCTCTCAAGCCAACCAGCTCCGCGACAGTGAGTGAGAGACGATGCCTCGGCCTGTTCACCGCTCTCTCCTCCTCCTCCTCCTCTACGTCGCGACGGCCGCCACCATCTGGTCGTGTTTCCCCGCCTACATCGCCGCCGAGGCATTGCCGGACCCGGCGCCTCTCGACCCGGGCCTGTTCATGCCCTCGGCCACGCCGGCTCAGCCGGGCGCCGCAACGATTCCGGCGTTCCCAGAGCAATCGAACGCCGCGGCGGGGGCGTCCTCCACGTGCCCGCTCGACCCCAACCCGCGGCTCCTCCCGGCCGTGCTGTCCTCCTGCGACGCCGACGGCGCGCTGGCCGCGAGGCTGCGCTGCTGCCCAGCCCTCGCCGCGTGGCTGTTCGCCGCCTACGCGCCCACCGCGCTCGCCGCGAGGCCGACGAGGTCGGCGTCGGCGGCGCCTGTGGACATGCCGGTGCCGCCGGACGATTCGGAGGCGTGCGCGGGCGCCGCGGAGCGTGCGCTGCGGTCCGAGGGCGCCGCGCCGCTGCCGCGCCCGCCGGGGGGCAACGGGACGTGCGACGTGGCCTTCTGCTACTGCGGGGTGAGGCTGAGGCGGCTGACGTGCGGGGCCCAGTCGACGGGCGCTGGCCAGTGGGTCCCGGCTGATGCGGCGGCGAGGAGACTGGAGAGGGACTGCGCGCGGCCGGGCGTACCTGGCTGCTCCAAGTGCCTCCGTGCTCTTACCACGGTGAGAGATCAATTCAATAGGCATTCCATTAACTGGGTCTCCCAGTTCGATCTCACCTTGCAAGCTTGTCCATCTTGCGTACTTCATCACATATTCATGTAGCCAGCAGCAGCATGTGCCAGGCCACTAGGCATGATTTCATTGTGCATTCTCTTCATGGTTGGTCGGATAAGATTTTGAGACATGGCGTTGAATGGAAGCCATGGTCCTCACGCATGGACAGCACCTACGATCTGGTGCCGGCTTTGGTGTGCGCCAGTCGGTGGCATTATTGGCCGCGAGTGGCACGAGATGATGAGATCTCAAGTCCCGGCCTGTCGGGCCTGGAGAATGATGGGGGCAGAACATGCCTCCATTCCCATTCGCCTCCCTCATTGATTACCTTAGCATTTGGGACCGAAATACTAATAATGTGTCAGTGCCATAAGAATGACCGAATCATTAGCTCTCTGGACTAAGCAATGGCACCGGCCGTTCTGCGATCATGGATTCTACGAGTACTAATGATAGTCTCAAATGTTGCAGATAAAGGCCAGGTCCGGCGGTGCGGCGGCGTCGGCGAAGCTGCAGGCCGGCGCGTCGAGCGAGCGGGACTGCCAGCTGATGGGGCTCATGTGGCTGCTGCAGCGCAACGCCACGCGCTACGGCGCCGCGGCCACGGCCGTGATCCGGGCCCTGATGGCCGCCGACGAGGCGTCCGCCGCGGGCGTCGCGGTGGCGGCGGGGCCGGGGGCGTGCTCGCTCCCCGTGGGCCGGGGGCGCGGCGCAGCGAGGCCGGCGCCCGGCCAACCGCCATCCGCCTCGTCCTGCTTGCCATATTCAGTGTCGTCTCCTCACTGTAGCACTCCGAACTCGTGATTGGATTTAAATTTGTTATATACGGTCGTCCGGTTTCTTCCGTTTTGCATGACACATTTTGCGTCGTGGGTACACAAACAAATTCCACAGTATTAAACCATGAACACATGTAAACAAAAACACCAAGAACTCGGGAAAAGTTAAGCAAGTTATTAAGTTTCAATGATCACATCCCTAAAAAAAGTTGAACCATCATCACACATTTTAGGTGATAAAAAACAGGGGCCAAACCATGTTTACCCAAAAATGAAAATTAAATGACATTAAGCAATGTTAATAAACTTTGTTCAACACAACCGGATTAAGATATCTGCCTATCTCATTGCTAAATGGAGCCACAGATGAACTGAAACAACAATTGCTAAATGGAGCATGCTGCAGTCGCCGATATAGTAACGAGAACATCGGGAACATCGCTATTTTGTGTCTTATTCGTCTGCGCGTTTTCTATGGAAATCAATTCATGTAGCGAATAACCTACGATTGCTCACTAGTATAACTAATATGTATGCAAATTAATTGAGGCGGTTAGCAATCAACTTAAGACTCATATGTGGGTGGGTGTAAGAGTCTTATGTCGGTTCTTTTGAAACTAGAGCAGTGATATTGTGTTTAACCTTGCTAAAGCTTTCAATTTTGTGTAGATTATCTACAACGTTATACATTGGATCCATGTATGGTTAACGGTTCTCACTTTAGGGTACGGAAAAGCACATGAGATCCAAACTATGGGTGCAACCACTTGGGATGGTGGCACATGTTTTGTTCAACCAATTTGGCGGACGGTTTAGCAATGAGATTACTGATGCATAAATGCTACTCCATCTGTTTCATAATTTTTGTCGTAGTTTTAGTTCAAATCTTTTTACATGATATGAAAGATGGGAGTGCAGTTTTGCCCATGAGTTCACATGCTCTTGGCTAATTAAGAAATTAAAAAAACATTTCAAAAAAATCTGAAAAAATGGTGAGGAACATATCAAAGTATTCTACATACATGCAGATTTTCATGATGAAATGACATTTATGGTGTTGTGTGCGGCTATGCGAAAAATAGTACTGATTTTATTTTTTCACACATCACTACAAATATCATTTCATCACCAAACTTTGCACAATGTTGAACACTTGGATATGTTTATGACAAAAAAAACAGTTTTTTGTTGAACTATTTTACTATTTTTTGAATTTCCTAATCTGCCAGCAGCATATGACCATGGTCTGCGTCAACCTTTTTGAATTTCTGCCTATGTGTACATTTTTTTCTTTTTATTCGACTATAAAATCTTGCGTCACTCGATTCAGAGAGGACATTGCCTGTTTTTCAAAAACTAAGTTGTGCCAAAATTCTGAAGCGAACTGCACAAAATAGTCGCATGGTGTAAGTTCGGTTGGCACGCTAGATTTATGCGGCTAAATTCTAAATTGGGCTCAACGTTTTCTGCCCCAAGGCCATGGGCCAGCTCAAAGCAGCCCAAACTGCCACGTATCTGTACGGCCATCTCGTCTCTAACTGCTCTTCGCCTCTCCACTCGTCCACTCGCCACCACCCACAGCCCCACGTCTCTTCCTGACGCCGACGCCGCACGCCTGCGCCGTCATTCCCCGAGAGCCTCATCCCGCGGCCGCATGGCACGCGCGCCCCGGCGAGTTTGGGGAAGCTCTCCTACTCCTCCGTTGCGCTAGGTCCTCGCAATGGAATAGGCTCGTGTTTTAGGTCGACTTCTGCAAAGGAGCCGGCGACTTGCGGAGTGTCCCGGGTCGAAGTAGTTGGCTCGATCTGAAGTTTGTTCCGGGTCATGGCAATGGTAGTCGGCTTCTCCGGAAGTCGGCGGTAACCAGGAGTCGACAAGGTCTTTTAGCCTGTAGCGGGTGTTGTACGGTATATGACGCGCTAGACCAACATCACCTATAGTTTTATGAGTCATGATATTATCAACGGTGGTGGGAGGCGGTGACATCATAGGACCCGTCACATCAAGTCAGATGTTACGTTTAGGTTGAATTTGTAGTTCGGCCCGTACTTAAAGGGAGAAATAGAAGATGAGAAAAACTGAGGCAAGCCAAAATCTTCTTTGGCACACACTCCCCCCCCCCCCCCCCCCCCCCCCCCCCCCCACACAGGTCTCACGTTCAGGGGGCAACACCTCGATCCTAAATCCCTATAACAGTGAGCACCCTTATCGAAACACCAGATATACCGGCGGCTTCTCAGTTAAACATCGCGCAACTGCTCTCCCTGCGCCGCATCTCTCTCCGTTTCTCCCCGCTGCACCACTACCATGCACCGGATCTTTCATCTCCGCTGCAGAGGCCCTGTATAATTTAATGGTATCCCTTTTCGTGGCTGACGAACTGGCCGCTGCAGCGGGATACGAGGGTCAGAGGCGGAGCTATGTTGAGGCCAGGGCCCCCCTGCCCACAGAAGTTTTGCGAAAGAACAGTTTACATTTTGGCCCTTTTTTTCTTCCAAAAACAGTGATATTTGCCCCATTTGGAGATGAATAGCGAGTTTGCTGACAAGTGCCACCCATTAGGTTCATCCATAGAAAATGTAAATAATCTTCCAAAACAGTGAAGAGAGTTCTCTACCCTTTATCCACATCTCCTCGTGTGAGTGGAACATAAGGCGTGCTAGGAGCAACGTGCTAGAAGCAACTTGAACATACACCATAAACGCGGCCATACCCTAAAAAACACCGTTTTAGCGTTTCACGGTGTAGAACGTGACCCAATCAGATACCATAGTACATCCAGTATTTATGTTTAAAGTTATCGCCGGCTTAAATTTATGTTGAACTAGGTTGGAACTCTCACACAAAACTCTGTTTTAAATCAAAGGGGTCGGACCAAATGGGTGCGTGTTGGAAAGGGCGATCCAGGACATGGACGGGACGCATGTCCACGACATTTTCAAACGGATAAACATGCCGGTATTGACCGCGTTAGAGTTGTGTCCTGAACAAATAAACACGGTATTGTCCCGATAAATTAGGAAAAGCCTTGTAGTCCCCGGGGGATCTTTTCCTCCGCGTCCTCCCCCTTGCGCTTGTGACACGTGCCCCCGTGGTGGAAGGAAACGACACAGCAAACGTGGGGGGGCCCGCCCACCTACCTTATCTCTTCCGTCGGTTCCTCCCCTCCACTCATTTCTTCTCCTACCTCATCCTTCCTTTTCTCGCTCGACGCCGGCGTGCTCCAGCGACTCGCCCGACCTAGCGATCCCCGCACTAGCACGGCCTCCCGGCGGCAGCCTTTCCACCGCCGGCGAGCATGCTCCTTCCTTTTTCCCCACCTGTAGCTGCAAGGAGGCAGGGCCACAACTGCGAGACCAAGGGCCGCTTACTGCAAGAGATGACAACTACTATTGTCCGGCGGTGCTGCACGACGGTGCTGCGGAATTCGCTGGTGCTACCACAGGCTGGTGGCGGTGCTACCAAAGGCCGTCGGCAATGCTACATCTAACCGGCGACGCTGCTACGTCTGATCGGCGGCGCTGCTACTAAAGGCCGGCGGCGCCGCGGCGGTGCTACGTCTGACCGACGACGGTGCTACCAAAGGCCCGTGGTGTTGCTACCTACGGCGAGCAGCGGTGCTACCTAGGGCGAGCGGCGGTGCTACACACGTCGGCGTTGCTACCTACGGCAAGCGGCGGTGCTACACGAGCTCGCCGGCGTTGCTACCTACGGCGAGCGGCGGTGCTACACGCGCCCGCCGGCGTTGCTACCTACGGCGAGCGGCGGTGCTACAAAGGAGGGGCGGTGATGCTACCGTCCTCGAGCGGCGGTGCTACCGTCCTCGAGCAGCGGTGTTACAAAGGATCGAGGGTAGTGCTACCGTGCTGCAGCGGCTTTGCTACAAAAGTTTGACGGCGATGCTACCGTGCGCCAGCGGCGGTGCTACAGAGCTGCGACGGCGTCTTCTCCGGCGACGGCATCTTCTCCGGCGACGACATCTTCTCTGGAGACGGCGGGCGGAGCAACGGGGGGCGATGGTGTGCAGCGGCGAAGCTGAGACGCCGTCTTCTCCGGTGACGACGCCTTCTCCGGCGGCGGCGTGTTTTCCGACGATGGCGACAGGGAGACGGGGAAAGGTTCTGCATCGTGCCGTGGCGCCATGGGCGAGAGAGACTTTTTGTTTTGCTTTTTCCATGCGAGGGGACGGGAGGATCACGCGACCTATTTTTCCGCGTTGACTAGTAAAACGGACACGTGTCGGCCTGTCCACCCGGGGGATCGGAGGAAAAGATCTCGGGGGACGCCTAGTCCTGTCCTAAATGATTCCTTTTGAGTGTCAAATCGCGCTTGAGTCTGGCAGCGCACTGATCATGTTACGCGCATGCCTGGCATCTGACTGCATGCAGGTCTCTGGCCGTGCGGCACTGGCTGCCTGCGCTATGCGGTGAGCCGGCGAGGGCCCCGTCCCGATTACGAAGCTGCCAGGGAGCTTCGCCTCACTGAGCTCGACGCGTATCCGCGTGGAGTGGCAATGCAGCATGCACCGGTTCGCGAGCACGGAGAAGCGATGAGCACTTGTAGTTGTAGACCGATCGTCCACTCTCAACCATATTGGTTGATTGGTTGATGTGTCCGGGTGGTTTCTTTATTAAGGAAATAGCAACAGTATCCCGAAATTATATTGCTCCTGATCGAATAAAAAATCGAGAACAATAGTATTATATTTCAAGAAATATTGAAAAAACTTGGTGATGAACATATACAAATTTTTATGGGAAAAAGTTGGCCATCACATTTTAAGATCCAGAAGGACTTGGGATTCATGACCTTGAGTTTAATAATAAAGCACAACTGCGAGACCAAGGGCCGCTTACTGCAAGAGATGACAACTACTATTGTCCGGCGGTGCTGCACGACGGTGCTGCGGAATTCGCTGGTGCTACCACAGGCTGGTGGCGGTGCTACCAAAGGCCGTCGGCAATGCTACATCTAACCGGCGACGCTGCTACGTCTGATCGGCGGCGCTGCTACTAAAGGCCGGCGGCGCCGCGGCGGTGCTACGTCTGACCGACGACGGTGCTACCAAAGGCCCGTGGTGTTGCTACCTACGGCGAGCAGCGGTGCTACCTAGGGCGAGCGGCGGTGCTACACACGTCGGCGTTGCTACCTACGGCAAGCGGCGGTGCTACACGAGCTCGCCGGCGTTGCTACCTACGGCGAGCGGCGGTGCTACACGCGCCCGCCGGCGTTGCTACCTACGGCGAGCGGCGGTGCTACAAAGGAGGGGCGGTGATGCTACCGTCCTCGAGCGGCGGTGCTACCGTCCTCGAGCAGCGGTGTTACAAAGGATCGAGGGTAGTGCTACCGTGCTGCAGCGGCTTTGCTACAAAAGTTTGACGGCGATGCTACCGTGCGCCAGCGGCGGTGCTACAGAGCTGCGACGGCGTCTTCTCCGGCGACGGCATCTTCTCCGGCGACGACATCTTCTCTGGAGACGGCGGGCGGAGCAACGGGGGCGATGGTGTGCAGCGGCGAAGCTGAGACGCCGTCTTCTCCGGTGACGACGCCTTCTCCGGCGGCGGCGTGTTTTCCGACGATGGCGACAGGGAGACGGGGAAAGGTTCTGCATCGTGCCGTGGCGCCATGGGCGAGAGAGACTTTTTGTTTTGCTTTTTCCATGCGAGGGGACGGGAGGATCACGCGACCTATTTTTCCGCGTTGACTAGTAAAACGGACACGTGTCGGCCTGTCCACCCGGGGGATCGGAGGAAAAGATCTCGGGGGACGCCTAGTCCTGTCCTAAATGATTCCTTTTGAGTGTCAAATCGCGCTTGAGTCTGGCAGCGCACTGATCATGTTACGCGCATGCCTGGCATCTGACTGCATGCAGGTCTCTGGCCGTGCGGCACTGGCTGCCTGCGCTATGCGGTGAGCCGGCGAGGGCCCCGTCCCCGATTACGAAGCTGCCAGGGAGCTTCGCCTCACTGAGCTCGACGCGTATCCGCGTGGAGTGGCAATGCAGCATGCACCGGTTCGCGAGCACGGAGAAGCGATGAGCACTTGTAGTTGTAGACCGATCGTCCACTCTCAACCATATTGGTTGATTGGTTGATGTGTCCGGGTGGTTTCTTTATTAAGGAAATAGCAACAGTATCCCGAAATTATATTGCTCCTGATCGAATAAAAAATCGAGAACAATAGTATTATATTTCAAGAAATATTGAAAAAACTTGGTGATGAACATATACAAATTTTTATGGGAAAAAGTTGGCCATCACATTTTAAGATCCAGAAGGACTTGGGATTCATGACCTTGAGTTTAATAATAAAGCCCTCCAACTTCTTACTGAAGATGGAGCACGACAAACTTTTCTAAGGAGAAAATATATTGGCAGAGACTGAGTTACGTTGAGTTTAGGGGGCTACCCCCCCCCCCCCCCCCCCCCTAGCCCATGAGTATTTCCTGAAAAACTGTACGGAATTGGCCCATTTGTCCCCCCCCCCCCCCCCCCCCCCAAGTTGGCCCAGTCCCTGTAATTTTGTCCTTCTAAGTCTAGTAGCCCCCCCCCCCCTCCCCCCAAACAATCAGCCCAAACTCCGCCACTGAAGTGCGGTATTACAGCTTTCTTAGAAACCAGGTGATTCACAATTTTGGGCTGGCCTTATGACGACAAAGAAATTCTTCTTCTTATAAGATACTTTTTTTCGTCAAGTATGGCTCGTAAATAAGTTTCTGATAGGATAGATGGCTAGATAGTGCCACACTCCGAGAACATTATCCAGCTTTATACAATATTGTTTTTGGACGTCACAAAAGCGATACGCTTGCTCAGGTGTTGGAAAATTTCCTACCAATGTGATACTCAGAAAAGATCTTGTTGGTCCCCATCTAGCATGTTCGAATGAGTTACTACAATGTCTGGTTTTAGTCAATCTGACGCATGTGACTGATGAGTTTCGATGGAATTTGCACAAAAGTGGTAAATTCTCGGTAGACTATGTACAAAGCTCTAATCCAGCCAGATGTGGGAGTAGATAATAACAAAAAAATTGGAAGATGAAGATCCCACTCAAAATAAAAGTTTTTGCGTGGTACCTTTATTGAGGGGTAATTTTCACTAAGTATAACCTTGCGAAACGCAATTGGTATTGTAAGTAAAAAGTGTATCTTCTATCATAATAAGGACAGGACAAGACTATTAAGCAATTATTTTTCGAGTGTAAATTTGCTGGTTCTATATGGTCAATCATCCAGATAGGGTCTACCTTGTACCCACCACGAAGCATTACAAATATTTTTGGCAATTGACTTAATGGTGTGGATCATGGGTTTAAATGACTTATTTGGGTGGGAGCGCTTAATGTTATATGGTCGATTTGTTTGTGTAGAAATGAAAATGTTTTTAATGATAAAAAGTCGTCTCCCATGCAAGTTATCTACATGAGTACAACTACGCTCCGTTCTTGGTCACCGTTACAACGTGTGGAGCATCACGACTTGTTTACGGAGGTGTGTGCTGGAGGATATGACGACGGACTATTTATCCCAATATGGATGACAACATAATCTGGGGATCGGCCCTCCACCACCATAGGTGTATTTACGTAATTCGTCTTTTTATTTATTTTGGTACACGCATGTGTGCATCCAACCTATATAGAGTTATAATGGTTAGACTAGCCATAATGGGGAGTAACATATACTAGTATCATGCATATGATATAGTCTATGTTACTATCTCCATAGTGGGTAGTAACATATATGTAGTATCATGACATATTACATTTATTAGTCTATAGACTCATTTTACCTCGACATACGTTATGTTACGGTATCTACCTACGATATCACTATCTCCTCTTTCTTCATTAATTGTTGTGCCACATCAAAATTTTGCCAACACGGTATGCATGATACTATGGCTAGCCTTACAACTCTTTAACTAATAAAGTTCCCTTTATCAAAAGAAATACATATTTTTGAAATATGTGCCAAGTTTCATGATGAAATGACATGTCTGGTGCCCTGTGAAAAAATAACATAATTAGTGCTTTAGTAAACTATTTTTGAAATTCCATTTTGGCCACAAATTTGTCTTTTCGGCAAAAAAAAAAAAAACAGCAGTCTTTTCTGCACAAAACTGCAGAAATGTTATTTCGCTACGAAAGTTCGCACGTATGTAAAACATTTGTATATGTTCGTCTCCATTTTTTATCTGATTTTTTTAAATTGTTTTACTTTTTATTTCTTTTATTGTACAAAGAGGGTACGATGTCGAGAGGCAATGCGAATTTTATGCATTTCACATTTTTGATTGATCAGTTATAAACACCCACGCATTGACATTGCTACGGATACAGCAAATTATTACTATTCTGAAATGTCTCTCGTCCTTGTGGCCACGACGACTCTATCTGGCTAAGCCCCGGTTAAAATGGTTGGCATGCCCATGTGTCTCATGTAATTGGTGGCGATGTTAAGGTGATAGTGGTTTAAGTTTTTGCTTCTCATTTTGCACCAGGCAACGCAATCATGTTAACATTTATGCCTCTAATTAACTAAAAAGTTACTCCGTACCAGTTAATTAACGAAAAACTAGACGAAAACCATTACAACAAATCACAACCACAAACGAACAACTCCCAAACAAGTAACCAGCCAACCCCAACAAATTGGCCCAACTATTACAACCTCGAACTGAGTACACCACATTTTTACAGCACCGTACACAAACAAATGTGACATCAAAGAGGAAAAAACACGAATGGAAGGATCAACACACATGTTTGTGATGATATGTTAAGCTAGCCAACCAACACACCAATGTGTCACAACATATAGCAAGGGGTTTTATAGTATGAGCCAGGAAAACTGAGGGAAAGAAAAATAACGGGAAAATGGTGGAAAAAATTACGGGAGAAATGGCGGAAACAAAATGGATGAGAAAGAAACGAGGGTGGGATGATAAAAGACTGGAGAGAAATGACGGAAAATAAATGGATTAGAGAGATAGGACGAGAACGAAAAAGATGGGATAGAGCGTCAGGAGAAAAATCCCACTTTTCTTGCTCAGGATAGACGATATGCGGCGTCGTCGTCTTGTTTACCGTCGTCATGTTTAAGCAAAAAGAAAAGTATTACCAAGAAGATAATACTTATCGTCCGGCTATTAAAATTATGACCCATCTAGGTCTCGGTCGACCGAGAAACAAGAAAGCGCTCGTTCGATTTTCTCGTTCGGTTTCTTCCTACCCTCCAGCGAACCCCCGCCGCCACCCGGCCAGACCACCATCTTCCCAGCCCGCAGCCGGCACGCTGTCGCGATGCCTCACCGCCCCACCCTGCCCCAATCTCCCCTTCTGCCGGTCCACTGCCACTCTGGATCACTCGAAATCTCCTCACCCCCAGCCGCGTCTTCTCTGACACTTCCCCCTTCCCACCTCCCAAACCAAGTTAAGTAATTTGCTCGCCTCCTTCACGGTCGGCCGCGTCGATGGCGGCTCCGGCTCGCTCCAGTCCTCGTTGTCGCTATCGCCCACGAGGAGCTCCGCCTCCTACTCTATCTCCTCCACCTCTCGATTTGGTACTGCTTGGGATCGGTTGGGCGTTATCTTAAATCTCGGTTGCCCGAGAGCCAACAAAAGCGTAAAATTAAACACGAAAGCTTTAAGTCCCCTACCACGAACGATTAGGTTTGTCGTCCGGTCAACGCACAGTTAGTTGTTGCATTCATCGGGCCAATGACGGTGTAATGATTGTGCAAATAATTTTATTGAATTACATTTGTGAAATTTCTTTAAAAAGTAGTACTCCCTCCGTTCACTTTTATAAGGTACACTAGCTATGCATTCTATTTTGACCACATATATACTAAAATGAGTGAATATATGTACAAAATAAGTCTAGTTATAAAAGTGGACGAGGGAGTACTTTTTTAAAATCCCTACATGCAACGCAACTTCTTGGCCTCCGCCTCCGCGATGAGCCACCACTGATTTGTTTCCCTGTTTCAGCTAAGCTTTGCTCTTGTGTCCTGTCTTTTCCGTTCCAAAAGCATTTTCTTTCAAACTCTATCCCTATGGTTCGGCCGATGGATGATACGCGTTGAAGGAACTGTCCCACCATGTACACACTACTACCCCAGCCCGGACACGTCTGCTTTCTTGATCCTACGCAGTATAAAAATGGCTGGCGTCTGAAGAAACTGCCGCCAACACACATCCCGTTTATCTCGTTTCATTCCCATCAGCATCCTCAGCTCCTCGCCCCGATTAGTATGGTGTCGATGTCCACGACGATCAGGTCATGCATTCGCCTCATTCCCCTCCTCACTGTTCTCGCCGTCGCCGCCTCTCTCGTTCCGATGAGGAAGGCCATGGGCGCCACGCTTGATCCACGCCTGGTAGGCGCCGCTTCGGAGTTGGGCAAATTACCAGGTTCCTTCGGCAAGAAATTGCATAAAATGGGCGATGATTTGGGGCACGTGAAGGAATTTGCGGAGGATCAACTTAAGGGCTTCAAAGATCAGCTGCCGGCTCTTACGCCTGGTGCCGGAGGGAATGCCCCCTCTGGTGCCGTCGGCATCGGGAATCAGAAATTCTCTGTTTCTGGCATCGACATCGACAGCCCGGTCACACGGACCGGCATGTGCATCGGCGGTGCGCGCGCGGTGGGCATGGCCACCTTGTTCTTGGGAAACACCCGCATGTCAGTCCTCACACTCTATGCGTGCAGTCCCGGAGGCGGTGCCTCCACGGGCGGCGCTGTCCTCGGCCTCGGCAGAACAGGCACCCCGGCACGCACGTTCGGGACCTTCTCCTACGTGCTTCCCTACAGACCTGGCGATGCCGTTAGGCTGGGGTCGGGAAGGCGCAGCAAGGCCAAGGCGGCAGACCCACTCGGCTCATCGCCAACCGCGTGTAACCCGACCGCTACTACGTACAGATGACCAGCGTACTGGTTGGCAGCATGCCGCTCCAGATCCCACCGGGAGCGCTCGACATCCGGCGCGACGGCACCGGCGGGGTTTACTTGAGCACAACCCAGCCGATCGGCATGGTCCTTCAAGGAGAGGTCTACGAGCTCCTCAAGGCGGCGCTACAGTACTCGCTTGGGGCGCCAGATGCCAACAGCCAGTGGCTGTGCTACTATCCCGGCGCGACGAAGGTGCCGGTTCTTCCTACCATCAAGCTCCTGTTCGCCAACGACGCCGTCATGGCGCTGCCGCCAGGGAGCTCCGTCTGGTCCACGCGGAAGGATGGGGCACACTGCCTGGCCGTCCTGCGGTCGCCCACCGGCGAGACCGTCCTTGGTACCAGGGTGCAGATGGGCAGGCCTATGACCTACGAGCTCGCGGCCGACGGCGTCCTCGGTACAGTCACGTTTTAAGCTTAATAAAAAAACTCGCCTCGCGAGTAAGCGTGTACTGTGCAGCACTGCGTGCGTGTCCGTTTGCCGTTTGCCGTTTTCCGTTGGTCACTTGGTCGATTGCCCGTTTTCCGTTTTCGTGTGAATCAGCCGGGTGTGGTGTGCGTTTGCTTGTGTTAAGCATCTTGTAACAGTGTCCAGGGGCTTGTTACGGTGGTAATGGAATTGAGAAAGTTAGGCGGTGTGTAATTCTTGGCCCCTGCTCCCCTATTTGTGTCACGGGTTTACAGAGACCGGGTGTAATATACTTTGTATACACGACATTACCTTTACTATTAAAGCAGAGCTGGTGGTGTCACACCTCACGTGGTGTCACACTTCTGCCTATTTACATGTAAAATGCCACCCGACCCTTCCCGTCCCACGGGCCACAGATTCATCTTACGAGAAAATCTCGACTGCCCCACGGTGATTTCTGTTCTGGTTGCAGTTGCACCCGTCGCTCCGCGTTTGTCGTACAGTCCCCCTCATCCTTCCCCATTGTGCCTGAGCCGGAAATTCTCGCTCCCCATGCCCATGTCGCCCGGATCGTGTGATTAGCGCTCGTCCCGCTCGCCTGCAATCTGATCCACCGGCCGGCGCCGTCGGATCCCGTAGGGCCTCTGCGGCCGCCCGCCCGCGTTTCTTTGGCCGCCGCTGTCAGCTGGATCAGGTCGTTGCTGCCCCTCCGAGCACATTTCCGGCCGCCTACGTGCTTCTTCCAGGCCACCGCTTCCATGGGACTGGCTTGTCTAGGCCACCGGCGGCGTCCCGGCTCCAGGTGTGGGTGCTGCCGTATAAGAAGGCCAACGTGCCCGTCCTCTCCCGCGTCAGAGTGCCACCGCCTAGGTTCGTCCCCCGAATCCTTCGATGTTGCCGGCCGCCCGTACGCCCGGAGTTCTCCGCCGGCCGCATCCAGCCAGCCGCTAGGAGCACGCGTCGGGTCTCACAGTGGTACCCTCCCGCACAGTCTACTCGGTGCCTATTTTGCAGACCCATGTAAGGAATACTTGATCAGGAAAATGAGTTACTTTTCTGTATTCTTGTCCATGCTCTCCACTACCGTACGATTCCTGCTCTCAAAGGTTGCCCATGTCTAACGGCCATGAAATGGAATGCTAACCTTTTGTAGAGAAACATATTTTGTTACTTTTTTTAGAAATGGAGGCATCGCCCCAGCCTCTGCATCAAATGATGCATACGGCTTATTTTCATTAATAAATTCTGGAATCCAGATCCAAACGTACGAGAGTATCGAATTATTACAAATCACTGATCGCAAAGTGTTGAAATGAAAATGAGCCAGAAGAATAAATTAAGCCTAGCCATCTATTCTTCTAGAATGACGCCACCCATTGTGGGAGAAGATAGCCCGAACGACCGCCATCATTCGAGTACATCCGGAATCCATATGATCCCGCTGGGCTTCCGGAAGTAGGAGAGACCACTGCTGAATCCAGTGGGTAGCCCTGAGCACAACCTGCAAAAAATGAGGAGTTTGTATCTTATTAAAGACGATGTCATTCCTGCAATTCCAGATTGCCCATAAGAAGGCTGAAACACCGATGCGAATTCTAGCCTTAATTTCCTTGTCAACACCATTTAACCATGTTCCAAACAGATTAGACACACTGGTTGGAGGTGTAATGTTAAAAGTAAAATGGATTAGTCTCCAAATATTTTTAACAAAATTACAGGATATAAATAAATGTTCTACAGACTCATCTGTATCGCAAAACACACATTTTTTACAACCTGTCCATCGTCTCTTAATAAGGTTATCTTTGGTTAGCAAAACACGTCTGTTTAAAAACCACAAGAAAATTTTTATCTTCAAAGGAATTCGTAGTTTCCATAAATATTTCCGAAGGAAAATCGTATGACCATTCATATAATCAGCGTACATGGACTTAACCGAGAAAGCTCCATTTGCCGTTAGATTCCATTTAAACGAATCCTCCTCACTTGAGATCGTTACCCCCATGAGGCGTTCAACAAGATGTAGCCACGCTATCCTCTTATCCCCTAAGATAGCTCTACGAAATTGTAAATTTAGTGGCACCGTATTTAAAACTTGTGCCACTAGAACGTTTCTATGTCGCACAATATTATAAAGTGTTGGATATTGGGAGGCTAAGGGAGCATCGCCTAACCAAGTATCCTCCCAAAATCTGGTCCGCAAACCATTTCCTACAACAAAAGTGCCACGAGAGAAAAAGTCCTGCTTAACCCCCATGATACCCTTCCAAAAGGGTGAATCTGTTGGTTTTACTTGGACTTGTGAGAGTGTTTTGCCACCTAAATACTTATTGCACAGAAGTTCATGCCAGACCCCTTCTTCTGTTAGAATCTTAAACAACCATTTAGCAAGTAAACTCTTGTTTTTGGTTTCTAAAACCTCAATTCCAAGCCCTCCCTGTTCTTTAGGTCTACAAATTATATTCCATTTGGTAAGTCTATACTTTCTTTTTTTCTGATCGCTTTGCCAAAAGAAGCGAGACCGATAGAAATCCAATCTTTTCCGTACCCCGATAGGTATTTCAAAGAAAGATAGAAGGAACATCGGTAAACTAGTAAGGACCGAATTGATTAGGACTAAACGATCTCCGTATGAGAGCATCTTCCCAATCCAGGCTCCTAATTTTTTTTCAAATCGGTCTTCTACCATTTTCCATTCCTTGTTTAAAAGCTTTCTATAGTGAATAGGAATACCTAGATATTTAAAAGGTAGCGAGCCGCTCTCACACCCAAAAATATGTTGATATTCAGCTTGCATTTCCTTTGCTTTTCCGAAGCAATATATCTCACTTTTGTGGAAGTTAATTTTAAGACCAGAGAGTTGTTCAAAAAAGGACAGATTAATTTCATGTTCACAGCCTTCGCTAGGTCATGTTCAAGAAATAAGATAGTATCGTCCGCATATTGAAGGATTGATACGCCTCCTTCGACTAAGTGAGGTACCAAACCACCTATCTGACCGTCCTCTTTTGCTCTAGAAATCAAAACAGCCAGCATATCCGCAACAAGGTTAAAAAGTATAGGTGAGAGAGGGTCCCCTTGACGCAATCCTTTGAGGGTTTGAAAATAATGACCGATATCATCATTAACTTTAATCCCAACACTCCCACCTTGAACAAACCTAGCAATCCACTCGCACCATTTTTGTGAGAACCCTTTCATACGTAAGTTTGTTGTAGAAAAGACCATTTAACTTTATCATACGCCTTTTCAAAATCAATTTTAAAAAGCACTCCATCCATTTTCTTCCGCTGAAGCTCATGGATGGTTTCGTGGAGTACGACTACTCCTTCCAGAATATTTCGTCCAGGCATAAAGGCAGATTGGGATGGTCTCACAACCTTGTGAGCTACCGAAGTTACTCTATTTGTGCCTACCTTGGTAAATTTTTGAAACTTACATTTAACAAACAAATTGGCCGATATTGCTCTATTTTGCTTGCATCTTCTTTTTTGGGCAGAAGTGTGATTACCCCGTAGTTTAGTTTATATAAAGGCAACTCCCCTGATTGTAATTGGGCAAATAGTGCCATTAAATCGCTCTTAATGACATCCCAAATTTTTTGATAGAACTCCGCAGGGAACCCGTCTGGTCCTGGCGCTTTATTATGTTCCATTTGGGAGATAGCTTCGAAGACTTCCTTTTCCGTAAAAATGGAAGTCAAAATAGTATTTTCCTCTTCAGAGATTTGAGGCATATCCTCATTTCTCTCCTCCTCCATCGAGAAAAAGTTCGGTGCCGGTGCACCAAATAACTTTTTATAGTATTCCGAGATAAACACTTTCAAGTTTTCTTGCCCAACAATAGTCCCCTCATCTTGTTCAAGTTGGAAAATTCTCTTTTTACGGTGTTTACCATTTGCGATCAAATGGAAATACTTTGTGTTTGCCCCTCCTTCCCTAATATGTCGAACTTTTGCACGTTGAGCCCACTTTGACTCTTCGTCACGTCGCAAATTAGCTAAAAAAGTTTCAGCTTGTTTTTTTGCCTCTACCTCGACCATACTAAGAGGGAACGTTTCAGCTTTGATGTCGAGTTCATCAATAAGAGCTGACAATTTTGCTTTGTTTTTCTTATATTCACCGGCCATATTCTTAGCCCAACCTCGTAAAAATTGTCTAAGATGCCTTATTTTATTCTGCCAAATCTCTATAGGTGTCTTCCCATTACTCACCGATAACCATTCATGTCGCACCAAATCATAGAACCCATCCTGCCGCAACCAGGACAATTCAAAGGAGAAGATGTTCTTATTTCCAACGTGTGCCTGATCCCCAGAGTTTATTATCAAGGGTGTATGATCAGACCCCGTGCGAGTCCGAGCATGCACTGTTACTAGAGGAAATTTTTGCTCCCAGTCAACGCTAGCCAGGAACCTATCTAGTTTCTCATAAGTAGGCACCTCACGTGAGTTAGCCCATGTGTATTGTCTACCCGAGAGTTTTAATTCCCGTAAACTAAGACTCTCAATGATAGCATTAAAAATAAAAGGCCAACGTGCATTAAAATTATCGTTATTCTTCTCCTCTTGGCGTCTAATAATATTGAAGTCCCCGCCTACCAACATAGGTAAGGATTCGTTTTCACAAATTCTTACCAACTCTGCCAAGAAATTAGGTTTATTTGATTCCTGAGCTGCTCCGTAAACAACAACAAGAACCCACATAAAACCATCCTTTTTTGATTTCAGTTGAAGCTTAGTGCAATAGTCTCCTGACACGACGTTCATGACAGCGAGTGTGTTGTTATTAATTGCGACTAAAATCCCTCCAGACCTTCCATGAGGAGGCAAGCAGTACCACGCATAGTCTCTGCCAGCCGCCAAATGACTCAAAAAAGGTACACTAAAATTCGATCTTCCTGTTTCTAAAACAGCAAGAAAATCTAAGTTCTCATCCCTTACTGTTTCGTGAATAGTAAGGTGCTTTGCTGTGTCTCCTAGACCATTACTGTTCCAAATCATTCCTATCATTCTTCTAATTCTTCAAACTTTTAATCCTAGCGCTTCTACGTAGCTTGCTGTTGGTTGTGATCCCACGTTTGCGACCACGTTTAGCTTTAGTTGTGGTGGTAGAAAATCCGCATGATCATCTACCACTTCCTCATTCTCATCAACCAAATCTTCACTTAGATTAGTAGCTCTACGTAACACCAAGCTACTTTCATCCCCTTGTACTTGTTCATTCAAAGTATTTTTTAAATAAGTGATGGATCTATCATATTCTGTTTGTTTTATGCTACTCACCGATGCTACAATTTGTTCTTTATTCTTGCCCAAGGAAACCCCTAAACGATCAGCCCTAGCCAAAATTTCAGAATCCGAAAGATTTAGAATTGAAAGCTTGGAAATTGATTTTGTACCTTTAAAGCATTCTGGATCTTTTCGGTTGGCCACCTTCATCGCCTTCTCCATCGAGTGCATGTCCGCATTGGGCTTCCCACGTAGGCGCTCGCTCGAACGCACCTCTGTGGTAGCAAACGGCATGCCCCCATAGGCGATGATCTCGGCCTCCGTCGGTATGTACCTAGGCATAGCCCCCAGCCCGCCTGGCTGGGTTGCTATACCCGTAACAGCAGCCTCGGTTGCGGTCAACCCGAGGGCACCAACACCCAGAGCAGAGGGGGTAATCTCGCTCCCCATCGCGCTCCCCATTGGAAGAGAAAGTGGCGCAGCCCCCAGCCCGCCTGGCTGAGTTGCTACGTCCGCTGCAGCAGCGTCGGTTTCCTCCATTCCGAAGGTGTCATCATGCATAGAGTAGGGGATCGTCGCACTCCCCATCTGCTTTGCGCTGCTGACAATACTCCGCACTGGAGTTACGAGTCCCGGCGCATCAACACCGCCAATGTTTACATCTTCACTTCTCTCAACCGAAGAAATCTCCACTTCTGCCGGTGCAGAAGAAAGAGCAGTTTCGGTCTGAACCCAGAGTTCCTGTGAAATTCCTACCTCGGCCGTCTCACTAGCAGAGATCAGCTCGACATTCTGGGCTCTTGTGGATTCATCAACATCGCACTGCTGAGGCTGAACCACTCTTTCCCTGCCCTCTTTCTCACGTTGCTGAAACAGCCATTTCTTTGCCTTTTCAATTGAGCTCTTGACCATAGGTGAAAAGATAACCCCGGCGCTAACACTTTTAGAGTGCCCACCTGAATTATCATTGTTAGGAGAAGCCTCTGGGATTTGCGGATCCTCAATACCATCGTGATCCATTGATTCTCCTTCCTTTTCCTGAGTTTTATCCTCTCCACGTTTATCACCCTGCTCGTGTGATCGTCATCACCATTCTCATGTGCCTCTTCCATAACCTCCTCCACTTCCCCAGTCACCGGATTCTCGACTTGAAAAGTCAGAGTATAGAATTTTCCTTTGATAAGCATCGGCCAAGACTTGAGGATTTGTGTGTAGTCTAAACACCCAATCAAGATACGTGCAATCCCATGCTGCCTAGTAAATTGCATGTCCACTTTCAGAGTCTTCCCAAACAAATACCCAATAGACCAGATAGCCAGAAAATCTCCAAGCTCCACATCTGGTATTCCCGAAACCCTAATCCACACCTCCGGTAGGTCACATATGGGTTCACTTCTTGCTGCCCATTTATCCACCGTGATCTCAATTAGTGTGTTGGGAACTTTGAACGAACCAAAATTCCTCAACCTATCAAGCTCAGCTCTTGTAGGAAACATAGTTCTGAAAACGTTGTGACCAACCTGCGTAACATCCCATTGGAAAGAATCCGCCGGTACTACACGACGCAGCTGAGCAACTATATCCGACACAGTTAGTTCACCCCCTGTTACCGTGAGCATACTTAGACGGCTACTGTCCGTCTTCGGCTTGTACGTCGCAGTGCACAGAAGCTCAAAAAACATCAGATTATCGGAGGCAATACCGTACATCAACAATGGCTGCTTGGGAACATCCTCTAATGGGCACTTCTCTTCACCAGCATGCACTGATGCTTCGCATATATTACATAAAATAGCCTTGCAAGCAGCACTTAGATGTCCTTTAACTCCACACCGAAAACATCTAGGCTGGTCATTCTTTTTTTGTTTACTTGCGCCCACGTTGTCATTCTCCTCCATCAGTTCTTTTCCATTGTTCGTCACAGAATTTTGCGTGGCTATCATGGCTTGACCATCCGCATTAGACACACCTGCAACTAGATTGTCTGTGCCCGTAGTCGCAACCGGGGACACACCCGTAGGTACAGCCGAAGCTGTGTTAGCTTGGCTTAAAGCCGCTGCCACCTGCCTAACCACCGCCGCCACAGCTTCCTCCGAGAGATTATATTGAGTCTGATTATTGTTTGCAGTTCGTGGCCAGGTCATCCTGCCATTACCTCTTCCCCGATATCCCCCAGCTCGTCCACCTCTCATCTCATCGTACCTCTGCCGGTATCTAGCAGATCCATCAGCCCCATTGTAGTTGTCTCGACGAGCAGCATTGTTGAACCCCGTTCCCGCATTGAAACTGAGATTCTGTGCCTGAAAACGAGCTTCGTTGTTGAACTGATCCGCCTGAAAACCATTGCCCTCGTTCCTCTGCCCAGCAGTTCCGCTAGGTCCGCCGTGTTCGAAGTTTGCCCCCCGAAAGGAGCATAACCCTGCGGTGCCGCTGCACCACGACAGCAGTTCCACTAGGTCCACCATGAGCGAAGTTTGCTCCGCCGAAAGGAGCATATCCTTGCGGTGCCGCTGCACCACGACCAGACTGAGCAGTACCACGTACTCCAGCTTGAGCAGCACCAAAGCCTTGGCCCGTGACCAAGCCACGTCCAAGGTTTGCCCGGGCGCCTCCACCAAGAGGAGGCCCAACGCCGCGACCCGCAGGTGGCGCACCACCACGGCCGAGATCGCCAAGCGGTGGCGCATTGCCGCGTCCGCCACGGCCAGCATCACCGCGTCCTCGTCCATCTCCAGCACGGCCTCCCCCACGGTTCGCCATCTGCGTGGCCTCAGAACGCCAGCACAGTCTCGGAACTAGGGGCGCCGCGATAGGAATACGCCGCCTCGAAAACCCTAAGGATGGGCGAGCACCACCCCCTGGGTAAAGTTGAGTCACAATTGATCGTAACCCTAGGCCCGCATGACCTCAGGGCTACGAAAATTATTTTTTGATGAGGCAACTTTCTTTCGGCCCAGATGTCCAATGCAGATAGATCGAACCACGTTTGGTTGCCTATTGCCCAGATTGCCAGATCGAACCACGTTTGGTTTCAACTTTGAAAAACCCGATCCAGTATTACCGTTCGATCTTACCGAAACCGTCGATGTCCCCTCCGATGTGTTTGAATGTCTCCTTCTTCCTGTGACTGTGATCCATTGATCCGCCCGAGATCCATCATCGACGAACATCGAAGGTGGGAAAACAGGGATCTTTAGCCTTCGTACCACTCGCTGGATCATCGTCGCGCGACCTGCATCCAGATTAGCAGGAGAACAAAACAACGATTTGCATGCATACCTGCGCGCTTCCATCTTCTTCTGCCTTTTGATCTCGCGAGACGATGATTGTTGAATCAACGAATCCTTCTCCGGCGATGGCGTACGGCAGACGTACCGTAGCGAGTCCGCCGAGTCCTCCCGGAGCAGCATCGTCTTCCTCGTCGTCGGCGAGCAGCGCCCAGAATCGCCCGCCGATCGCCCCCTACGGCTCTCCGTGAGATGCGGAGCTCATCGTCTCCGCGTGTCTCTTTCGCTTTTCTCAGAGGCTCGATAGTGTTCTCGGTCCTTCACTTTCTCGCAAATGATCTCCATTGCATGTACTAATGTTTTCAGCTGTTGAGGAGACCTGCCATCACGCGAATGAGAGACGGCAAATATTAACAAGCATGTCTCATAACCTGCCCTGTCCAGAAACTTCTTCCACGACACCAACTTCTTTCTCCTTGACAACTCAGCTATGTGCCGCTCCCTTGGTTGATAGTGTGTAAAAGGAAATCATTGTTGTAGGTTTGCAGCCTTTACCTCTGGCCAGCGACAGGCATGACTTCGACTTTCGTCGGTACATCGCCTCCCCAGCTCCAGGAGCGCTGGGGAACGTCCAAGCTTTGCCTCCTATCGCGCCTGGCCATGAGCGGCTCCAGGTGGATGGTTCTCCTTTGTAGGTTGTAGCTCCATGCTTTTTGTATATACACAGTGTAGTTTTAGTGCATCGATTTTCCCCAATGGAATTTTGCATCAACTTTGCTTTAGAAACGGCTGTATGCTGATGATAAGGTAGCTGATGTGAATAGAGATTCTTTTGAATTAAAGGCGATTTTGAATTAAAGGCGATCTCATGGCGACGCGAGGCGACTCCGGCGGGATCCTCCTGCTAGCCTAGCTCTGGCCGGCCATCCTGCCTCCCCGGGGCCATGCCTGCGGCGGGGGTCTCGGAGTCCATCTGCGGGCGGCGCTGGGCGGACGTGGCTGACGAGGTTGAGGAGGAGGAGGCGGAACGGCGGGATCTGGAGCGGCGGTGCTCCTCTCCGGCGCTGCCCACTCTTGGCGACTTCCTGGCGATAGCAAGATGCTCGCCGGCCCGAAGACGCTCGCCGGCGCTTCATCGCGGCTCCCCGGCGCTCCGGCCATCCTCGCGAAGGAAGGCGCCCGATATGTCGCTCGTTGCCAGCGGGTCTCGTGAGGGACCTGCTCGTGCTGGGCTGGTGGGGGCGGCGGCCGCAGAGAGGAGCTCTGTGGCGGCTCCCCAGCCGGACCCGGCGCAGGCGACCGGCGGCGTGGCGGCGCGTCCCGCAGAGCCGAGGATGGAGATGACGGAACGTGGGCTCGGGTCGTTGTTGGGCCCTCGACCCAGTGCAGGGATTCTTGGCCCAAGGCCAGTGTTGGCCTGGCGGAGCCAGGACGCCAGGGCGGGCCGTGGCCAGCCTGTTGGGCCGTCGCAGCCCATCGGGCCAGCTGCGGCCTGGCTCTGGATACACAAAGGGGCGCTGGACCTAACCCTAGCCAGCGCCGCCTCCCCCGCAGCAGGTCGCGAAGCACGGCCACTCCGCCCGACGCATCCGCCTCGCCAAGCCGCCGCCGCCCCTCGACCGGTCCTTCGTCGCCGCCGTCATGAAGCGGCGCCGGAGCCCTTCCCCCCGCCGCCGGGATGCTCGCGCGCCGCCTCCAACCCGTGCGACCTCTCCGTCCCGAGCTCGTGCGGCTTCCCCTTCCCGCGCTCGTCCGTCCCCGCCCGCGCCCCGGTCGAGGCTACCGGCCGCCGCCGCGGAGGACTCCACCCCGCCGCTCCCCAGCTCGGGCTGCCGTGGCGCGCCTCCTGGCCGTAGCCCGCGCAGGCAGCGGTCTCCCCCCCCCCCCCCCCGCCGGGGTGCCTCTCCTGATGGGCAACGCAGAGAGAGGCCTTGCGGGCGGAGCTGGGGAATCACCAGCGCTACGGTGGTCGTGCTCAGGGGGTGGAGGGGTCTTGGCGCACGGACAGGGGCCGTTCTCCACCCGCCGGGAGCAGGCCGTCCCCCCTCAGCCAGGTCCGGCTCAAGTCGCAGCCAAGAAGAAGAAAAAGAGTAAGAAGAAGAAGAGGACAGTGACAGGAGCCGCAGCAGCAGGGACTCCGGCAGCGGGCAGTGGGCGTCCTAGGCCGTCCGTGCTCGAGTTCTACGGGCATGGCATTGATGGCGGCTTCTACTACGTCGACACCGGTGGCATCAAGCTGGCCGCGCCGGCTCACTTGGCGTTGGTGACTGTGCTTCCGGAGCAGAACGTGGAGCCTTCGGTGGTGATCTCGGCGGAGACCATTCGCTCCGAGCTTGAGGTCTTGGACAGTGGGTGGGCTTGGGTGGTGAGGGAGCGCTCCCCGACCGAGTTTTCGGTGGCGTTCCCCACTGCTGAGCTGCTCGCCCACGTGTCTTGGAGCGCTACCATCACTCTGCCGCGGCGCAACATTCGTGTCTCCATCACGCCCTCCGCCACCGACCCGGATGCGCCGCCGCCCCTTGCGGAGGCGTGGATCCGGATCCACGGGATCCCTGCTGAGCTGCGGAAGGAGGTGGACTACGTCGCGTTGATCTCCCAGGCCGTCGGTCGTTTTGAGGAGGTGGACGTGAGCTCCCTGCCAGGGGACGGCCCTGTTCGGATCCGGGTCAAGGCCCCGGACCCGAGCAAGCTCAACATCACCTGCCCACCTTCTACTTCGACGGAGTCGGCAGGACGTTGGTGGTCGAGCTGGAGTCCGAGGTGGACCGCCCGCGGTCCACTTCCCCTCTGGCCACTCACTCGCCGTCCCCGCACCGCCCTTCCGACGGCGGGGAGGGAGGTTCTTCGGAGGACGACCCGTCTGACGGTGACGTTCCCCACGCCACGGACACGCACCCCTCCTGCGACTTCAGCTGCGCCTACTTCAGTGCCACCGCCCGCAGGGGTGGCATCTCTTGCAGGCTCCCAGGTTCAGGCATCTTCGCTTGGACTGTCCGACGTCCGCCAGGCTCCTTCACTGCCTTTGGATTCCCGCTCTCACAGTACGGTTCCAACCTGTGTGAGGGGCCGGGGTCCATGGACATCTCCGGCCTCGTCTCGTCTGCCTTGGAGCTCCAGCCCTCCCCTCAGGCGGAGGTGGAGGAGTCCGACGACGCGCCGAGTGTGGGGATGGAGGTCATGGCCCCTGACACTCCGCGCTCCCCGGGTGCGGTCTGGTACACCCGCTCCCCGGGCACCCCGGCAGCTCCGGTCCTGGAGCCGGTCACGGTCTTCCCCGACACTCCTGTGACTGGCACCAGGGGGCGCCCCAGGCGCCATCGGTCTTCCCCTCCCGCCCCTGACACTCGTCGCCACAGCGCGCGCTTGGCGAGGGCTAGGACTGGAGGAGAGGCGGTGGAGCCTACTGTCGCGATGGTGGCGTCTCGCCGTCGCGAGGCACTTGACTGTGGGATTGGTACGTCTCGCCCTACGCCTACCCCTACTCCTCCCCCTCCCTCCCTCCTTCTGGTTCCCGTTTCTCGGTTCTCGACTCTGTTCCACTAGGCCATCTTGCTCAAGTTGCAGGGGACTGTGACATTATTTTCCGTGGAGAGCGAGGGCCTCGCCTTGAGCAGATTGCGGCCATCAAGGCTAAGGAGGTCTATGAGGGGGCCCTAGCGGCAGCTCGTGCTCAAGCGGAGCATGAGCGGCAGGGGCCCCCGGCTCCCGCTGGACCTGTGCAGGAGGCACAAGGGTCCGGCAGTGGAGCCCCTCCTAGGCCTGATGATACCACGATTGCTGTGCCTCCTCCCAGACCGGGAAGAGGCGCGGGAGGCCCCCGAAGTCAGCGTCCCGGCCCTCGACCTCTAGTAGGGCCCAATCGGTCCCCCTAAGGGGACCAACCCCGACATGGTTCCTCAATGAATGTCCTCACATTTATTTGGAACATGAGGGGGTTTGGGCAGGAGGGCCGACGCCGCCAGTTGATCAACTATCTGAGAGACGAAGATGTGGACATTGTGGGTTTGCAGGAGACGATTCGCCAGGATTTCTCGATCTCAGAGCTAGAGAGCCTAAGCCGTCACAAGTTCTCGTGGCATTGGCTCCCGGCGACGGGACACTCAGGGGGCATCCTCCTTGGTGCCAAGGAGGATACCTTTGAGATTGAGGATATGGACCGCGGGGAGTTCTTTGTGAGCATGTTGCTCACCCATAGACGATCGAACCTCCGCTGGGAGGTGATTATTGTCTATGGCCCCGCGGATCACCGGAGGTCCGCTGAATTCTTAGCTGAGCTCAAGGCAAAGGTGGAGCGATGCCCTACCCCTGTGGTGGTGGCAGGCGATTTTAATCTCATTCGCTCCCCTGATGACAAGAGCTCGGATAATGTGGACCTCCCTAGGATGCGTATGTTCAACGACTGGATTGCTGACTGGCTCTGAGGGAGATCACTCGAGTTGGGGCACGTTATACGTGGTCCAACAACCAGGCCGTCCCGATCCGGAGTGTGCTTGACCGGGTATTAGTGTCGGTGGAATGGGAAGTTGCCTTTCCTCTGTGCTCGCTTCGTGCGGTTACTAGGATTGGCTCAGACCATTCCCCCCTCCTCCTCTCGTCTGGAGGGGGGCCCCGCCGAGGTCGAACCGCTTCCACTTTGAGGAGTTCTGGCTTGGTCAGCCGGGATTTGTGGAAGCGGTTCGCCAAAAGTGGGACTTGGCGGTCGCGACTCCCCCCCGCGCCTATAATGCGGTTGACATTTGGCACCACTGTGCTAAGGTCGTGCGCCAATTTATGCGGGGGTGGGGCGCGAATTTAGGCGCGGAGGTGCGTAAGAATAAGGCGGACATCCTCGCCCAGATTCAGACGCTTGATATGGCGGCTGACTCGACAGGCTTGTCCGCGGATGGATGGTTGGAGCGGTATGCTTTGGAGAACTCCTTGATGGAGATCTACAAAGGCGAGGAGATATTCTGGCGACAGCGTAGTCGCCAGAATTGGATTCTTCGTGGAGATGCTAATACAGCATACTTCCATGCCATTGCTAATGGTCGCCGCCGTAGGTGCTCTATCCCTTGCTTATGGGCGGATGGCCTCCTATTAGAGGAGGCCCAGGACCTTTCCGACCATATATACTCCTTCTATAAGGAGTTATTTACGGAGGGTCCCCGCACGGGAGTGGCTTTGGCCGCGCACTTCTGGCCCTTAGGGGCCTTAGTCTCGGATGACGAGAATAGGGAGCTTACTCTCCCATTCAGTCCCGAGGAGGTGCGCCGGGCCATTATGGGGATGAAAACCAATTCGGCCCCAGGGCCGGATGGTCTCCCTGTATCCTTCTTCCAGAAGTTCTGGGGTATATTGAGGCGGTGATTATGCCGATGTTCCAGGAGTTCTATACTGGGACACTGGTTATGTCCCGCCTTAATTTTGGGGTGATTACCCTAATTCCTAAAGTTGTAGGGGCCACGGATGTTCGTCAGTTTAGGCCGATCACGGTGATCAATGTCATCATGCGTCTGCTCGCCAAAGTGTGTGCAACACGCTTGGCGCCAGTTGTGGAGCGCCTGGCTCACCCACATCAGTTCGCCTTTCTCAAGGGACGATTTATCCATGATGGGATTCTGGCTCTTCATGAGGTTGTTCATGAAGTCAAGACGAGACACCTTAAAGGTGTCTTTCTTAAGCTAGATTTCCAGAAGGCATATGATCGTTTGGACTGGGCTTTTCTACGCCAGGTCCTCGAGCGTCGTGGGTTTGACGAGCGCTTCATATCGTGGATTATGCAGATCGTCATGTCCGGGAACACGGCCATAAACATTAATGGAGACATTGGCCCTTACTTTAGGTCTTCGCGTGGGGTGAGGCAAGGGGATCCAATTTCCCCCCTTCTTTTTGACCTCGCTGGTGACGCCCTGGCGGCCATCTTGGACAAAGCCAAGACGGCCGGTCACATCTCTGGTGTGGTAGGGCACCTTATTCCTGGGGTGGGATCACCCACCTCCATATGCGGACGATACCATGATCATGGTGGAGGGTTCGGAGCTTGACATTATTAATCTCAAGTTCCTTCTCCTCTGCTTTGA
Organism: Poa pratensis; assembly: GCA_947311845.1. Taxonomy (NCBI): domain Eukaryota; kingdom Viridiplantae; phylum Streptophyta; class Magnoliopsida; order Poales; family Poaceae; genus Poa; species Poa pratensis. Next base: position 12,410,823 of record CAMZMU010000111.1, read on the forward strand.
GGCCATGTCGGGCCTCAAGATTAACTTCGACAAGAGCGAAGTCATGATCATGGGATACTCCCCTGATGAGCGACAGCGGATAGCGGACAAACTAAATTGCAAGTTGTCTACCTTCCCTGTTACTTACCTGGGGACGCCCATTAGTGATTCTAGGATCCTTATTAAGGACCTAGAACCGGTCACCCAGCGTGTCAAAGCCAAGGCGGAGCCTTGGCAAGGGCGGTTCACCTCTAAGGCGAGCAAGACTGTCCTGATTGACGCCTGTCTCTCTAGTCTACCTATGTTCCTGATGGGAGTTTATATACTCCCAGAAGGCACGCACGTCTCATTTGACAGGGATCTCTCACGCTTCTTCTGGCAGGGGCCAATGGGCGTCAGAAGTACCACATGGTCAAATGGGCGGATGTGTGCACCCCCAAAGACATGGGGGGCATTGGTATCATTTCCTCCCGTAAGATGAACGTTGCGCTCATGCTACGATGGGTATGGCGGATACTTAGAGAGGAGGGGGGACTATGGCTGCAGTTAATCAAAGCGAAATATCTGCAGGGTCGCCCCCTCTTCTTGTGACCGCCAGGATGGATCCCAATTTTGGCGATCTATCCAATCCATCAAGCATGAGATTAGGAAGGGTGTCCGCTTCTCCATTGGTAATGGAGAGGACACCCTCTTTTGGCTGGACCCTGGCTCGATGGGAGCCCGCTACAGCATAGGTTCCCTGCTCTTTTTGCTATCTGCGCGGACCCGATGCAGCTTGTGGCTTCGGCAATACCCAATGGGACTTGGAACATCTCGTTCCGACGAACATTCGGTATTGCCGAGGCTGCAGCTTGGACGGAGTTACGGAGTTTGCTTCCTGAGTCGCTGCCAGGCGGTCGTGACCTCGTGTCATGGCACCTGACACCGTCTGGGACGTTCTCTGTAAAGTCGGCGTATCGGAGTCTCTTTAGTACCCCAGTTAGAGCTTGGACCTCTCCACTCTGGAAGTCCCCCATACCGTTAAAAATCAAAATCTTCGTGTGGCAGCTTCTTAGGAACCGCCTCCCTCAGGGGTGGAGGTTCGCAAGCGACAGGGGCCGGGTGATGGGCTCTGCCCCATGTGTGGGATCCCCGAGACGGGAACCCATATCCTTTTCACCTGCCCCGCTGCCAGGTTTCTATGGAACTTCGTCCACGAGGCGCTGGGGCCTGCTTGGCAGGCCTCAGACCTTGGCGAGTTCCTAGAAATCCAGGCGAACCGTACCGGGGAGAGGCGACGCCTCTTCTGGTTGGTGTTTGCCGCGTTGATGTGGACCTTGTGGACGATTCGCAATAAGATGGTGATCGAGCGGATTTTTCTCCGACGTGCTTCTGACTCGATGTTTAAACTTCTGGCTTTCTTGCAGCAGTGGCACCCGTTGTCTAGGCAGCGGGACAGGGGGCAGCTGGACGCCATGATCACTAGACTTGTGGAGACCGCTCGGCGCATCTCCTCGTCTTCTTCCAGCTAGCGCCGGAGGGGCTTAGTTTTTTGTGTTCGCTCTCTTCTGTCTTTCTTGATGTATCTCTCACACCCCCCCCCCCCCCCCACCCACCCCCCTCCACTTCTTTCTTGCTTTTTTCATGTGGGCTTACTTGTGCTGCGCCCCCAGCAAGCGGCATTTCCGCTCTTATGTTTGTAACTGTGTATGGACTTGCTTGGCATGTTGCTTTATTTATAAAGCGGGGCGAAAGCCTGTTTCGAGGTAGCTGATGTCTGCTGGTGGTCTAATTAGAAATTAATCTTACATAGTCAGTTCGGTCAAAAAATACAAATTTGCTTTCCTTTGCAGCCACTCCATTGCAATATGAAAAGCTTTTTTTGTAGTCCTAAAGATGTTGTTAATATATGCTTAATACATTATTCTATTGTTAATGCTTATGAAGCGGGTATTTGATTGGAGCAATGCGTGTACTCACAGGAACATTATTCACTGAGTGGAGAGGAGACTGTAGTATTCTTGGTTATCCAGCTGGGACGCACAAGTACAATAGCGAGTAAGTTTAATTGATTGATTGCAATGCTGGAGCCACTTGATTTAAGAAAGCTACTCTATCAGCAAATTTGAGATATTGGGCTCTACCATGGAAACCATCTATGAATTATGCATGTTTTGCTTCATACATTGTGTATTTTCCACATCTTGAACCTTGTGATTTGTATGTTTAATCACTTCATTTCCTATATGCATATTAATCAGTAATGTCACCTAATGATTGGTGTGGCAACAAATATATTTGGTACTTTACCCCTTTTTGTTTGGAAATGATCTTTATAAGAAAGTGTGCATGACTAATCTTGCTGGGACAGAAGTTAGTTGCTTATATAATTCTATCATATGCCTGGAAAATCTCGAGTTCAGATATTGATGTGCAGATATGAAATTGAGGAGAAGGTAACCCAATTATTTCTTCATATTATCGTATACTTTAATACTGACCTCTGGCATCCTCTTTTTTGCAATGTTAACCATTCTTTTTTCTTCCATTTCTGTAGCATATAATTATATATGCATGTCAAACGTGATCTGTTTGAAAGATGATTAAGAGTAGCATATTCCAGTATACCTATCTTAATTGACATTTGAACAAATTATCATGGTAATAACTAAGAGGCGAATGCAGATATATTTAGTTTTTTTTTTGGAATAAGTACACATGTAATTTAACTATCCAGGTGCCATCAAATTCTTGAAGTATATACTGATATATTGCCGCAACGAGTGCCTTTTTGGCTATAAGTTTGGGTTGTTGGCAGTGACAGCGCTAGAAGGTACTTGTTACTTTGTTAGCCTCTTAAACTTCACCTTATCTGATTTATGCATCTGTGTATATTATTTATTTTAACTGTGCTCTCGAAAATATTTTTGCATAGTAGTTCTACATACTATCTGGTACCATGAAAGGAACAGTTGCCCACTTAATATTTGCCAGATTAGACTTTCAAAAGGTTGTACTTTAAGATCTTGAAAAGAGTAGCTGTATGAAGGTGAATAAAGCATCAAAGTTGATACAAAATGATTTTTATGGTGCTCAATCCCTTAAAATAATCAGTTGACATAGCATAATTAAAAGGATGGAAATGTCTCATTTGTGCAAAAATAAGGTGATGCGAAGTGTTCACGTTTAACTCCATATCTTGGGACTTCAGTATCCACTTTTGTTTGGAATTGCTCTTTACAGATGGATACACATGACTTATTCTCGATACTCAGTATTTCATAAGATGAGCATTCCCTGCTTGTGCCTCTCAATAGAAATTGTTCTGATGGGCAGTATCTTTTTTGGGACAGAATTGCGCTTTTTTTCAACTCTTCGGTTTCCAGTGGCACTGCATGTATGATTGTGTAGATGTGTCCTTAAGTTATTGTTAGATGGTGCATGTCGTGTATGCTCCTGCACTTGCTTTACTAGACTTGGCACATCATATTTATGCGCAATGAATCTTTAGTGATCAGAGATGTCTCAGTTAAGTCCTTTTTCTGTACCACAAATAGTCGATGTGTAAGCTTCTAGGTTGTAACCACGTTGTTGTTTAAAGACCAGGGAGTGCAGCAGTTTTCTTGGGAAATATTTCTATTTTTTGTTTATGTGTTGATACAGTTTATCCTATATGGTGTGGTTATGCTCAAAGGAAGACTCGGGGCGTTGTTGGAGTTTGGTGACTACAAAGTACAATGCGGCGCTTGTTGAGTGCGGCGATCAAGAAGCACAATGACGGCACAATGGTGGAAGTGGTGAATCTTGTGGGCTGGTGAGGAAGAAGGGGTGACAAATGCATCATTGTCATGCCTTTACGATTATTTGTTTTCTGTGCGAGTGTGTATATGAGTTGGAGGGATTAGTTATAGATAGAGATAAGTAACCCAAACTATGTTCTTCCTCCGGCCCGGATGATATTGCCATTGAAATATAAGAATGTTTGTGTGACCGGAGAAAAAACATGAGGACCATGATATACTCACGGACATTCAGCTAAAATAAGTATTGTCACTACTGGGAAAGCAGCTATCAGTGGCGCACCAAATTAGAATTCTGTGGCGCACTCTCAGAATTGCTGGGTGCGTCACAGAATCCTCGCCACTAATTTTTTTTCTGTGGCGCACGCCTGGTGCGCCACAGAAACCACATTTCTGTGGCGCACCTGCCTGGTGCGCCACAGAACTCTGAAAAAATTCAAAAACTGCAAAAAAAATTAAAAAGTTTCAAAAAAAATCAGAAAAATCAAAATATGAAATAATATGAAAAATCCTAATTATTGGAATTATTTTCAGATTTTTTGAATTTTTTGAACTGATACCTTCCCACTAGGTCACCCATCCTTAAATTGCTTCAACCCTAGCACGCTTAACTTCTAAGTTCCACCCACTTCACCTACCCTTGTGCTACTCAAGTTCTTATTGATATATATATCATATGTATCCTCTTAAGTCTTGTATGTGTATATGTTATGTATATGTTATAAACGTGTGTTTTTAAATTTCAGATTTTTCAAAAACTTCTAAACTTTCAAAAGGAGATTCAAAAGTTTCAAAAGATCCAAAAAATTCAAAAAACTTAAAAAAAATCCAAAATATCCAAAAAAAATCAAAAAAATTCAAAAAATCTAAAAAATCCAAAAAATAAAAAAGTCAAGAAAAGTCAACCATCTTCTTTGTTATACATTTCTGTGTCTTTTTTTTGGAAATTTTGAATTTTTTATTTTTTTGAATTTTTTTTATTTTGCTGCGAAAAATCGTCTGTTTGAAATAACTTTTTTTCTTTTGGAATTTGAGCAATCTGTGAACTGCTGACCGGGTAAACCCTGGTGGATTCGAACTCGGATTTTTCTCACCCTGGTATTCGAACCCTGGTGCAAAAGTTATGGCCGTTACAAGATTTCTTTTTCATTTGTTGCAGAAAAGGTCAAAATTCATATTTCAAAATTTCTATACCTACTAGACAATCATACCTAACTACATGTCAAAGGATTTTATTTATTGAATTTTTTATCATTTTCTTTTACTTCCTGCAAGAAAAAAAAGGCGATCCACGGGGGGGGGGGGGGGGGGGATTTGAAAAAAATGAATGTCACGCGCGCCACAGAATGTCAACTTTCTGTGGCGCACGTGCCAGGTGCGCCACAGAATTATTTTTTTCAAATTTTAACTCGCCCCCCGGATAACTTTCTGTGGCGCACATGGCCAGGTGCGCCACTTTCTCACATTTCTGTGGCGCACATGGCCAGGTGCGCCACAGAAATATGCACCAAGCCTGGTGCGACACAGAAATATATTTCTGTGGCGCACCAATTAAGGGTGCGCCACAGAATGTAACCTACCTATAAGGGTTTTCCCAGTAGTGTGTCCTCTAGGCTCGATAATATTAGGATTGAAATATTATAATGTTTTTATGTTTACATGTGTGATGGAGAAAAAAAAAGTGTCTCCCGTTGCAACGCACGGGCAATTAACTAGTGAGTAATAAAATGGGATGGTGCTGAGCGTCCACCGAGGGATTTTAGGCAAAAATCCCACACCTCCCCCCGACTGACACGTGTCCACGCACCCTTTCGATCCGGGCCACACATGGCTTTGTTTACCGTCTCTGCCCGCAAGAACATAAAACCGCGGAAAAACTCCCACGCCACATCATCACACTTTGCTCAAATCAGGCCCTGGCCAGAGACAGGCAGTCAGGTGCAGGTCCTCGCCGAGACATGCAGTCGCTGGAGAAACCGTTGCGGGGAATCGCCGATGCAACATCCCTCCTCGCGATGTGCATCCAGCATCCCTCCTCGGTCGCAGCAGCGCCGCCTCCAACCACGACCGCTAGCACCACCACAAACCACTTGTAGCAGTGCCGCTCGAGTCTGGCTGCTTGCAGCAACGTCGCCCAACATTGGTAGCAACGCTGCATCCACCGTCGATTGCCCCTGAGAGCACCACCACTGACCTATTGCAGCAGCGCCGCCCAACGCCGGTAGCACCACCCCATGCCGTCGGTAGCACCACCACTGGCCTCTTGCAGCAACGCCGCCCAACGTCGGTACTCGGTACCAAATCTACATGCCGCCGGTAGCACCACCGATTGCCCCTGAGAGCACCGTTGCCCCATGATTGATAGCAACACGGCCCACCGCTAGTGGCACCGTCGATTGCATCAGGGAGCACCACTGCCTCCCGCTTCCAGGAACCCCGGCCATCGTCCTCGCAGCTCCCGTTGCAACACACACTAGTGCGCCGGTCGAATTTGCTACAGGAGCAGGGGAGGCAGAAGGAGCAGCGCGGGGCGGCGCTTGGTACTAACGAAGGTAGATGAAGGAGAAGGAGCAGCGCGGGGGCGACGCGTAGTGCTGGCGGAGGTAGACGAAGGAGAGGAAGGAGAAGGAGCTGTGCGGGAGCCCACGCGCGGTGTTACTGGGGTGCTGGAGGTAGCGAAAGAGAAGGAAACGAGATTTGGGAAAAAATCTATAGCGATGTGGAAGGATATGACCGGCGGGCGAGGGTCGCGTGGGCCTACCAGGGACACGCGTCGCACGATGGAAGAGGAGGACGCGAGATGTTCCATCCTCCGGGGGACAAACAACGTTTCCCAACGTTAATCTCCCCCATATTTTCATGATGGGCCCTCCACCCCCTACAACTAAACGTTGCCATCTCATTCAGTAAGTTAAATTCCATAAGATCCTCCTCTAGGTGTAGTTGCATGCACCATAAGATTGCCAACCCTCTTTAGATATGTTGTTCATGAGTGCATTGTTTGTCATGCTTACTTTTTGAAAATAAGACAAAAATACCATTTTAATTGAGTAATAAGAAGAGAGTTGGCCGATTAATTAGCGGCATGACAATATTGGTGTATTTGTATCGGGTTTTTTCGTCATGTTTATTAAGTGTTTGTTTGCATTGTATACACAAAGCTTTTAGTATTTTATCACGCGTGTGCTCCCTCTTTGCCTGTTCGCCGAGATCTAAGGTGACCGAAGAAGTGTACTTTTAAAAATACATGCTCTATATCATATTTTTTGAAAACTCAAAAAATAGCCGACACCCCATTCAACATGACACACTTCCAAGTTTCCGAAAATGTGGAATAAATCTTGGACATTGGTTATGTTTTTTCCCGTGCATCCATAAATTTGTATCCAATTTTTTTACAATATGTGGCCTGCACAAAAAAAAATGATGTCGAATAGTTCATGATACTATTCACTTGTGTCTTCTCTTTTTTGCACATGACATATATGGTCATATTTTGGGATGAAAATTTGTGTATGCAAGAGAAGCAACATAACCAATGTCCATAATTTATTTCAATTTTTTGAAAACTATAAAATAGCCCATCTGATAATAGGGTGTGGGTGCAACTAAATTGCGGTATATTCATTCTTAAGTAAGGAAGATAGATATGCTGCAACTAAAATCTCTGCATCAGTGGAATGCTACTTGGGCCGATACACTCACTTAGCCTATGTTTGTTTCTAGAGTTTTTTTTAGCAATTGGTGGGGATTATCCGGTCAAACCCCCAAATCCCCACATATACCAAAACATCATTTGTTTCTAGAGTATTGGACAGGTTTTATCCCCACCTTTCCCCACAAATCCCAAAACTCTAGTTTATTTTTCTCAATCCTCTAGGGGATTCAATACACTACCCCTACCTAGTGGATTATCCCCACCAATCCCTAGCGGATTGGGTGAAGTTTGGAGTTTCACCCAATACACTAGAGGATTATCCCCACCAATTCCTAAAAAAACTCTAGAAACAAACATAGCCTTACTGGGAGACTAAAATCCCATCTCGGACCAAAACCAAACTTCACCCAATACACTAGATGATTATCTCCACCAATCCTAAAAAAACTCTAGAAACAAACATAGCCCTACTGGGAGACTAAAATCCCATCTCGGACCAAAACGTTCTCTGCCCTAGGTCATGGGCCACTGAAGCCAGCCCAAGATGTGCACGTATCTGGACGGCCATCTCCTTCCGTTCCGCCTCCCACCTTTGCACTTGCCCTCTCCACTCGTCCACTCGCCACAGCCCCACGTTCTCCGACGCCGCACCGTTCCCCGGAGAGCCCAACCCCTCCACCCGCGCGCACGAGCGCCTCTTTCCCGCCGCCGCATGGCGCGCGCGCCCCGGCGAGTTTAGGAAAGCTCTCCTACTCCTCCACCGCGCTAGTTCCTCGATCCTCAACCCCTAGCACACCGCCGCCGGAACACCGGATAGCGGATACATCGGCGGCTTCTCAGTCAAACTTCGCGCAGCTGCTCTCCCTTGCGTCTCCTCTCTTCTCCGGTTCTCCCCGCCGCACCACTACCAGGCACCGGGTCTTTCATCCCCTCTCGAGACGCCCTCTAGAATTTAATGGTATCCCTCTTCGTGCCTGACGAACTGGGCGCTGCGGCGGGATACGAAGGGTATCTCCTGGACGGCCGCTCCAATGATCGCCTCCTCCTCTGCGCAATCATGGCTTAAGGTACTCTGCTCCGGACTCTTCGCTTGTTAACTTGATTAAACCGAACCCCTTGCCCCCTTCATTGCCTGAAGTGAGTCCGCTCCTCTCCCCTCCATTTCAGGATTGCAGTGAGAATCATCTAGCTAGCGCGATCTCTTTGGATTTTCGGAGGGGGCGCTCTAAAATGGTCTGTTCCAGAATGAGGTATTGTTTTGCAGAGATTTTACTGTTAATTGCCTCTCTATCTATCTTCTATGCTAATGTGTGTCCGCGCATGACTAGGGAGTAGCGACTGACATTGGGAAAATCAACTGAATTTGTTTGGGTTACAGGTTTAGGAATGCTCTTGGTTCTAGGCTCTTCCGGTGGTGTTCACGTGACAAACACACGTCCGTGCAGAAGCTGTTGCAGGTGGATGGGGTGGAAGAGAGATCAAAGCTCCTGAACAAAGTATGCAAGTTGATGACATTTGTTTGTTTTAACTTCCGGTTTTTCCCTGCATCAGTATTGAGTTTGGTTTTGTCTATTTCATCTCTGTACACATTATGGTCCTGGTATAATTGTTTCTCTTTTCCAAGTTCTCTAACTAATACGTAGTTGCATGTTTCCCATTGTTTTGTTTATGGTAACTGTGTTCAAATGCCAACATACATAGACTTGCAGATGCTGCATATAGCTTTTGATGATCGAAATTGGTTCCTTTATATGCATGGAGTATGCTAACTAGAGATCATATCCATATAATATGAATTCAAAAAGGATACAACATTGTGGCTTTCCTTAAGCTCAGCTGATGACTCTATTTAGTAGTCCCTGAATTGTTCCTATTTGCGCAGTTGTCTGCTTGATGCTTCCTGTGTCTAATGATACCCAAAGCTGTTACCATTCAGTTTTAATGTTGACAAATAAATGGTTCGCAGGTACCTGTTTTGATGGGCTATAGTAACACACAGTATTTAATGGAGCAAGAAAGAGTCCGCAGGGAATCTGCTACAGAATTGATCAGTGTCTTGAAAGAAATTGACTTCGCGGAAATCGCGGCAAAGTTCCCATGCATAAAAATCGGAGACTCATCACCAATTGCACTATATGAAGATTCTGCTGATATGGTGTGCAAAGAAACCATGTTTTCCGGAAACCTCGTGAATTTCATCGTAGAATCTGGTGGAAATTTGGAGATGAATAGCGAGTTTGATGACAAGTGCCACCCATTAGGTCCCTCCACAGAAAATGTAAATACTCTCCCAATTAGTAAAGAGAGTTCTCTCATCACTCAGAATATTGATCATAAACTGCCAGCTGACGGGGAGGTTTGCCCCGAGTCATTAGGTGATGCTTCAACTGCTGATGGTAATATCTTGGACACAAGTAAAAGGTGTTTGCCTGGAGAACCAGCTGTTGTTAGGGAATCTTGTGTCGAGTCATTAGCTGATGCTACAAGTCCTGATGGTAATATCTTGGACAAAGATATAAGGTCCTTGCCTGGAACAACCAGTAGGCAATATCGCAAGCTAGAGGAAGGTGGCTTCCATACGGTAACAACAGTAGAGCCACTTTACTGTTATCTTCCGATTTTTATGAAATTCTTCTCATGTAATTTATTTCTCTTCGTAGATCCGAAAATTGTTGCAGCATTTCCCCCGGACCTATGCAGATCTACAAAATCCTCAAGGTCTAATAGAAGATGGGCAGTACATCATGTTCTTTGGAACTGTCATATCTTCCAAGTAATTCTATATTTACATATAAGAGTTTTCTTGGCATCTTCTTTTGCTCAAAAGCCACGTGTTAACTGTGCTTCAGTTCAGCCTGTATCACCTTCCACCGTCTTCTCATAAAACTATAAAAATCATTGTCACATAGCATACATCGTTATCCTGATTTGGCTTTACAGTAGCTGTCTTCATGCCCCTTGGATAATTAATACTGTACATTGTATATTCATTAGTGGTTAATGGTTATGCCTTAAATTTTTTTTTTGGAACAAAGTAGTAGAACTACTATGACAACATTGTTTCTCTTGGAGTTGGCCTTTTGTAGTTATAAATATAACATAGTTAATGATGTGATAGAGCCATACGATTCATAGAGACCGGGATTAAAGTTTAGTGAACAGATTGGTATTGAATTTTTCAGATTACTTAGACATTAGACTTAAGCTGTGTTAAGCTTTTGCATCAATCTGTTTGGTTGAGGCATTTTGACACATTTTGCTGTTTGGGCGTTTGGCTATTTGATTTCGGTATAGTCTGTGAAAAGGGTCGTTAAAGTCGCTTCTTGGCAAACAGGAAAGCATAAGAGATATGTAAGATTCTGTGATAACTTTAGGACATTTATTTCCCTGGACTCTAGAATTCAGCACAATACAATTCATCAAGCACGAACTAGCCCAGTGGATGAAGAGCTAGAATCGGTACAATATTTTCTGAAGTCTGGGAAAATATGCAGAAATGAGTTTATGAAAATAAACAAATGATCTCGAGCATGAGCAAATAACATTTAACTCGTAACCTTTTTAATGATGCTTACCTAATTTCCCGAAGGGGCCACCATTGGCCCTCCTCGAATCATTCGGGTGCGACCTTGCCAAAACAAGTTAATAAATTAACTAGTCAGAAAGCCTAATATTCTCTTCCACTATCACTAATTCAAATTATTTCTCAGCACTCCAGCAAGCTTAATTGTAGTGCCGCTCTAAGGCAGAGAACCTGTGGTACATCTTGTTTGTTAAAACCGTCACCTATGACCTTGGTCTTGCTCAGGTAGTGGTCTTCAGTGTAGTACAGTACAATTTGGGAACGTATCACATGGTAAATAAGCGTGGGTGTTGTGTGCAGGAAGCTATCTGTAGATGTTGCATATTCCTGAGAATGTAAAAAGGCAATCAACTAGGTAGCACAAAAAGGAAAGACAATATTTGATATTATCTTTGGATAATTATGTCATGTGCTGATTTTAATTGGTTTTTGAATTTCTTTCTGGCTATCGTGTTCCTTCATGTAGAAAGCAGCACCTATTTTAGATTATATTTCCATCCTTGTAAATATTTTATTCTCTCTCTCAGGGGAGTCAAGATTAGAAGTACTTTAGGTCTGGTTGAGGTTGTTGTTGGTTGTTCAATAGTTGAGACCGAGTTAAGCTCTTCAGCTATAAGTTGTAACTCTGGCGCAGAGCAAAGAAAGAAGATTCATTTGCACCTTAAGAAGTTTCTCAGCGGCGCACGTTTCTCTTCTCCATATATTCTTAAATGTATGTCATCAAAGCACAAAGAGGGGGATCTTGTTTATGTCAGTGGTAAGGTTGGTAAACTAAAGCATTTCTCTCTGTTACATGCTACTTGATGATCCTTTCGCTGGTGCTTCCTGTATACTGATGCATGTTTGCAGCATGGTACTTCGTTGCTGTTTTTCTGAACTTTTGATTGTTAATGTTATGGTAAAAGACTAACCATCACTTCTACATATGTACACTTCTATAGTTCTAATAATGGTGTCTCTTGTGTGTGTAAAGGACCAGGGTTGATGTTGTATGTGATTTATACCTTTGCGAGGATTCTGTGCGTGCAGGTCAAGAAGGTACTTTCTAATGGGCATTATGATTTGAAGGAGTACACTATTGACATGCTCGAAGAAGATCAACAAAGTACCCTGCTTGACAGGAAACCATATCCTATATATCCATCAAAAGCGGGACTGGACGCAGGTTTGTTGGGCGAGTTCATCTCTAGGTCAGCTTTGTGTTCTCTTTTTTGTTTCTAAATGATTATTGGGATGTAATTGATATCCCTCTTAAGTCCACAATTAATGTGATTATATTTTTTGTCAAATGTACTCAAACTATTGGTTCATACTAAAGTATTTGTCAACGTTTGTAAGTCAACTGAAATGAAATGTGTAATAGTGTGCTCAAATGTTGATTGTGTTTGTCATGTGGAACTGGGTTTATGGCCACCACACTAAGGATGAGGAGAAAGGAGGCAGCAACTTGATGCTCAAGCTATTCTTTCAGATTTTGTTTAAGATTTCCTTTTCTTCAAATCATGTATGTAAAAGCGGATACGTTTAACCAACTTTCTATCAATGAATCAATCAAATAAACCTTAAAGGAGATTAGACTCCCAACTAAGCACATGACGGTGTTCTTGAAGTTGAATGGTTGTTTCTGGATTAAAATGGGAAAGGCTAATATATACAGGTGCATAACTTACGTTATGTTGGTACTTAAAGGAATGACTGCAAAACTTTAATAATGAGCCACATTGGCCCTGTCTGAAATGTATGTAGTTGCACATTATATTTCCCCTGGCTATATAAAAGTTTTAAATGTTTACAGGGCCTTGACGATGCTGACTCGAGAGATTGACCCTATTCCTCCCGAGGTTCTTGCTGAGTTCAACTTGGCAAATCTTTTTGATGTAAGAAGCAATACCACTAATTGTACTTTGCACAATAGAGTTACTTTTATTGCGCTAGTCCTTTGTACTGATCTTCCACAACTGTATAGACATACATGCCATGTTCGGCCACTCTATTAAGTGATGCTAGACATGCACTTTTTTTACCTCTAGTTTTGGACCATTCAGTTGTGGAAGAGTGAGCAATTGCTGGATTTTCTTACCAAAAACTAATATAACTGTGTTTTATGTGTTCAAACTTATATTATATTGTACGCCTTGTCACTTGTCTATCCTCTTAAATGCTGTACTAATTCCTACATACCATTTTTGGGTTGATTTTAGGCTTACATGGGGATTCACAAACCTAAGAATCGAGATGAAGCTGATTTTGCTCGGCGAAGGCTTATATTCGATGACTTCTTTTATCTACAGGTATCATTATTTATTCCTGAGATAAATTTAGAAGTAGTAGCATCATATGATTCGGTAAACCACCTTGCTCAGATGACTTAGCTTTTAGTGCTACCTTGGAATTTGAATATTGCTGTTAGAGTTATATTTATGATGGCCTTAGGCCTTTTGCATTCTAGCCTTTATGATGCCCTTTGGCCTTTTACATTCTGGCCTTTTGACCTCCACCTGGACATGTATATATGATGGCTTTGGCCTCCCAATAATATCAAGTTGCTATTTGTCTAACATGGTATCACGAGCTATGGTGTTTTTTTCCGGATGCGCAACTCGTCCTTTATCCCGATCCCTGTTCCTCTTCCGCTGCTTTGGCTGGCGTCTTTTTCTTCCCCGAATCGATCTGCAATCTCCCGGCTGCCGCCCCTGTTGGTGTGGCTCTTCGCCCACTGCTCTGCTTGGACTCCGCATGATCCAGCTCTCCAGGCCGTTGTCCCTGCTGTGCCTCAGCGTGGCAATGAATTTCGCTGCTGTTGCTAGCTGTGGTATATGCTACTTTCCTTGCTAGGTGCGGTGCAAGCTGCTGTTGTGTGATTCTCAAGCAGTTGTTGGTTCCTGCCTTCCTGGTTCTTTTTAAGTTAATAAAAAAAAGAGTGTCATATGTCTCTCTTCCTCCCTCTCTAGTGATTTTTAACTGTGTCGTGTGCCTTCCCTCTGTTTTTCCGCTGCGTCCACCAAATCCGTTGTTTCTTCCATGTGTGTTTCTCATGTCATGCGAGTCCACTCTACCTTTGTCAGCCTGCTTTTCTCTTCCGATCCTGGTCCTTCGTATAGGATTTCTGTGGCCTGTCTTTGCATTGTGGATCTACGCCCATTCTCTTTTCTTGGGCTATGATTTTGTGCGCAATGCTTGATTCTCTTGATGTGCCACCTTTTGACAACCCATCTTTTCTTGATGCGGTGTGTGTCTTTCACTGATGCGCCTTCTGTCCGCATTGTCATTGATCTTCGCACATTTCTTTGCCGTGGGCTTCTTATGCCGTTGGGCTTCTTGTGCTATGATCTTTTGTGACATGCTCTTCTTAGGACTTTTGCATTCTAGCCTTTATGATGCCCTTTGGCCTTTTACATTCTGGCCTTTTGACCTCCACCTGGACATGTATATATGATGGCTTTGGCCTCCCAATAATATCAAGTTGCTATTTGTCTAACAATTGCCATCTCCTTTTGCTAAAGAAAAAGGGTTCTTTTCAGCATTTCTCCTTCATCAAACTTCAATGTATAATCAAGATTCTAATTATAATTCTGATCTAATTATGGTGTCATCTTTGCAAGATCTCCTTGTACCTTATAATTTGTGTGCTTGTTCAGTTAGCAACTTGCTGGAGGAAACTTGATATGGTTTGTTTGACTAAGTTGATTTGAAAATAAATGAATGTTAATATGTGTGATTCTAAAGTTTGAGGGAATGTCATGTCACATTTCTTCAGTTCATTATTATTGTTCATAAGACATTAGTTTTCATAAATGCGCAACTGAACCTGTGCCAGTAACAAAAACATTTGTTGTTCTTTCAGTTGGGAAGACTATTTCAAATGCTTGAAGCAGTTGGTACGCTGGTTGAGAAGGAAGAATTGCTATCTAAGTGTGAAAATCATGAGTTAAATGCTGTTGGTGTTGATGAGTGGTCTCCTCTTGCGAAGAAATTGTTGATGGCTCTTCCTTATTCACTTACTGCTAGTCAATTAAATGCTGTTAAAGAGATTATATGGGATCTCAGAAGACCCGTTCCTATGAACAGGCTCTTGCAAGTAATTAAATTGCATTCTTCTTGGTTTGTTAACTAACTTTATCGTTCTTGTTTCTGGACTTCTTTTTATTACTCCACCCGTTTGAAAATATAGGGCACATTTTATCTTGAGCATAGACCGAGAAAATACAGTGAGTAAAGTATTCTTGGTCATTAAATTTTTAGTGCTTTATTCAAAGCATGCGTGTAGGGAATACAAATTAATTCTGGACACTTGTTAGGTGTATGCCTGTATGGATGGAACTACACACTTTGTTTGCATTGGAATATGGAAACACACGTTATATTCGTGAACAAGAAATCTGCCTTATGTTTTCAAACAGAGTAATGAGTTGCTTCATATGACTGGTTAAATACCTCGTAATTTCTTCTCAGTCTTCTTTGTGTTAGAGAGTTTATTTGGTGTAGTTGGCCATAAATCTTTCAACTGAAGTGTTTTATTCCATTCATTCCCACCTTGCCTTGTTATGACAAGGTACACATTAAACATCTTTCTGTTTAAAATTCCAATGTGATACTACAAAACACTTGTATTTATTTGTGTACAAGCTCTCTGTCTTGTCAATCAGGGATCTCATAATAAGTTTTTCTGCAAACTAACTACAAATGTGCTAATATTGAAGGTTGTATGAATATTTATATAAAGTTGTTGTTTTTGTAACAGGGGGATGTTGGTTGTGGCAAAACTGTAGTTGCTTTCCTAGCATGTATGGAGGTTGTTAACGCAGGATTTCAGGTACACTCTTCAGATTCTACATCCTTCTGCTCTGTTATTACAGCATATGAAAATATTTTTATCAACGATATCCAGCTTGTTGGGGCATATTAGATGCTAGATCCAGATGGGGCCTAGAAGAAAACAATTATCATCCTGCTTGTGGCGATTTCCTTATTCAGGAGAAATCTATCTGGTATATTAACCATATAATTTTGTAGGCTGCTTTCATGGTTCCAACTGAGATACTTGCTGTTCAGCATTATGAACACCTAACTTCATTGCTGGAGAAGTTTGATGGCGATGAATGCAAACCAAATATTGCCTTGCTAACTGGTTCAACTTCCACCAGGGAGTCGAGGATAATTCGAAATGCAAGCTATTATCCCTAGTCCCAGAACTTTTCAAGTTTTGGCATGCATATTTTCATATCTTTATGTGCTATTGTGCTCACATGACAGGGTCTCAAAACTGGAGAAATATCGATGGTCATTGGAACACACTCCTTGATAGCTGATAAAACTAATTTTTCAGCCTTACGTATCTCTGTTATAGACGAGCAGCAACGCTTTGGTGTTATTCAACGAGGAAGGTTTAATAATAAGGTAAGTTACTGAGCACTTTATTCACATAAAATATTAACCAGACATGTACCTTTTGTATGTTACTATATTCGTCACCGAGATGCAATTTCTGCACCTTGTTCGTTACAATAGCTGTGATATCCTAATATGTATTATATCAATAATATCATATTTTGATTTACATCTCAAATACTGATATGGGACTAGTCCTTCCCTCCAGAATTCGTCCAGAACTCTGATACCTCTGTTTTGATTTACATTGGCTGTGATATCCATGCTTATTCGCTGTATGCTGTCATTTGTCCAAGGAATTTTTCGCTGATACCTCTGTTTGAAAACAGAAGGCATCCTAGAATACATGTGGTCAACTTTCTAAGACTTCGTTACGTTAAAATTATTTTAGTAGACCTTTCATCAGAAGTATTTGAAAATCATCACATTTAAAAAAACTTGTAACACCAAACTAGGAATGTAATGGTGAAATGTGTGTAACAAGAGACATCCAAATTTCCTTTGTGAATTTCTGCCATCCTATTTTTTAATCAAATTTAGCAAGATAAACATTTGATTGTTAAGCTAATTTGTTGCAACTCGTTACAGCTGTATACTTCGTCTTCAAAGCTGAGTAATGACAATACAAGTGAAGATGTGGCTTCTGATTCTGAAACATTTATGGCTCCCCATGTTCTTTCTATGTCGGCTACCCCAATTCCAAGAACACTGGCCCTTGCTTTATATGGGGATATGTCTCTTACTCAGGTACTATACTACAGATAAATTGAGTTCTCTAGGTAATTTATGCCTGCTATGCATGTAGGGTCATTACATGGGGTAGAAGGTCCACAATAAACAACCCCCCACCCTGTTGACAAAAAGTAAAATAAAGTAACACATCACATGAGTAACTATAGAGTAATGCAAATGTATGTAAATAGTTGGTAACATACTCTACTCATACAGAACCTTGTACTTCACAGAGTTCTATTTGGAAACACGATAGTTTAAAATTTTGCTCCTTGCATTGCTTTACTATCTTTCATTTCTCGCCAGTATTGGAAATATTTAGCATGTGACATATTTACAATCGAAACCCACTTCTCGTGCAGATCACAGACTTGCCTCCAGGAAGGCAACCCATAGAAACTCTTGCTCTTGAAGGAAACGATGCTGGGTTTGAAACTGTCTTCCAGGTGATGACATAATTTGATGTATATTTTGCTGTTGCATTTGAGTTTTTTTTTGTCTTTGTTTGCATCTAGATGTACTGCCCAGTTTTTTATCGTACTTTTGGGTGTGCATCTTGCAGATGATGAGGGATGAGCTTTTGGATGGTGGCAAAGTGTACCTAGTTTATCCTATCATAGATGAATCAGAGCACCTACCACAACTTCATGCTGCCAAAGCTGATTTTGATTCCATAAAAGAAAAGTTCGAAGGTTATCCATGTGGGCTGTTGCATGGCCGCATGAAGGGCATCGAGAAGGATGAAGCTCTGGGCAGTTTTAGATCCGGGGAAACTCGTATTCTGCTGTCAACGCAAGTTATTGAGATCGGGGTCGATGTTCCTGATGCTTCTATGATGATTGTCATGAATGCTGAGAGGTTCGGAATGTCTCAACTGCACCAGTTAAGAGGGCGGGTTGGTCGTGGGGGAAAGAAATCGAAGTGTATATTCCTGTCCTCCACTTCTAGCACATTACCACGGTTGAAGGTGCTTGAAAAGTCATCCGATGGATTTCACCTAGCTAATGCTGACCTGGTGATGCGTGGCCCGGGCGATCTGCTTGGCAAGAAACAGTCCGGTCATCTTCCAGAATTTCCAATAGCTAGACTGGAGGTTGATGGAGGTATTCTACAAGAAGCGCATCTTGCCGCAGTGGTAAGTTCTCCCCCATCCCCCAAACCTCCCATTTCCTCTCTTTCTCAGGAAACCACCATTTCCTTCTGATCAGGCTCTAACTTACTGTAATTTGCTACTAACTTGCAATGCAGAGAGTTTTGGGAACAAGCAACGACCTAGCATTGTTTCCACGGCTGAAAGTGGAGCTCAGCATGAGGCAGCCTTTGTGCATTCTTGGAGATTAACCTCTCCCGTTTACCCAACTGATATTCGACTCTGCGAAGCTGGCATATGTAGTATAAGCACCCTAAGTTTGCATTGTATCTAAACTACTCCGCCGTTCTCAATATAAGATGTTTTAGCTTTTCTCACTTTTCTCAGATTCGTACGCATCTAAACATGTTTTAGTGTGTATATTAACTCATTTTAGTGCGTATGTAGTCCACAATGCAATATCTAAAGCATCTTATAATTAGAAATGACTACTTGTGGTGGCAAAGCTGGCATCAACCACGCAGTCCATTCTGTCATCTTATAATTAGAAACGAGTACTTGTGGTGGCAAATCTGGCATGAACTACGCAGTCCATTCTGTCTTGGAGTAACGCTCCTAACCGTTGTTGTCAAATGATCCGTAAGATTATGTAATCAAGACATGGTCAATGACGAGATCAATGCTTTTTGTTCAGGCTAATCTTTTCAAGGGAACTGTGCTTCTAATGCCTCATCTCTTTGAGGTTCTTTTTCTCTAGTTTTCCTTTTTTTTAATAGCAGGAGAACTGCTAATTGCTAAAACCTATACAAGAACAAGGATTTTGATACGTGATATCTCAGTTATCCCACTTTCGCATCATTTACCAAGTTTTTTCTGAAACTAGAATCATTGTACCAAGTTGATGGTGCATCTTCCACCAGCTGCTCCACCCATTACTTTGAGCGAATTCACCGTAGTTTATCTGGAGACATGTCAGGCCCTTGTCGTAACAACATGGAGTTCTATGCTGGAACAAACTGAACATGAGGCAGCTACTAACAGCTCAGACCCCCTTACTACCCCACAGAAGAATCAGAACAAGAAGAAAGACCGCCTGGAGCAATGAAACTACTAAGTCTAAACTGCCACGGCCTCCAAGGGGCTGCGGCAGTGCTCGCGCTTGTGGATCTTCAGAAGCGCAGGGGAGCGGATATGATGTTCTTGTCGGAAACTCATCTTGAGGAATGGCCGGCAGAATGTCTGCGAAACCGTCTCTGTATGGACCACAAGTATGTTGTTAAAAGTAATGGTAGGAGTGGTGGACTAGGACTACTACTACTCCCTCCGTTCCAAATTAGTTGACTTGGGTTTGTCCAAATACGGATGTATCTAGACACTAAACAAGTATAGATACATCCATTTTTGTACAAACACAAGTCAAGTAATTTGGAACGGAGGGAGTACTTTGGAAGAAGGAAGTAGTAGTGGGTCTGAGATTCAAGTGTGAATGTTATATTGATGTCACGGTTGGAAGTGGACTGGAAATATTTGGAGACTAACTGGTATGTATGGAGAACCTAAATGGGAGAATAAACACTTGACATGGCAGAGATTAAGAGATTTACATGCGGAGAGTACTATGCCCTGGTTGGTAATTGGGGATCTCAATGAAATTCGGTACCCTTTTGAAAAAGAAGGGGGTGTAGTTGCGGCGGCCTAGCTAGCTCTCACTCACGGATGGAGGTAGAAGAAGAAGTGGACGGACTCTGATTTTCAGGCGCACTAACGCCGCCGCACGAACGGCTTTCTTGATTTCAGTCGAGCCCAACTCGATGCTTTTACGAATTACACAGGGAGGGGTTCTTATACGAGCGCGCACGTACGCCGACTTGCCGCGCTCCAGGCGCATCCCACACGCCCATGATCGCGCTCTGACGCGATCAACGCGGCCACCTGCTGCTGGACGTGGTCACCTTCCCTGCTAACTCGCTAACAACTAACTGAACGCACGCACACAAGCACGCACACGCTACACACACGCACAGACGCACCACACCCACCATGGATACGACCTGTCGAACATGGCTTATTGCTATCAGGGGGTAATCCAAGGCCTCTTCGCTACATGGAGGCCTTCAGAGATGCTTTGCATGATTGTAATCTCTCTGATCTGGGATATACTGGAGATAAATTCACTTGGCACCGAAGTAATATAAGGGAGAGACTAGATAGAGCTGTTGTGAGTGATGCATGGAGAAGCAAATTCCTAGGAGCAATTCTGGAGAATCTTCCTTACAGCAGATCAGACCACAGGCCTTTGTTGCTGAATCTGGAAGAAATACCGGCCCAGGACACTGTGGGGCCGAAGGTGCTGCTGTTTGAAGCTCGTTGGCTAAAAGAAGCCCCGATTCCGTGAGGCCTGTTTGTTTCTAGAGTTTTTTTTTGGATTGGTGGGGATTATCTCGGTCAAAACCCCGAAATCCCCACATATCACAAAACATCGTTTGTTTCTAGTGTATTGGACAGGTTTTATCCCCACCTTTCCCCACAAATCCCTAAACTCTATTTCATTTTTTGTCAATCCCTTAGGGGATCCAATACACTACCCCTACCTAGTGGATTGGATCCTGGATTGGGTGAAGTTTGAGGTTCCCCATCAATCGCCTAAAATACCCTAGTAACATACAAGGCCTGAGGTGGTGGAAGAGGCCTGGGAATCGAATCAAGTTCTGAACGTGGGTGATTTGGCAGGAAAACTAGCTCTAGTGCATGCACACTTACATAGATGGGATCGTACTGTTCTCAAAAGCACTAGTAAAAAAATCAAAGCTGCCCAACGTGAGTTAGAGCGAGTTGCTGTGGATGAACTAACGGTGACAAATATTTTGCGCCAAAAAGAATTAGCGTTGGAAATTGAAAAGTTGTTGGAACAGGAAGAAATGTATTGCGCTCAAAGAAGTCGCATAAATTGGCTTCAGTTTGGAGATAAAAACACTTTGTATTTTCATAATTTTGCAAATACCAGAAGGCAGCGGAATAAGATAAAGAAACGGAGAAATTATCAAGGCAATTGGTTAGAGGGAACGACATACTTAAACCCGATGATCTCTGATTATTTTTCCGGACTGTTTACAACTGAGGTATATGACACAGACCCGGCTCTGCTAGAGAAAGTGACTCCTCGGGGAACAACAGAAATGAATGATGCTCTGATCAAGCCTTTCTCGACTAAAGATGTGAAGAAGGCGCTTTTTTCAATAGGTGATTTGAAAGCCCCAGGAACTGATGGTTTACATGCTGTTTTCTTTAAAAAATGATGGCATATTCTTGGTGATGTTCTAACACAAGAAGTCTTGGGTGCAATAAATAATCACACCATACCAGATGGGTGGAATGACACGGTTATTGTTCTAGTTCCCAAAGTGGAGACTCCAGAGTTGATCTCGCAATACAGACCCATCAGTCTATGCAACGTGCTCTATAAGGTAATATCTGAAAGGATCGTATGACACCAAGAGGGGGGTGAATAGGTGCTACTTCAATTTTAGTACTTTTTCAAATTAGGCTTGACACAAAAGGTAAATTCTCTAGATATGCAACTACGGTGAATTTACCTATATGACAAGCTATCAACTAAGTAAGGTACACGAAGTAAAGACAGAAAACAAGGATAGAGGTAACCGAAGTGAAAGCACGCGGAGACACGGATGTAATCCCGAGTTCCTCCTTTTTAGGGGAGTACGTCTCGTTGGAGAGGTGTGAACCAACACAATGGTTCAACAGCCACAAAGGCTTCACCTTCTTCTCCGATGAACCGCACCACAAAGGTTTGGTTCATCTTCAACTATCGGAAACCTTCAAGGCGGAGTCCGGAGCCTTTACAACAACAATCCGGGGCACAACCCACACGGGATTGGGGGCTCCCGAACGGCTCTAATCTGTCACAAAGACAACAAGTGAGATCAACAAGAAGCTAGGTTTTCCCAATGGAAACCCTAGCAAAAGGGGCCCTCAAGTAAATGAGGGGGAAATGAAAAACTGCTTGATGAAGATGTAGATCCGGGCCTTCTCCTTCAATCCTCCAAGTATCAACGAGTTTGGGTGGAGGGATTGGGAGATCTTGTAGTTTTGAGCTTGCAACAATGGAGGTACAGATATTTTGGGCGAGCTGAGCTGCTGGAGGTAGGTGGAGGGGTATTTATACCCCTCCCAAAAAAGTAGCCGTTTGCAGTCCACTTTCACCGGAGACTCCGGACAAGGAAGGCCGGAGACTCCGGCCCGGGCGGAGACTCCGGACCCAGAGGTGCGGAGACTCCGGGGTTACTCCGGGGGTACTCCGGACCCCTATACCGCACGAGCCGTCCTGTGGAGTTCTTCGCTTCAAAGCTTGACTGGCCGGAGACTCCGGACCTGGAGGGGCGGAGACTCTGGCCTAGTGCAGGACTCCGGTTTTACTCCGGACCAACTCCGGACCCCTATACCGTAGCTGCCGTCCTGTGGAGCTCTTTGCTCCAAAGCTCGACTGGCCGGAGACTCCGGCCCCTGAGCCCCCTGAGGCCGGAGACTCCGAACTGGACAGGCAGTTGCAAACTTCCTTTTTCTTGTCAAGTGTTTCGATGCAAAGTGCAAATCTTTCTTTTGATTCCTGCACCACTTAACATCACATTAGATATATCCTAGTGTTGTTGCCTAACACACAAAACACCAAGGGGATATAAAATATGCTCTTTCAATCTCCCCCTTTTTGGTGTTAGATGACAACACTAGGATTTGCAATATAGCACACAACAAATATCGACATGTTCCACAAAGGATTTGAGAGGCTCCCCCTACATGTGTGCATATAAGTAGTTTGCATTTGAATACAAATGCTCAACATGTTGAGGAGAGGCAACTCACACGAAATATTGAACATGATAAACTTTCATAAGCACAAAGACATATCAAGATAATGGATTGAGAGGAATGGAATCATACCTTGTGCATAATAATGTAGAATATAGACCAATGCACAATAATATATCACAAAGATAGATACCATCTCAACCAAAGATACTATGAAATATCCATATGTCTCACACTGAATAAAACATAGTCTCACATGAATAAAAGGCAAATAAGTTCAACAACAAAGATAAAAGGACACAAGCTTCAAAGAAATGATAAAAGAGCATGCTTGTGTCCGACCCATGCAAATCCCACGAGAGAACCTAGTAGAACTACTTCTCCCCCTTTGGCATCGAAACACCAAAAAGGGAAAAAGAGCGATGCTAACGGAACCCAAGGCGATCACTCGTCGTCTTCATCATAGTCGGCATCACGACCCTCCTCATCATCATTCTCGGCATCATCATCATCTTCACTTGCTTCCCCACTTGCTTCGCCACTTGCATCTTCATCATCACTTTCTTCTTCATAGCGCATAGGAGCCTTGCCGGTGTTGCGAGAAGAGGAAGGCATGGAGGACACATCGGCGTAATCAGCCTAAGGAAAGATATCCTCATTCCACTCCTCAAGAGGGATAGTGGCTTCGGATGGCGGAGTGACAGGATCACCTTCATTGCGAGGAGGAGTGGTACCACCATTGTTAGTTTTGCGCATTTCCTTCGTCATTTTGGCTTGGTTGGACAAGATCTTCTTGCTAGTAACATATTGTTGATGATTTTCCTTGTGCACCACAACATCCATGCACATCATAGCCCTTTGCCACCAAGAAACATGCTTCAACTCATTGTTGACTCTTTGCTTGCCACCATGATTCCAAGAGGGTGGAGTGGCATTTTTCCTTCTTGCCCTAGGAGCTTCTTCCGTCTCTATCTCTTGATAAGTGGCTTGGGGAGTAGTATGAATGGATAGCACTTGAAGGTTTCCATATTGTGTTGCTTGAAACGAGATTGATCGAGATTGGGGACCTTGTTGAGAATGAGCTTCATGACATAGGGAGCATACATAGGATTCTTCTTTTCATGAATAGAAATGTTGATCTCACACTTGATATAATCCATCACATCAATCTCATACCCTTGACAATTTGGTCCGGCAAGGTATGTCTTGTGAGAATGATACATAAGGTTGACAAGAGCTCCACGGATAGCATCCGTATTACCCGCTTGGGGTGCAATGCTCCAACGAAACATGCGAATCAAGATATTGTAGAGTGGCTTGAGTCCTCGGGTGGTAGCAATGGTATCCTTTTTAGCACAAAGAGGGGCAAGTAACTTCTTATCATAATCCACCCCTTCAACATGCATCCTTCGACCAACAGAAATGGTAGCTCCTTTGAACTCATATCCCAAAATATGTCCAAACTCTGTAAAAGTGGCACTACATTTGAGAGGGCCCGTCATCCAAGTCATTTTGGTGTCTTCCTCCGGTCCTAGCACAAGGGTGGCAAAGAATTGTTGGACCATCTCAATATCATAGTTTTGTTGGGTGGAAATGAGGTGCTCAAGTCCTATCTTTCTAGCAACCCAAATTGCCTCCACAAAGTATTCCTTTTTGGCCAACACTTCAAAATTCAACGGTTTTTGAGGGCACACAAGGGCTTTTGGGTCCAAATTTGCATAGATTTCTTTCATAATGAGCTCTTGCTCCTTTCTCCAAAAGTGACTATCTGTTGTGTTGTTGGGCATATCATAGAAACTTTGCGCCCTCATGGTTCTAAAATCCTCCTTGTTCAAGTTCGTCACGGTGGTCAAGTTATCAAACTTGGCCTTCTTGGCCCTTTCTTCACGAAGAAGGGCAGCCTCCTGCCTAACTCTTCTAGCCTCAGCAGCCCGCTGTTGATTCAAAACACCACGTTGCACATGCCTATCGTTGTCTTCATCATAGTCCATGTAGTCTCTACCTTGGAGTTTTTGCTTCAGCTTCTTGATGCTTGAGGATGAGGATGAGGCCTTGTGATACCTTTTGTTATCTGTGAAACAGGAGTAGGGAGGTAGCAATGGGATAAGCATACATGTCCAAGGAAGCCAAAGAGAGGAAACTGCTGGAGAATTTTTTTCCTTTAGATATGATCTAGACCGGAGTCTCCGGTCTCAGGGGGCGGAGTCTTCGGCCACACCGGAGTCTCCGGTCAGGAGGACCGGAGTCTCCGGCCTGAGACCAGAAAATCCAATCTAGGCCAAATCTGAGAGAAAAATTGACACCAACGAGTTCCTAGAGTGTACATTGCCAGCAAAAAGTTTCTACACCAAGAAGTACCACATGATCTACTCTCAAAACTACATCTAGGATGAAACCCTAGAGGAGAGAGAGAGGAATACCCTTGTCCTTCATGGTGGAGTACAAACGGAGGGAAGGAAGGTTCCCGGCGTTGGAGAAGTGGAGGAGGCCGGTGGCTCGGCGGATTCCGGTGGCGGGGAGCAGCCGGAGGCGGTCTTGGAGCGGCGGCGGCGACTGGGTGGTGTTTGGGGGTCAGGGGAGTGTGAGGAGTTGTGAGACAACTCCCCACCCTGATCCCCTTTAGAACCCAGTGAAAAAGGCCGATACCGGAGTCTCTGGCCTAAACACCGGAGTCTCCGCACGGGCCGGAGACATCCAGGTTTAGGGCGGAGACTCTGGACAGACCGGAGTCTCCGGTGCTTCACACCGGAGTCTCCGGACCCAAATGCTCCAAAAATGCCAGAAATTAAGAGGGGGACATGTAAGTTGCAAGATGAGCAAGGCTTTAGATAAGATGAGCTTAGGTTTGGAGCAAGGTCACTGATGGTGGGATACACACTAGGAAATTGCAAGATGCAAATATAAAAGCCAATTCCAAGTGTTTCTCCCAAAAACAAAATAAAAGGTCTAGGAACCAAATAAAATCAAATAAAGACCAAATAAGATCAACTCTTCACAAAGA
Source organism: Poa pratensis (assembly GCA_947311845.1). Classification (NCBI taxonomy): domain Eukaryota; kingdom Viridiplantae; phylum Streptophyta; class Magnoliopsida; order Poales; family Poaceae; genus Poa; species Poa pratensis. Next base: position 12,436,857 of record CAMZMU010000111.1, read on the forward strand.
AGAGGGCGGTGGCCTAGGCCACCATGTATGAGTGTGTGGTGTGACACCGCGAAAATATATCTTGGGTTCACGGCCACTACTCTTCATTTAAGCTCACGATTCATAAAATGAAAATATAGAGACAAAATGAGTTCTTACTATCGCATAATGGGGGGAGGGATAGTCCAATGGATTAGGACCGCACTCCCCCTATGTCCATGCCTACACCTAAACCAAATAGATAGTCAAGAAATAGGTGTGTATGTAAGATAGTCAAGCCACGCTCCTTGAATCCACGATATTTAGCTCATGCCTCAAATAAGTGAATCTTGCTTCATCAAGTGGCTTCGTGAACATATCGGCAAGTTGGTTCTTGGCTGGAATATAGCCAAGCTCAATGTCACCCCGGGTAATGTGATCACGAATAAAATGATGACGAATCTCAATATGCTTCGTTCTTGAGTGTTGCACCGGGTTGTGACCAATCTTGATAGCACTTTCATTGTCACACAAAAGAGGCACTTTGTCACAATGGACACCGTATTCTTTTAAAGTTTGCATCATCCATAGCAATTGAGTGCAAGCACTAGCGGCTGCCACATACTCGGCTTCGGAGGTGGAGAGAGATATACAATTTTGCTTCTTAGAAGACCAACTCATCAAGGACCTTCCAAGGAATTGGCATGCCCCGGAAGTTGATTTCCTATCATCCTTACAACCGGCCCAATCTGAATCTATGTACCCGGCAAGAGAGAAGTTGGAGTCCTTCGGATACCACAAACCAAACCTTGGGGTATGAACCAAATATCGAAGGATTCTATTGACCGCTTGCAAGTGGCTTTCTTTAGGAGCCGCTTGATACCTTGCACACACCCCTACACTCAACAAAATATCGGGTCTAGATGCACAAAGATAAAGCAAAGAACCAATCATAGAGCGATAAAGTTTTTGATCAACATCAATACCCTTTGGATTAAGTTCAAGATGACATTTGGTGTCCATAGGAAACTTCTTCTCTTTAGCATCTTGCATCTTGAACCTCTTGAGCATGTCTTGGGTGTATTTGGCTTGAGAAATGAAAGTCCCTCCACTCAATTGCTTGATCTCAAAACCAAGGAAGAACTTCAACTCTCCCATCATGGACATCTCAAACCTATCGGTCATAAGCTTTGAAAATTCATCATTAAAAGCTTTGTTAAATGAGCCAAAGATAATATCATCAACATAAAGTTGGCATATGAAAAGCTCCCCTTTAACCCTCTTGGTAAAGAGGGTGGGATCAATTTGCCCCACTGATAACCCACAAGTATAGGGAATCGCGTGTAGCCTTTTCGATAAGTAAGAGTGTCGAACCCAACGAGGAGCTAAAGGTAGGATAAGTATTCTCTCAAGTTCTATCAACCACTGATACAACTCTACGCACACTAAACGTTTGCATTATCTAGGAAATAAACTACTAGCAATACGGGTATGAGAGATAGCTTTGCAGATAATAAATACAAGAAAGTAAATGTTAGTGCTGCAGCAATAAAGTACACTAAGTAACCATATACTAACAGTACCATGAGTGTGGAAAAGTGGTGGTAATTGTGGTGGCTTTGTCCAAGATTAATTAGTGAAGACATTAGTTCATTGTCTTTGATGCAGTTTTCAATGTGGGAGAGGCTAAATATACATGCACTCCACTACTTGGGATTACAAGTACTATATGATTGGATTGTTAGCAAACATCCGTAAATACTAACAATGCATTAAGGTTTCCCCAACCATAGCCTTAAGTTTATGGTCCTCTTACTCCCATACATGCAACTAACCGGTTTGAGCCCTCAGGTTTCTGTCACTCCGGCAGGACTACCCCCTTCCTTTGCACATACTACTAACCCTATGGTGTTGATCCATGCGCGCACAAGTATAATGGACACCAAAGGACAGTACCATATCAACATACAACTCTAATGAACCATAGACATTCAACAAAGCAATCGAAAGACAAATAAACTACATAAACATGACATAGATCATAGGATAAATATTATAGCATCAAACACCATGTTTACATAGGACGGTACAGAGGTTTGTGGGAGGATGAACCACTGAATACAAGGAGGAGTTGGTGATGGAGATGGCGGTGAAGACGGCGGAGAGGGCAGCGAGAGGCGCAGGGCGGCGCCGGCACCGGCGGTGGCGCAGGGGGCTCCTCCTGCGCCGCCGGTTCCATGGGGGAGCACCGCCCCTTAGCCCCCTTCCTTCATGGCTTCAAGGGAGCCCTCCCCCATGGAGATGGGATCCATGGGGGAGGCAAAAACGTGGCTTTGGTGGCTGGAAATTCGTGGGTGGAGGAGTCCTCCACGAGTTAGGTTTCCTCCCTTTATATATCTTCTCGGATTTCCGTCACCCCCTTTTAGGGTTCCACCAAAACGGGCCTCCAGGCCGCGTCCGAACTCCGATTGGGCTGATCTCGGGCTTAAAATCTTCGTATGGAAAATTGTGACAACTTTGTTTTCGGGAGACCTCCAATTGACGTCATCTTCGAGGGTCAAACTGGCAAACTTCGTAAAAAGTTCTCAGACAGATTTCAGGAAAGTCCCAATTCGACTCCAACAAGGTTTCCTCTTGTATTCTTGATAATTTCTACACATCAAAGAGTAAAACAAGAACATTGTGCACTTTTGCAACTATTAGTAGGTTAGTCCAAATAAATAATAAACTTAATATAAAACAAGTGCTAAAAGCATAAAAATGGCATGAAACAATCAAAAATTATAGATACGTTTTGGACGTATCAACATCCCCAAGCTTAATTCCTGCTCGTCCTCGAGTAGGTAAATGATAACAAAATAATTTTTGATTGTAAATGCTATGATCAGGTCTTTAACAATTGCATGATGTATGGATAATAAAACTTAGCAATCATGTTTCCTAATGAAAAGTATCAACGAACTAAGAGCTTATAACATGAAATTTATAAACATCAACAAGATTGTAATGCTCATAATAGATATGATAAGATGGTATCTCGCTTGCCCGTTTTTGTACAGCAAAACATAAATGCCCAGGCACCTCTGAAGTTCATGGGAAGACTAGAATCAAAGATATCAAAGATAAAAGCATCAAAGTTATATCACAGTTAACCATATTCTGGGACAAGCACATTACACTAAGAATGACAACTATGCTCTCGAGAAAGTGCTCAAAGAAAGGATGGTGACTCAACATGAAAGTAAAAGATTGGCCCTTCGCAGAGGGAAGCAGGATTATCATGTGCTAGAGCTTTTATTTTTAAAACAGAAGCAAAATTGTTTTGGGAAGTGTTTGTTGTTGTCAACGAATGGTAGTGGGTACTCTAACCCCCTTGTCAACCAGACTTTCAAGAGCGGCTCCCATGAAGGACGTTATTTCTACCAGCAAGGTAGATCATCCCTCTTCTCTTTTGTTTACACATGTATTTTAGTTTCATTATGGTGACACTCCCCCAACCTTTGCTTGCACAAGCCATGGCTAACCGAATCCTCGGGTGCCTTCCAACATTCACATACCATGGAGGAGTGTCTATTGCAAATTAAGTTGCTTACTGATAAATCAGGGCAAAACATGTGAAGAGAATTATTAATGAAAGTTGTAATTAATTGGGGCTGGGCACCCCGTTGCCAGCTCTTTTTGCAAATTATTGGATAAGCGGATGTATATGCCACTAGTCCATTGGTGAAAGTCTGTCAGAAGTAAATGACAAGATTGAAAGATAAAACACCACATACTTCCTCATGAGCTATAAAACATTGACACAAATTGAGAAGTACTTTGAAGGTTTTAAAGGTAGCACATGAAAATTTACTTGAATGGTTCGAAATGCCATGCATAGGTATTTATGGTGGACACTTTGGAATAACTTGGTTTTCATGGTTTTGGAAGCACGAGCAGCATTCCCGCTCAGTACAAGTGAAGGCTAGCAATAGACTGGGAAGCGACAATCAAGAGAGCAATAACCGTCATAATCATGCTTGCGACAAAAAAATTAATTGAGACATAAAAGTGATACAAGAACTCTGAGTCAAAATAAATCATCAAGGCTTAATTGACTTTTGTTTTTCAGTCATACGCATGCATGAGCATGTGCCAAGTCAATTCGAATGAATTATTCAGAGGAGGATACCACAATACCATACCATCTTATGAACAGGACAATGCATGTTGATATCAAAATAACATAATATGCACTATTAGCTAGTTGAGACTAACCATAAGAAAACATAAACTACTAAACAGTATTATTCACACATCATTTTTAAGTTTCAACAAGTAATCCATTAACCAAGTAAACATTGAAAACAGAGGATAAATAAAATATGTGACGATCCACTTATTAATGTAACTGGTGTTTGATGCTAAGATAAATAGATAATAAAATACAGCCGCTTCAAGTTTAGTTAAGTTCCTATGTTGCTCAAAAAACAAAGTTTAAAGGTTTGCAAACCGTGGGGTTATTGATGAAGAGGGATGCGGGGACATCCCCAAGCTTATGACTTTGGCCGTTCTTCAATATTCCATAGTTTGGTGTTCCTTCATTCTCTGTGAAAAAACTTCAACACAAAAACTTTCCCATTCTTTTCTGCGGTTAGACATTAGTACAATAGATAATATTTCCCAAGTGCTACTATTAAACCAAATAAAATTTTGTTTTTAAGTTACAGAAAGGTTGCTTAAATGGCCAACTTATAAATGAAAGGTAAGAACCATTAAAAATCAAATGAAAACGAAAAGAGGCCACTCTTGCAACAAAAGTCAGAATCTGTCCAGAAAAACAGCAGCTGGAAAACGCAATTTTTAGGTGCACTTAAACATGCCCGAAATTTTAGCCAATTTTTGTACATGCAGAGGATTAGGTGCTACAACATCAGTAATTTTTTCGTGATTTTTAGAGCTTCCAGTAAAATATGAAAAATCGCGCAATAAGCAGTAGATACCGAAAACAGAAAATCACTTTTTACATATGTATCAACTAAGCTAAATGGATAAAACTTGGTACTTTATTTTTGATAAACTAAAAACCAGAGGCTAAGCAAGACCTAAACATGCTAGCTACAGCAAGGAAAACTCTAAATAAAAATCAAAAGTAAAACCCAAATAAAATTAAAATAAAGAACCAAACAAAGAAGCAAAACAAAAGAAAATATTTTTGTTATTTTGAATTTATAAGTGAAAGTAAAGAAGCAATCGAAACCAAATAAGGAGCCTAATAAAACTAAAGAAGGTAAAACCAAGACATATAAAACAATTATAATACAAGTTAAGACAATACATATCATGTGGACGGGTAATATAGAGTATGAACGAGACAACCTCATGTTAGTTGATGAATAGGGGGATGACTCGGGCATCCCCAAGCTTAGATGATTGTATCTTCTTGAATATGTTCTTGGGATGCACCTACACATCCCCAAGCTTGAGCTCTTGCGTCTTCTTATTCATCTCATATCACCATATTGATTAGATCTTATAAGCTACATCCACATAAAACTTCACAAAACTCATTAGTAGGGTTAGTACTCATTAAATAAAATCCACTCATGTTCAAGCATTGACAAGTTTTATAATTTTTACTCAACATTAGCCACTGTATATACTAAGGTGTTCATGATTTCCGTTGTCCGTCGAAAAACTAATGAAACTAACAACACCAAGTACAATATTGAATAAACAAAGAAATCTGTCAAAACTGAACAGTCCGTAAAGATGGCATTCAACGAGATAGTTAAGTAGCTCAAATCGAAAAACTTTAGTCTAATGAAAGAAAGATAATAATCTCAGGTTTATGCACAAAAATTTTCAAGTCAAAATACTATTCTGAGATTTATCACGATTTTATTTACAGAGAAGCACAAAATCTGTCTAAACAGAACAGTCAGTAAAGATCGAATTTTTCGACCTATCTACGTACCTTAAATCAGAAAAAGTTAGTCTAATGAAAGAAAGCTAATAAGCATCACTTTGCACTCAAGAAATTTCAGATCAAGATCACGTTCTGGTGATTTTAAACATTTAATACGGTGGAGCACAGAAAATCTGTTTCTGGACAGCAAAGTAAAACTATCAACTTTCAATTAACTAAAGACTATAATTAGCATTTTATTTTTATGTACAGAGGTATATACACAATATTTACAATATTTACATGTTTTTAATGAAAAGCTTCCATGGAAAGATTTGTTTTGGTTTCATAGGCATGAACACAAGTGTTCAAGGTCGACCCCCATTTAACCATTACTCATCTTTCCAATCACTTTTCTTTTTGAAAACGTTTTTAGATAACAACTACACCTAATTTTTTTTGTAATTCGCATTCCCTATCCATAGTAAGATAAAGAACAACTTGATACTGAAAATAAAAACTACTTAGAGATAAAGCAAACAAGTGCACACAAGAACATTAACCTACGCTATGGCTCCCCGGCAACGGCGCCAGAAAAGGTCTTGATAACCCACAAGTATAGGGGATCGCGTGTAGCCTTTTCGATAAGTAAGAGTGTCGAACCCAACGAGGAGCTAAAGGTAGGATAAGTATTCTCTCAAGTTCTATCAACCACTGATACAACTCTACGCACACTAAACGTTTGCATTATCTAGGAAATAAAACTACGGTAGCAATACGGGTATGAGAGATAGCTTTGCAAGATAATAAATACAAGAAAGTAAATGTTAGTGCTGCAGCAATAAAGTACACTAAGTAACCATATACTAACAGTACCATGAGTGTGGAAAAGTGGTGGTAATTGTGGTGGCTTTGTCCAAGATTAATTAGTGAAGACATTAGTTCATTGTCTTTGATGCAGTTTTCAATGTGGGAGAGGCTAAATATACATGCACTCCACTACTTGGGATTACAAGTACTATATGATTGGATTGTTAGCAAACATCCGTAAATACTAACAATGCATTAAGGTTTCCCCAACCATAGCCTTAAGTTTATGGTCCTCTTACTCCCATACATGCAACTAACCGGTTTGAGCCCTCAGGTTTCTGTCACTCCGGCAGGACTACCCCCTTCCTTTGCACATACTACTAACCCTATGGTGTTGATCCATGCGCGCACAAGTATAATGGACACCAAAGGACAGTACCATATCAACATACAACTCTAATGAACCATAGACATTCAACAAAGCAATCGAAAGACAAATAAACTACATAAACATGACATAGATCATAGGATAAATATTATAGCATCAAACACCATGTTTACATAGGACGGTACAGAGGTTTGTGGGAGGATGAACCACTGAATACAAGGAGGAGTTGGTGATGGAGATGGCGGTGAAGACGGCGGAGAGGGCAGCGAGAGGCGCAGGGCGGCGCCGGCACCGGCGGTGGCGCAGGGGGCTCCTCCTGCGCCGCCGGTTCCATGGGGGAGCACCGCCCCTTAGCCCCCTTCCTTCATGGCTTCAAGGGAGCCCTCCCCCATGGAGATGGGATCCATGGGGGAGGCAAAAACGTGGCTTTGGTGGCTGGAAATTCGTGGGTGGAGGAGTCCTCCACGAGTTAGGTTTCCTCCCTTTATATATCTTCTCGGATTTCCGTCACCCCCTTTTAGGGTTCCACCAAAACGGGCCTCCAGGCCGCGTCCGAACTCCGATTGGGCTGATCTCGGGCTTAAAATCTTCGTATGGAAAATTGTGACAACTTTGTTTTCGGGGAGACCTCCAATTGACGTCATCTTCGAGGGTCAAACTGGCAAACTTCGTAAAAAGTTCTCAGACAGATTTCAGGAAAGTCCCAATTCGACTCCAACAAGGTTTCCTCTTGTATTCTTGATAATTTCTACACATCAAAGAGTAAAACAAGAACATTGTGCACTTTTGCAACTATTAGTAGGTTAGTCCAAATAAATAATAAACTTAATATAAAACAAGTGCTAAAAGCATAAAAATGGCATGAAACAATCAAAAATTATAGATACGTTTTGGACGTATCACCCACTTCAAATCCACGGTCTACTAATAGCTCTCTTAGGTGCTCATACCAAGCACGAGGTGCTTGTTTGAGACCATAGAGCGCCTTATCAAGCTTGTAGACATGGTTCGGGAAGTTTGGGTCCTCAAATCCCGGTGGTTGCTTAACATATACCAACTCCTTTAAATGACCATTAAGGAAAACACTTTTCACATCCATTTGTTGCAATTTAAAGTTATGAGGTGAAGCATAAGCAAGAAGGATATGGATGGACTCAAGGCGAGCTACGGGAGCATAGGTCTCTCCAAAATCAATGCCTTCAACTTGAGAGTACCCTTGAGCCACCAATCTTGCCTTGTTCCTCACAACCATTCCATGTTCATCTTGCTTGTTCTTGAATATCCACTTTGTGCCTATAACATTGCGGCAATCTTTTGGCTTCTCAACTAGATTCCACACTTTGTTGCGCTTGAAGTTATTGAGTTCATCATGCATAGCTTCCAACCAATCCGGATCTTCAAGAGCTTCAAACACTTTCTTAGGTTCCACCATGGAGATGTGTGCTTGATGTTCACTAAAGCTTGCCAATTGACCCCTTGTGGTCACCTTGCTCTTCAAATCACCAAGAACCTCTTCTAGCTTATGGCTTCTTATTTCCAAGGTCCTTGCAACTCTTGCTTTACGACGGGCTTCGATATCTCTATTGGATCTTGGAGGTATCACTTGATTATCTTGATCATTTGAGTCCCCATCTTGACCGGAATGTTGACCTTGATCATCTTGATGCACATCTTCAACAATAGAAGGAGAGGGTTGATCATGGTCTTGACCTTGGCTAGCATCAACAATAGGAGAACTTGGTTCTTGCATAGCAACTTGGTCAATTTGAGGAGGGTCTTGAACTTGTTCTTGGGTTGGTGCATCATTTGCTTCCATGGTAGGCGCCGGTTCACCTTGTGATGATGGAGTCTCCACTTGAGTGGAGCTAGGACTTGCTTGAGGAGGCTCATGATGTATCTCGATGGGGCGATAGAAACCAATACCCATTCTTCTTATTGCATCTTGAGGTTCCTCAATATCTACATCACGAATATGAAATTGCGCCACTTGGGAGCCGTCATTCTTATCGAACTCCACACTACAAGATTCCACAACTCCCCTAAGGATTTGTCGTAGACTCTATAAGTGTGGGATTCGGCACCATAACCAACAAAAATACCATCTAAAGCTTTAGATTCAAACTTAGATAAACGAACACCTTTGATCTTATAGAAACACTTACAACCAAACACTCGGTAGTAGGAGATGGTGGGCTTGTTGCCGGTAAGCATTTCATAGGGAGTCTCCTTTCTTCCAACACGAAAGAATAACCGGTTAGATGAGTGACACGCCGTGGAGATGGCCTCGGCCCATAAGTAAAGTGGAGACTTAAACTCCGCCAACATGGACCTTGCCATATCCATGAGAGTCCGGTTCTTCCTCTCGGCTACACCATTTTGTTGAGGGATATACGCAGCGGAATATTGATGACGAATTCCCTCTTCACTAAGAAACTCATTTAGGGTGTAGTTCTTGAACTCGGAGCCATTGTCACTTCTAATGGCCAAAATGGGAACATTGTGTTGACGTTGAACTTCATTGGAGAAGTCGATGACGGCTTGTTGAGTCTCATCCTTCGACTTGAAGAAATAAACCCAAGTAAATCTTGAATAGTCATCAACAATCACTAAACAATACTTCTTCCCACCAAGACTAGGTTGAGGAACGGCATCAAAGAGATCAACATGAAGAAGTTCCAATATCCTCTTTGATGAAATGATAGTCTTGCTTGAGTGGGGAGAATCATGCATCTTTCCTTCAACACAAGCCCTACAAAGACGATCTCTAGAAAAAGAAACATTCTCTTTTAGTCCAAGAATGTGGCCACCCTTGTGAAGACTTTGCAAAGTTCTCATATTGACATGGGACAAGCGGCGATGCCACAACCATCCCACGTCGGCCTTTCTGAATAGGCATATTGCTTGAGTGTTGGTTGACCCCGAAAAGTCCACCACAAACAACTCATTTTCAACATACCCAACGAACATGACCTTTAGAGTCTTGCTCCTCAAGAGTACCACCATATCAATAGTAAAATGGACATCAAAGTTCATCTTATTAAGTGCACGAACGGACATAAGATTGTAACCGAGAGACTCGACAAGCATGACATTTACAAGGGTGATATCCTTTGCAACTACACCTTGCGAGACTCTTTACCTCAGCTTATACTTATCACCATAAGAGACGGTTGAGTGATTTAGATTTGGTCTCAACTCCGTCATAATCTCCTTGCTTCCGGTCATATGACTAGTGAATCCACTATCAACCACCCATTTAGACCCACCGGAAGCATAGTCCTACAAGAAATCATTGCTTGGATTTAGGTACCCATTTCTCAATGGGTCCTCTTTTGTTAGCAACAAGGTCTTAGGAACCCAAATAGAATAAGCAATGTAACCATCATAAGGACCAACATATTTTGCATAAACATCCCCATAATAATCAACATAAATAATGTAGTTGGGATTGTTATGCCCCGCAAAGTCACTACGAGTGGTCTTGCCCCTAGAGGCATTACCACCCGCAATGGAAGTCTTGGCTTGTGCGGACTTGGCATTGTTCTCCTTGTTGTTGCTCTTCTTGTTCTTTGCCTTGGCTACATAACCAAGACCCTCCTTCCTTTGTGTGGCTTTTGCTCAAAAGCATGAGCAACAACCTTTTCTTTACCTTTGGGAATAGAGGTCTTGGCACTAGTGGCCTTGGCAAGATCCACCTTCAACCTAGCATTTTCCTCAATAACATTTGCATGATCACAAGAGGGAGTAGAGGTACTAGGTGAAGTAGATTTAGAAAGTTGAGTTTGAAGTTGCTCATGAGACTTGACAAGGTTGGAGTGTTCACTTTCCAAGGCTTGTGAGCTTTTCAAGCTTCTCCATATCCTCAAGAAGTCTAGCATTAGCAGCCACAAATTCGACTTTCTCCTTTTTAATCACTTTATATTTAGCAAAACATGGTCTCTATCCTTAATGATTTTAGCAATTATTTCATCATTTTTATCATCAAGGGACTCAAGTCTTTCCTCAAGAGAAGTTCTATATTCACTCTTTTCTTCAAGAGAAGCATTCAAGGATTCTATGGAAGCATTCAAGGATGCTATGGTGAGAGAGTCCTCTCTCTCAATTTTTCCCTTGTCTTCAAGGAGTTCTTCGGCCGCACCAAGTTATCTCATGAGAGACTCAACATGTTTCTTAGCATCACCTTGCAAGTTAGTCACAAAAGTATCGAAAGAAACAAGTTCTTTCTTAATCATAAGACTAGCTTTATCATCCATTTCATGCATGGACTTGGGTGTAGAAGATGATACCTCGGTAACATGAGCCATGAGACAACGAGCGTTGTTGATGGAGAGATTTTCATTGGGGGATTCAAAGAGAGAAGATGATGAAGTTGAGACAATAGCCAATGCGGCCACCTCTTTAGTGGGTTCATCTTCTCCTTCAGAATCTTCAGAAGGATACTCTTCTTGAGCCACCAACACTATTCTCGTTGCCTTCTTGAAGAATGGCTTCCTCTTGCTAGCGGGCTTCTTTTGAATCAACTTTGAGTGATCCTTTGGGACAAGATTTCCACCATGTTGTTCTCGGTTCTCATACGGACAATCTTTGATGAAGTGATGCTTGTCATGACAATTGTAGCAAGTCTTTGTCCTTATAGCAAACTCCTTCTTCCCACTTGATTGTTCTTTAGATCAACTTGAGCCTTTGCCTTGGCCGGGTCACGCCAAAAAACTCTTGTGGCAAGAGCCACGTGATCATGGTAGGCTTCTTCAAGATCATCAGGGAGAATGTTGCTTGGGCATGCTTCAATTTCCACACTATCATCAAGACTCACCACCTTGGCCTTCAAAGCAAGTGAGGGACCTTGTTTCACTCCCATGGCCCTAGCACGGTTGTCTAGAGCATTCTTGGTGGCTACCTTGGAGGCTTGCACTTCTTGCATAACTTCATTGGATGACATTGCAAGATAGTTGTATTTTCCTTGAATAGCCTTCACTTCAATGGGCTCGGAGGGCATGAGAGCATTCACATACTTCCTCTTGATCCAAGCATCATCCAAATAGGTTGTCCCAACATTATAAAAGGCTTTAGCAAGAATCTTGAGTCTCCATACATCTCCTCATGAGTTTCACTATCAAGCATGTAGAACCTTCGGCATCATTGCTCAAGGCATCAAACCTATTCCTCTTCATGCTTTCATTTCCAAGAAACACTTCCTCAAGACAATCCCAAGCTTCTTTGGCGGTGGTGACATGTTGAATGTGATGAAGACCACTTTCTCCAACGGCAAGTTCAATCATGTGGAGAGCGGAGACATTGAGTTGTTTCTCGGCCACCTCTCTTCTTGACAAGTTGTTTGGATCCACAACCTTTTATCCCTCTTGAATGATCCTCCAAAACTCGATAGAGGAGCTGTTGACATGAGATCTCATTGAGTGTTGCCAACTAGTAAAAGCCAATGCATTAAGCTTAGGTGGAGGACCTAAAGGGTTTATGCGGGTATAAAGGATAGGTGGGTCGGGAGAGTACACATGCGAAACCGCATGGTAATCGGGCTTCCCACCTTCAGCCATGGTTACGGATGGAGGAGAGTTCTTAAGTTCGGTATCACCCGTGTCAGATTTAAGAGGGTCCTCATCCTTTTCTCTTTTCCATCCCCGGAATCACCCGTGTCAGATTTAAGAGGGTCCTCATCCTCTTGAGGGATGGTCTCCAAAGGAACCTTGCCAAGTGAGATTTCATGAGCAAGTCACGCATCTCACCAAATTGGGTATCCATGGACGATTTCAATGATGTTTCCATCGTTTTGAGATCGGCCATGGATGCCGGAGTGGCTTGGTCCTTCATGGACTCATCATCAGTTGTCATACTTCTCTTAGGCGGTTAAGCCCAACAAGAGAGACGAGGCTCTGATACCAATTGAAAGGATCGTATGACACCTAGAGGGGGGGTGAATAGGTGCTACTTCAATTTTAGTACTTTTTCAAATTAGGCTTGACACAAAAGGTAAATTCTCTAGATATGCAACTACGGTGAATTTACCTATATGACAAGCTAGCAACTAAGCAAGGTACACGAAGTAAAGACGGAAAATAAGGATAGAGGTAACCGAAGTGAAAGCACGCGGAGACACGGATGTAATCCCGAGTTCCTCCTTTTTAGGGGAGTACGTCTCATTGGAGAGGTGTGAACCAACACAATGGTTCAACAGCCACAAAGACTTCACCTTCTTCTCCTATGAACCGCACCACAAAGGTTTGGTTCACCTTCAACTATCGAAAACCTTCAAGGCGGAGTCCGGAGCCTTTACAACAACAATCTGGGGCACAACCCACAACGGGATTGAGGGCTCCCGAACGGCTTTAATCTGTCACAAAGACAACAAGTGAGATCAGCAAGAAGCTAGGTTTTCCCAATGGAAACCCTAGCAAAAGGGGGCCTCAAGTAAATGAGGGGGAAATTAAAAACTGCTTGGTGAAGATGTAGATCCGGGCCTTCTCCTTCAATCCTCCAAGTATCAACGAGTTTGGGTGGAGGGATTGGGAGATCTTGTAGTTTTGAGCTTGCAACAATGGAGGTGCAGATATTTTGGGCGAGCTGAGCTACTGGAGGTAGGTGGAGGGGTATTTATACCCCTCCCAAAAAAGTAGCCGTTTGCAGTCCACTTTCACCGGAGACTCCGGACAAAGAAGGCCGGAGACTCCGGCCCGGGCGGAGACTCCAGACCCAGAGGTGTGGAGACTCCGGCCTTGTGCGGAGACTCCGGTTTTACTCTGGACAAACTCCGGACCCCTATATTGTAGCTGCCATCCTGTGGATCTCTTTGCTCCAAAGCTCGACTGGCCGGAGACTCCGGCCCCTGAGCCCCCTGAGGCCGGAGACTCCGGACTGGAGAGGCAGTTGCAAACTTCCTTTTTCTTGTCAAGTGTTTTGATGCAAAGTGCAAATCTTTCTTTTGATTCCTGGACCACTTATCATCACATTAGATATATCCTAGTGTTGTTGCCTAACACACAAAACACCAAGGGGATATAAAATATGCTCTTTCAATATCTAAGATGATTACTATTTGTGTCAAGCATATTCTTGATGAAATTATATCTCCCGTGCAAAGTGCTTTTGTCCCGGGAAGGATGATCACTGATAATATCCTGCTGGCCTATGAAAGTATACATTATATCAAGAATAAGAAGAAGAGTAAAAGTGGGTATTGTGTAGTCAAGTTAGATATGCATAAGGCTTATGACAGAGTAGAATGGTGTTTTTTTTGGAGAAAATGCTAGTTCGGCTGGGTTTTCATACGGAGTTTGTGGAGCTTCTCATGGCTTGTGTTACCTCAGTTAAATATAAAGTTAGGTACAATGATCAAGAAACTGAGGGCTTTACTCCAACCAGGGGTTTACGACAGGGGGATCCGTTTTCTCCCTATCTTTTTCTTATTTGTGCAGAAGGAATGTCAAGTTTATTGGCTCATGATGGCGTGTAGTTGACGGGAAAAATATTATGCAAGAAGCTTCGTATCTTCCCCGGCAACGGCGCCAGAAAACACTCTTGATGGCCCTTCACGCAGTTACCTGCGTGAAAAGTAAATGGGTTAGGTTGAGACTCCAAGTGCAGAGTGTGTAGTAAGTGGAAGACGTGTTTTCCCCACGAGGGGTGACTCGAGGGTTTAATATCGAACTCTTGGGGAATCAGTAGTGAAGATTTATCTTTCCTATCCTTCTTTTGGTTACCTACAAAACAAAGTATATGTTTTGGTCCTCAACCTCACCTAGTGGTTGTCAAGCACAAGGTGTGAGAATGATATCAAGATAATATGCAATGCAAACAAGAAATAAATATGCAACGGTGGTAAATAAATATGCAAGGATGGTGGTAGCAATGATAAATGATATTTTTGGGTTTTATATGATGAATGCAAGATGGAAAAGTGTTTTTGTATTTTCTGATTTTTAAATGGCAGAAAATAGAAAAGTGGTAAAAGTGGTTGGAAAGGTGTTTCTTATGATTAAAAATGGACCGGGGTTCATGGTTTCACAAATGCACTCTCTCTTTGATAAAGTGGTAGACAATGGAACACTAGAGTTGACATATGAGATTGCAACACAACAGTTTAGTGACAAGTTATAATTATATGGGCATCACGTCCTAACATAGAGACCTTTTGGTTATTAGTCTCTCTTATACTCCACCAAGATGCGAACTAAATCATAACACCTCAGTAATTAAGATAACTCAGAGTATAGCAATAAGTATCATGACATGAAGTTAAAATAAGAACATGCTAGATCTAGTCATGGAGTAGTGGCAATGGTCACACCCACATCTCCGGTAGCATGGTATTTCTTTTTATCCCTAGTGAGGCAACAAAGTAAGGTAGAGATACCCAAGTGGATCACAGAACTTTCTCTCACGTTCACTGCACTAGCCACCCCCCGTTACTCCAACTAATGCACACATTCCCCCTCACACGCTCTCATAAACATGCTTGATCATGACAAGTAAATAAGAACGGGGTACATAATATGCATCTACTTTCATAGCTGAAACAAAACCATTGCAATCTCAAACATATATTAACTCATAAAAAGATCCACCACAAAGGTATTACATAGATGACCGTAATCATGTTCAGCAACTCATACGGTACTAATTAGTGAAGCTCGAGAGAGAGAGATACATAAGTTACTTCCACAAACCCATAGTCCAGAGGTGGACTACTCCCTCTTCATCATGGAGACGGTGGAGAAGTCGTTGGAGAAGATGGAGACCACGCCGGCAGCGCCCCGTCGGAGTTTTCCCCCTCCAATCTGCAACTCCAGGTCTCTGTTTCGGTGTTTCTGTGTTTCTGCGGCGCTCCTTCCAGAGAACGTCGGGGGACTATTTTTATAGGCGGTTTTAGGTCAAAACGGAGTCGGTGGAGGAAAGATCGACGGCAACGAAGCTCCGAGGGCCAAAAGGGGGTCCCACGCGGCCAGGTACTTGGGCCGCGTGGGCCCACTCATCTGGGCCCTCGGGCCTCCGCTTGTTTGCTTCCTTTGCTCCCACGCTTTGTTCCTTCCAAAAAATGATGCTCGTAAATTTCCAGGTCATTTAGACGTCGTTTGGGTCCCTGAAACATTAAAATATAGAAATAGGGGTTTCTGCCTGCGCAGGGTTAATTCCATAAAAATAGGAAAATCATGAAATATTCCATAAATCATTATAAAACAGCGATATAACCCTTATATGATGCAAATATGACTGGAATATAAGTAAAATAATGCAAAGTTCATGTATGCATTTTACATGCATCATCTCATCAGGAGGAGGTTCGTGGCATTGAAGGAGTAAGGGTGTTCAGAAATGCACCATCGGTATCGCATTTATTATTTGCTGATGATTCCCTAATCCTTATGAAGGCAAACTTAGTTAATGCAACCTCGTTGAGACAAGTTCTTGATACCTATGGTGAGTGAAGCAAAATGTAGTATTTTCTTTAGTCCTAATGTGGATGTTAATCTAAAGGCGGATATATGCACTGAACTGAATATCATGACTGAAGCTCTCTCGGATAAATACCTTGGCCTCCCTGCAATGGTTGGTATGGATAGAAGTGATAATTTCTTGTATTTGATTGAAAGGGTAATAGCTCGGCTAAACGGTTGGAAGGAGAAACAACTGTC
The DNA here is from genome assembly GCA_947311845.1 of Poa pratensis. Taxonomy (NCBI): domain Eukaryota; kingdom Viridiplantae; phylum Streptophyta; class Magnoliopsida; order Poales; family Poaceae; genus Poa; species Poa pratensis. The sequence goes on from CAMZMU010000111.1 coordinate 12,453,544, forward strand.
TATGGGAGCAAAGGAGAGTTTATTGAAGGCTGTAATTCAGTCAATCCCAGTTTTTGCTATGGCGGTTTTCAAGTTGCCGAAAAATATTTGTAAAGCACTCACTGATGCCATGGCAGGTTTTTGGTGGGGAGATACGGAGGAACAAAAGCGTATGCATTGGAGCGTTTGGTGGAGAATGTGCATTCTGAAAAAAGAAGGGGGTATAGGATTTCGTGATCTACATGCCTTTAATCTAGCAATGCTTGCAAAGCAATCATGGAGATTGATTACACATCCCAACTCTTCATGTGCTACAGTACTCCGGGCTAAATATTACCCGCATGGTAATTTAATGAATGCAGGTCCGAAGGGAGGTTCTTCTTTTACTTGGCAGAGCATTGTTAGTGGACTTCAAACTTTTAAAAAAGGCCATATTTGGAGAGTTGGGAGTGGGAGAAATATTAATATTTGGAAGGACCATTGGGTACCTGGGAATATCTCTAGGAAGATTGAATCGCCAAGAGGAGTTAGTCTGTTGCAAACAGTTGATGAGCTAATTGATCCTAACACAGGGCAATGGAATGAGGTGCTTGTTCGAGAAACTTTTAATCCTTTGGAAGCTCGTAACGTGTTGAAAATTCCCATTAGTCCTAATTGGGATGATGACTTCATAACTTGGCACAAGACGAAGACCTTCACCTTCTTAGTTCACTCAACATATTATTTAGAGTGGGAACACAAGTATGGGGGGAAAGTGAGAAGCCAAGATGGACAAGGCTTCTCAAGACTGAATCCGGTTTGGGAAATTCTTTGGAAGCTTCAAGTTCCTGCAAAAGTTAAAAAAATTATATGGAAATCGCTTCATGGATTTGTTCCTGGAATGGGGGTGCTTGCCAACAGACACATAAAAGTTTCAGCTCAATGTCCTATTTGCAACCAAGGAGCAGAGGATATACGTCATTTAATTTTCACATGCAAACGTGCAAAAAAAATCTGGCAGGCTCTCGATTTGGATGGAGTGATCAATCAGGCTGTTTTGGTTGACCGTTCTGGTTCGGTAATCCTTGAAGAGATTCTTAGAGATCCTATTAAAAAAACACCGGTTATTGGGCAGTTGGGACTACAGGAAACAATTGCAGTGGCGGCGTGGTATATTTGGTGGCAGTGTCGTGAGGCGGTGAAAGGAGAATCTGTCTCCCGAGTTGCAAGATCGGCCTTCTCTATACAAGCTTTGACAGCAAACTTTGCGCTGGCTACGGTTGCAGCTGTGCCAAAGGAAATTATGTGGTTAAAACCTCCTGCTGGGACGTATAAAGTTAATGTTGATGCATGTTTCTTCCCAAATGGTACTGGAGCAGCTGATGCTATAATCAGAAATAATATTGGTGAAGCCTTTTCGGGTGCAGCTGAGCCCTTGACAAACCTACTTGATTCTTCCACCGCAGAAGCTATGGCCTTGAGATTCGGACTCCAGTTGATGGAAGCTATTGCATGTTCTCCTGCAATTGTCGAGTCTGATGGTCTGGAGTTGATTAATGCATGTACATGGGTGATTGATCTTTGGAGCCCGTATACTGCTATACTAGCAGATTGTTTCCAGATTGCTCAAAGAATTGGTACCGTCTCTTTCATACATTGCCCTAGGGAAGCAAACAAGGTGGCGCATAATCTGGCAAGACTTAGTTTTGATTCGAATAGTTCTTTTATTTGGGATGGTGATCCCCCACCTTCTATTAAGAATGATGTAATAGACGATGTAACTTTTGTTGGTGCTTAAAGCAGCAAGTTTCAGACGCACTCTTTTCCTTACCAGGGTACCTAAGGGGACTAGAAGGTTTTAATGAGGCGGCTTGCTGACTTAATATATATGAGAAAATTCAAAAAAAAAACACGGAGTTCCTGACCTACCAAATCTGACCAGGTTCCTAGATTTAGGGCCTGCTTGGTCCGTCGTTTATTAGCCCAAAGCCGGCGTGATTTCTGAGAAGACCCGTTTGACTGGCGAATTCATCGTGGTTTATACGGAGACATGTCAGACCCTTGTCGCAAACAAGCTTGATTCACTATTTTCTGATTGTTTCGCCCTCGTATTCTATACGCCTGGAAATTTTGGGGCACCACCTAAGAGCAACAATAGTGCCTTTATAGCTGTCTACGGGGTACTTTTGTCTACGTAGAGTAGAGAGACATGGAAAAAGAGATGGAGTGGGCTCTCATGCGAAAGAGCCAGCCTGTGCGAGGAGAGATAAACACAGAAAGTGAGAAAAATACTAACCTAATAGCCTATCTTATAGTCAACTCTATTGTATGAGCTAACTATAAGCCTAACTTTTGATGACATGGCAGTTTCATATTGCCAGCTATTGCCTCTACTATTGAACTTGCTGTAAGGCCCTGTTTAGAATCCGCTGGTTTCTCTGGTGCACTGCCAGAACCAGACGTATGCTGCAACGGGTAAAAGAAAACAAAGCTTCCAAGCGGGGCAAAGGTAATAACAGGCAAACCCTAAAAGAAATCTTGAAATCAACGATAACAAAGGGAACATTGACGAGGGGTACACTCATCAAATCCCATGGTTAAGGACCTAGGGTTGAGATTATGGGGAAAGAACGTGGTAATACTGATAGTTTCGTCGGCTGACAAGCAGAGGCAAAGATTTACCCAGGTTCAGGCCCCTCGGGTGGAGGTAAAGACCCTACTTCCCACTTGTCTGTTATTGATCGTGTGAGATTATGCGGTTACAAGGTGGCTCTGGCGAGATGTCGATCTCGCTAGAGCTTTGGTGGTTTGAGTATGGCTTGGTTCTCGATCGGCACCCCTCCCAGTCCTTAAATAGGCTGGGTCTCGGGAGTACGTAACCGACCCAATTTACACATAAGGAAAGTCCTAACCGACTATGCCATGACTAATCTTGGAAGGTACTCCATCTTCTCGGGCCTCTGGTCTTGGGCTTCGAATAGGCTCTTCGCTATTGGGCCTTAGTCGTCACGTGCACCAGGTACCCTCATGGTAGGGTACCCAAGATGTATACCCATGTCAGTAGCCCCCGAGTACTTGTCTGACTCGAAGAATCGGGCATGGACTCTTTCGTAAGTGCACGTCATACGCTTTGTATTATAATTGGAATTCCTGTATGAATAGCACATGTTGGCTATGTCGAGTATCTCGTCGACTGTGGTTTTTGCTTATGATAATCAAGGGATAACAGCTTAGCAGGCCCAGTACACTCGACGGATCGGGACTGGCTAACTACTCATTCGGGTAAAACCTTACTAGCCTTCAATCAAACTCGAGTCCCTGGACTCGAATCTAGAACAAACTGGTCAGATTCGACTAGGCCGCGGAGGTCTTACTGAGTCGATCTGCAGTATAGATTTGAATTTTACCCAACGCGTCCGTCAGGATTTTTCATCATGTCTGTTGACACGGAAAGTATAAGGATTTACGTTGCTGGAACGGTCCTTAGCCCAGCTCGAAAGTTCGGCGGGTCTTACCTTTGCACTATGCGTGCAGCATCCGAGGTATTTGCGGCGGACGCAACTCGGGATGTTTGAATATGATTTTGTATATGAACTGAGTCGAAATATTTGTCGACTGATACTTTGTTGTTATTCTATCGGGTGCGTGACAGCGCTCCCGATGGGAGTAGCCCCCGAGATTGTGCTTTATTGCTCGCAATGGAGGATAATCTCAGATCCTCTCACCTTGCATATGTTAATCGAAGGATTTTTGTGCCGTAATTCTATCGGGTGCACGACAGTGCTCCCGATGGGAGTAGCCCCCGAGATTATGCTGTATTGCTTGTAGTAGAGGATAATCTCAAAATCATGTTATCTTGAGCATCTCCAGTCGAAGAATTTTGAATATGCTCCCGATGGGAGTAATATGCCTCAGTCGAAGAAACGATCGAGTGACCAATTTTGCATTAACATTGATTTTTCACACCCGAACCAAACAAAGCAGTCGAATGACCAATATGCGTTGGGCAGATTCGATTGTATTTCTGAACAGATCCTTGTAATGACGTCAGAGATGACGTTTATGGCGACTGCGCTTCCTGACACGCGGTGGCGTGCGTTATGCTGTGATGGATGGGACGTGACACATCGGTGGGTCCATTTGTGCAGCGCTGACCGAACGACGGTGCTGTTTGGACTTTGATTTGACCACTCTGGCCCACTTTTTACGGAGGCGTGATGATGGCTCCTATTTTTGCGTGCGTAGTGGGCGGAGTGGCCTTCGACGGTTGCCCTCTGCGCCTGCCATGTGTACGGTGGGATTGCATGCGGAGCGCACGATTGCGATTTTAACGGCTGTGATCGATTTTGATCTGTGGTAAATAGGAGGGACGGCGCTGAAATTATTTTTACTTGCCATTTGCTCTGCGCGCCGCCCCTGTTCCATCGTCTTCCTCTTGCTCCACCTCCATTGTTATTGCGTCCGAGCTCCGTATTCACTCCCTAGCCACCACAACCATGGCGCCCAAGAGGAAAGCTGCCGCCGACGCGCCCGCGACCGACGCGGCCACTTTGAAGGGGAAGAAGACTGCGGCAAGCGCATCTGCGTCCGCCGTCGACCTCAAGAAGAGCGACGGCGACTGGATGAAGTCCACGATCAAGGCGGCACATCTCGAGAAGTTCCGCGAGGACGGACTGCTGCCGTCGGCGGACCAGCTTACTGTTCGTGCGCCATCAAAAGAGGTACTCCCCGAGCCTCGCGCAAATGAGCGCGTATGTTTTACAGAGTTTTTGCCTAGGGGTCTGTCTTTTCCCCTCCACGACTTTGTTCGTGGCTTGCTGTTCGCCTACGGGGTGCAGATCCATGATCTCACCCTGAACGGCATTATGCACATTGCCTGTTTTATGGTATTGTGCGAGTGCTTCCTGGGAGTTGCTCCCAGCTGGGCCCTTTGGAAGTCTATCTTCATGGTCCGGCCCAACAACCGAGGCGGCCGAACCTATCCAGTTGGAGGCCTTCAAATCCAAGTGCGCAGCGACACCCGATACTTTGCCCTGAAGCCAGTCGACTCGGCGCAAGGGTGTAGGAAAAGGTGGTTTTATGTGCTCGTCGACCAGGAAGGGGTCCCAGCATTTTCGACTGCTGGTATAGCCGCTAGGACGAAGGCCTGGGACCATGAGCTTTCGACTGAAGAAATGGCGAAAGCGGCGCCTCTGCTGGAGACGATTGGAGGACTGCTAAACAACGTCACTGGTGTGCATCTTCTTGCCACCTTTGTGAAGTTGCGGGTGTGGCCGCTCCGCGCGCGAGCTCACCCTATGTGGCAGTATGAAGGTCCTCTCGACTCCACTCGAATGAACAAGGAGGAGCTGTCAAAGAACGAGCTGGTGTCACATGTGCGGTCCATCACCAGCACAAAAGCCAGCGAGCCCTGCAACGTCGACTGCCCTGTCACTCCTTATGGGGCTGAAAATCCTTTGCCAGAGGTTAGTGAATCTATCGAGTTTTTGTCTCTTTGCGTTGCCATTTTGCTGGTTTGTCTTACTTTCATTTCCTGTTTATGACATACAGGGCCACTCGACTGCGTCTACTCTGCCTCCCCTTCCAGAGAACGGCCCGACTGAAGAGACAGAGGTGCAGGAGGTGCAAGATGTGCCATCAAAGGGAGCCGATGAGTCGCCCCTTCCATCAGCTACCACTTCTCCTACAGAAAATGCTGAAGAGGAAGAGGTGGACGAGGCACTCGCTGAAGCTTCGCCTGCACCCGATGTTGCCAAGGCTCGGACTCGCAAGCGCCTCCGTGTTCAAGACGTGTCCTCGTCTATGAGCTCACTCGCGAAGGAGAAGGATCTGAGGGACGATGGCGACTCGGGCTCACCTCACGCTGCCCAAACCGCTCCATTAGCAGCGTGCCCAGTGAGCTCGCTGCCTCCTCCCTAGTCGAGTGGCGCCGTGCAGTTTGGAGGTCCAAGCTTCGACGATTATGACAGCGAGGAAGAGGAAGAACAGAGGTTTGTTCCTTCTGCCTTTTGCATATGTAAAGTTACTGTATGATAGTTTGGCTCATATCTCTCCTCCCTTTATGCTTTACAGTGCTGAGCACGATCGAGTAGCGACCCCTCCTGTCGTCGAGGCTTCGACTCCTGATCATTCAGGTGCTTCTCCTGTGACCCCGGAGGTTGCGCAGCCAGCAGTCGCAACTGCTGCTCTTGTGACCACCAAGGTTGCAGATACTCCGGCGGCTGAAGTGGGGACTTCTACTTCCAAGTCTGAGACTTGGATGGAGCACGTAAGTGTCCTATGACCACCCGCATATGTTGCGTCTGATATATGTGCTGATTTATGCTAATTGCATTTGCTTCTAGCCTTACTACCTCAATCTGGTAGAATCTGGGAAAGCTTTTGTTCAGATGGAGCAGGAGAGGGACAGGCTGAGTGTTAACTTGGAGCAGCTCAGTCGTAAGTGAAATTTGACTCTGTACCCGAAGGTCTTTTTGCACTGTCTTTGTTTTGTCGAATGCTGATTTACCGCTTTGCTTTCTAAACTCAGGTGACAAAGCAGCGGCTGAAACCCGAGTAAAGGAGCTAGAAGAAGCTCTTGCCACTCAAGCTGCCGAGTCGAAGAAAGCCGCGGATACCGCCCAAGGTTCTGCCGCTGCGCGCGAGAAGGAGTATGCCGAGCGACTGGCTGGCCTCGCACAGAACGTGAGAGGTAAGGAACCATCTTTTTGTATGCCTCCCGTGTACCCGTTGGGTAGTATGTTGTAATCTTGCTTTTTCTGGTTCATGTTGCAGAGGCGATTGGTGTGCCAACACCTACTGACATTGTCAGTGATGAGTTATCACTCGACCAGGTTATAGGTGACCTTGGTGCTTCCTTTATCCAGGCGAAGGACTAAAATTTTAGGGTTTTTTCATGTCAAGCCAACCACTCTTCATGGTTCTATAACAACCATAGGATCCCGACGTTCAATTTTTCATTGAAACTGTAAACAACAAACAATGCTTAAACTATTTAAAAGAGGGATACAAAAGGAGCCGTCAAATAAACTGAACTAGCCATTTCCTGAAATTTGTTTGTACTGTAATACTTGTAGGGGAGCTACCTTAATCTTACCATCTGGAGTAGAGGTAGTCGGGGATTAGAAACTGCTGCAAGTCCTAAATGTTTCTTCATCTTGTTGACACGAAAAATGTAGGTAACTGTTTTCTTCAATAGTGCACCCTCATTGAACTGAAGTTTGTAGGCCATCTTGCCAATTTTCTGCAGAATTCTAAGGGGATCTCCTATCCTTATTTCTCAAGAAAACCACAAGCTGAATCCACCTTATTGCTATTAAGACACTGAAAGTCCTACAATGCTTAAATATGAATATTTTTCGCGAAAACGCAAAAGCTTTGCATTTCGATGAATTTATAGAAAAATAAGGTTTATATGAATATTTTTTTCGCGAAATGCAAAAACTTTGCGTTTTGATGGATGTATAGAAAAAGAAAGTTTATGTAAATGCTCAAAGGAGGACAACACCACAATATACAATTCAACCCACCCAACACAGCCTAGGGGGAGTAATCGGCGAAGACCTCGTGCCCCCGTGTTTGCCCATGACCTTGCCTCACCATGACCGTGTCAAGTACGACGCTCACAAAGGTTCGAGCGTTGTCAAAGATGGCGTTGCGATGCTTCTAGATCCACTAGCAGACCGTAAGCCAAATAACTGATGAGGTACCCTTGCGCAGCAGGCGAAGGTGGGTTGTACTGTCATCTTTCACAATCTGCGAAGTTGTCTTCCGCACCCGGCCCAATAGTCGATCTAATCTAGGATATGCCAGATCGTTCTCGAGAAGACACAACCAGTGAGGATATGCTCCATCGTCTCTGGCTTCTGGTCGCAGAGAGGGCAACTCGCAGGGTGAGGTAGTCCTCGTCGCGCAACCTATTGTCAGTCCAACATTTGTTCTGGTTGGCAAGCCAAATGAAGAACTTCACCCTCGGGGACGCTCAGAATCTCCAAATTACCTTCCAAGAGCTTGACAACTACTAGTATCATAAAGTGAGGAAAGACAAAATAATGTGTTTTATTCTTGCCATAATGCTATGGTATGGCCTTAAGATTTTTTTTGTTAAGACCTACTCAAATATAAGGCCAGATAATAATGTTGTGGCCTTTTCCTTAAGATCCAGATTTTGGTATACTGGAGACGCCGTAAGAAGGACTAATGTTCGGACGAGAGCAGGCCTCCCAAGCCACGCTGGCATGCAGAGTTCACCTATAGCTGGCCAAACAGGCCCATTAGTGCTCGTGCCGCGCCTCGTTTTGGAGCCCACGGGCTGGCCCGGCACGGCACGACACAATCGTGCCAGCACGCGGCCCGGCACGGGCACGGCTTGTCGACGCGGCACGCGAGCACGGTGGGCATGGCGTGCTAGAGCGGGCACGAGGCGGGGCTCGGTCTGTAATATGAACAATTAAGTCGGAGAGCAGCAAATTTCAGACGTAGTCTTTTTCCTTACCAGGGTACCTAAGGGGACTGGAAGGTTTTAATGAGACGGCTTGCTAGCTTAATAAAAATTATTAAAATCATATCTACCTTTGTCTTATTTTTTTTAATTTTTTAGCTATCTTTACTTATTTTTCAGTTTTCCGGACCCTAAATGGGCCGACCGTGCCGTGCCGGGCCCATCGTGCCCCATACGTGCCGTCGTGCCGTGCCAAGGTCTGATTTGGACCGCGTGCCAGCACGGCACGGCACGATTAGTACCGTGCCGCAATCGTGCCAGGCACCAGGCACGCGACGTTCCGTGCCGGGCGGCACGTTTAGCCAGCTATTTCACCCACAGTGAGGAGAGTTGTTTCACCCACAGTAGCTAAGGCTGTAATACGGAATCCAGAATACTTGTGGGTCTAGTACGTAAATTCTCTCCTCACTCCCCGCCTCCCCATCCCCGTGCTCCGCTCCTCTTCCACCGCGCGCTCTCCAATCTCCATCCGCACTAACCCCCACTCCAGATCTCCAAACCCCACCCTCTACATGCCGTTCCACTGACCTCATGGCGCCGCGTCTCCTCCTCCTCGCCCTCGTCGCGGCGGCCGTCGCCGTGCCGCCGGCGAGCGCCGCGGTGGCGAGCATCGACCCGGGGTCCGAGTGGCTCAAGGTGGTGCTGCACTGTCTGGATTATTTTTCTTGGTTTTGGGAAATGTTACACTGCACTCTAAAAATTTAGGGTTTTCCACTTTTCCGAGCTCGTGCCCTTAGACGGTCTGGACATAAACTGTTTGTAGAATTGCCACCGGGGAAGAAATGCAAACAGGTTGCTTGCTGAGATCACGGCCGGTGATGGTGCTGGATGGAAGGATGCGGGCCTGATCGACCAAGTGACGAGGCGACAGGGAGACGATGGTGGTTTGGCGAGGGGCTCAACGGATCAGCAAGATATAGACATAGGATCCCACCAGCAGTCTTCTTCTGAGGTTGATACGCGGCATTTTTCAGGCTTTAGGTGCATACTGGCAAATTTAGTTAGGTTGTCTTGCCACCTGTGGATTTTGGAACCTCATATTTGTCAGTTAGCTTCGTCAGCTGCCCTTTGGGGCTTGCAGCATTGGTTAAGACAAAACTTTGGGTTTGGTAGGTTGCTAAGTCTTTCCCCGCTTAACATACTCAACACTTTGGTATCCAGTAGCGCTGCTTGTACGAAAACAAACACTCTGTTCGCTCAGAGCTTGAGGTATCCTTAACTTTCACTTTAGGATCTTACCTTGACCTCCGATTATTCTTTTCCTTTCATAGTTGTCAAGTCATTTCTTATCTTGGGATTCTTAGCCCGCTTTAGGCAAATATATGATGATGCCAGTGCCACCAAACGAAATGCAATGACTTCTTTCTGTGGAAATGAACCAAACTACTCATGGTTCACAGACACTTGCAACATTTTGCTGCATTAGTGACCAGAAAATTCCATGCATTTACTTTGGTCAATGTGTACTATTTTTCATGCATTACTTAACATTGTCAAATTGTTCATCCATATGCTGGAATTATCATCTCAGCGCTGTCTGCGCAGTTTGGGAGTTCTCATTTCGTGACGAAGAAAGTTGAATACACAGTTTTTCTTATCATATTCTATTGCAATAGGTTGTAGTCATGATTTCTTGCTACATATCTAATTGCATAATCTTGTTTTTGCAGGGAAGCTCATTGGAGAATATACCTAAACAAACATCTGCTAAGGTTCTCGTGGAGAACCCTCAAAAAGATAACACAGATGGTAAGAGTAAAAGTATGACCTTGCCTGATACTAGAGTCCGGAATATCAAGGATCAGTTAATCAAGGCAAAGGTCTACCTTGGTCTTGGAGCCATTCGAGCAAATCCCCAATACCTCAAGGACTTGCGGCAGCGGATACGGGAAGTTCAAAAGGTACTTGGTGATGCATCCAAGGACTCCGATCTACCAAAGAAGTAAGGGTCTCCCAGCACTTAAGTTGATGGATTTTAAAGGGTTAATAAGATATTATGCCATTGCCAGCTTCTCATAATCGAAAAAACGCCATTACAAAAATGACTTATGAAAAATGTCACTTATGCCATTATGGCCACTTCGGCACTGATACCAGCCACTACGCATCCTGTTTCTCCTTCCGTATTTCTGTCGGAGCCAAAAAGCCCGCGAGTTCAATCCCAATCTCCAAACTCAGACCTGTAATGCAATTGGCACCTCCAAGCTCCTGAACTTCCGCCGCCACCCTCTGACGCTCTCCCGGTGACTCCGCCCTTCTCCAAGCACCTCGCCCCTCCCACCTGTCAACCCCAAGCTGACCACCTTGCCCCTGTCAGCTGACCACTTTGATAATGGTTCAGACAGCAACTGCAGTCCTAGACGCCGCTAGGGAGCTGCAGTCGATTTTCGCCGCCCATGCGCCGACCAGAGCCACTGTTCCTTGCTCCTGCTGCCTTCATTCCTGTCCTTCCTCCCTCCTGGTGCTGTGACTCTGTCCAGATGTCTCCTTGTATTGTTTACAGTTCTGGACTGAAGGTTCTTAGGGAGAAGAGATATGTGTTGTAACCTGAATTGTACTGAAATCTGTAAGCAATTTGCAGATGATTGTGCAAAAAAACAGCAATGATATCCACTTGTGTATGCTATGTGAGCAAAACAACAATGATATCCGGCAGAAGAATGATGCACACTGCAGGTGATCAGGTGGGAGAGGATGGGTGAAGCGCGGCGTGTTGCCTGCTGGAAAAGTTAGGATTTGACAAAGATGTGTGTGTGTGTGTGTGGGGGGGGGGGGGGGGGGGGGGGGGGAGCAAGGGCATTTTGGTCCCGGCAGAAATACAAGAGGAGATACCGTGTGTATTGACTGATATTTATGCTAAAATGACCTTAATTGCATTATTCAAAGCAATAGCTAGACTGGCATGTTCTGCAAGTCGTCTTTTGTAGTGGAATTTTTCTATTACAAGAAGTTGGCAACGGCATTTATCGAATTAACCAAATTTTGAAACTATTAACATGTTACAGGCATTTATGGCAGCCTCATTCAATTATTTGCTAATTTCTTATGTATATCGACTTATTCAGTGCCAATGAGAAGGTGAAAGCACTTGAGCAGACATTGATCAAAGGCGGACAGACACAGGATGATTGCTCTGTTGCTGTCAAAAAGCTCCGGGCTATGCTCCACTCAGCAGAGGAGCAGCTGCATGCACAAAAGAAGCAAACTGTCTTTCTAACACAACTTGCAGCCAAAACCCTTCCCAAGGGTCTTCACTGCCTGCCCTTGAGGCTAGCTAATGAATACTTCTCACTGGATCCTGGTCAGCAACAATTCCCAAACCATGAGAAACTTGCGGATCCCAAACTGTATCACTATGCCTTGTTCTCGGATAATATATTGGCAACAGCTGTTGTTGTCAACTCGACAGTATTAAATGCCAAGGTATGTGTTCTTGATACTTCTAATTTCAGTTACTCTGATGGATGACATGCAACATATTGAGTATTTTTTTTGGTTTGCAGCATCCATCTCATCATGTCTTCCACATTGTAACTGACAGACTAAATTACGCTCCAATGAGAATGTGGTTCCTCTCTAACCCTCCTGGAGAAGCAACAATTGAAGTACAAAATATTGATGAGTTCACATGGCTAAATGACAGCTACAGCCCGGTACTGAAGCAACTTGGGTCTCAATCTATGATTGATTATTACTTTAGGGCGCAGCGTGCAAACTCGGATTCAAACTTGAAGTACAGAAACCCAAAGTATCTTTCAATGCTTAATCATCTGCGATTTTACTTGCCTGAGATTTACCCAAAGCTCGACAAGATGGTCTTTCTCGATGACGATGTAGTAGTAAAGAAGGACATAACGGGCCTCTGGTCAATTGATATGAAGGGGAAGGTAAATGGTGCTGTAGAGACTTGTGGAGAGAGCTTCCATCGCTTTGATCGTTACCTGAATTTCTCAAATCCTGTAATTCTGAAGAATTTTGACCCCCACGCTTGTGGCTGGGCTTTTGGAATGAATGTGTTTGATCTGGTTGAGTGGAGGCGGCAGAACATAACCGAGATCTATCACTCTTGGCAGAAGCTTGTAAGTTTCAGATACTTAATTCCTTTCATATATGATGAACTACTTAATAGAGACCTTTCTCTAGATCTCTATGTCAATTGAGCTGAAGTTAAACTATGCATTAGTTATAAGTCTAGAACTCGCTTTGGGGTAATATGACTTCTATACATAGATATATTGATGAAGTGCAACTAAAAATCATGTTAATGGTGAGTTTACTTTACCATACTAGATATTTGTGTTATGCTACATGTTATCTATTTGATTAATCTTACATTACCCTGGGCACCAAAACTTGAAGAGATCTGTCATTTCTCATTCTATTGTGTACAACTGCATCTACAGAAAGGTTTATAATTTGTGGAGACATTACTACTGTGCAAAAGACGAGAGAAATACAAAAATTCTTGTTCCATAACCATCGATGACTCACAAAGTTCTTTTAGTTCTATTCATGTTTGTCTTCTTTTGCATTTAGTTTGATATAATAATATATGTCCTGTTAATTGCAGAATGAAGACAGATTGCTATGGAAACTTGGCACTCTCCCTCCAGGCCTGATCACATTCTGGAACAAGACATTTCCCTCGATCGATCATGGCATGTTCTCGGCCTTGGTTACAACCCGCATGTTGGCAGCAGAGACCTGGAGCATGCCGCGGTCATACATTACAACGGCAACATGAAGCCCTGGCTGGGGATTGGCCTGCCCAAGTTCCGAAGCTACTGGTCGAAGTACCTTGACTCCGACCAGCCTTTCCTGCGGGAATGCAACATCAATCCGTGAAGCAACCCCAAGCCATTCTGACATAACAAACGGTCTGTTCATTCTTAGGTGCTAAAATGGCACCGTCACATAAGCATGATGTAATATTTGGTGGTTGACAACATGACATCCAGAGTCATGAACAAATGAATTTAGACCATCTAGATTTCTGCAGGAGGGATGCAGTTCCAGATGATGCAACTGCTAGGGCTATCTTTGCTAGGCTTCTTCGTACATAATTCAGTGAAGTTGTCCAGGAGAATGTCTTTCCATTTCTGCTGTGTCCATTGATGAAGAATGTTTAACCTTCGCTGTTTGCTACAGCCCAGAGCTGGAGTATCAAAAATAACCTTTTGGTTGTTGTTGAGCCTTTGAATGTCAGCAGCTAAAGTGGTTGATATGGCTTTCAACTTCATAGTTAAACTCGTCTAATATGTTGGTTTTCTATAGAAGTTTAAAATGTAAAAAATAATATCCTGCATCTCTTAGGGCATTCGCAATGTATAAGGTTAACTTTAACCATAAGTTAGGTCCCACTTTTCCTATGAAATGTTCCACTATGTATAAGAAACACCGCTGGGCGAAGCGCTCTGTCTCCCATCCGCCGCCGCCCCACCCGGCTCGGCCCTGCTAGCGGTTGCCTTGCCTCCCGTGGCTCATTATGCTTAGGTTGGGTTAGGAAAACGAAGAACACATGTCATATAGATATACATACATACACAGTGGCGGAGGACGAGAAAAAAATGAGGTCGGGCGGAGCGCACGAACAGGGAGCGAAGGGATGCACTGCTGCTCTTGTTTGGCCCAGCTAGAGCGGCTAGTAAGGCCCTTCTAGCGGCTGAGGCAGTCGTGGGTGGTCCAAATTACGTTTTTTTTCCTTCATTCTTTTTCCAAACCTTTAGAAAATACTGAAAATGATATATATATATCAGGAAAATATCTACATATGTTCGATTTTTTTGCCAAAAATCAAGGTAGGGCGGCTGCCCTACCTTGCCTACTGCGTCCTCCGCCCCTGTACATACATGAGAGAGGGTAGGGAATTCATATTTTTGTTCCTTGTTGCTAACCCAAAAGATTTAGATGCACCTTAATCGTAAGGACAAGTTTATTTTTTACATAATGTATAATGTCAATTTTATAGGATGCTATGTGGGGGTATGTATTTTTGCATATTGCGGCTGCCCTTAGTAACGTATTACGTATCCAATTCAAGTACGAGCAAAGATTGAATGAAGAGGTCTATAGATGAGGTGTTTCTTTCTCGGGTGCATAAAATCCTCACTCTTTTTTTATTGTTCATAATATCCTCACTCATTTCTGAGGCCCCGTACATGATTTGTTACTTCTTAGAAATCCATGTACTCCCTCCGTCCTCGAAAGAGTGGACGTTTGGGGTCTAGTATTTTTCCACAAAAGAGTGTACTGTGTACGTCTACACTCTCAATGCACATTGCCTCTAATCTATTAGTTTTAAATTGACTCATGGAACAACTTGTGATCTAGCTATTGGCGGCATATCTTGGGTTACTGCCTTAAATACTGCATGCGGGAAACATTCATTTAATGGCCTCCTCTCAATGGTTGCATGCATGCATGGGGCTGCTACTTTTCTGTATTAATTAGGCAATGGAGCAAAGTACGGTGTCTTCTTGATCTATGTGTAAATCTTCAAAAGCACACTCTTTCGCGGACGGAGGGAGTATACAACATACATGCAAAGTTCATAAAGAAATGACATATGTGATACTCCATGGGAAGAAACAGTGCTGTAAACACATATTTTTAAATCCCATGTTGGCTAGCAATTTTGTTTTTTCGTTAAGAGCATCACACATTTCATTTTCACGAAATTTTACACATTCCAAAGAAAATATGTTTGTTGCCAACGTTTTTCACAACCTTTTAAATTGTTTTAGTACTCTTTTTAAAAAAATTATACTTAATCAGGAGCATATGAGATCTGACCTGTATTAAATTCATGGAAAAAAATAGCACGATATAGTGTCGTTAATAGCATGCCATAACGTGTTTGAGACTTATCTCGTTAAATAAATAAGTGCACAATGTCTCACTAGTAGCACGCTAATAGCGTATTTTAAGACCGACGTTATTTTGTAGCGCGCTATTTTTTTTCGCAATGAAATACCATACTCTTCTTCACCGTTGACCGCTGACAATCCGTACGAAGTGACGTCTTGGCTCGATTCCCTAATCCCTAGTGTCATACGGCTACTGGTCACGGCGAGACAGTTCGCGTTGGCCGCGCACAACGACCTCATCTCTCACGCTTCCAACACACCACGCCCACCACGGCGAGCCACGTGGACGATTTTCCACGTGCCCTCTTTCCATTGGACAGGTGACTCAATCCCTCGCCGTTCCTGCCTCGTTTTATTTCTACATAATTCGCACATCAACCCTTCTAATATTACATATATCTCCAAAGGCCGCAGCGGCAGAATCCACCACAATAACAAGGCTGTATCACGGAATCCAGAATACTTCTAGGGTTCCAAACGTAAAACCTCTCAAATAACAGCAGAAAAAAACACTTTTAGAATTGGAAATATAGCACGCACGCCGTCTCCTCCCTCCCCGTCGAGATCCTTCGTCCCCCGTGCTCCGCTCCTCTTCCACCGCGTGCTCTCCATCCGCACTAACCCCCACTCCAGATCTCCAAACCCCACCCCCCTACATGCCATTCCACTGACCTCCCATCATGGCTTCACGTCTCCTCCTCCTCGCCCTCGTCGCGGCGGCCGTCGCCGTGCCGCCGGCGAGCGCCGCGGTGGCGAGCATCGACCTGGGGTCCGAGTGGCTCAAGGTCGCGGTCGTGCATCTCGCCCGGGCCGCGCCCCGATCGCGGTTGCCATAAACGAGATGTCCAAGCGCAAGTCCCCGGCCCTCGCCGCGCTCGCCGACGGCAACCGCCTCGCCGGCGAGGAGGCGGCCGGCATCACCGCGCGCCACCCGGCCAAGGTCTTCTCCCGCATGCGCGACCTCCTCGCCAAGCCCTTCCCCTACGCGCGCGCGCTCGCAGACTCCCTCTTCCTCCCCTACGACCTCGTCGAGGACTCCCGTGGCGCCGCCGCGGTCCGCGCCGACGACGGCCAGGTCTACTCCATCGAGGAGATCGTCGCCATGGTGCTCCACTACGCCTCCGGGATCGCCGATGCGCACGTGGGGCTGCCCGTGCGGGACGCCGTCGTCGCCGTGCCGCCCTACTTCGGTCAGGCCGAGCGCCGGGCCCTCACGCAGGCCGCGCAGCTCGCCGGCTTCAACGTCCTCACGCTCGTCAACGAGCACGCGGGCGCCGCGCTGCAGTACGGGATCGACAAGGACTTCTCCAACGAGTCGCGCCATGTTATCTTCTACGACATGGGCTCTGGCAGCACCTACGCCGCGCTCGTCCACTACTCGTCCTACAGCGCCAAGGAGTTTGGGAAGACGGTGTCTGTGAACCAGTTCCAGGTCCAGTTCTCTCTTACCCCAGCTCTTTTAGCTCTTCAATTCTGTTTCTTTCATATGCCTGTCCGTAAGATTCCTGAAACAAAATCCTGCTTTCGCACATAGTAGATCTGAAAAAGACTCAAGTTTTAGCTGTGCTATCTTTAGTAGGCAGCTACTCTACTTAAAAAACTGCTGCTGCTAATGCATCTAGCTAATTCCCTCCCCTGCAGGTTAAGGATGTCAGATGGAACTCCAACCTTGGAGGCCTCGAAATGGAAATGCGTTTGGTGAACTATTTGCCGATCAATTCAATAAGCAGCTTGGTAATGGGGCTGACATCCGTCAGTCTCCCAAGGCAATGGCCAAGTTGAAGAAGCAAGTTAAGCGCACCAAAGAAATTCTTAGTGCAAATATTGCTGCGCCGATCTCAGTTGAATCTCTGTACAATGATATTGATTTCAGGTGCGTCTTTCCATACCATTGGACGACCATTTGTGAAACTTAAGATAACCCAAACTCTGTAAACAGGCTAAATTTGTCAAATCTGCTGTCCATTCCTTAGCGCCGAGTTCTGAACACATGGAACTTTGTTATAAAAAGTGCTCATTTTAGTTTGGCAAGTTCTTACTTGTAAGTAGACATGCTATCTCTGGATAAGCATGGATGACAGTCCTGCTATTTCATATTTGTCAAATGATCTGACCTTTGATGGATTCAAGTTGATATCTTTGTTCCCCTTTAAGTGCATAGATGCCATATCAATTGAATAACATCTGTTAAGAGTCGCAAGCAATGTTTGGGACTGCTTTTGCATCTCTCTTGTGTGTAATTTCTACTAGCTCGAAGTTCTGTGTCCACTTTTGTTGCATATTTAAGATTATATGGAACTTGCAGGATTATAATTCACACTGGCTCCTTGACTTGTCATTGTTAATATTTGCAGTAATTCTCCTTATACCTTACCGCATTGCTAATAATGTTGATATTTTTCTCTGGCTCATGCTTTCAGCTTTTTCATTTTTCTTCTCCGTATATAGTGAACATGTAACCCTAAATCATGATTAGGAGAAGTTTCGAGGTTCTACATGTTCACCTCATGCTATTTCTTACAGGAGCACCATAACACGTGAAAAATTTGAAGAACTTTGTGAAGATCTATGGGAGCAGGCCCTAACTCCAATTAAAGAAGTGCTTATGCAGTCCGGCATGAAGATTGATGACATATATGCTGTAGAGCTAATAGGAGGAGCTACCAGGGTACCAAAACTGCAGGTGATTATTATGCTTTCATTTTAGGACTTATATACTTGACTTGGCAGTGAGGGCTGTAATGAGTAATGCAGGACCATTGCATTGTTGAATCTCTTGAACTTGGCAGTGAGGGCTGTAATGAGTAATGCAGGGCCATTGCATTGTTGAATCTCTTGAACTTTTCCGTGGGGCATGTGTGCAAGATTGCCTGCTTCTCTTTATTTCATTTTTTATCTTATATTCGTCGTCACCCTTGTACAGAGGTCTCCATTTACTTATGAAATACATGCATTATCTATTTATATAATTTATTATTATTATTTTGAATCCAATTCTCTACATATTTATCATATTACGACTCACGGGTTCCAGTCGTATTCTCCTGTTCCAGGCTAAACTGCAGGAATTCCTGGGAAGGAGTGATCTGGATAAGCACCTTGATGCTGATGAAGCAATTGTTCTTGGTGCCTCCCTGCATGCTGCTAACATAAGTGATGGAATTAAGTTGAACCGTAAGTTGGGCATGATTGACGGTTCTACTTATGGCTTTGTGTTTGAAATAGATGGCCCAAATTATGTCAAAGATGAAAGTATCGATCAAGTACTGGTGCCGAGGATGAAGAAAATGCCAATAAAGGTTAAAAATAATTACTCAACCTTCTACTTTTAACTTGTGTCAACAAACTTTTGTTTGTTTGGAAAAATATCTGAACGAGCTTGTTATTTGTCTGCTGTCTACAGTTGTTCAGGTCCATCAGACATACTAAGGACTTCGATGTCTCTCTCAGCTATGACAAAGCTTCTGAACTTCCTCCAGGTGTTTCATCACACAAGTTTGCGGAGTATTCTATATCAGGCCTGACAGATGCCAGTGAAAAGTAAGTGGGCGTAATGCTTATGTTATTTTGGTGTGCATTATCTCAAGTGTTAACTCTCAAGCCCTGCCCATAAGACAACTGAACAACCTGCAATGACTTTTCTGTGAAGCAGTATTTATTGTGAACAGTCCACCTGTGAGGTTGCAAGATATACGCCATGTCAATAGAACTCATTCCATTAAAAACATATGCTCCAGCACATCACAAATTAAGTGATACTTTCCATTGCTCTTGTATTACACGTATTCACCGCATGTTTTGTTTCAGTGCATCAATTTAACCATGTCCATTTTTCAACCAGGTACGGAAGCCGCAATTTATCTGCACCCATAAAAGCAAATCTACATTTTTCTTTGAGCAGAAGTGGAATTATTTCTCTCGATAGGGCAGAAGCAGTGATTGAGATAACTGAATGGGTTGAAGTTCCAAAGAAGAACTTAACACTAGAGAGTAATGCCACCGACCAGACTTTGTCTTCTGAGTCAGGAACATCTGATAGTGCAACAGATAGTAAGGAGAATTTGAGTTCAGGAAGTGATGCAGATGGTTCGAGCAGTACGAACGATGAAAGTAATGTGCAAGATACTATTACAGAGAAGGTGCTAAAGAAAAGAACCTTCAGGGTTCCATTAAAGGTAAAAACAATACTTGGTTGGTAAATTGATGCTAAATATTGACATGACATGGTTTAACTTCTGTTTACTTTTTTCGAATATAGGTCGTTGAAAAGACGGCTGGTGCTGGATCAATTCTTTCAAAAGAGTTGTATTCTGACGCAAAAAGTAGGCTAGAGGTACTTAATAAGAAGGATGCTGAACGGAGGAAAACTGCTGAACTGAAAAATAACTTGGAGTCTTACATATACTCTATGAAGGAAAAGGTATATTTTTGTCATATTTATTGTGCAAACGTTGGTAAAAAAATGGAAAGATGTTTTGTAGCTTGTTGTGATGTGAACATAGATCTGAGTCATTTTTCACTTAGCTTGGATCTCAGAAAATTGGATGATGACTATTGTTTCTCCATATAATATATACGAAAACTGTCAGTGTTGTGGCATACTGTACTGTACATTATTTGTTTTTTGACTGCTTAATTGCTGCTGTTTGATACATCACAGTTGGAAGAAAGCACGGATATGTTGACTGTCTCAACTGAACAGGAGAGGGAATCTTTTACAGAGAAACTCAGCGAGGTCAGTCAAATGCTGGATCTTGCTGTATGTAGTATTATTTGTCTAGGATATGTCTCATGCTGTGGTTGTTGTTGACAAGTGCAGGTGCAGGATTGGTTGTATATGGATGGTGAAGAGGCTCAAGCAAATGAATTTCAAGAGCGCCTTGATCAGCTTAAGGCCATGGGCGACCCAATTCTTTTCAGGTAATTACTTTTTATAAACTTAAGTTTATATCACCCAGTGATTGAGATTGTTCCTTTCTTGATCATACAGATTGAGTGAGTTAAAAGCCCGACCTGCAGCTTGCGGAAGTGCTCAATTGTATCTTACTGAGCTACAAAAGGTACAACGCAGAGTTTATTTTTCTAAGTATAATAATCTATTCTTGACGCAATATACTTGAATAATTTCTTAAACGCAGAGTTTATTTTTCTAAGTATAAGAAGCAAGAAGGTTCACTCATTTGCACCTAAATTAATGCTTGTATTAAAAAAAACACATGCTCCTCTCCGGTTTGAGCACCGAAACAATGCTATTACACCTTTTTGGGAAGGTCGTTACCGGCGGAAGCGTTGTGTAACGAACACAACTTTTAGGCACACGTCATCCCCACATTGTCTGTCACTGAAAAAACTAAATTTCCTTATCTTGAAGCTGTATTTGTGCTAAATATTTCAAAAGAGGTCGTGCGGTCGTGCCAGTATGCACAGTTCTTGCATAATTTCCCAGTCCATATATTGTCGGTTTGTAAGTTGGATTACCTGATCATTCTCAGACATTCCTGAATTCCACGAGCTAAAGCTGCAGTACATTTTTATCTGCGTTATAGAAATGCCAAGCAGTAAAATTGTAGATGGTTGTACAGTCCTACTTAGCGCTGGACTAACGAGCTGCTCGGATCGTTAAGTCTCGGCTCGTTAGGGTTCGTGATCGTTAAGTCTCGGATCGTTAAGCTCACTAAGGATAACGAGCTAAATTCAAAGTTCGGCTCGGTTCGTTATCTGTTCGCGAGCGCTCGCGAACAGATCGTTAAACTCGTTAAGGAGATGCATCAAAATAATCAGCTACTTAAAATGCATCAAGCATCAGCTGGACATGATCACATGAGTACAATATAACATATATAGAAGTACTTCAAAAATGACAAATCGACAGTTAATAGTTCACAGACTCATAGTAGAAGTGCCACACACTGAAATCAAGAGAAATAGATAACAAATAATATTCCAGTTGCTCACTTGCCGAATGCCACCACAATACTTAATAGAAAAAGGTCTCCAACACATCACGAAGGTCTCCAAGAACTCATAAGTAGCAGAAGTGCAGAACGCTCATGCCTCCTTTAGTTGCTTTCCACGCAAGAATCAGGAAATGGTATGAATTCCACATCATCATCGAAAATATTTTCTGGTTGCGCCTATTTCCATACTGACATTAGATGGGCTGGGCTGGGCCAGCTATACAGAGAAAATTAGCGAGCTTAACGAGTAGCTCGTGAAACTCGTTAGTTTGTTTGTTTAACTCGTTAGTGTTAGCGAGCTAAAATTGCTACTCAGCTCGGTTCATTAACAAAACGAGTCGAGTTCAAACGAGTCGACCTACCGAGTGTTCAGTAAGCTTAACGAACATCGAGCTTTATGTCCAGCCCTAGTCCTACTCCCTCCATATCAAAATATAAGACTTTCTAGCCTTTTTCTACACACATGTATCTAGACATGTTTTAGTGTAATGTTCACATGAATCTTGCACTAAAACATGTCTAAATACATGTATGCAGAAAAAGGCTAGAAAGTCTTATATTTTGATACGGAGGGAGTATTAAATAAATGTTGTGTTTCTATTCTCATTTGTATTCTTTATCTTCTGAAGATCGTTAAGAACTGGGAGACAAGCAAACCGTGGCTTCCCAAAAAGAGAATAGATGAGGTAACCTGTGAGCTTAATGAAGTTTTTGATTAATTCATTGTGCCAACTATGTACAGTTCTCATTTTATTGTTGTGTGATGCTATCGGTGTCTAGGTCATAAGTGAAGCAGATAAACTGAAGACTTGGTTGGCGGAGAAGGAAACCCTGCAGAAAAGGTAAAGCCTTCTAAAAGAGAACCTTTCTCGAGTTCTAGTTACCTTACAATTGCGGATGGCTAACTCCAAGAGGGTATATTGCAGTACCCCTATCTACAGCACACCTGCCTTCACATCTGAAGAGGTCTACCAGAAAGTTTTGGGCCTACAAGATAAGGTTAGAATTGTATATACCTAGCATCCTAGCACACTAGGCTCGAATTTCAATTCAACTTCTCAATACGGCTGGAACTTGATTGTTGTGCAGGTCTCTAGCGTCAACAGGATTCCAAAACCAAAGCCCAAGATTGAGAAGAAACCCCCAAAGGAAGAAGAGTCTGCTAACAAGGAGAAATCGGCCTCTTCAGAATCCGCGTCCAGCGAGTCTGAATCCACAGACAAGCCAGTGGAATCAGACGCCCCAGAGAAGACTAACAACGATTCTGAACCAGAATCTCATGACGAGTTGTGATTATTAGAGTCGACTTTTGAGAACCCCTTAGAGAGCTGGTTCGAGAGGTACTGCTCCATATACTCCGAGAATACAGTATGTCACGACAGTTTTGTTTGACGGCCGAATGAGGAGGTTGTGTAGGATTTCAAGACGGATTAGATGCTATACATGGCAGAGAAGAATTTGATATGAATCCGCTGTGTAGCGATATTGTGGTCTTATGTCATGCTGTCAAGATAGTGCTTTGTAAGGCTTAGTAGTCGGGACTTCAGGGCTCGGCTTGTAGTTGCATTGTTGTATTGAACTCATCTATTTTTCAGAGTAGATACAGGGATTTTACATGAAGCATCAATGTATCGTTTTTGCCGTTCTGTATCTTACTCCTTCCTAACACTGTTATGAACAACCGAGAAAGAAATAAACAACAGCTGAATGACATGAATTCATTCTGCTTCCGGCTTAACATGTACAATTTACACTGATTCACCTGATGTTGTCCACTCTGAGAGCAACTCTAGTAGATACCGGAAAACTCGGTACTACATAACTGTTATCCGGTTCCCCGGATAATGATTATCTGGTACGAGTTCGTCTCCGCCAAAACAGATACAACAAAATGGATCCGTATATTTAAACTGATGATGATAGACGAGTTCGCGTGTTAATTTTACATATGAACTAGACTAGATATTACAGTAGAACTAAAATTAAACTAGACTAGATGTGAAATTAAACTAGAATACGACTGAAATTAAACTAGAAACACTAGATCTATGGCCCGGCGGCGGCGATGGTGATGCAGCGGCTGGTCTTCCCCCAGTGGCGGCGGCGGCGTCGACCTACGGGTAGACGTAGAGCTCCTCCTATTCGACGATGCGTACGACGGCCGCTGCGACCTCCTGCGCATCCACCGCCGCAACCAGGCGATCCTCAGCATCGGGCTCGCCTGCCTGAAACGCCGCCTCTGCGGCGGCCAGCTCGGCGTCGGAGTCCTCCGCCCGCTTCATTGTCGGTTTGTAAGGTAGATCATTCTCAGACATTCCTGAATTCCATGAGCTAAAGCTGCAGTACATTTTTATCTGCGTTATAGAAATGCCAAGTAGTAAAATTGTAGACGGTTGTACAGTCCTATTAAATAGTTGCTGTGTTAATCTATTCTCATTTGTATTAAGATCGTTAAGAACTGGGAGACAAGCAAACCGTGGCTTCCCAAAAAGAGAATAGATGAGGTAACCTGTGAGCTTAATGAAAGTTTTGATTAATTCATTGTGCTGACTATGTACAGTTCTCATTTTATTGGTTGTGTGATGATATCGGTGTCTAGGTCGTAAGTGAAGCAGATAAACTGAAGACTTGGTTGACGGAGAAGGAAACCCTGCAGAAAAGGTAAAGCCTTTTAAAAAGAAAACCTTCTCGAGTTCTAGTTACCTTACAATTGCGGATGGCTAACTCCAAGTGGTTATATTGCAGTACCCCTACCTACAGCACACCTACCTTCACATCTGAAGAGGTCTACCAGAAAGTTTTGGGCCTACAAGATAAAGGTTAGAGTTGTACTATATACTTAGCATCCTAGCACACTAGGCTCGAATTTCAATTCAACTTCTTTTTTTGAAGTTAAAATTCAATTCAACTTCTGAATACGTCGGGAACTTGATTGTTGTGCAGGTCTCTAGCGTCAACAGGATTCCAAAACCAAAGCCCAAGGTCGAGAAGAAACCCCCAAAGGAAGGAGAGTCTGCTAATAAGGAGAAAACAGCCCTTCAGAATCCACGTCCAGCGACCCTGAATCCACAGACAAGCCAACGGAATCAGACGCCCCGGAGAAGACTAACAACGATTCAGAACCAGAATCTCATGACGAGTTGTGATTATTAGAGTTGACATTTAAGAACCCCTTAGAGAGCTGGTTCGAGAGGTACTGCTCCATATACTCTGAGAATACAGTTTGTCACCACAGTTTTGTTTGACGGCCGAAAGAGGAGGTTGCATAGGATTTGGAGGCGGACTAGATGCTACATTTGATATAAATCCGCTGTGTAGAAGTATTGTGATCTTATGGCAATGCTGCCAAGATAGTAGTGCCTTTAAAGGCTTAGTAGTCGGAGCGGGACTTCAGGATTCGACTTTGTAGTTGCATTGCTGTATTGAACTCTATCTATTTTTCACAGTAGATATAGGGATTTTACATGAAGTATCAATGCATCTTTTTTGCCCTTCTGTTATCTTTCGCCTTCCTATCGAAATAAACAGCCGAACGGCTTCAATACATACTGCTTCCAGCATAACAATTTACACCGATTCACCTGATGTTGTCCACTCCAAAATCTACCATTTCAGAAAACAACAAATGAGAATTACATGCTTGCGGCTGCAGTAGACTACTCAAGATCTTCTCTGCTGCAGTAAACAAATCCACAGGCGTACATACACCAATAAATACATTACTGAACATAAACTGTCGTGCTGACTTGGCCTCCCTTTCATTCATGCCGCATGATGCGAAAAGTAGGTGCAAATAATCACTTCCTCTTCTTTAACTTTAACCTCTTTCCTGTCAATGTAACCAAGTTGTCAATTTTGTTGATTCTACTGTTACTTGGATCCAAAGCATGAAAAAAGATCAGATCTCGGTGAATTTCATATCATGTGTCTTTCAAGGAAAACGAGTGCTGCAAATATAAATACATGAGAAAACAATCCACTTAGTTTTTTTTTTTGCACGTTACTTGTTCATACTTATGGAAACCGGTACTAGAGTGAACCGGAGTGAACTTTAAGTGTTCAGTGCTGTTTCCTAAGTTCTGCATACCTAAATGACTAAGTAGTTGTTGCTGCCTTGCTGCGCCTGATCAAATATCCTTACATAGGTTCTAAACCAAAATTACACACTGCAAAATGTCTGAAGCATGGGTAGTTACTAATGGGTTGGTGAGAATCTGTCCTGAACGCTACATTGGTTTCGAAGTTCTAACAAATAGGCCATATAAGTTTTCGCCACATTTTCCATGCTCAGTGAGTTCTGGTTCACGATGTAATCTTTTGTCAAATGATATCTTCGCCGTACTGAGCAAAACCAAATATACCATCGTAGGTACAAGCCTGCAACAGGATGTCCCTTCAAACAGAAAAAACCAAAGCAGAAGCATACCATGGTGGGTAGATATGAATTACATTTCCTTCTACAAGATCCCCGTTGTCACATATTTTGGGACTGAAGATAATGGTCCTCTTGCTGCTGGTGGTGCAATCCATGTCACAAACTGTTGAAACCTTGGTTGTTATGGGAAACTGCAAGAAACACAAATATGCTGATAACACCACTGGCACAAGATGCTGCTGGAAAAATAACATGAGTACAGCAAAATATATCCTTTTGCTGGGAAGCTTAACTTTTTCATGCACAAAAATTATTACTTTTCTTGGAGTATGGAAAGCAAAATGTCAAATTAAGACTACTGCTACGAATAATCAACGAAAGAACAGAGGTTTTGAAAGATGGAGATGGAACACGAACATTACTCTTTTCCTTCAACAGGCAGAGGCAGACTGTTAGTTTTCCTTCCAAGGACCTTGACAAAATTTGAACAGTAACTCCCTCTGAATCCCTGGAAATACAGAGTCACTACTTCATCAATATATGGAGACACATTGATGAAAATTATTTTTGTATCAGCTAGCGCAGTTATCATGATGGCAAACTAAGGACCACCTAAATAATCTTGTGCCTTGTTACACTGCCTTGAGAAATCAACGTGCCTATCTTTCTCCATCTGCATAATCTGTTGCATCCTTCCATAATAACCAGCTCTGCACAGAGAAAGAAGAAAATAAAATAAGCAGAACATCCAGAGATATTTGAATGGTTGATTCCTAGATAGTTGTCAAGATGACTGTACCCAGTTGATCTCATAGGGAGTGCAGTAACATCCATGTCTGCTGCACTATAAGCTTCTTGGAATAGGTCAGTCATAGTTTTTCCCTTCACATCTTTGGTCACCATAGTCAAGTTGTGTTGAACAGTATCCTATTGCAGGATAGAAGTATCATGATGAATAGTACAACCAGACAATTCCTAATAACAGTTGTTGGTATGTTAACAACATACTTCTACATCATCCTCGCTAGATGTTTCACCAATAACATGCTGCGAGTGTTCTTCATTGTCAAGATTACTCTGACCTAGAAGTGCTAGTGTTTTATTCCCTGAATTAGGAACTTTTGGCTTCCCTTCCTTAGCTCTGGTGTGTTGATGAAACTGCATTGAAAAATATTCAGAGACAAGCTAACTGTTGGCTAAGAACTCCAAATAATGAAGCAGCATAAGAAAATACACACCGGAAATGGTGTTCTAACAGAAGAGCCACTCCTATCTTGTAGATCTTCAAGAAGTTCAGCAACTGAAACGTTTGCATTCTTGGCTGGATGGGCAAAATCTGAGGGCAAGTCTTCAATTTCTTCATCGATATTTTCCACCTGCTCAGCCATCATAGTTTCTAAAGCTTTAGTTGGTAGCATTCCTGATGATACTTCTGGCTCCCCATCATACAAGTTTGCACTCTTTACATTCGATGTAGCAAAACTGGATCCACGTATTGAGAATTTGGGCTTGTTTTCCCATTTACTCCCTGTATGAGTGGTGAAAAGAGAAAGTTTCATATAGGATATCCACCAGGAAAAGTTATGCAAGAAGACATTCACGTATCAAAATCTTCCTTAATTCATAAAAAGAACAGAATCTGCATAATAAGCATAACATGAGATGCAGTGATATACTTTTGCTTGTTCCACCAGATAGAAATGAGACACTACGAGGATCTTTCACATGAGCTAGCTCATCAGCTTCTTCCAGAACATCATCCCAGAGGGCTGATTCATCATGGTCCGCCACTCTGTTAACCTTCTCTCTCGTTTTTGAAGTAACATAAGCCAATGAGAGCCTTGTTGGTGCAATAACATCCTGTTGAATATACAATAGAATACAAAACCACAAGCTCAACAAGCATTTCATATGCTGCTACAGGCAGGAAGCTGTATTATCGATAAATATGATTGTCTAGAGATGGTAGTGTACTCCTAGCGTCCGTGGGGATTAGATGCCACAGTGCTAGTGTCTACTGGTCGAGTTTTAACGTCTTAAGAAAGAAGCATCAGTTGTAGTCTGTGCATCTAATGGAGTGGTTGAGGGTTCAAACAAGTAAGAATTTTGGAACAGTTCCTTTACACATGAGCGCATGCCCGGCAACAATGTTTGTGCAATTTGTGGGCCAAGCAAGCTAACAACAGAAATTATGGAATACCAAAGTCTTTTGCAAAAGAAAAAAAAAGCTTATACAGGTCAGTGTCAGTAGAGGCAGTCACCTCATCAGATATTGGATCCTCAGCAGAATCAGAGACATGGACAGGGTGTTGCTGGGACTGAGGGCATGTGCCATGATGATCACCGAATCCTTCCATGCCAATGCCTTAGCAAGATCCGGAGCCACCAGTGCCTGGATCAAATCCACCCATGAAATACTGTTAAGCAGGTAGCTAATTTACATGCACAGTTACGCGAATACAATTCGAGAAATGAATAGCACAGGACGGCTGAAGCGAACAGCCAAGCAGGCTGAGAGCACAACAAGTAACCAAAACTCAGTTGATTAATCCGCTTGTGAAAGGAGGTACCTCACGCGGGGCGTGGTGCGGCCTGCCGGAGCTCTGGATGTCCTACGATTCGACTAACCTGACAACACAGCCGTGTTTTCCTCCCCTCTAGCCTCTAGGCGGCCGCCACCCGCTCGCCCGCCGGCTCGCCGCGCCGCCGCAGCGCGGTTCAGCGCGCGGGCCGCCAGGCCCTTGCCCCCGTGCTGAGCGTAGCTCGTAGTTTCCCCGGAGCCCCCTGTAGCCCCGTTTCCCACCTCGCCGCACGCCCTGGTCTGGTCGCCGACGGAGAGCCGCCTCCGCCGCGCGCTCGCTCGAGCTGCGGGGCACTGCCCAGCTCCAAAGTGTCACCGGGTGGGGAAATGTTGGCCCGTTGGACTTAGTTAGGAGGGGAGCGTAATGAGGCCCACTTGGTTGGTCCATTTGGTTGGTTCGGCCTGGTTAGGGTAGAATCTGGAGGAGTAGTGTTCTATAAAAAAAAAATCTGGAGGAGTTGAGAGCAGGCTGATTTCTTTACTGGAGTTGGATGTACATTTTCGTATCGTATACCCATGCGTGTATTATACGGAGTAACATTCTCTTTTCAGAAACTGTCTCTTTCATATCACTGTCAAATCAGTCGATTTTCATTTCGCTTTCGCCTTCTCGCAAATTGCAGCAATCAACACTAAGAATTGTAAGCTTGCAAGACCTTTCAAGCTTAGTAGTACACATGACTGTCGTTCAGAGTTATGAAACCTACTCGAGCACTGGCGGAGTTCTAGCCACAATGTTGGGCGGGCCAGCCCAATAAAGATCACTATTTTTTTCTTTCATGGGCCAAATTTTCTCTATTTCTTCAGTGTTTTCACCTGGGCTGGGCGGGCCATGGCCCAGGTCGGCGTGCACTGAGCTCCGCCACTGTACTCGAGAGAACTTCTTGCTGCCCTTACGAGGTTTTTTAACAAGCACCATGTCATGTCCGAAAACATACCACGTTCAGAGAGAAAAGAGAGATCAAATGCAAAAAGGAAACACTATACACTCCAAGGAAGAATTTCATGGTGAGAGAAAAAGGTGTACATGTTAAGAGATTTAAGTCCGCAGTTCCAAAATTCAGTGTTTGACATAAAAGTTCACCAAACCGGTCTTTACCTGGCAAGTTACATTATACACCTAGTTCTCAGAAATGCAGAAAGGAAAGCACCATCAATCCGTTAATTGAAGAAAGTAATCTCCTATTTCCATTCCTACGTAAGAGAGTTCAAGAAACTAGCGCGCGTTTGCCTTCCATTTCGTAAGTAAGAGATCATGAATGGGTTCCTTTTTAACCTTTACCAGGCTCTGCCTCAGCTTTGGCAGTGTTGACGATCTTAACTTGATACCCTAGTTGAAATTGGTACTGATCGTTCCTAGGATTGTAACCAAGTAAACTAGTAGGCGAAAATTGATCATTGCAGAAATTAGAAGTAAAAATTAGAGAACTAATTGTTATCTAAGACAGTAGTAAAAATTAGAGAACTAATTGTTCATCTAAGACAGTAATCTCTACAATGACATGAGCCTTGACAATTACACCTATATAGCAGCAGATATTGGCATTAATTGTAGCTTCCGGGTAAGTTCCTCACCCAACATGGGGCATATGGAAACGCATAATCCATATCGCCATACCTACCATCTTCCATCGTGCCCAAGTGTCGAATCTTCGAGCTATTTAAATGGTAGGCTATCGTACTTCCGCTTCCATTAAAAAATACAATGTATTTGTAAGGATGAAATCCAAGACATGAGAAAATAGGAGCGTCACGGCTGCACTCTGTAGGCCATCCCACGGTGTCAATAGTGTCTTCATCATCGGAGTTCCATTCAACACCATCTTCCACCAATACTGATTCATCGTTGTCTTCTACGCGCTCAAGTTTGGCATCGTTCTTCGAGACATCTTTCATTGGATCACATGACTCTAAGATCCATTGTTCATTGGCATTGTTCGTGCAATAGTATTCTTTTACCGGCTCGAGATTGATACTATTCTTCAACACCCACTTCATCTTTCCAAGTGATTCATCAAGGAACCAAATCTCGAAAATACACGGTCCATAGAGCAATGCACAGTACATCCCATCCTTTGATTTTCCTAAATGAGGTTTTCCATATTCTCCATTTGGCAACTTAATAACATGGTAGGTGTCATTTCGTGTATTTATCCTGCAAAGG
Organism: Poa pratensis; assembly: GCA_947311845.1. Classification (NCBI taxonomy): domain Eukaryota; kingdom Viridiplantae; phylum Streptophyta; class Magnoliopsida; order Poales; family Poaceae; genus Poa; species Poa pratensis. Next base: position 12,483,945 of record CAMZMU010000111.1, read on the forward strand.
CCGAGCCAACATGAGAACACTAATAAACTAAATTATGTTTCTTGGTAGTAATTAAGAAACCAGTTAATAACTCATTAAGGTGTGAGCAGGTAGTAGATACTACCTCAAGACAAAGCCGTTTGCACAACGAACATAGAGTACCTCCCGCCAGTAGGCGGCGTGGTACAAATACTCTTTGTAAGTTGGCAATTTGAGATTGATGATGGTCCCGGCGGCCTTCCCTTGTCGCACAAATGACCTCTTCTCCCAGCACTTGGTTTTTGACGAGAAAACGTGCATGATATAGGGTGAAGGTGGCCATTCCATTGCAGAGACCGGCCCATCACCATGACATAGATGTCTAGAGATATGCTCGGACGGCAGCTCATCCGGGATAGCGGGGACTAATAACACCTCGTAGTGCAGCGACATTGTAGGATCGTAGAGGATGTATTGGTTCTCGTCGCAAAGCGCGCAATCCCTGTAGGTGCAAGAGCGTGGCTCCGGTGGTAGCCGCATCATCTGACGCGTGGCGGGGTTCAACACTAGGCCGCAGAGGAGAAGAAGGCCGTTGCAGCAATCCATGAGCATTGGTTCTGAGTCGTCCAGGGCACGGAAGCTGGCGGCAATGTGGGAGGCTGTAGAAGGGCGGGCGAAAATCATCGGGATTATTTCCATGTCCATGGTCTCGTAGAAGACACCGTGCGGCGAGAGAGGTAGCTCGGCTGCACGCAGCAGGCGGTGGTCGTCGACGGTGGCGCGCCAAGCCGTGCACACACAGCGGCAGGCGGCCAGGCCGCGCGGTGGCAGGGAGCGGAGGATGTCCAGCAGCACATGGTGGTGCTCCAGGACGTCCATGTCGATCGTCGTCGTCTGTAGGGCGGCTGTGGATTGTTGGGAAGAAGGCCAATCTTGTATCCGTTCGTTGTGGTTTAACATGGTAGAGGTTAATTTGAAGGAGTTGGACTCCATCCAGGTGAAGGAGTTGTGTTGTGTACGTTCAGATTTGTAAAGGGAAACAGGAACAGTTTTTTTTGAAACGGAACAGAAACAGATTTGACTTGTCATACAGCGACTAAAAGCCTAGGCATTGTCGCTGAAGTCACAGCCAAACGACGACCAAGAGCCTAGTAGGAACGATCAAGCTGATTCGGGGTTTAGGCAGTCCAACGTTACCAAGTTTACTCTCCAGACCAACAACTTTTACTTGTTCTCATGTCCAATATAGACAGGGAAATAATAGAGCGAAGCTCCGTCTCTTGCATATGACTGTTAATCAATCAATTTTCCTTTCGTTTTCTCAGGAATTGCAGCAATCAGCACTACGAATTGTAAGGATTTACCTTTCAAGCTCATAGTAGAGTAATGAAACATGCTCTAACTAGAGTTAACTTAGCATGTTCAGAGGGGGAAAGAAAGATCAAATGCACCATGTCGCCAAACCATTCTCTTACTTTCCCTGTTACCAGTTAGCACCATGTCATGTCCGAGAACTTAGCATGTTCAGAGGGGGAAAGAAAGAGATCAATGCAAAAGGAAACACTATAATCTCTATGGAAGAAACTGATAATGAGAGAAAAAAGGTGTACATGTAAGAGATTGACCTCCTCAGTCGCCAAACCATTCTTACCTGGCAAGTTCATTATACACCCAGTTTTCTGAAATACAGAAAGTCACCATGTAGCCGTTATCTCCTATCCCAATTCCAAACTCCTACGTACCCATATATGACATATGAGAGCTCAAAAACCTAGCGCGCCTTGGCCTTCCATTTCGTAAGCAAGCGATCATGAATGGCTTCCTTTCTAACCTTCACCAGGCTCTGCTTCAGCTTTGCCAGCGTCGAGGAGCTTAGCCTGATACCCTGGTCGATCATGTCCTCTGCATACTTACATGCCTCAGGCAGCATCTCATCCTTCAGCTTCGATACAAGCATGTTCCCGCTCTCCTCCAACGGAGGCAGGCTATTCGCCACCATGCAGCTCCACACCTTGATCCCTGTCTCCCAGTCGCGAGTATCCAAGAACATGCGAAGTGCAAGCGAACAGTTCGCCTCGTTTGGCCAGCACTCGTTCTTGACCATCTCTCTAAATATTGCCGACGCCTCCGGAGCTTCCTCCCTTTCAGCAACAACTTGAGGACCACATTGTACGTGTCGGCGTTGGGAAACACTCCATTGAAGGTCATGTCGTCAAGGTACTTCACAGTAACCTCAGCATGCCCCAGAACGCCCTGCAGCGTGATCATTGTGCTGTATATTTCCTGATCTGGGACGAGTCCACGACGAACGACAAAGTCATCCCAGAGCACCTCCGCGCTGCGCAATTCGCGTGCCTCGAGGTGCGCGGCCAGTGCAGCACGGAGGAACTTCTCCCCGGTGAGCACCTGTGCCGGCGCAAGACAGCCAGATACTCCATCGCCTCCGAGAGCGCCGTGGAGGAGCCACTGGAAACCAGTGTTGTAAGGAAAGAGTCATAGGCAGGAACATTGGCAGGATCAAAGCCTACGGCACGCACCATTTCATCAAACACCTCGCGTGCAACTGCAGCGTCGCCGGCAGCCTCGCAGCCCTCGAGAAGGATGGCGTAGGAGTCAGCGTCGGGGCGAGTGGCGGCCTCCGCGCGTGCGACGGGGATCGCGGCGCGGGCGTCGTCGAGCCGGGAGGCACGGCAGAGCGCGGAGAGGAGGGAGTTGAGCGCGGGCGTGTCCGGTCCATGCCGTACCTGGTCATTTCCACAAACGCCTTGAGGGGGGAGCTGGCGGGGTGGGCCGCGAGGGAGGAGAAGACGGATGCGAAGGTGGCGAGGGAGAGCAGGCCCTGGGAGCGCATGGAGCCGATGGTGTCCCACATGGGATCGAAGAGGCGGTTCTTGCCGAGGAGGTCGATAACGAGGTTCCACGAGTAGGGGGAGTGCTGGTGGCGCAGGTGGCGATGGCCCGCCCAGCGGAAGAAGGCGGCGGCGCCGCGCGGGTGCGCGTACGAGAAGCGGAGCACCTGCTCGACGTCGGAGGTGGTGACGCGGACGTCGGCGTCGTCGAGGGCCGCCTCGACGTCGGATGCGGAGGAGGCCAGGATCTCGCAGAGGAGACGGATCTTGGGGGCTAGGTCGGGAGCGTCCTTGTAAGTGGGGAACGCCGAGGCCGCCGGCTCGCGGGCGCGCTTGGCCGCCGGGGCGGCGGCGGCTGCGTCGGACGGTCGCTTCTCCCGGCGGTCGGACATCGCCTCGACGGGTTGGGGAGCCGCCGCCGCGAAGGTGGGTGTATCGGAGACGTGGCAAAGGTGGGGTTTTTTCGCGTGTTCTTCTCTTAACCCTATCCTAAGCTTTATGAACTCTTTTCTTTTCCGAGACGGCTAAGCTTAAAACTGCTACAGCGACGGAGAGAGACCAGACACCGGCGGGATCCCGACTGAAGCGCGAGGGAAGCTACGGAGGCGGCGGATGGCTCCGTCCTTGCTCGTCTCGGCGAGCCTGACGCTCGCCGTTGGCGGCCGGGGAGGCCGTAGGCGGCGCCTGGTCGTCGCCAATTCTAGCGGTGCAGGCGCTCCCCCGAAGCTGGTGACTTTCCTCGGTAAGGGAGGCTCCGGCAAGACCACGGCGGCCGCCATCGCCGCTCAGGTAACAACTGCCTTCCTCCCGTCCTTTACTTCGCTGTTGTGTTGATGGAAGACTGCAATATTTTGTGTGAGCTCGCTGCTGAGCCGGTAATAGCTTAAGATTGGACTGCAATAGATACTTATTAGTGTAGCAGATGAGTTCGATTTAGTAGCTGGGATGCTCCAAGCATTGAGTTGAGCAACATTGTAGGATGTGATTAAGGAAATTTACAAGATGGGTCGTGTTAGCGAATGGTGTATAGAGTTTCAGTTGGGCTATAGTACTGTAAATCATCTTTGCAGTTCGCAGAATGTTGATTCATGAAACAATTTCCTTAAATTGGGTTAATGGATAAATTACAGCGCTTATCTGGGAAATGCCGCTACGAAAAGTCTCACCTGTGAGTTTGAAAAATGCCACTTGAGAAATGGTCCAAATGCCATTGCAAACATTTTCACAGTTTGTTTTTCTGCATGTAGTATTATGCAAGTGAAGGCCTGAAGACATGCCTGGTTATACAGTCCCAAGACCCGACCGCGGAGCAGCTGATGGGGTGTAAGATTGGGAACTCACTCACTGAATGTGCTACTAATCTTTCAACCATAAAGCTGGAGACTAGTAAAGTATGAAATACTTCGTTGACCGGTCTGCTCTAGATGTTACAGACTTATACCATATCTCAAACTGGAAAATGCCTTGATGCTGAAGAATACTTTCTGATTAAATCACAGATGCTGCTTGAACCCCTTGATCGATTGAAGAAAGTAGATGCCCAGAGCAATCTTACTCAAGGAGTTCTTGAGGGGGTAGGTGATTAACTTTGCTTTAATATGGGAGATGAGGATAAAACAGTCATTCGGGATGCTCTTTTTCATAGGATAGATTGTAGGAGAGGAGCTTGGAGTTTTACCTGGAATGGATTCGATCTGTTCTGTCCATGGTTTTCGAGTCGCGACTCATGCGAGTCGCTCAGGGGTAGCGATTCGGAAAGAGTCGAGCCTGTAGTTGTGACTAGTCGCGACTCGCGACTCGAGTCGACACTAAGTTGAGTCGACCTTTTTGTTGCGACTCATCGACTAGTCGACGACTAGTCGCGACTAGTCGCGCGACTCGAAAACCATGGTTCTGTCTTGTCTCTTCAGAAGCTACTCAACTTCTTTTCAGCTGGAACGAGTAGTCCACAAGGGGAATTTGATGTTGTAGTATATGACTGCAATAATACAGAGGAGTTTCTACGGCTCACTGGTGCTACTGAGAGGGCAAGGTATAGGTTATCCTTGTTTCTCTGTTACCTTGCATTCATTCAGGACTCTACATTTTAATTTTGCTGCTACACAAAAGACAGATCTTACTTGAAGTATGTGAGGGAGCTAGCAGAGAAGACTGATATAGGAAGACTGGCTTCTCCATCATTATTGAAACTAATTTATGATGCCGCAAGACCAAATGGTAGAACTAGCGAAGTAAGAATGAGTACAGAGATATGGAATGAAATCGAACAATTTCTTGAGGTACATGGCCCCTAGTTAAGATATTAAAAACTATGCTAGCCAATGTATACATATTGAAGTATTCTACTATTGGCTAAATAAAAGATTAACTTCTAATTTTTGTAGAAAATCTCACTTTGGTTTACCGATCCCTCAAAACTTGCATGCTTCCTCGTCATGGACCCTAGAGGATCGATCTCTGTGTCCTCCGCGCTAAGATACTGGGGGTGCACCATCCAAGCTGGTGCACAAATATGTGGAGCATTTGGTTATGCTGAAGACCCTTGTGAAACGCACCACGAAGTTGCTGAGAAGTTTTCGCCATTGTCATTCTCTTCTCTGCCGTTTGTGCCAATTGATTCTTCCACGGATTGGGGCAAAGCATTAAATTCATTGAACCAAAATACAAAGAAGCTGTTGAGGGATACAAGCAAGGTTTATCCTTCAGTTAGTTTTGATTCTGTACAGAAGTCAGTGACCCTTTTCATGCCAGGCTTTGATAAGTCTGAAATCAAACTATATCAGGTATAGAAACTGACCTCTCTTTGTTGGCTTCACTGTATATGCTAGCCAAAATTAATAAGGTCTGTCTCTAGTTAGTTTTACTTCTCCAGAGATAATGCTACCTCGATATTTATTTCCTTGGTTTTGCCTAAGCCTCTTGTAACCAGAAAGGTAGAATCCCTAAAGCGGCGACAAGAAGCTTGTTCAACCGAAAACTTGAAAATTATCACTTAGGCGTTGAACTTACCTGATAATGTTCAGATGAATGCACAGTTCGGAGTTTTCCTAGCAAAAGGCATCATAAGATCACTCATCATTTCACTAAAACATTGGAAGGTCCTATCTTACTATTTCAGATATTTTCAGTAGGAAATCAGCTTGTAAGCAGTTTCAGCTTCAAGCAAGCCAACCGTTTCTACCAGGTCTGGAAGTCGATTGTGATAATATTGAACCTGAAGTATGTCTTCGGGCGTACTGCTGATTCCTATAGCTGGTTCCTTGATTGCAGCACAAAAGAAGCTTCTAAACAGTGTGACACCAAAACTAGGTTTTCATGTGCACTAGTTTAGGTCAGAGCCATCTAGTTGCTTGTGAAGCTCAGTGGCCTGCATGCTGTTTGCATCATCCGAGTTTTAGGCCAAATAGTACCGCAGAATCTTCCCAGAATTTTGCAAGAGACAATGACCACTGATTTATATCCGCACGATTGCTCAATGTTCATGCCAACGCTGACAATATACCGACTTTGTTATTTGGTCTGAAAAAAATGCAGTATAGAGGTGGCTCGGAGCTACTGATCGAGGCCGGCGACCAGAGGCGTGTCATAAAGCTGCCATGGGCGATGCAGGGAAAGGTCGGGGGCGCCAAGTTCATCGACAGGAACCTTGTTGTCAGCCTCCGGTAGGCGGCAGCAGGGCGTCCATTGATTCAGAACTCAGAAGACCGGCTCGGCAAAGCCAACTCGGCAGAGAATTATGAATCATTTCAAACCAGATATAGACCAAATTCCTGGTGATCTTGGTTGGTGCGGTTTCATCATTTGTTGTAATCAGGGTGAGATTTCTCACTGGCGTTTGTTAAAAAAAAAAAAGGACAGTACACGTGAATACTAAATTTCTGAACGATTACCCCTGTCAGAATAGAACAAGGGCTTGACTGATAGGTCTTTCGGTGCGGCTGTATAGTATAGTATGCCTGCACTATGATTTATGATTGTGAAGGCGAAAGGCGTGAGAATGTTAGGTGGCTGCTCATTTAACGTTGTTCTTGCAGTAGATTTCCGTTTCCCTCTGTTGCTGCTGACGTTTCATCTGCGGCGGCCATGAGAGGTGCAGCCGCGCAGCGTGCAAAATCTGGGCAGGCCGTGCTGGTGACAACGAGACGATTTGGCGGTGACGCGACGCGAGATCCGGTCTTCATGGCGGCTGGCCGGCTGCCGCCATCCTTTCCACTCACTGCCCACCAGTCGATGTGTGACAGTGTGAGTGTGTGACTATGCTGGCTGCTGAATTTGATTGCCTCTACTTCTCAACGCCTACTCGAGATGTAGCTAGCGCGTCAGCTCTTCGGTTTCTCTTGAATGTTTTGTGGCGATAAAAAACGTTGTGATCTCTCACCTGGTCAGCTGAATTAATGGCGGGCGGCATTTCGGTTTATCAGCCGGGCGCAGCGACGCGTCGCTTCACCTCTCTGCGGCGAGGTACCGTATGCGCCACGACGGTGTCAATGCAGGCGAGGACGCCTTTTGAAGCGCCGTCGTAAATGATGTGGCAGGCGGGCTGTTGGCTGGCTGGAGTTAATGGCGAGCTCATCCGTTCGCCTCCCCGACCTCTATATAGAGCGGGCTCCTCACCATCTCCGGCACATCTCCTATCCGCTCTCTCTATCCACAACCTATCCATGGCCCCTCCCCGGCGCGAGTACGACGTTCTCTTGACGGAGAAAGAGCTTGCGCGTCTCCAGGCGGCGACGGCAGCCCGGAGGATCCACCGGCGCGATCAAGCTTTGGCAAACCATCTGCGCGACGCTCGCCTTCACGCATTCCGTCCGTTGGCGAACGACCGCGAGGCGGGCTCCTCCTCCTCCTCCCGCGCTCCTCCGCCCCTCCCCCGCCACCTCCTCCTTGATACGTCTCCAACGTATCCATAATTTCTGCTGTTCCATGCTTATATTATACCATTTGCTACATGTTTTATATACACTTCGTATCACTTTTATGCATTTTCTGGGACTAACCTATTAACAAGATGCCACAGTGCCAGTTCCCTGTTTTCTGCTGTTTTTGGTTTCAGAAAGTTACTTCTGGAAATATTCTCGGAATTGCACGAAACAAAAGGCCAAGTCCCTATTTTTCCAGCACGTACACGGAGTCCGAAGGAGAGACGAAGGAGAGCCACGAGGTGGCCAAACCACCTGGCGGCGCGGCAGTGGGCCCAGCCGCGCCTGTGGTTTGGGCCCCTCGGGGGTCCGCCGACATCGCCCCTTCGCCTATTTATTCCCCGAGACGTGAAAACCCTAAAACACCGAGCCTTTCATCCAGAACATATTCGCTGCCGCCGCCGTCGTCAACCCTAACTCGGGGGGTTCTGAAGCTCTTCCCGGCACCCTGCCGGAGAGGGGAATCATCACCGGAGGGCTCTACATCGCCATGCCCGCCTCCGGAGTGATGCGTGAGTAGTTCATCCTTGGACTATGGGTCCATAGCAGTAGCTAGATGGTTGTCTTCTCCACTTGTGCCATCATGTTTAGATCTTGTGAGCTGCCTATCATGATCAAGATCATCTTATTGTAATGCTACATGTTGTGTTTGCTGGGATCTGACTTATATTGATACCTATGTGGAGCTGAATATTATATTATCATGTCTATGTCATTTGTGATCTTGCATGCTCTCCGTTACTTGTTGAAGCCTTGGCCAAGTGAATACTTGTAACTCCAAGAGGGGGTATTTATGCATGATAGTTGGGTTCAACCTCTATTTAACCTGGGATAGTGACAGCAAGTTCTAAGGTTGTAGATGTGTTGTTGCCACTAGGGGTAAAACAGCAATGCTTTATTCAAGGATGAATGTATTGTTTACATTACGCACATTACTTAATGCAATTGTCTGTTGCTTGCAACTTAATACTGGAAGGGGTACGGATGTTAACCGGAAAGTGGACTATTTAGGCATAGATGCATGCTGGATAGCGGTCTATGTACTTTGTCGTAATGCCCAAATGAATCTCATAGTAGACACCACAGCTCACACATGCATGTTATATGCACTTATCAATTGTCAATTGCCCAGCTGTAATTTGTTTACCCAGCATGTTAGTTATCTTATTGGAGAGACACCACTAGTGAACTGTGGACCCCGGTCCATTCTTTTACATCTGAAATACAATCTACTGCAATCATTGTTCTCTACTGTTTTATGCAAACAAACATCATTTCCATTCGATACGTTTAACCCTTTGTTTTCAGCAAGCCGGTGAGATTGACAACCTCACTGTTAAGTTGGGGCAAAGTTTGTTGTGCAGGTTCCACGTTGGCACCGGAATCCCTGGTGTTGCGCCGCACTACACTCCTTCACCAACACCTTCGAAGCAAACCTCGTTTTCCTACTGGTTCGATTAAACCTTGGTTTCATACTGAGGGAAAACTTGCTGCTGCACTCATCATACCTTCCTCTTGGGGTTCCCAACTGACGTGTGACGTACAAGCAGTTTCTGGCACTGTTGCCGGGGAGATATTCCCTCGTCAACTTAGAGCTAGCAACACGTTTTCTGGCGCCGTTGCCGGGGAAAACCGAATTGCTTCTGCAAGGGGAGTCTCTCACACCCAATCTCTTTACTTTGTTATTTGTCTTGCTTAGTTTATTTTTATTTAGTCTTGTTTGCTCTCTTTATCAAAAACACAAAAAAATTAGTTACTTGTTTAATTCAGTTTGATTTTGTTTTTCAAAATGAGTACTCCTGAGAACACTAAGTTGTGTGACTTCACTAGCACAAACAACAATGATTTCATATGCACTCCTATTGCTCCACCTGCTTCTAAGCAGAATTTTATGAAATTAAACCTGCTCTATTAAATCTTGTTATGAAAGAGCAATTTTCTGGTGTTAGTACTGATGATGCTGCTGCCCATCTTAATAACTTTGTTGAACTTTGTGAAATGCAAAAGTATAAGGATATGGATGGGGATATTATAAAACTGAAACTTTTTCCTTTCTCCTTGAGAGGAAGAGCTAAAGAATGGTTGCTTTCTTTGCCTAGAAATAGTATTAATTCTTGGACAAAATGCAAAGATGCTTTCATAGGGAAATATTATCCTCCTGCTAAGATTATATCCTTGAGAAGTAGCATTATGAATTTTAAACAACTTGATAATGAACATGTTGCTCAAGCTTGGGAAAGAATGAAATCTTTGGTGAAGAATTGTCCCACTCATGGACTGACTACTTGGATGATCATCCAAACCTTTTATGCAGGATTAAATTTTTCCTCAAGGAACTTATTGGATTCAGCCTCTGGAGGAACCTTTATGTCCATCACTTTAGGTGCAGCAACAAAGCTACTTGATGATATGATGATCAACTATTCCGAATGGCACACCGAAAGAGCTCCTCAAGGTAAGAAGGTAAATTCTGTTGAAGAAACCTCCTCTTTGAGTGATAAGATTGATGCTATTATGTCTATGCTTGTGAATGGTAGATCTCATGTTGATCCTAATAATGTTCCTTTAGCTTCATTGGTTGCTCAAGAAGAGCATGTTGATGTAAACTTCATTAAAAACAACAACTTCAACAACAATGCTTATAGGAATAATTTTGGTAGCAACAACTATAAGCCTTATCCTTCAAATGGTTATGGCAATTCTTATGGTAATTCCTACAGCAACAATAGAAGTGTGTCCTCTGATCTTGAAGCTATGCTTAAAGAATTTATTAGCACACAAAAAGCTTTCAATAAAACTGTTGAGGAAAAGTTTGAAAAAATTGATGATCTTGCTCTAAAGTTGATAGTCTTGCTCATGATGTTGAAATTCTAAAACTGAAAGTTATGCCTAATGAAGTTAAAGATATAAGTCATTTGCTACAGCAAATGCCATCCAAGTTCGAATTGATAATAATATTAGGATGTTGGCTGAATTGCATGCTAGGTGGGAAAAAGAGGAAGAACTTGAAAAAGAGAATAGTATAGTTAGAGTTTGTACTATCACCACCACTAGTAATGCTAATGTTTCACATGCTAGTAAGCCTCCTACTATTGATGGTAATGTTATTGGTGTTGGTAATGTCTCTACTACTTCTGCAAAGCGTTTGAAATTGCCTAAAACTGCTGAAACTTTTTCTGATAAAAGTGCTGAAATTTTTCAAACTATTGGAGACAATGGTTCCACCACCATTGACAATAATGATTTTGATTTTGATGATTGTAACATCTCTGAAGTTATTATGTTCTTGCAAAAATTAGCTAGAAGTCCCAATGCTAGCACTATTAATTTGGCTTTTACAAAGCATATTACAAATGCTCTTTTGCAAGCTAGGGAGGAGAAGTTGAAACTTAAAGCTTCTATTCCTAGGAAATTAGAAGATGGTTGGGAACCCATCATTAAGGTAAAGGTGAATGATTTTGATTGCAATGCCTTGTGTGATCTTGGTGCAAGTATTTCGGTTTTGCCCAAGAAGCTTTATGATATTCTTGATTTGCCACCTTTGGAACATTGTTATTTGGATGTTTTTCTCGCTGATAATGCTATGAAGAAACCTTTGGGGCGAGTTAATGATGTTTTTATTACAGTAAACAATAACCTTGTCCCGTTGATTTTATTGTTATGGATATTGAATGCAATGCATCTTGTCCTATTGTTTTGGGAAGACCTTTTCTTCGAACTGTTGGTGCCATCATTGATATGAAAGAAGGTAATATAAGGTACCAATTTCCTCTCAAGAAAGGTATGGAACACTTCCCTAGGAAGAGAATGAAGTTACCTTTTGACTCTATTGTTAGAGCAAGTTATGATGTTGATGCTTCTTCTCTTGACAACACTTGATTTTCACTTTCTGCGCCTAGCTGAAAGGCGTTAAAGAAAAGCGCTTATGGGAGACAACCCATCGTTTTTATTTGCTGTTATTTTTGTTTTCTTTGAGTCAAGGAGTTTTGTTACTTCTGTAGCAACTCCTTTGTATCTTTATTTTATCGCAATGTTGTGCCAAGTAAAGTTCTATATTGAAAGTTGATGCAAGATTTGGATTTCTGCGCAGTGACAGATTTTTAGCTGTCACGGATTTGAGCTTATCTCCCTGTAGAAAATTCAAAAAATTCTGAAAAAATCACGCATATTCCTGAGATATGTACGCAACTTTCATTATTTTAGGCCTCATTCCAGACTGTTCTGTTTTTGACAGATTCTGCCTTTTGTTTTGCATTCGCTCTTTTACTGTGTTTGTGTGGATTTCTTTGCTCCACAAAGCATTGGTGGCTGTAGCTAATGTCCAGAAGCTTTGGGATTGATTGTATCATTACAGAATATGAGAATTTTTGATTATGCACTAACCCTCTAATGAGAACTGTCTTGAGTTTGGTGTGAAGGAAGTTTTCAAGGATCAAGCGAGAAGGGTGATATTATGTGATCAAGAAGAGTGAAAAGCCTAAGCTTGGGGATGCCCCCGTGGTTCATCCCAACCATATTCAGAGAGACTCAAGCGTCTAAGCTTGGGGATGCCCAAGGCATCCCCTTCTTCATCAACAAACTTATCAGGTCATCTCTAGTGAAACTATATTTTAATTCTTTCACATCTTATGCGCTTTACTTGGAGCGTCTGTGTGTTTTTATTTTTGTTTTTGTTTGAATAAATTCGGATCCTAGCAATCCTTGTGTGGGAGAGAGACACGCTCCGCTTTTTCATGTGAATACTCATGTTCTTCACTTATATTTGTTGAGTATTCTTAACTAGCTACTGCAGTGCTTTTAGCTCCTGTTTTTCATGCATCTCTTCGAGCTGTTAGCACTTGTTTATAAATACTCTCTTGCTGCATTATATTATCATTTGGAGAGTTTATGTTTAAATAAATTGATTGGTGTTTGTTTGGAAGAAAGAAAATGCTACATGTAGTAGTTGGTATTGGAAAAGACATATGCATTCTTGTAGATCATTGTCTTGTTTCGATTTGATACTTTGCAATTGTTTTGAGCTCTCAAGTAGATCATGTTTAAGCTCTTGCATCATGTAGTTAAAGCCTAGTAGTGGAGAACTACCGTAGAGCTTGTTGAGACTTGGGATGCATATTTGTTCTCTCTAAGGTCTAGATATTTTCTGGTAAAATGTTTGAGCAACAAGGAAGACAGTGTAGAGTCTTATAATACTTGCAATATGTTTTTATGTGATTCTTGCTGTACCGGTTTATACTTGTGTTTGCTTCAAACAACCTTGCTAGCCTAAACTCTGTACTGAGAGGGAATGCTTCTCGTGCATCCAAAACTTGAGCCAAAACCCATGCCATTTGTGTCCACCATACCTACCTACTATGTGGTATTTCCTGCCATTCCAAGTAAATATTTCATGTGCTACCTTTAAACTATTCAAAACTTTATTACTCCTTATTTGTGTCAATGTTTTATAGCTCATGAGGAAGTATGTGGTGTTTTATCTTTCAATCTTGTCATTTACTTCTGACAGACTTTCACCAATGGACTAGTGGCATATACATCCGCTTATCCAATAATTTGCAAAAAGAGCTGGCAACGGGGTGCCCAGCCCCAATTAATTACAACTTTCATTAATAATTCTCTTCACATGTTTTGCCCTGATTTATCAGTAAGCAACTTAATTTTGCAAATAGACACTCCTCCATGGTATGTGAATGTTGGAAGGCACCCGAGGATTCGGTTAGCCATGGCTTGTTTAAGCAAAAGGTTGGGAGGAGTGTCATCTATAAAGAAACTAAAATACATGTGTAAACAAAAGAGAAGAGGGATGATCTACCTTGCTGGCCCTCCCGCGCTCCTCCGCCCCTCCCCCGCCACCTCCTCCTTGATACGTCTCCAACGTATCCATAATTTCTGCTGTTCCATGCTTATATTATACCATTTGCTACATGTTTTATATACACTTCGTATCACTTTTATGCATTTTCTGGGACTAACCTATTAACAAGATGCCACAGTGCCAGTTCCCTGTTTTCTGCTGTTTTTGGTTTCAGAAAGTTACTTCTGGAAATATTCTCGGAATTGCACGAAACAAAAGGCCAAGTCCCTATTTTTCCAGCACGTACACGGAGTCCGAAGGAGAGACGAAGGAGAGCCACGAGGTGGCCAAACCACCTGGCGGCGCGGCAGTGGGCCCAGCCGCGCCTGCCTGTGGTTTGGGCCCCTCGGGGGTCCGCCGACATCGCCCCTTCGCCTATTTATTCCCCGAGACGTGAAAACCCTAAAACGCCGAGCCTTTCATCCAGAACATATTCGCTGCCGCCGCCGTCGTCAACCCTAACTCGGGGGGTTTCTGAAGCTCTTCCCGGCACCCTGCCGGAGAGGGGAATCATCACCGGAGGGCTCTACATCGCCATGCCCGCCTCCGGAGTGATGCGTGAGTAGTTCATCCTTGGACTATGGGTCCATAGCAGTAGCTAGATGGTTGTCTTCTCCACTTGTGCCATCATGTTTAGATCTTGTGAGCTGCCTATCATGATCAAGATCATCTTATTGTAATGCTACATGTTGTGTTTGCTGGGATCTGACTTATATTGATACCTATGTGGAGCTGAATATTATATTATAATGTCTATGTCATTTGTGATCTTGCATGCTCTCCGTTACTTGTTGAAGCCTTGGCCAAGTGAATACTTGTAACTCCAAGAGGGGGTATTTATGCATGATAGTTGAGTTCAACCTCTATTTAACCTGGGATAGTGACAGCAAGTTCTAAGGTTGTAGATGTGTTGTTGCCACTAGGGGTAAAACAACAATGCTTTATTCAAGGATGAATGTATTGTTTACATTACGCACATTACTTAATGCAATTGTCTGTTGCTTGCAACTTAATACTGGAAGGGGTAAGGATGTTAACCGGAAAGTGGACTATTTAGGCATAGATGCATGCTGGATAGCGGTTTATGTACTTTGTCGTAATGCCCAAATGAATCTCATAGTAGACACCACAGCTCACACATGCATGTTATATGCACTTATCAATTGTCAATTGCCCAGCTGTAATTTGTTTACCCAGCATGTTAGTTATCTTATTGGAGAGACACCACTAGTGAACTGTGAACCCCGGTCCATTATTTTACATCTGAAATACAATCTACTGCGATCATTGTTCTCTACTGTTTTATGCAAACAAACATCATCTTCCATTCGATATGTTTAACCCTTTGTTTTCAGCAAGCCGGTGAGATTGACAACCTCACTGTTAAGTTGGGGCAAAGTAATTTGATTGTGTTGTGCAGGTTCCACGTTGGCACCGGAATCCCTGGTGTTGCGCCGCACTACACTCCTTCACCAACACATTCGAAGCAAACCTCGTTTTCCTACTGGTTCGATTAAACCTTGGTTTCATACTGAGGGAAAACTTGCCGCTGCACTCATCATACCTTCCTCTTGGGGTTCCCAACTGACGTGTGACGTAGAAGCAGAGTTTCTGGCACTGTTGCCGGGGAGATATTCCCTCGTCAACTTAGAGCTAGCACTCCTCCACTGGCGGACCTTCTCACGGAGGACGAGGCGCGAGAGCTCATCCGCACCAACACACCGGTACCGGCGAACTGCCGCCTCCCCGAGGGTTGGGCGACGAACCCAGTGCACGTGCCGGTTTCCCTTCGGCTAACCGGGCAGGCGCGCCTCGATTACATCGAGAACAGCCAGCAAACCCTCCCGCCGGAGCTCTACGACGACCCTCGGTACGCGACGGACTCAGCGTACTAGGACGGGCAGATCGAGCTGAAGTACACGTACCGCCTCAACACCTTTATCGCCGACGAGCCGCCTGCGAGATGGTTCGACTCCAACGATGACGTCCTCAACACATCCGACGAGGACTTCGCGGCCGGCATGGAAAGGGAGAGGGTTCGCTACGAGGCGGCCGAGGTGGCTCGGCGCGAAGGAGAAGAACGAGGCCGCATGCAGCCTCCTCCGCCGCAACCTCAACAAGCGGTGGAGGAGGTTGATGGTGATGATGCCAGCTCCGCCGACTGGCCGCCGACGCCGTAGTGGGACCCAGGGCACATGCAGCTCGCAATTGAGGCAGACATAGCCTCCACCGCCGCGCAGCCTCCTGCGCCGCCATCCGCGACCACGGCTACCTCTACTGCCTCTGATCCGGCTGCCGCCGGGGTCCTGGCGCCTGCCCGGGCTGCCCGTGCCCGGCGTGCCACCCTACCTATTAAATTTAGATCTAGATTTTAGTTTGCATGAATTATGTTAGTTTTCAACGATGTTTTCAATGAAATGTACGCACTTTCATATTGAAATTTCGAATTTGAATAATATTTGGGTGCCGCGAGTGGAGAGCAACGACACCCAAAGACAGTAGGTAGTTCGGACAGCGCCCAAATAGCCCGTCCGGAAGGCCTATGGGCGGCCATTTGGGCGCCCGCGAGTGGAGATGCTCTAATGATTGTGGATCTTGGGCGGTGGGGTGTTGGACAGCTTGCTTGAGCACGTTGAATCGCAACAAACATTAGAAACGCGCATACGTGGGACAGTCCCACCAGAACAAAAATCGTTATGTCAACCAATTCTTCCCGTTTAAGCCAAGGTCCTTTTGGTTTGGTCAGTGTAAAGCAACCGGAGTTTGTGATGATTAAAGAGTGGAAGCCTTTGCATTAACGAAGAAAAATGAACGACTGGGACTGAAGCAGCATTTCCGATATACTTTTCTTTCTTCTTTGACGAGTACAAGCTTGTGAGCTTGCTCTCTTACACAAATTGCTTTCCTATTCCTATATTACTGCAGTGAAAGTGTGAAATCCACTTTGACTCGCAGGTGCATAGCACATGGTATTATAAAACGCATTTTCACATTATATATGTTCACAATTTGTTTTCACAGAAAAATCAATTTTTTGTGCTAGTGTAAAAAGACAACAAAATATCTCGTAAGAAGGACACGGTGTTTTGACTCGTGGGTTTAGATGCACCCATTATAAAAATGGATTTTAAATATATTTCCAAATGTCAAAAAAATCAAACAAAAATTTTGGGGGTACATCTAGACATTTTATATTTGCACAAAAAGTTTCACGAAAAAGGCATTTTTTATGGGCTGTGCAAAATAAAAAATCTCTCGTACAAAGTCATTTTGAAGCACCGGGAGTTGTCATTTTTACACAGCAAAAAAAATGTCATTTTTTCGTGAAACTTTGTGTACATACATAAATTGGATGTATACCCTTTTTTTGAGTTTTTTTTATATTTTAAATATGGTTTTTAGGTAGTGGAATCATATGCTCGTACGACCCAAAACTGATTTCCGTTGTAAGAAGCCTTATTTTATCACCAAATTTTGTCTTCTTACATAGGACACAAAAATGTTGTTTTTCGTGAAACGGTTTTTGAACAAATAGAATATTAAGATTTATGCATAAACTTTTTTTTTTGCAAATTCTTAACATTTAGATATGCATTTAAAATGCATTTTAAATAAGGTGTGCATATGTACCCGAAACCCATTTTTTATTATTCCTTCCTCCTTTCCGAATTAGAAGATAGTCTAACTTTGTATTTTGAATCACATGTATATAGACGCGATTTACTATGTCTATTTCACATATAGCCCACATTAAAATATTCAAAAAACAAATCGGTGCATAGAGGCTGAGGGAGTACTTTATTGGTAGGGTTTTAGGAATAAGGAGAAACGATAACATCACAAAAGCAGTACAAAAGTAATCAAGTAAACACTATAGTAAGCAATGCATAGTGGTAGACAATCAAAGTGAATGGTGTAAAATAGGCGCCAACTTCATCATAAGTGCAAGTTAAGCTTCCAAAAACTCTTTTACTACATCTCTACTCACCAGTCACCACGCATGCCAAAAGAAGAAAAAAAAAATCATTACCAATCAAAACTTATTAATAAGGTTTTTATCTTGAGTAAAAAGTGTAGATTAGGTTTCTATAGTCACAACATGCATACTTTAAAATTGTGTAATTACATCAACGAGGTTCCAAATAGTCCACATGGAAGTAGAGCAGTTTAGCAATTTTAGAGCAGCTGCTCTTCACCTACACTCTGTGATACGTCAGTTCCAAAAAACTATTAATGGACATGATCAAGATGTCATTTCTACCATGAGAAATGTGAACCCAAGTAGAATTGATCTGTATACAATTTATATTATTTTTTTATACTTATATTATAACAGACAACACTTTTAACTAGTATAATGTTATATTTCTTATTTGGTATTTCTAACCACATAAAATTGGTAAATTTAATTATAACATCTTTTTATATAGTCGTGACTTATGTAGTTGATAAATACATTTGCATTGAGTTAGATTTAAACTATATTTTTAGCATAGTTTTTTCGCCAATTAATTTCAGATAACTACATAAACTAAATAGCACATGCATATTTATAGTAAAGATATCTAATGATATGTTCTAACAAATATCTTTAAAGTGGGTGTTGGCATAAGCATTGGCTAACATATTTATATAAATTGACTGTTGGCACGATGTTTACCCCTATTTTTGTGGTCAAATGTGTCTTCCAAGTTATAGTGGGTGTATGATTAGATAACATGGTGCACATGGTGCATACTTGTTATTTAGATGGAATCAAAATAGTAATCACCGACGAATAAATGAATTATATAGATTCTCCTGATTTAGTGTAAGTAGGATTTGATTGTTTAATATGGCCGTTAGCAATATGCTCCTTACCATCTTCTCTATACAACACTCGTGCATGTTTCGTAAATAATGATTTGTACACAAAATTAAGCATGCAAATCTATGTTGACATTATTCGAGTAAAATAATAAAAGGGTCATATGAGGTAGGGGTTCCCCTTTTTTCAAAAAATAAAAAATATAACTAAACGCGTTGCCTTTGTTTAGATTGGTATGTTCTTATGTATGTGGTACACACTATTGGTCAGTTGAGTGGATTGTTTTCTTCAGATTTAGCCTTCAATAAATACTGAATAGTCTATTAGATATAATAGATAATAATATAGTGGTTATTAGTACGGTCTTTCTGTTTGCCCGGCCTGTGAGCCAGCCCTTGTTACTGATTTCAGAGTTTAATGGGACAACTGATGCTGCCATGCTGGTATACACGTTTGGGAGTACTGGAAGGCGTTGGCGCGCTTTGCTGCGCTCGAGGGTATTACTGCGGTTATCAATACATGAAATGCTGATCTGACTAAAATTAGTGTCTCATAAATGATCGGGTACAAATTCATACCCTTTTCAGAAAAAATTACACGTATTGGTCTAGCACCTGCAGTGTAAATTGTATAATACAAAAGTGACAACTTTGAATTGTTGTAATCTCTTCAAGAGGTGAGCACGACAACTGGCGTGTGGACGCGGAGGAGCCGTGCGAGGCGGGGCTAGTCGAAGTGCAGCCGGATGCAGAGCTTTTGTGTCTCGCTCGTGCTCGTGCTTGCAGGGAATGAGGAGGCACAATGAGGATGGGGAGGGGAGGAGGGCCGCTTGGGTGGCTCGTTAGTCGGAGCTACAAACAGGAGCCATTGGTGGTCGTGCACGGGAGCAGAGCGATGGCAACACTCGAGGTCGAATCCCTCTCGATCTGTGGTGCCTTTGAGAAGTGGTGGTGGATTCGAGGTCGAATCGGTCTGAGTTCTGGTGGAGCTGCCGGACTCGCGGCCGAATTGATGGGACAAGAGGCGGCGGTGGTCACCGGAGGAGAGGCGTCGGGCGACATGAAAATTCCGATTCATGGTTGCCGTGCACATGTTGGCCTTTCCGTTTTATAGTAGCGGCCCAAGTGTTTTGCAGCACTTCTTTTTGACAAACTTTTTTTGGTAGAATTTACATCAAAGTCAGAAAAAAGAAGTTGGAGCACGATTTTGGCTACAAATGACGTAATACGGATGAAAGTCGATGGTGGCTACGCGAGGGAGGAGAGAGACGACCAACATCCCTCGAGGCCGAATCCTCCCAATTTGTGGTGGCCTTGAGCAATGGTGGTGGATTCGCGGCCGAATTGGTTAGAGTTGTGGCGGAACTGTCGAATTCAAGGCCAAATCGATGGGAGAAGAGGCAGCGGTTGTCACCGGAGGAGAGGCGTGAAGGCGGCATGAATCTTTCGATTGACAGTTAGCGTGCGCGTGTTGGCCTTTTTGTTATATAATAGTAGCCCAAACTTTATGTATTTGCATCACTTCGTGTTATTTTTGGCAAAATTTATATCAACGGTAGGTGTTGGAGCAAGATTTTTTGCTCCAAATGACTAAAAAAAGTTATGCCATAAAATAGGGAAGCTATTGAAAATGCTCTAAGAGAGGGGCGGCACCGTAGTTTCAATTCGTTTGTAGTAGATAGAAAAGTGAGTTTGGTATTTCACTGATGGCAAAAAATATTATTTCTACATTGATCTGATGTAACCAATGGAACGTTGACACGTGGAGGAACCATGGAGCTCTATTCCTAGGGAGCTTAAATATGGCAAAAAAAACATTGGAGCAAGATTTTTGGCTACAAATGACCTAATACGGATGAAAGTCGATGGTGGCTACACGAGGGAGGAGAGAGACAACCAGCATCCCTCGAGGCCGAATCCTCCCAATTTGTGGTGGCCTTGAGCAATGGTGGTGGATTCGCGGCCGAATCGGTTAGGGTTTTGGCGGAACTGTCGAATTCGAGGCCAAATCGATGAGAGAAGAGGTAGCGGTTGTCAACGGAGGAGAGGCATGAAGGCGACATGAATCTTCAGACTGGCAGTTAGCATGCGCGTGTTGGCCTTTCTGTTATATAATAGTAGCCCAAAATTTATGTATTTGCATCACTTGGTGTTATTTTTGGCAAAATTTATATCAACGGTGGTGTTGGAGCAAGATTTTTTGCTCCAAATGACCTAAAAAAAGTTATGCCATAAAATAGGGAAGCTATTGAAAATGCTCTAAGAGAGAGGCTGCACCGTAGTTTCAATTCGTTTGCAGTAGATAGAAAAGTGAGTTTGGTATTTCACTGATGGCAAATAATATTATTTCTACATTGATCTGATGTGACCAATAAAACGTTAACACATGGAGGAACCATGGAGCTCTATTCCTACTAGGGAGCTTAGATATTGGAGGGATATGCTTGCTACATCGGTTAATCACCTAAGATAATCCACCGCAATTCTAACACTCATGCTCTCTTATTCCTATCATCTAAGGAAAAAGAAATGCTCTCCTATTCCTATCCCTATGTTATTGCTGTAGAAAGCACTGTTCTGAATTTCCATTGTTACTCTATCGTTATGAGATGAGGAGAAACGATAACAGCACAACAGCAGTGCAGAAGTTATAAAGTGAACACTATAGTAAGCAATGCAGAGTGGTAGACAATCAAAGTGAAAGCTGTAAAATAGGCGCCAACTTCTTCACAAGTGCAAGGTAAAGCTTCCAGAACTTCTTCACAAGTGCAAGGTAAAGCTTCCAGAAAATCTTTTACTACATAGTACTCTACTCAGTACTCACCACGCACGCCAAAAGAAGAACAACAAAATCAAATAGCACCTACTCCGTATTTATTACGAGAGAAAAGAAAGGTTAGGGAAAAGCAGAGCAGAAAGAGAACCATGTACACTAGGTAAAAGCAGAGGAAGACCATCTCCATGCATCTCGGCCTAAGTTGCAGAGCGAGCTGCTGCTGCTGACATCGAGCTGCCACGATCATCTACTCTTTGCTCAGGCGTTGGCGGCGAGCTTGGCTGAGGCCGGCAGCGGGCTCCGCATGGGCGTGCGCGGCGGCGCTCCAAGCCGACGCCCCTCGGCGTCGTAGTAGATGGCCCCGGAGAACTCCAGCGGCTGGCATCGCTCCCCATGAGTATCTCCTTCCTCCACACCCCGTCCTCCGCCGCCTGCTCGAAGCTCCACTCCTCCGCAACCGCCGCGTCCTTCTTCCTCCTGGGCCACGACAGCGCCTTCTTCGTGAACGGCACCACGGCGCGCGAGGACGGGAAGGACAGCCGGCGCTCCTGCAGCCGACGCGCCGTCCGTGACAGCCGCCGCGCGCACCGGCCCATGAGCGCCGCCACCGCCTGCGCCAGGCTCACGCCCATCGTGCTTTTCCGGTTC
Organism: Poa pratensis; assembly: GCA_947311845.1. Taxonomy (NCBI): domain Eukaryota; kingdom Viridiplantae; phylum Streptophyta; class Magnoliopsida; order Poales; family Poaceae; genus Poa; species Poa pratensis. Next base: position 12,505,755 of record CAMZMU010000111.1, read on the forward strand.
TTGTTTTCGCTCCGTGCTTGGAAGGTTCTCTCTCTCGTGGTGCGCTTCTGCCTTTGTGCGTCGCCGTTTCCCGGGTATTTGTAGCGTGGGAGCCCGAGGTGGAAAGTCCAACAAGCCGGTCGGGTCGGGACCCGGGACGGTTCGATTAGTTAATGAAGTGCAAGAGTTAATCAGTACTTACTTGTGAGCATATTAACTGAGTGATGGCGATCCATGGATTGGGTTTAGCTTGTGGGTTGCAGAATTACGTGTCGATCATAGGTGGATAGGTCCGTGTTGTTGGCAGTTGAATTAAATTGAGCCTAATCGTGTGACTTTGCTGATTGAGAGCTTGGAAGTTGACGGCTGGAATCAGGAAGGAAAATAAGTTACCAATTTCGTCGGCTATATTTCCAAAGGAGATGTATTCTAAATATTTGGCCTCCTCCACATATGGATAGATAAAGCACAGCGCCTGAAGAATTCCCAGGGAAGACTTGGGTAGGATCACACCTTAGGTGAGATCGATTAAGAATTCCCAATATGTACTCTGCACGGTATTAACTGTGTCTTACTGTATGCAATTGCATTGCAGTTACCCATAACAAAATGAATATCCATATATAGATGCTGCAAGTACCAACTAGACGATACAAAACTCGAGTCAGCTACGGAATGGGTCGGTCAAGTCAATTCATCGGGTAAATATACAAATCCGTCCAAGAGAACGGCGTTTTGTCACACGGGTGCCATGACACCCGGTATTTTGATTATTTTTTTGTCGCCATTTTAAGTTTCCAAAAAATTCGTAAAAAATACTGGACATTGACAACTAATTGAACTATGATTCTGAAAAGTTTCAACGCGAAATAGTTTATATTGCGCCCTACACATCGCGTTGAAACTTTTCAGAATCATAGATCAAGTGCTTGTAAATGTCCAGTATTTTTTTCTGATTTTTTGGAAACTTAAAATGGCGACAAAAAAATAATCAAAAAACCGGGTGCCATGGCACCCGTGTGACAAAACGACTTTTCAATCCGTCCAAGGGCTATTCTTCTTCTTCTTCTTCATCGTCGTCTAGATCGGCATAGCAGCCCAATGCTGCCAGAGCGATGCACTTGGCGACCACTTGTCCACATGTGAGCTGCGCGTGCATCGATAGATAGATCTGGGCGGCTGTCGTATGTGTGTCGACTGACCAAGTGTTCGATCCAGTTTTGCTAGCTGTGCGTGAGTGCGACGCATACGAGGAGCACAAATGCTAGCTCGTCGTTTGCTGTCCATTTCTAAGCCGGAAAGGCTAGGTGATGCATGGCGTGGTGGAAGAATGATCTAGCCCACTGAGCATGTCGTCAACTCGTCACTTTTCTGGATTTCACAAACAAACGGTGATCTCCTTCACGTCTGGGCATTTTGCTTCTTTTGGGACCTCAAAACTACTTCATGAACGTAAAGAGGTTTGGCTTGGTTTTACTTTTTTTTTTACTGAATTTTTTGACCTTTTGTTGACTTCGGTGATCAACTCTTTTTTAGGCGTCGATGGGCGTCCGGTCTCACTTAACTGTAGACTCTGAACTGTCCAGTCGCGACAATACCGAAACTCCTTCATACTTGCAACATTTATTTTGCACGTATGCAACATCATCGTGGGTCCTTTTCCATTGTCAGCCAGCAATGCGAAGGGGCGTCCCCTTAACGCCATCAATAATTAAAGCATCTCCATTAGGTGATTAATAGGAAATGTAAAATAGGTGTCAACCATTTTTTAATCACCCGTGGGCAAAAGGTGATCTCCTACGGCTAGTATTTGGCCAAAAAAATTACACCCCGATGTAAAATTTGCCTCTCGTGATGTAAATATATGTTATCAGGGGTCATGCTCTATAACGCATGTAGCCGCATGCCAGCGTAACCGCCAATATGAAACTTCCCCCCCATATGTGATCGACCGTCGGCTGACAATCCGCCGCCATGTCGACGCCGCCCACCCTCCCCATCGCTGCTGTGCCTATCCCTGGCCCATTCCCGCCGTCAGAACGACCACTCCCGCCCTTCCCGCCGCCGCCTCCGCCGGCCGTGGAAGAGGAGGTGGATTTCCACCTACACGGCCATCCACCGCGGCCTGGCAGGACAAGAAGAAGGCCACCGTGTAGAATGAACGAGGCGGCTGCGCCTCCAAGTCTACGCGCCGCCGCCTCCCGCCGTGGCCACCGCCTCCGCCGGCCGTGGAAGAGGAGCCGTCGATATCAAGATCAACGAAGAAGAAGAAGAAGTTTAAGTGATTAAAATAAATCACCTACTGGGGATCTCTTGCCGTAAAATAAATCACCTGTTTGAGTTGGACGCTTTCGGTGATGTAAAAAATCACATTTTTAGTGATATATATTTTACATCACCTATCTATTAGAGATGCTCTTATTGATCGGTTGATGTACGTTCTCCCCTTGAGCTACCTATCTATTAGAGATGCTCTTATTGATCGGTCGATGTACTCTCTCTGTTCACAAAAAGATGTCTTAACCTAACTCAAATTTGTATGTATCTAGAACATGCAATGAACGGAGAGAGTACGTTTTTCCCTTGAGCTAGCTAGCTGCCTACAAGTAGTAAGTGGTGGTGAGTGGCAGCACTGTGGCCAGTGGCCACTGTGACTCCTCGTTCGCCGACTCCACTTGCCTAGAGCGCGTTGTTAATCTTGCTTTGGCACTTTTTACACTTGCACTGCACCTGTACCCCCTGGACCAGGAAACTTCTTGCTTCCACCTCGATACTCTTTACCTGATAAACTCCATGAACCGTTTTTTTCTACGGCAGTGGTTTCCACTTTTTTTTTAGCAGTAGTGGTTTCCACTTTCGAAACCAAGCCAGGATGCATTTGCAAGTTGGAACAACTGATGCGAGGTGAGTGCACGTACTGCATTATTTAACTGGTCAACACTAATCAACTTCCGAAATTATGTGTGATATAGCCTGATAGGATATATATGCGGCAGCATTCATCAGGCGCAACACACACTCTTCGTCGAATCCCAGTCGGTTGAGCACCAAATCATCATGAAAAGGAAAATTAAGCTGGAAAGAAAAGATTTTTCAAGTGGTGTTGCTCTTTGTAGGGATGTTGCAACACTCATTATGCTGCTAAATCATTAGCTTCTTTCTTTTCCATATTAGTTTGGTGCTCAACTAAAACCTGGTTGCACGACTGCGCCATGCATGATGATGGAGGTTGCGCCTGTTGGGCTGTTGGAATGTATAAATTTCACTTGTTTTTGCGGTCCTCGTGTGTTTGCTCCGTTAGGACGATATAACTAAAGAGGAGCTCGCCCTGGTACAGGTATGGATGCAACCATCTTTCACAAATTAGGAACGAGTATGGTGATCAATCGGCATCTGAAACTTATCTGTGATACATTTTGTTTTCAGAATTAATGAAGGTGTGAGTCCACACTCTATGCTAGCCTGCTAGTCGGTTGGTGTGGAGACGAAAGCATGCATGCATGAAGCCAAACTTAATGGATTAGCCTTGCATGCCATCGTACATATACATTTTTTACCTTCATGCGAGTGCATATATTTGAATAGCAATAATTAAATTGTTCACCAACGGACCACAGAAATAGTTAGCAATTAGCATCACCAATTAATTGTTTGTTTGGATTGATATAAGAGCATTATACGGGAATCTAATGAGCGACCATCTTGTCCCTGGACTTGTGGAGCGAACGGTGCTTGCACCGTCAGATCGGTAGAAGGATAATTCGCAAAACAAAATGGTAGAAGGATGATAAAGGTGTAAAGAGAAGCGGAAAGAGGAAGAAGAAGAAGACGCAAGAGAGGGAGAGGAAAATATGTATTTTCTCTAAATAATTAAATTTGCCTTCGGTTCTATCTAGGAATCTACGGGAGGCTACCCTTGCTGCCCAACGGCCGACGATCAAGGAGACTCGAGATCACAGGGGCGGATCGATCGGATGCACGGCTGAAACGCGACGCGGCGAGACCTTCAACTGTGCACCATTCAGTTGGTTCGCTATCCTGTCGATGGCCATTAACCGTCCAGTCCTTGTGTTGGACGTCTTATTGCTATCATCCTGAAGGCGACTGGACTGGCGATGGTAGATCAACGTGCTAGGCTAGGGCACTGATGAAAGAATGAGGGAAACTGCATTCTGATGTGCTCGCTTTCGGCCGCGAGTTTGCTGCCGGCTAGCTTATAACTGCACCGCGCGGCCCACTAGTGCCTAGTGCGCACTACTGTGTAAACATCGCTATATCGATGAGCGGCTGGCTGTCGTTTCAGTCGTCCCCTACTAAACCGTAGTGGAAGATTGGAGAAGATCGGTAAAGCTTCAAAAAAAAAAAAAAAGAGAGAAGATCGGTAATGGCACAAAGGAAATGTCGCTCAGACAGTCCAGTGAAAGCAAGGTCTAGTTCATCTGCTCTGACTCACTGTAGATAGAGTAGCGATCAATGGTCGTCGTTGATCCTCCCAAGACATATGATTGCTCTGCCAAGTCAACGGTGTCAAAAAAAAATTTGGTGAACGATCCAAATTTATTGATTAGTTAAACAAAGCATATGAAGACGAGATGAGTTCCCGGCGGAATTTTGATCAAAGATGATTTAATGGCCATGTTTGATCAACTTCAACAAGGTGAACTACCACCGTTTAGATTGAAATTTGGGGTTATTACCTTGCTGCCTAAAAAAGAAGATGTCAGTCGAATTGAGCAATATATACCGATTTTTCTTTTGAATGTTAGCTTCAAGATTTTCACTAAAGTGCGAACAAACCGAGTATCTTCTATAGCTCAGAAAGTTATTCGTCCAACACAAACTGCTTTTATTCTGGGTAGAAACATCGTTGAAGGGGTGGTAATTCTACATGAGACCATCCACACTAGTAGGGAAAAGCCTATCTGTGGCGCACCTTTTTTTGCTATCTGTGGCACACAAGCGGGCGCCACTACTGGCACGCCACTGGTAAGTCGTAGCTGTGGCGCACAATTCGGGTGCCACAGGTAACAAAAATACCAGTGGCGCACAAAACGTGGGTGCGCCACTGGTAAGTTAATTCGAATAAAAAAATAAAAACCACCCAGAATCTAGATTTCGCGATCTAGATTTGCTACATGCACACGGAAATGCACACCGGCCGGGGAGGACTGCAACAGAAGCAGACGGCGGCCGTCCACGGCCTGCCTGCCGGGGTCGACGGCCGGCGGATGGCGGCGCGGACGGCCGCAGATGGCCGTGGTCGCTGGAGCACGCTCGTCGATATATGCTTGGCCTTGGCGCCGCGGCGGCGATCGGAGGAGATCGAGCGGGCGGTGGCGGCGAGAGAGAGAGAGGGGGGTGTGGTGGTGAGCGTGGCGGCGAGAGAGGGGCCGGTGCGGGGCGGTGGGAGGATGGCGGCGGCGCATCGCAGAGAGAAACGAGAAAAGGGGATCAGGGGAAGAGAGAGAAAGGGGACCTGGGGGAGAAAAGAGCTTTTTTTCTTTTCCATTTTTTTGGTAGTGGCGAACTAGCGGTGCGGCACGGCGGCGCATCAACTTTTTCTTTTTTTTTTGACGCGAGGGCGAGGTGTTGCTTATAAGAGAGGGGTTGGTGTGGGCAAAGGAGTACCAAAACCAGTGGCGCACATTTGTAAGGTGCGCCACAGATAGTTTCACGTATTTTAAAGAAATTTGGTGCAAACTATCCGTGGCGCACACTTTTTTTTGTGCGCCACAGGTAGTCTCTCTCCTCGAGGTTACCTGTGGCGCACACATTTTTTGTGCATCACAGGTAATCTCTTATGTCCTGGCCGCCTGAGAGAGGTTACCTGTGGCGCACCCTTTTTTTTGTGCGCCACTGTGGCGCACAAAAAAAAGGGTGCGCCACAGGTAACCTTCTCCCTATAAGCCTTTTTCTACTAGTGCCATGAATTTCATAGGAAGAAAATGGATGGTGTTCTTTTCAAAATTGATTTTGAAAAGGCATACGACAAAGTAAAATGGTCCTTCTTGCAGCAAGCTCTTCGCATGAAGGGTTTGATCCTAAATGGTGCGAATGAGTTGCAAGATTTGTGCAAGGCGGTAGTGTGGGGATACGAGTTAATGATGACATTGGTCATTATTTTCAAACGTTTAAAGGATTAAGGCAGGGTGATCCTTTGTCCCCGGTGCTCTTTAATATAGTTGCTGACATGTTGGCAGTGCTAATTGCAAGAGCAAAAGAAGATGGACAAGTTGGGAGTCTTGTACCACACTTGGTGGATGGAGGAGTATCAATTCTTCAATATGCTGATGATACGATATTGTTCCTCGAACACGACCTAGATAAGGCAGTTAACATGAAACTTATCTTGTCCTTATTCGAGTAGTTGTCCGGTCTTAAGATTAACTTTCATAAGAGCGAAGTCTTCTGTTTTGGAAAAGCGGCTGAGCACCAAAATGATTACCGGAACATCTTTGGATGTGAGGTGGGCACACTGCTTTTTAAATACTTAGGGATTCCCATACATTACAGGAAATTACTCAACAAGGAGTGGAAAATTATAGAAGACCGATTTGAGAAAAAAAATTAGCCTCTTGGGCGGGAAAACTTTTATCCTATCGAGACCGATTAATTTTGATTAATTCGGTTCTCACTAGCCTCCCAATGTTCCTCCTATCCTTTTTTTGAAATTCCATTGGGAGTCAGGAAAAGGCTAGAATATTTCCACAATAGGTTCTTTTGGCAAAGAGACTGACACAAGAGGAAGTATAGATTAACCAAGTGGAATATTATATGTCGTCCGAAAGATCAAGGTGGCCTAGGTATTGAGCTACTAGAATTAGAAACAAATGTATGTTAAGCAAATGGCTTTTCAAATTGTTAAATGAAGAGGGGGTTTGACAGGAACTCCTATGCAACAAATACCTATGTGGTAAAACGCTGGCGCAAGTCACACCTAAACCATCTGATTCTCCTTTTTGGAGGGGGCTAATGGCGGTTAAACAAGACTTTTTTCCCAAGGCTTGTTCATTGTTGGTAATGGCCAAGGAACACGCTTTTGGGAAGATACATGGCTGGGTGATCAGCCGCTATCCGAACAATATCCAAGCTTGTTTAATATTGCACGTAATAAGAATGTTCTTGTTGCAGATGTGGTGTCAATTGCTCCACCAATAAATATTCAGTTTAGAATATCTTTAACTGGATCAAAATGGACGACATGGCTAAGTTTGGTGCAGAAGTTAATGACAGTTACTTTGACAACGAGGGAGGATACCTTCAGGTGGAAGTTGACCGCTAATGGGTTATTCATGGTTAAGTCTCTGTATGCTGATTACATGAATAGACATACACCTTTCTTCCGTAAATACCTATGGAAATTGAAAGTTCCATTAAAAATTAAAAATTTCATGTGGTTTTTTAATAGGAAAGTAATTCTCACAAAAGATAATTTACTCGAGAGGAATTGGAATGGTAGCAAGAAATGTGTTTTCTGCCACCATGATGAAACGGTAGAACATTTGTTTATATCATGCTCTTTTGCTCATAAGATTTGGAGTTTACATATAATATCTCACCACCAACAAGCCTAGCTAATATGTTTGGACCTTGGCTTGGGGGAATAGATAAGAAAACTAAGAACCGTATACGCATTGGCATTTGTGCTTTTATTTGGGCAATTTAGAATTTTCGAAACGATGTGGTTTTTAACAAGATTGAAAATGCTCACTTTTTACAGGTTGTTCACCGGGCTACATATTGGATTACTATGTGGTCCTTCCTCTTGCCGCAAGACCAGGGACACCCGATGGAGGCTGGCTGCACCCGTTTAATGGCGGTGGTGTGGGCCATCCTCAACCGAGATGGGTGGCAGCATGACCGAAGAATTTGCACCTCTTAGTATCATCGGTTGCTTATTGTTTTTTAGTGGCTGACTTGTAGTCACTATGGATGTTTGTCTTTTCATTCCAGTTTTGTAATACGCTAAATACTCTAAATTTTAATGAAATGGATGTGTGCATCATCACGATGCAGAGGCCGGGTGCCCTTTTCGAAAGAAAAAAAAAATCAAATGGAACTAGCCAAAACATAAACCAAATCTAAAAGTTGCATCAAAGTTTAAGTAGTTGTTTCTGACATCACCCTTTGGATCTCTTCGTTCCACGATGACCCTTTGAAGAAGGTACGGAAGACCAAATGCACAAACTAGACTAATTTCAGAGATTTCTAAGGTTACCAACACATTATGAAACTTCTCGATCTTTGCAGTGTGTAAATATGTAGCTTTGTCGCAGTGGCGGAGCTAGGAAGGTCAGCAGGGGCCTTGCCCCCCCCCCCCCCCTATGGCATGCAATACAAGTTTTTTTTAGACATGCAAGCTTTGTTTAGATTAGATTTACAAACAAAATTACATGCTTAGCCCCCCCCCCCCCCCCCCCCACTAATTGGTTGTTACAATTACCAGGTTTGGCCCCCTCTAATGCCAATTCCTGCCTCCAATACACTTTTGACACTCTATCACCATCACCACCACTGTGTTCTGTAGACCGAAGCGCTTGGACTACGAAACACAAGATCCGAGCCATTGATCCGGGAAACTAAGATGCCACATGGTTTTCGGTACCGACCTCCCCGGCCACACAATTGTACTAGAAGGGAAATAGAGTTGAGAGATTTTTATTCCATACAACGCGGTCTTCACAGTCAAGAAAGTCATTGTTGAAATATATAGGCTAACTTCTGTCATTCAGTTCGGACTTTCGATTGAGTTCGCTAGTGCGTGGATTCGATATGGTTTGAACACCTAACACGTAGAAACTAAAACTACGCTCTGATATTGATCATGGTTCCCCACCGCCTTACGCTAGATGGAGATTAATTAGGCCTTGTTTACTTCTAGTGTATTTTAAGGGACTGGAGGGTAGTATCCCGCCACTGTTCTGTTTACTTCTAGTGTATTTTAGGGGATTAGAGTGGATAATCCCTAGATATCCCCCACCAATCATCTCATTTTTGCATAAAACAAAAACTCTAATCCATGCTAGTGTATTGTAGGGGAAGAGTATTTGTGAGGATTGGGTGTTCACCAAATCCCATTCCATTCCCACTTCTCCCATCCCCTGGAAAACCCTTGGAGTAAACAAGGCCTTAGCCGAGAGTGTGTGGAGATGTCACCTCTTGTGGACAGCAAAAGCCGTTCGCGGTGCTGCACTTTCCTCTTGTAACATTGATATACCTTCAAGGGTGTTTTCTTGGAAGAAAAAAGTTCCATTTTTTCATTCATGGTTCCATCGGCTCCCCTTGCCTTGGGCTGCCTCTTACAATCATCTCATAATCATCTCTGTATTGTGGCCGAGTTCTCTCAGATCGTCCCAAATTGGGCCGGTATTGTTCGTCGGTCTTCGCTAGCCTGGGCCGATGTATCAAAGTCGGAGGAGGGGCGCACGTAGATTCTGCTAACTCATACTGCTGCGCCAGCAGGCCGGAGCGACAAGAGTAGTGACTAGTGAGTGGCTGAGTGCGTATCCGTAAATGAAAAAAAGTAGTTCGTGGTATCAATCTTCTCTACTGTCTAAAAGGAACGATTCGTTCCTTCGTCAAGCCTCCCATCCTTTCGTCAACATGGTTTTTTCCCGCTCCGGTTTTGTCTCCGGTCCGATATTTTTCCCCACCACGTCAAACGCCAAATCAATTCTCGCTAAGGTAATGCATCAATCTCGCTAATCTAGCCAATCAGCATTAAAACAAAAGCTGAATTCCATGAACATCAATAATTATTCCAAGGTTAACAAAGCGTAGATGTCAAACAAAGGATTGCATGAAGCAAAACCTACCAGAACTATCCCTATTTATTAAATGACACTAATTAAAGGCTGGATTACATGCCACTAATTATTTCTACCCGGTTTTTTTTCAAGGTTACCAAAACGTACAGGTCAATCGACGTATTGCATAGGGGAAAAACCTACCAAAACTGTCCCTAATAATTATTAAATGACACTAATTACAGCCTGCATTACGATATCAAATCCCATCCTCGGCCTCTCCACCAACCACGCGAGCTCCTCGGTAAGCTGTTGTCGACGTCGTCACTCGTCAGCATCTAGTGCTGCCTCGAATGGGTATAGCTGGACGCCACGGGAGAGAAGCCATGCTGAGCACGACGGCTTGTGGGAGGCCGCCATCGCCGTCGTCGACGCAACGCCCACCTCCTCCACTGCGCCACTCCCAGTCCACGTCACCACATCCGACTAACCTCGAGCCATTATAACCCCCTTCCCGATCTGGCCAGGGAGACCGCGGATCCAACCTGCACTCTCTATGTTTGATTTTACCGGCAACGTTTTATTTTCTTCTTTCCAGGTGCCTAGAGGAGAGGAGGGAGGAAGATGACGGCAGAGGAGCCGAGCCTTGGGTTTTCTTGTTCGTTTTCGGAGGAGACCCACCAATTGATGGCTTAATTTGGATCAGGTTTTGGTGCTAATTCCTGTGAACAGGCCGGACTACTAACAGGTTGGTTTCATATCAGCACCGTACCATGTAGCTTACTGCTATAAGCAATTTCCCATGTTGTTCAGTTAACTGATGTCCTGAAGACAGCTTATGCCACACCTTGTGATAATTCAGTCAAGAAAATTTTACCAAGTAGGAGGTTTGTATTGTGAGGGACAAACTCAAGACAGCTTATGCCACACCTTATGCTAGAGTAGCTTGATGTTTTCATTCGCCACTTTAAAATAAACATCCTTCTACTCCATGTTGCCAACCAAAATAGGTGATAATTCTTGCGCCCATTTGACTATTGAAGTGTTGCAACTGTTTGGGCAGTATATGAATCTATCTCTTGTATTGCAATTTTTTGATGACTTCAATAATTGGTTTCTGCAATTGTGGCATCATTTTTCTGCTTGCCGTTAAAATTCCATGTGAAAGCCGCATTTTCAAGCTTTGAATCCGTTGGCTTGGTATTCACAGCTTTCTTTAGGGTGAAGTGCTGAACCAAACAAGGCTCAGAAAGATTTCACAGGATCCTCAGTGTGTCTTGCCGTCTTGTGGAGGTTCTGCAAACAAATTCAATATTGAATATAGCAGTCCAGGTTCAATATTTTATATAGCAGTCGAGATTCATGCCTTGCGCAAATGGAGTTCGACCACACCATACCCTTGCTGCTTGGTTGCCCGCCTGGTCTGGATTGGGACACCTCCTCTTTCGTGCTTCTTCTAATGTCTCATCTTGCCAAGTATGTAAGCATCTTCCGTCTGGATTGATTCCTATCTCTGAATTTGCTGAAAGCTATTTGTCACCTGAGACTGAACTTGGTGCATACTTAGGTGCTGATTAAAGTATGTCTTACAGAAATGTTCAGATTTATATAAAAGGCCAAGTGGTATCTTCCCCTCTCACAAGGTCAACATTGTTCGCTTTGCATTAAGCCTAAGTGGAGTAGCACTTGCCAATCCTAAAAAGGTGGTTCTACGTGAAAGGTTAACTATGTCTTCAATTCTTATGTTTTTATGTTGATAGATAATATATCAAAAGCTGCAATTCTGATCATCGTTGCTTTTTGAAAGTTAACTTAGGTGGTTCTAAGTGAAAGGTTAATTATGTCTTCAGTTCTTATGTTATTATGTTGATAGATAATATATCAAAAGCTGCAATTCAGATCATCGTTGCTTTCTGAAAGTTAACTTGGACAGATATAATATAAGAAAGGCTGTTATTTAGATCAGCATGAAGTATGTCGGTCATTTGAAAAATTGTAAGTCAAACTTTTTAACCTTGAATGCAACTGGTACCCTGATTGCTTGGAAAGGACAGATTATTATGTTAATCTGCCAGATACATTCCCTGACTTTAAGTGCCTACCTGAATGTTTGAAGCCTTTGCATGATAAAATGGATTTGCAGCGACGATTCTAAATATGGAGTGCTAGACAAATTTGTGGTGTGTGGTGATTTTAGTACTTCTATTTGATTCTAAATTGCTTCGTCTAATTTATCGTATATGCTGCATGGAATATCTTCAGCAAGGATACTCTGGTTGACATTTCGGTTGCAGAAGGCTTCATCTCGCCTGAAGATGACCTTGGATATCTTCGTGTGTGTTATTTCTTTAATTTGGATTTGGTGGTGGTACAACTGTGTGGTGCAGCCGACAGGGGAGAACAGGGACCAGCACGCCCATTGTGGTGGAACTGCAGAGGGAACATGGGCTCTGCACCGAGTCCATCGCGCTGCAGATTGTTAGCAAGACGCAGCAGGTGTCCTCAAGTTAGTAGGATCTCACAACAAGTACATATTTGTCCAAGATTAATTTAGTAATTTCAGTGAATCAATACATTCTTATCCTTCAATTAGAACAAAAGAATATGGACTGGAATAGAAGTGCTCGTTGTACTTATAGTAAGAAACATCAAAAAAGTCTGAATCGGGCTGGAATCTTATGTTTGTATCGTGTGTTGTGGAGAAAAGCAACAGTTTAGTGTTTTAGTGTTTCAGTGATGATAATTCCTCTGCTTAGTATCAGATTGTTGTTATATTGAAGAAAACGGTTGATATTGTTCACTTCTGTTCATGTCCTACATATTTATTAGGAAGAGTTATTTGAATTTTACATGGTATAATATCTAAATTCAACCTTTCACATTTATACGGATTTTTCATTGTACATTTAATAAGAATTTGACAATTTGACTCACGTTGAGTTTTTCAATGGGCGTCTAAGGTGTGCACAATATATGTCAGACCATATAAGCTTGGTTTCAGGCTATAGAGTTTGAGCAGAGATGATTGTGCTTACTTGCTCATCAAACGGTTTTCCATCAAGCTCTGAGATTTAGATGATCCTGGAGCAAAATTTTGCTTGTTTCGACGTTTTTCAGCCAAAAGTTAATTTTTTTTCTTCCCGTTGCAGTGCACGGGCATTTTGCTAGCATAAAAATAAGTGCGAAAGGGAAGTGACTAAACCCTTTTTTAGCTTTGCAAGAGAACACACGAAAAAAAAGCAGAGACGGTACGAGCCGAATCCGCACAACGCGAATGTTCATTTCATACCATCGCGCCTATCGCCTTTTCTTAATCTGTACAAGGCCTACCACCAGAAGGAACCGGATTCTTCTCCGTGCAAGTTAGGCAGCGGAAGTAGGGCGCAGGAAGAACCTCATTCGGTCCTCGCCGCCGCCTACCGCACTCACTCAGACGATGGCGCAGGCGTTGGGGTTCTCCTCGCTGAAGATGGTGGTGAGCCTGTTGGCGTCGGTGGCGAGGCTGTAGATGCCCTCCCGCACCGGCGTCGGGTAGCTGTACCGGTACTCCCCGGAGAAGTACTCGTGCCGCCTCGGCGTCGCCTCCCACCTCGGCAGCGGCGACGGCGTGTACCGGAAGTACCCCGGCGGCCCCGCTGCAGGGCCGTGAGACCCTTGACCCGGATGACCCGGCGCGTGCTCTGGCTGTTGTTGTTGGTGGTGCTGCTGCTGCGTTTCCTCCTGCTGCTGCGGTGGCGGTGCTTGGTCGGGCCCGAACCGGACGCGGCGTGGCGGCTTCTTTTTGCCACTGCCACGCTTCGGCTGCCTCGGCTGCTCGGCCTGCGGTGGCGCGCCTTGGTCCGGTGCGGGCGCACCTTGCTCCGGCGGTTGGTGCTGGGCTTGCGGCTCGTGCTGCTGGGGTGGCGGTGCATGGGGCTGGGGCTCTGGGGTCTGCTGCTGCGGTGGCGGGTTCGGCGGGATCATGTGCACGGAGTTTGTGCCGCTGAAGGTGACCGTGCGCGCCACGGGCCGCATGTAGTGTGTCTCTGTTGGCGGGCCGGGTGGGTAGGCCATGGCGTAGTTCATCCTCTGATCTTCTTCCCTCCATCGCTCGTGCTCGTGACCTGCGTATGTTGATACAAACATTTTTTAATTTCGAAATCACATACCCACTATAATAGCAGAACTGAACCATAGAAACTAAACTTATAATAGTAGTAGGTTTCTAGCAGGCCTGCTACAAGATGATCTGACAAGAAGAATAACGCAGAACGTCACAGCCTCTTGATGAGCTCGAGGACTGTGTTTACGAATCATGAGTAGAGCAGCAGAAAAAAGAGTAGAGCAGCAGAATGGGCAAGACAGAGAACTATGTTTTTCCTTCGTTTCATGTACTCACCGTTGCATTTTCCGAACGCTTTGGACACGATCTCGCGGAAGTGATACCAGCAACCCATCTCCCTCCCTATCTCGTACGGCTTTGGTGCTGGTGCTGGTGCTGGTGCTGGCGTTGAGGTTTGCGCGCGGGATACATGCTAGAGGAACCTCCCCATCAGTTCGCGGCAACGAGATGGAGCCAACGGGCCATTTAAGGAAGAGAAATGAAGCTCGTATAAGCGTTGGTGCTGCTGATATGAAGATACACCCGTGGCACAACGATGAGAAAAAGAAGATATTATCGACATTAGAAAAGTGCTAGGAAGAGGGAATCCAACAACAATGAGCGCTTGCGCCTACCTAAGCGGTTCTTTTCCTCTCCGGGGAAGGCATCGGAACAAAACGCATATAGAAAGGGATGGCCCTCGTTTTCGCGGATATATTGTTAGACCACCGAACGAGACGACTTAGTGGTGGCGGAATATATTCCTCCTACCAAAGACATGCGTTCCAGAGATGAGGAACTTAGTAGAACGTCTGACTTTGGATTAGCTAAAGGCGCATGCGTGCATATGTTACATTTACTCATTATATATACAAGGGGTCAGACATTGCATTGATACTCACTCAAATTAAGGAGGAGAGATCTTACACGCAGATCTTGAAAATCACTTATCTGCTGCTTTCTGCAAAGCGCAGCCATGGCCCTAGCAGATCAAGCAACTCAAAGCAAAAGAATTCCTAATCAGATCCACTCCGGGAAATCTGTCACAGAGCTCACTGTGTTGCCTGCGTTTGACCTGGTGGTGGAAATTGTAAGTGTTAAGATCACTAGATGGACTGGTGACGCTGCATCTTATGGTGAGCTTCAGCAAGTCTGGGTCCAAGTTGAAGGATTTCCCCGAAAATGGTGAGCACCGTCCAAGCAGACGTATCGGTCCAAGCGGCCGTTTACAACGCGTTTAGTCACATGCGTCAAAAACGCCATCCGCCGGACGCAAAAGAAGAAAAAAAAGTGATCACTCGCCAACCCTCCACCTATCTACGGGTCCTAGGCTACCCCTGAATAGCCTCGCTGTAAAACTTACGTATTCGATGGACAGCTCGATACCTCTCAGGGTTCGGCTGGATGTATTTATATAGGGGAACAATACAAGTACATGAAGATTTACATAACCGACATACATACGGTTAGGGCTACAATATATATCTAACACCCTCCCTCAATCTTAACGGTATCTAACAAGTTAAGATTGCGCCGACAGGCCTCAAACATCGGCAATGATAACGGCTTAGTGAAGATGTCAGCCAGTTGATCCTTTGATGAGATGAACCGGATATGTAGTAGCTTCTGAGCAACACGTTCCCTCACGAAATGATGATCAACCTCGATGTGCTTCGTCCGAGCATGGAAGACAGGATTGGATGATAAGTATGTGGCACCGATGTTATCACACCAAAGAACTGGTGGACGATCCTGTGAGAATCCTAGCTCCTGAAGCAAAGACTCAACCCATATGAGTTCAGCAGTGGCATTAGCAAGCGCCTTGTACTCCGATTCTGTACTCGATCGTGACACTGTGGCTTGTTTACGAGCACTCCAGGCGATCAAGTTGGGACCATAGAAGACTGCATATCCCCCCGTTGATCGCCGGTCATCAGGATCCCCAGCCCAATCCGCATCAGAGAACGCGGAGAGGAGGCTGGAGGAAGAGGCACGAAGATGCAGTCCATGAGACGCCGTGAGACTGACATAGCGCAAAATACGCTTAACAGCAGCCCAGTGAGGAGAGCGCGGAGAGTGAAGATACTGGCAGACCTTGTTGACCGCGTAGGACAAATCGGGTCTAGTGATAAGGAGGTACTGAAGGCCCCCAACGATACTGCGATATTGAGTGGCATCCTCAGCTGACAAGAGATCTCCAGCAGTGTTCGACAACTTGTCAGTCATAGACATGGGTGTAGACACGGGACTACACTTAAGCATCCCAGAGCGACGAAGAAGATCAAGAGCATACTTCTTCTGCGACAGAGCCAGACCATCAGACACCGGAGAGACTTCCAAGCCAAGGAAGAAACGAAGAGGACCAAGATCTTTGACAGCAAACTCAGACCGAAGGCTCTCAACAAGACGACCAGCAGCAGAAGCAGAGGAGCTCACCAAGATGATATCATCAACATACACCAGCATATACATAGTGAGCTCGGGTCGATGAAGCATGAATAAGGAGGTGTCAGCCGTAGAAGGAACCAATCCATGAGCGCGAAGAGCAGTACCAAGGCGCGCGTGCCACGCACGCGGAGCTTGTTTAAGCCCATAGAGCGCCTTGACCAGTCGACAGAGATGCTGAGGCTGAGAAGAATCAACAAAACCCGGTGGCTGACGCATGTAGACCTCCTCCTCAAGAACCCCATGCAGGAACGCATTCTGAACATCAAGTTGGCGAAGGTGCCAACCCTTGCTGACAGCCAGAGACAAAAGCAACCGAATAGTGGTAGGCTTAACCACCGGACTAAAAGTATCTTCGTAATCCAGACCATACCTTTGCTTGAACCCTTTTGCCACGAGCCGAGCTTTGTACCTCTCGATGGAACCATCGGATCGTTTCTTGACCTTGAACACCCATTTGGAATCAATGATGTTGAGGCCGGGACGAGAAGGAACAAGCTGCCAGGTCTCATTCCGAAGGAGAGCATGAAACTCCTGCTCCATGGCAGAACGCCAGTGAGGTATACCGAGAGCCTCCTTCTAGGTGGAAGGCTCAAGAGCTGAATCAACAACACCATGAGCACGACACGCAGCAAACCAGGCAACTGTACCATCTGTGCGTTTCCTGGGCTGAACAATGCCATTGCGACTCCGTGTCGTAATCCGAGAGGGAGCAGCAGCAGGAGGTGGCGCTGGAGATGGACTGGGCGAGGCAGAGCTTGGTGGCGAATCCGGCTCAGGCGCAGGCGAGCGAGACGATGACGACGGCCCAGGCGAGGCCGTTGACGAGCCAGGCGATGTCGACGGCCCAGGAGAGGCCCACGAGCGTGGCGGTGACACGGGGCTGGTAGGCTCAGTCGGAGCGACCTGGGAAGAGCCCGAAGCAGCATCAGGTGATGGTGGTCTCGGCGGGCCATGTTGCTGGATCACAGGAACCAGCAGGGGCCCAGGCGGAGACGGGGCAGCCCATGCATGGCCTGGCTCAGGCAGCGTGCATGGATCGGCCGGCCGATCGACGTGATCAGCAGAGACAGCCGCTGCAGTATCCAGCACCTCCAGACGTGCACCACGAACAGAACCTGCACCATGATTAGGAAGCAACGCAGGAGTATATGCAACATCTTCAAATCGGTCAATAGAAACTGGAGAGGATGAATGCAAATCGGGTGTGGTGGGAGATGGTAATTTGGCAAAGGGAAACACATTTTCGTCAAAAATAACATCCCGAGAAATATACACACGATTTGTAGGAACATGAAGGCATTTGTAACCCTTGTGAAGAGAGCTATAGCCTAGGAAGACACATTTTTTCGACCGATATTCAAGTTTATGATTGTTGTAGGGACGCAAGTGAGGCCAACAAGCACAACCAAACACTTTAAGAAATGTGTAATCAGGTGTTTGATCTAGGAGTTTCTGAAGTGGAGTTTGCATATTAATGACACGACTAGGAAGCCTGTTAATAAGAAAACAAGCAGTAGCAAACGCATCACTCCAAAAATGAAACGGAACCGAGGCATGTGCGAGCAATGTGAGCCCGGTTTCAACAATATGACGATGCTTGCGTTCAGCTGCACCGTTTTGTTGATGAGTATGAGGACACGAGACACGATGAATAATACCAAGTTTCTCAAAAAATGTGTTGAGGTTGCGATATTCGCCCCCCCAATCCGACTGAACATGGAGAATTTTGTGTCCGAGTAAGCGTTCAACATGTGTTTGGAATTTAAGGAAAACATCAAAAACATCAGACTTCCGTTTAAGTAAATAAAACCATGTGAAGCGGCTGTATGCATCAATAAAACTCACATAATATGTATGACCACTGACAGAGGTTTGTGCAGGACCCCACACATCTGAGTAAATAAGCTCCAAAGGAGTTTTTATTACATGAGTAGAAGATAAAAAAGGCAATTGGTGACTTTTGCCTTGCTGACACGCATCACACACTAAGATAGTTTTATTGCTAGACTCAAGAGGAAGCTCATGCTGACGAAGAACATGCTGAACGATAGGAGACGCAGGATGGCCAAGACGGCAATGCCACTTGGCCGACGACACACGGACACCGCTGAAAACTTCTCGAACAGGCGGCACACCAACTGGATAGAGATCACTCCCCCGACTTCGACCACTAAGAATTATGGCCCGTGAATCCCGGTCCTTCACAAAAACATCAAAGGGATGAAACTCAACAATGACATTGTTATCTCGAGTAAGTCGCTTAACAGACAATAAACTACGAGTAACTTCAGGAACGCAAAGGACATTGTTAAGATGCAGTGGGCGGGAGCCAGATGTGGAGATGGAGGATTGACCAATGTGAGAGATGTGCATACCTGCTCCATTGGCGGTGTGGACCTGATCCTTGCCCTTATAGGGCTCCTTCATCGCGAGCTTGTCGAGCTCCCCGGTGAGGTGGTCGGTGGCGCCGGTGTCGAAGTACCACGTGGGGTCGATGTTGTACGAGGTAGTTGCACCGTGTTGACCACCTTGCCCATGTGGAGGACCACCATGCCCATGAGGAGCGCCACCATGTCCATGAGTGGCCATGGCCACCTGACGTGCAGTGCTAGTGCCATCATTGCCGACACCAAGGAAGTCGCGATCAAAGCGCTTGTAGCAGCGCGAGGCGATGTGCCCCACCGTGTCACAGAGCTGACACACCGGGCGAGAGCGACGTCCCCCCCCCCCCCCCCCCATAGCCACCGCCATTGTTGAAGTTGGGCGGCGGATTAGGGTTGGGATTGGGTTGGCGAGGAGGTTGCTGTTGCGGGCCACCACCTCCACCGCCACCACGACCACCACCTCCACCTCCACCGCGACCACCACGGAAAGCCGCATTGGCAGAGGGGTCAGGGAAGGCATGGTTGACGCGGCGAGCTGACAGGCGCTGCTCGGTGTGCAGGACGCGCGTGTAGAGGTCACGCGGCGCGATGGGGGTCTCGCGGCCGGCGATGTTCTCCGCGAGGTTGTCGTAGTCAGAGTCGAGGCCTTCGAGGACGTAGGCGGCGAATTCTTCGTCGCGCAGAGGCTGGCCAATCGACGTGAGAGTGTCGGCGACGGCCTTGACCTGGTTGAAGAAGGCCGAGGCGGACAGGGCCCCCTTCTCCATCTTGGTGAGCTGCCCACGGAGCTGGGTGGCACGCGCATGAGTCTGCGCATCGAAGGCGTGAACGAGAGTTGTCCAAGCGTCAATGGAGGTCGTCGCGAAGAGGACGAGCGCGCCGACCGGAGGCGTGAGGGAGCCGACGATGGCAGTGAGGATCGCCTGGTCCTGCTTAACCCAGGCACGATGGCCCGAGTTGACGATGGTGACGATGCGTCCGTCGGCCATCTGGTGCGAGATCGTCGCGGGCGGGCAGCAGAAGGAGCCGTCGATGTAGCCTTCGAGGTCATAGCTGCGGAGCAATGGCAGGAGCTGGGAACGCCAAAACAGAAAATTATCGGGCCCAAGCTTTACCGTGACAAGATGAGCGATGTGCACCGTCGAGGAGGCACCGCTCGAGGACGACGCGCCAGGCGAGGGGAGACCGGAGAAGAGGCTGCCCATCGGGATCGAGGGAGATGCAGCTGTGGTCAGGGCCGGTGGCGCGACGGAGGACGGCTGGATCGCGCCGAGCGTGGAGTGCGTCAGGGCGCCGAGCGTGGAGTGCGTCAGGATGCCGAGCGTTGATGCCGTCAGGGCGCCGAGCGTGGATGGCGTCAAGGCGCCGAGCGTGGCCAAGCCGAGGGCGCCGAGCGTGGCGGAGTCGGCAGCCACGCTGGAGGAGGACGAGAGAGCAGCGGAAGTGGAGTTCATCGCAGCGGACGTCGACATGAGGACGACGGCGGCAGCGAGACAAAGCGGCGGCGGCGGCTAAGAGTAGCGGCGGCGGCGGCTTAGAGGAGATTGGATCGAAACCCTACTGATACCATGTATTTATATAGGGGAACTGATGGGAAGGGCTAGGCTTTATATTTTAACACTCCCCTCACGTCTAGGCTGGACAAACGGGAAGACCTAAGACGTGGGATAAATGGGAGGCCGCAACTATTTTTATATTAAATAGCGCGTTAGCCGGGGCTTGAACTTGAGACCACCTGGCTCTGATACCATGTAAAACTTACGTATTGGATGGACAGCTCGATACCTCTCAGGGTTCGGCTGGATGTATTTATATAGGGGAACAATACAAGTACATGAAGATTTACATAACCGACATACATACGGTTAGGGCTACAATATATATCTAACAATATATCTAACACTCGCTGCCCGCCACAGGTCCGCCTGCGCATATCTTCAAGAATTTCTACCATAAGGTTCGGATCCAGATTGCTAGTTGAGATCCCTACAAGATTTCCTGCTGAGAGAGAGCGGTGGAATGGAAACGAAAAGGAAATTGTACTACTGCGGAAGATCTAGTAAATGTTGATGCTGACGCTGCTGGAGATAAAAATGACGACAAAAAAGATGATGATGCTGGCTTTGGCGAGCTTGATAATGGAGAAGATGCTTCTGATCAACAAATGGGCACAAACGCTCAAAGTAAGACCATGACTCCTGAAAAATCCAGAACCGCAAATACTTCTAGAAATGGCCACCAAAACTAGCTCAGTTTACATGAGGGTTGAGCATCCCTAGAAGTTCTTGTGATCCAGCTCAAACAGTTTGAAAATTTGGGCAGTAGTACATCCAAGATTCGAGAAATGGTGAAGTGTCATATAGAGCTGGATTTAAAGCCATTCATGAGCTCCACGGATTCTGTGAGTTCATTTCCTTCTCATATGATTATATTCCCAGGCATTCATTGCAGGGTTTTTTCCAAATAGGAGGCAAAGAGCCCTGCCTCTGCTTAGTCATTTATAGTGTTGGTGCACACTTTGTTGCTGCGAGACTCTCAAAACTATGATCTGTATGGAGTTGTAGAGAACTTGGGTAATTCATCCAAGGGTCACTATGTTTGTTATATCCATTCGTCAGAAGCAGATTGGTACCTATTCAACGACGATAAGGTTGTTACTTGCATTTATTCATACTTTCAGTTCATCTGTCATTGTGCTTGATGTGGGATGAGAACTGATTGCTACTGGTCATTGAGTGGAGTGAATATTGTGTGCATGCTAGAACTGTCCGCAACTCCTTCACCGCCGTGCCACCGCACCTCCACTTCGTGTGCCTCAGCGAGGGAACACCGTCCTGACACCCCGAACTCTCCCCGTGCCTCCTACGGTCCTACCCTAGATTGCCGTCCCCAAACCTGAACGGCATGCGCAAATTTGAACGTGTCGACGAGCGGTGCGAGCTGCGAAGGCGATCCGGAACATAGTTTCACATATGAGCATTCAGTGGCGGACCGACCACTGGGGCAAGCTGGGGCGACCGCCCCAGGTCGCCCGGCGGCAAAGCTGAATATAGATCGCTCATCGCTGCAAAGCTGAAAATTAATGAAATTGATAAGGGAGCACGGAAAAAAAAGAGAGGCGGCAAAGGAAAATGGGCCTCACAATTCAGGCCCAGTAGAGCACACAACTGAGAGCACAGCAGCCAGAACTCAACGTACACGACCTAAATATCTAATCGATCGATTCACTCGTTGCTCAGACGACCAAATTTCCCCAATCACTCCAAATCCCTAGCCCCTGCTCCTGCTCGGCTGCTCCTGCTCGACCAGACCTTGCTGCTCCCGCCGCCACCGCGCCCGCCCCTGCTCGGCTGCTCCTGCCGGCCGGCCGGCCGCCAAGACCCCTCCGGCCTCCCAGTGCCTCCTCCTTCTCTGCTCGGAGCTCGGAGCTCGGTTGCTCCAAAGTCCAAACGGCGGTCCGTCGGTCCGGCCACCGACGAGGCGACGATGGAGGAGTACGTCAGTGACATGGACTCAGATGAATACAATGAATTGGTGGAGGCGGAGGCTGAGGAGGTTAGGCTGAACGCGGAGGCAGAGGCGGCGGCAAAAGACGGCGCAGGAACATCGACGAACCGCAAGCGGTCACGCGATTGCGGCAACAATCAGCAGGTATATTTCTCCACATTTGTAGATTAATTCATGTATTGATGGAAATATGATATGCAAATGCAATAGAATAAGTTATATGCAGAGAGAGCACTCAATTTAGCTCAAATTTGATTTTGTAGGACATTTCGCAAGCACATGTTCCTGCTATTTTTAATCTAGCTGATGTTGTTGCTGATCCTGGTGTTCGGAGACAAATTGATGATTATGATACCCCGCAAATCAGAAATGAAATGAGAAGAGCGTATTTGTCTAAAGGTCCAAACCGTTTGTTTGGTCATGTTTTTCCTCGCTCACAAATTAACGGGCGGAAATTCAGTGAAGCATGGTATAATGAGTATGATTGGCTAGAATATAGTGTAGAAAAAGATGATGCCTATTGCTTCTATTGTTTTCTTTTCAAGCCTGGAAACTTTGGTGGAAAGTTTGGGTATGATGTCTTCACAAAAACTGGGTTTACAAATTGGAAGAAAGCAAAGGAATTATTCAATTCTCATGTGGGTGGACCAACCAGTGCTCACAACAATGCTAGGAAATGTTGTGAAGATTTCAGAAATCAAAAGCAAAGTGTGTCATATGCAATTATTCGTGGGGATGAAAAATCACATATTGAATATGAAAAACGCTTGAGGGCTGTTGTGGGTGTTGCACGGTTCTTTGAAAAGGTTGCTTGGAGTAGAGCATGTTGTTGATACTACATCCCGTTCTTTGAAAACATCTTTAGATGCTTTGTTCAAAAAACACAATTTATCCATGTCTAGATTGAGAGGTCAAGGATATGATGGCGCCTCAAATATGCGTGGAGAACTAAATGGTTTGAAGAAATTGGTGTTGGATGACAACCCTCATGCTTTTTATGTGCATTGTTTTGCCCACCAACTTCAACTAGTTGTTGTTGCTGTTGTAAAAGGTGTTCTTGCCGTTGGTGATTTCTTTTGTCATTTGAACAAGATTGTCAACATGGTTAGTGATTCTTATAGCTTTGTTCTAAAAATATTTGTGATGGTCATTATACAATTCTAAATGCACATACCCTTTCTTTGTAGGCGAGTGCCTCTTGTAAAAGGAAAGATGCATTGTTGCAAAAGCATCATGAGAATTTGGTATCACAATTGGAGAGTGGACAGATTATCTCGGGAAAAGGCCAACATCAAGCTACAGGTTTAGCAAGACCTGGGGATACACGTTGGGGGTCACACCTAAAAACTCTAATTCGGATCCATCAAATGTGGGATTCAGTTGTTGAAGTGTTACATGGCATTGCTCTTGATGGGACAGATGTGGATGACAGAGGTTTGGCATCAGGTTATTTGATCAACATGGAGAGCTTCGAATTTGTTTTCATCTTGCATTTGATGATTCGGGTGCTTGGTTTAACAAATGACTTGTCACAAGCTTTGCAACAAAAGGATCAGAACATAGTTACTGCTATGACTATGATTGTCTCGGTGAAAACTTTATTGCAGAAATTGAGAGATGATGGATGGGAGCCTCTCTTGCTAGCAACTGCCAAGTTTTGTGGTGCAAAAAATAATCAAGGTGGTCTAAGGAATATTCTAGTGCCAAGTATGGATGATAACATTTCAGCTAGGGGCTACCCAAGAAGCTCACGGAAAATGGTAACAAACTTCCATTGTTACAAGATACAAATATTCAATGAGGTGCTTGACAGAAATATAGTTGAGATCAATCATCGGTTTAGCGAAACTTCTACACGCTTATTACAGTGCACAGCATGCCTTGATCCTAGAGAGTCATTTATCAGCTTTGATCACGAGAGGCTAATGGAGCTTGCAAGTATGTACTCTGTTGATTTCTCTTCACACGACCTCTATATCTTGGTTGATCAACTCAACATATATATTGATGTGATGAGAAGAAGTCCTGGTTTCTTGACTTGTCAAAGTCTGAGTGTTCTTGCTATCAAGTTGGTTCAAACTAGACAGCATTTGGCCTTTCCATTGGTTTATCGTCTCATTGAACTTGCATTGATATTACCGGTGGCAACGGCGCAAGTTGAGAGAGTTTTCTCAGCGATGAAGATTATAAAGACAGATCTTCGAAATAAGATGTGTGATGGTTGGCTCAATGATCTCATGATATGCTTTGTTGAGCGAGAGATATTTGCAAAGTTAAGTGACAAGCAGATTATGTTACGTTTTCATGCATTGAAGGATCGTCGAGGCCATCTACCTCGACAAGTTTGTGCTCCCGCTACTACAACTTAATGGTATGATGCAAGTGGGTGTTCAGGCAGTAAAAGTCCATGTTATTTGGTTACTTGGTTCTAAGTTTATTTTTTTAGTCATGTTATTTTATTTGTACTTCGTTGATCATGACAATTGAATCTTTTGAGTACCGTTCATTTCATGATTCTTATCTAGTACATGCATTCGTGTGTTAATTTTTCTTGCCCGCGAACGAGTTCGCCCCAGCAAACAAAATTTTCTGGGTCCGCCACTGTGAGCATTGCAAGTCCATCTTGTCGGCAAGCCGTGTGGCGGTGGCGTGTCAGCCATCGCAGTTCGCTCACTGTGACGCTAAGAGCAAATAAAATAAACTTATATAATCATGCTAAAAGGATTAAAATAATATATTTTTAGATGACATGGAGGAGAGAAAACCGGAGTGGCCTCTCATGTAAGAGCCAGTTGGGACACGTGTTTCTATGCACTTTGTGAGAGTGGGAGGTGGATAATGTCTTAAGAAATTATAACTAGTATATGGTTGGCTATATATGACATGACAATTTCTTATACCCTGATGTTGGCTGTACTATTGAACTTAACTTGCTCTAAGGAATGTGCAGGTGGATTGTGGATACCTCTCGCTGGCTCGCTGCCCAGACATTGTGTCGCACAGGTGGTGAGCAACTTGCGCCGGTCCAAGCACTCCAAATATTTGTGCTAACCAGAGTAGGGTACTGTGAGATATGAGTCGCGAATCACAAATTGATGAACAGTTGAGCTCCCTAACCTTCTATCGAGATTTCACAGCCCAAATCAAAAGGATACAACCGAGCACGTAAGCTGCAGAATCCACCAAATCTGATACCAATTGTCATATCCGTAGCCATCGGCGAGCGTCGTGACGTGAGATGGATACAATATCGTGGGGCTGCTTGTGGAGACTGGAGAGCGGCTAGACGTGAAGAAGAAGGGAATCCAGAGGTATCGGAGAAGAAGAGAGATAGAAGGAGACATGTTTCAGTTCATTTTCTGTTTGATCCCTGTGAATGCTTTTTTTTTTGAATTTTTAACCCCATATATTAGGTCAGCAAGCCGCCTCATTAAAAACCTTCCAGTCCCCTCAGGTACCTTGGAAGGAAAAGAGTGCGTCTGAAACTTGCTGCCTTTAAACATCCACAATGGTTGCCTTTAAACATCCACAATGGTTACATCGTTTATGAGTTTACCTAATAGAAAGTTAGGGGGTTCATCGACCCAATTACATGAGGATTTATCAGAATAACAGGATCTAGCTAATTCATCGGCAACTCCACTAGCTTCTCTTGGGATATGAGCAAAGGACACCTTCTTAATTGAAGCCATCAGATCAACACAATCAGCATAAATCGCCGCTGATTCATTCCACCACATTTCACCTCCCGTACAAGCATCGATAACCTCAGTGGAATCAGACTCAGCCTCAACCGTAGTGTACCCTAGCCTTTGTGCAAGTGCCAAGCCTTCCTTCATTGCTCTTGCTTCTGCCATTGCTGCCGAGAGTACATGGGGAAGAAACAGCGTCGCAGCCGCAATAAAGTTCCCCTTATAATCCCGTAAAACTGCACCGGTAGCCCCTGCACAGGTATCAGCATAAAAAGAGGCATCAACATTTAATTTAACCTATCTCGGAGCCGGTCTGGTCCATTTTAGCGACCATCTCAGGGCCTTGCTTTTTCTGCTTAGCGTAGTTAGCCACTAGGGAAAGAATAGAGATCTTGCATCTGTGAATAGGAGGGACATCCTCATCATGCGTGCGTTGGCGTCTCATCCACCATAGATACCAACATGTCGTGGCAATAGTTTCCTTCAAGTGCACTCTATCAAAACCTGGCAAGTTATTGTTCTGCAATCGGAATATGTATTCAAGAATGGCCGACCTAGCTCTGTCTGTTGCGCTGGCTTCTTCGATCAGATCAAGCAAGTTCAGTGCACTCCACATCTCCTGCGCAACTGGGCACTGAAATAGCAGATGGAGCACATCCTCCGCCGCCTAGTGACAAATGGGGCATGCTCCACTTATAGGAATATGGCGATTTGCTAAAATACATTTTAGAGGCAAGATTCCGTGAAGAGCTCTCTAAATAAAGATTTTGACTTTGCTAGGGATTTAAGACTCCAAACAATTTCCAAACTGGATTGTGAGCTGAGCTCCCAGGTAACGCCAGCTGACCTGAGCTAGCCCCAAAAGTATGCTTCCATTGGATGTGGTACCCAGATCGAACCTCGTATCTTCCATGTGGAGTAAAAGACCAGGCAATAAAAGCATCAAAACCTTGATTGTGAATAGGGATTTGAAGGATGCGCCCCACATCCACGGGGTTCATTAGATCATCAAGAAGTTGTTCATCCCACGTACCTGTCAGAGGGCTGATCAGCTCATTTACCTTTGTATACACCGCTCCACTCCTTTGGGACAAGAAAATCCGGTTTGGGCTGGATAGGATCCAAGGGTCTTTCCAGATGCTAATGATTTCTCCATTACCAACCCTCCAGATAAAACCCCTGTTGAAAGTACTCAAGCCGGCCAGAATGCTTTGCCACGTGAAGGAAGAGCCAGCCTTCGGACCTGCTTGCAAAATATCGCCATGAGAATAATACTTTGCCTTTAGGACACGAGCACACAAAGACTCAGGGTCATTGATCAACCTCCAGACTTGTTTTGCGAGCATAGCCAGATTGAAGGAGTGGAAGCCTCTAAACCCCATCCCCCTCTTCGTTCTTCGAGTAGCACAATTTCCACCAAGCTAGCCAGTGCATCTTGTTACTGTTCTCATCATCGCCCCACCAGAATTTTGCTATGGCATCAGTAATTGTTTTGCACACACCTTTGGGTATTAGGAACACAGACATTGCATAAACAGGAATTGCTTGTGCTATAGCCTTCAGCAAAATTTCCTTTCCTCCAATCGATAATAGCTTCTCCTTCCAGCCATTAATTCTCTGAATAATTCTTTCAATAAAGCTCTCAAAGCAATCACTTTTATCAGTCCCCACAAGAGCTGGGAGACCGAGGTACTTATCTGACAAAGCTTCAGTGTCAATGTGTAGCGCTTGACATATTTTCGCCCTTATGAGTGCATTTGTATTAGGAGAGAAAAAATACTTGACTTGGCAAGACTCACCAATTGTCCCGAGTTTGCACAATAGGTATCTAGGACTCGTTGTAAGGAAGTTGCATTGTTCATATCCGCCTTCATGAGGATAAGTGAATCATCAGCAAATAAAAGGTGTGAAACTGTCGGTGCATTTCTGCACACCCGAACCCCAGTAATGCCACCAACTTCTTCTTCATACAACAAAAGACTTGATAAACCTTCCGCACATAAAAGGAACAAGTATGGAGAAAGAGGATCCCCTTGGCGTAAACCTCTAGTGGGGGTAAAATTCTCTGTCTACTCCGAATTAAATCTTACTTGATACCGAACTGATCTCACACAAGCCATCATTAGTGATATCCATCTCTCGGAAAACCCCAATTTTCTCATCATTTCCTCTAGAAATCGCCATTCAACTCGGTCATATGCTTTATGCATATCTAATTTGACTGCACAAGTGCCATTTGATCCTGATCCCTGCTGCTTGTGCTCTCCTCTCATCTTTTCTTATCTTTTTTTTAGCAGCGTTTTTTCTTCTGGGAGCAATTTTGAGCAGCGCTTGTGCTCTCCTTTGTAGGCAATGACCAACTCCAGTCTATTGGGCCCATAGCCCATGTATGTATGGCCCAATACCTCTGCACGCACAGGTGTTTAAGAGAAGATAGAGTAGGCTCATTACTTAACCAAAAAAGAATGGAAATAGCTATAGCAAAAGCAAAAGAACGAAAAAAAGGAGTGTGAGAGCCAGATGAATCGAAACAGGGCAGCATAACCGGACATGATGTAACTCATAGGATTAGATGTACCCATTATAGAAATATATTTGAAATGTATTTTAAAATATAAAAAAAAATACAAACATTTTTTTTGGATGTACATCTGGATATTCTGCACAAAAAGCTTTGCGAAAAAATGACATTTTTTGTGACCTGCATAAAAAAGACAAAACAATTTTTCGTGAAAAGTTATTTTGTAGCACCGTAATTTGTATTTTTTACAAAACTATTTTTTTCGTGAAACTTTTTATGGTAACATAAAATGTCCGTATGTACACCTGAAATTTGTGTTTGAATTTTTTTAACATTCTAAAATATGATTTTTAATAGTGGGTGTATCTACACCTGTGAGTTAAAATCCGGAGATGACCCTAGTTTAATTTTCTTGTCTGAGTTTGTGTTGCAGGATCTCCATCGCTCCAACTAAGGATGGCAATGGGACGGGTTCGGACGGATATACCAAATCCAAATCCATCAATCTCAACACTATGGCATGCCCACTAAAGTATCCATGGGCATGGATGTCGCCCCATATCCAAACCCGCCGCATATCCGGATATACATGGATATCCACGAGTAATGCATCGAAGTATCAAATCAACAATATTTTAGCCACAAAGTACTTAAAATATGTAGAATCTCACATAATCTCACCACAAATACATAACTGTCTCATCTCAATCTCACGCAACGTAGCCAATAGTTTCTAACACAACAATTCATGCATTCAAGTGATACTGTAAAAGATAGCAGAAATGTTGTTTTGAATCTTGTATGATTGGAGCCTAATTTTCGCTTGGGTCCCATATGCCAGGCGGGTATCCACTGGATATTCGTGGGGGTAAAACCTTTGCCCCTGCCTACCCCATGAGTTAGCGGATATCCGCCCCATGAAATCGGAGGGCAGATACATCCCTCCAAACCCTTATCGACCGGGTCGGATATCCATAAATACACGGATCCGTGGATAAAATTGTCATCCTGAGCTCCAACCTTCTCCAGTGCCTCCGGGACTCCATTTTCTAACATCCTCGGCAATTTGGTGTCTGGAGTTCTCTCTCTCATATGTCAATATTAGTTTCTTTTGTAAACTTGGTGTCTGGAGTCCTTAACTAAGGGAAACTACAGCATCATGTTTTACCTTTGAGCATTTCTATTTTCTTTTGCAATTAATATCCACAAAATATCTCTCTTACAAAGGATCATATAATCAGAGTTAATTACATAGCACAGCTCACTGAATCAGAAAACAGAGTTAGACTCTCCATGGCTTTGCCTCCTCAGTCCTGACCGTAGCACAGCTCACTGAATCAAAAACACAGAGTTAGATCCCAGCTACTATGCTAATGAATTGCTCAAGCTGGCTTAGGATCCATCACACGCGCCAGCTGGCTCATCGGCACATGAGCAAATAAAGAAAGGCACGCATCTCAAAGCGCATACCCCAAGAACTGAATGGTAGTACGTGCCCATCGAATGAGCAGAAGAATCTTCTTCGGTTGAGACGTTGCTTTCCGTGGCCTCTCCTCTCCATACCAAAGATCCAACCCAAAATATTTTTACGCATGCGCTGTGCTGTCATCGTTACCTAACATCAGTCTCCAATGATTCTTAAAGCCATTAGCAGGTACCCTGCTTCCCCTACCTGAAAGCGCGGTTCATTCATTCACTCACTCACTCACCCACTCGATGCTCGAGAGTGGTATCTAGCTAGCTAGCCGCACACCCACCACCACCAGTCACACACAGAGCCGAGTGTCGAGAGCGGAGCCATCAGCCATGAGCAAGGAGCACCACAAGCACGAGCACCACCTCCGGCGCTGCTGCGGCGGCTTCGCGGCGTGCCTCCTGGCCCTGGTCCTCATCGTCGCCTTCATCGCGCTCGTCGTCTACCTCGCGCTCCGCCCCACCAAGCCTTCCTTCTTCCTGCAGGACCTGCAGCTCCGCTCCGTCCACCTCGGGGACCCCTCCCTCTCCGCCACCGCGCAGGTCACGCTCGCCTCCCGCAACCCCAACGACCACGTCGGCATCTTCTACAGGCGCCTCGACGTCTTCGTCACCTACCGCGACGAGCCCGTCACGGTGCCGGTTTCCCTGCCGCCGATGTACCAGGGCCACCGGGACGTCACCATCTGGTCCCCCGTGCTGTCCGGGGAGTCCGTCCCCGTGGCCGCCTACGTCGCCGACGCCATGAAGCAGGACATCGCAGCCGGGTACGTGGCGCTGCAGGTCAAGGTCGACGGCCGCGTCAAGTGGAAGGTCGGCAGCTGGGTCTCCGGCAGCTACCACCTCTTCGTCAGCTGCCCCGCCATGCTCGCCGCGGCGCCCGGCGGCATGCCGTTCGGGGGAGGACCCAACGGCACCGTCGCGGCGCTGAAATTCACGCAGCCGGCGGGGTGCACCGTCGGCACCGCCGGCACGTGATGCATGCACCGTCGTCTGACGCTGGCATTGTTCGGTTCGTGTAGCCAAACAATTTCAGTTCCTTGTAGCAAAATTTGCTTAAGTTGTTTAGCTTTTGTTATGTCTCGTGTAACGGGAGAATAAAATGTTTTTATGCATGTACGTACTTCAGTTTTGGAATTAATTAATTGTTGCAATGCGTATTATTACATGAAATGTATGTTTTAATTAACGTTATGCCGTCGCATCAAAACAATGCCGAATATGAAATTCTCTTGTTGTCTGTATCGACAGAAATTCTTCTCAGTGATTTAAATGCAAAGTGTATATCTTTTTTCAGCAAAAAGGAATACTTTTGCATGAAATGGTTGATTATTGGACGATCACACAACGGATAGATGGATGATACGGGGATCTGGAGAAGGATACGAGTTGACAGGACACCAACCACTTTAACAACACACATTAGGGCTCGCTTGGAATACCGTATACTAACCAATTACCCCCGTAATTTCCGTCGGACATCCAAAGGTCCTCCTAAAAATCCGACCCACTTAGAGCATCTCTACCGGAGGCCTCCAACTGACCCCCCAAAGGCCCATTGGTGGTCCGGACGGCCAAAAACGCCACCAGCGGCACCCCCAAAGGGTCACCCCGAGCAAAAACATGTCCGGCACCCCCGAAGAGGCCTCCAAATTTGGAGGCCCTCTCGGGGGTGCCGGACATGGGGGCGGACATGCGTCTGACAGGGGAGGCCCGCCCGTCATAGAGACAACGCGGCGCGCCCAAATTCCCCTTTGTCTACATTGCCGCCCCCGGCGCCAAAATTCCCAATCTTCCCTCCATTTCCAAAACTCTTGCGCCACCGCCGCCGCGAGCTCCTCGCCTTCCGCCACCATGCCGCCAAAGCCCGTCGGCCTCGCGAAACCCAAGGGGGGTCGCAAGCCGTCGGCGTCGTCGCAGACGAAGAAGAAGCCGATGAAGCGGGAGCCGCAGGAGTATTCGGTGCTGCTTAAAAAGGTGCCGCTGAGCCAGGGAGTCCTGCGCTCTGCCGCCTCCCACCTTCGGCAGATGAGGCGACTGAAGGCGAAGGACAAGGCGCTGGTGAGACCGCCGAGATGTTGATCGCCATGAGCCAAAGCAGCTCAAGCCCGGGGGGCGCCGGTGTCTTTTGCGGGTCGCCGTCTGCCCTGGGCTTCTTCGACGACACCTCCGGCTACCAGACGCAGCAGTCGCGGATCCCCCCCCCCCCCCGACGCCCTCGATCTGAACGAGGCGCCGTTGGTGTTCAGCGAATCGCCGGCGATGCGGCGGACGGCAGTCACAAACGCCGACGCGACTGCTTCCCACGGCCTCCTCTTCGGCAACGCGGTCGACCAACTCGGCCAGGTGCGTGCTATTTATCTTCCTGATCCGCGCCTATTTATTGTGTTCCCGCCCGATTGTTTGTTGGGCGCACTTATTGCGAGCGGCCGGATGCAAATTGTTGGTGTGTGTACTTATTGCGAGCGGGGCCGGATGCAAATTGTTGTATTTGTGTCGTAGGATGGTGACGCCGAGGTGATGAATGGAATCATTGCCGGTGATGCAACTTATGTCCACGCCGACACAGATCAGTTCGGCCAGGGCGACGAACAGGATGGCGACCACGGCCAGGACCAGGAAGGGGAGGGTGACGAAGAGGACGGCGACGACGATGAAGATGGCGGCAAGAAGGCAGGTTACAGAGGCCGGACTTGGACCGACATGGAGGACGTGTTGTTGTGCGAGGCGTGGATAAATGTGAGCATGTGCACCACGAAGGGCGCCAACTAAAAGAGAGATGCATATTGGGCACGCATCCATAAGGACTACACCGAAAGAAGGTCGTATCCACCTAATGATGATTTGCCCGATCGCAATGTCAAATCGGTTGAGAATCGTTGGGGCGTCATCGCGGCTCTCACTAGCAAGTTTCATGGTTGCCATGAGCAAATCATGAATAGAGATGAGAGTGGCAAGAATGACGCCGACAAGGTCAACTTGTCATCTTAACTTGCGGCTTACTTGTAACCGGCCATGTTTGTTGACTTGTTTTTTGTTCAATACAGTTAAAGGATGCCAAGTACATGTACCTCGACTTGGAGATGGATAAAAAGAAGCCATATAAGCTTATGCATTGCTGGGAGAAGCTTTGCGACTGCCCGAAGTGGAAGCGCCATGTCAAGGATAACGCTAACGCCGAGGGAGATGAAAGAAACCTGCCGCCTGCCAGCGCGGACCGTCCAGAGATGGGAGTCAAGGTGTGCAAGGCGGCGGCCAGGGCTGGCCAGAAGCCGGCGGCGTCGGGCAGCATCCAAGAGACGTTGAAGATCTTCGTTGCCGAGTCGACTGCCGAGAAGAAGAAGATGCAAGAAGCGTCCGACAAGAACTAGTCCCAACACGAGCGCCTGTTCATGGCCACCAACACGAGCGACATGAGCCCCAACCAGAAGGCCTACTTCGTGGCCGAACGGAGGCGCATTCAGGCTGAGAAGACGGCGGCCGAAGCGGCGGCGCTCGATCAGTCCGAAGAGGAAGGCGAGGAAGGCGAGGAGGAGGAAACCGACGCGTGATCGGCATGCACCATTGCGCCGGGGGGGGGGCGCCCTTTTGATGGCCAGCATTGGAGACTAGTTCTTCGGCGCGGTCGACCCTTTTTTGATGGCCGGCGTTGGAGACTTGTTCTCCAGCGCGGTCGAAACTATGTCATGGCCGTGATTTGGTACTTCAAATCCGGCGCGGCTGAACAGTTTGATTGCCGGACGAGTTCGACACTTTTATTAATGCATGAAACTACTTATTTGCATATCATTACAACTAGAAATTCTGAAAACTACTACTCGTCATCGGAGTCGGCATTGGGCGGCGGTGTTCCTGGCTCGTCGTCCGCCGACGCCGCGTCTGGAGGTCCCTGCTCCCACTCCGGTGCCACCGCTGCCCGGGGGAGGCCGGTTCTGCATGTGCACCAGCCGCATGGGACGGCCACGGGGACCAAGGCTCCCACGGTGAGTACGCAGGGCGTGCCGGTGATGGAGTTGCGGGCTCGGCCTCCTACTCCTGATCGGCCACGGCGTCCTGCTCCTGATCGGCCTCGATGTCCACGGCCTCCTTGTCCTGCTCCTGATCGGCCACCACGGCCTCCTTGTCCTGCTCATGATCGGCCACCACGGGCTCCTTCTCAGGCGACGACATGGCGAGCGAGTTTTGGGCGGTGGTGCGTGGAGAGATTGTGACGGCGTGGATATATCGCTGCGAAACCGCGTGAACGCAACCCCGAAGCGACGCGCCGGCGGTTGCACGTCCACACCAAACCGCCGTGTTCCAAAGCGACGCGAAGGTGAACCGGCATCGGTTCCTGCGCCCGCAAGGTGTTCGATCTATTGCTCAAAACTAGGGCCATTTGGAGGTGGGCCTTTGGGGTGCGCCGCTGTGGGCGGGGTCAAAAACATGGACGGACACATGTCTGGCATCCCCAATTGGGCCTCCATTGGAGGTGCCGGACACGAATTTAGAGACCCCGGTGGAGATGCTCTTAGTGCAAAGTCCAGTAAAACTTTACGGAGCGGAAATCTCCCGATATTCCAATCGGGGCCTTAGGATTACACGAAAGTTGCATTAGGCAGACAGACGGTGCGTCACGTCATGATCAATCCAGAGGGCCTTAGGATTACACGAAAGTTGCATTAGGCAGACAGGCGGTGCGTCACGTCATGATCAATCCAAGACACGTCACGTCATGATCAATCCAGACACTACATAAGGCACTGCAGTAGAGACCGTATAGGCATATACTACTCTCTCCGTTCATAAATATAATATGTTTTAGTTTTTATCCACATTCACATGTATCTAGATGTATGTGAACATGTTTTAACATGTATTTACACTCATTTGGGTTTGCACCTAACCAATATGTGAGCTAGTTAGAACATTTTACATTGTGGAACTGAGAGAGTATGAAGCATTACTCTGGCCTGCAAAAAAAAGTGCAGATGTCTCTAAAATCAGCCGATTTGGCCTACAAAATACGGGCCCGATGTTGAAATCTCAACACAAAACCTCGATAAGGTACAGCAAAAAGGAGCATTGTGCAGTCTTTGATGTTCTAGCTAAACTGGCTCTATCTTACCACGTTAGGGTAGACAAGGTGCTACTTTTTTTAGCATCAGTACTCGGATTAATTAACCACACAAATACACACAATGCAGCCATCTAGAAGAGGACATCAGTGTTAGATAATGTGTTGATTAAGCGACCATACAAAAAAATTACATATGTAAGTTGGTGCATGGAGCCATAGAGCTGAAATGCCAGATAAAGCAAACAGTGCTGCGTTGCAAACAATATACTCATGCAACTATATAACCAGTGCAAAACAATTGGATCATAATACATATCTTGGTCCACAAATCGAATGGCTTGATATCTGCTGCATTGTATCCAAACTGCAAACAACGTCGCTTTGCAGAAAAATTGTGAGATGAGAGCTAAGACGCCTAGGGTTTACTGAATCTACAGAAGGAAGAAAAAATATAGCAATAGGTATTACAAAAGACACGGCACCGCTGTCCAATTATCCACAGGCAATGAAATCCATATATCATCTATGAATTATACTATATCCTAGTGCCCAACCTTCATCCTGCGTTATGCAGGATCCTAGCTCAGCGACATCAACAAGCATTTATGATTGCCTGGCCTCCATGCTTGGCCTTCCTAGAGAAGGACCGATGAAAATTTCGGAAAGCAGCAGAATAAATCAAACCGCAGTTGGTTGCAACGCTTTTATTGTTCTCCTCTGCCATGTGTCGGTATCCGGTTCAAAAGTGAGCTCCCAGGTGGGCCAGTAGTGAAGGTCCTGTTTCAGAGTCAGCACGCGAGGTTTTCCATTCAAATGGACGGTTTTCACCCTAACGAACTCGCGATCTTCCAATCCCTGAAAAAAATATTAATTCGAATAAAGCGACATGTGAACCAAGAACACCAACAATACAAACTGGATACTCGAATACACCAAAGGTATTGACAATGCATACCTTCACGACTTGTATAAAGGACTCCAGATCTGGAGTTGGTTGCCCATTAACTTCAACTATCCACTGGAGAGCATAGAGACCATATCTATGCACGGGACTTCCATGACACCATCTGCATAAAAACTTTCTGCTTAATCCTAATTTCCAATTGGTCTAGAATGTCCTTACAACTGCACACTTCACATCTATATAATCATATGAAGACTATATTCTGGCCACCCTGCCTTGCTAATCATATCAGAAATATAACAGATACATACGTACTTGAAGTTGAACTACAGCTAGAATTAAAGGAAGCAGTATCGAAATGATGGTGTAAGTGCAACACTGGCTGGTTGTTAGTGCCTTTGAAAGAAAATGCAGAGATAGGCTCCAATTACAGGACAATGTTTGGCAAGATATGGTGATATTGGGAGAAATTACTATCCATTTTGTTATTGCAGTAGTATAGATGAACTTGCTAAGCTTGCTACAAGAGGAAAATGGCATCCATCCATCACTATTATATCTTTTCTTTTCAGGATATATGTTACTTGGTATACATATTTGCATAAGAGATTTACTCTTGTGATATTGCTGCCTCAAGTTTGAAATTATATCTCAAGTTAGATGCAGCTAGTGACCAGAACGACTTGAAAACTGTGCAGTACATCGGGAGAGCTGAAAAAACAGTATTCTCATGGTGAATTATTGTGGTTCACACAATTCTGGTCA
This sequence comes from Poa pratensis, assembly GCA_947311845.1. Lineage (NCBI taxonomy): Eukaryota > Viridiplantae > Streptophyta > Magnoliopsida > Poales > Poaceae > Poa > Poa pratensis. Next base: position 12,542,314 of record CAMZMU010000111.1, read on the forward strand.
CTCTACATCTCTGGTAGGTGGTAGCTAGAGGCTTATAGTCCCAATTAAATATTGAAATCAAAAGTCTAAGTCATAAGAGTTGGTTATAATATTTGCACGTAAAAGTTCGTAAAAAACATGCCCCTCACCTAGCAACATAAACTCCATGTCCTTCTTCTGGCAAAAAGCCAAGTGCACGCACAGCCGAATGAGGATCCTGAATTATGGATCCACACCAATTCACCATCCGCGTGGAACCATTACCATCTCTTACATCAGTTCCAACAATAAGGTCAATTTCTTTTCCCTGCTCGAATGATTAACCAATTGCAATAATGGCATATTTTTAGATTCATATTGTAAATTGTAATTGTACAAAAAAGGCGTTTTTAATAGATTGTCCTCACCTGACGGAATATTGTCATGTTAAGCACTCCATCGGAATTTATGGATTGGTCCAACTTTTGGCAAGCATTCTCGATATCAAGGAAGCATGTTATTGGCTCCTTATTTATAGCAAGAATCATATCTCCCTGTTCCAAAAGATTTTCCGCTTTTGACCCAGCCAAACAACCTTTGACCCGCAAGACCTGTCTTCGCACAGGGTCCTTCTTAGCGAGAGCCTGCACAGATAATCACATTGCACAATGAATGTCACGCTGCATATAGGCCTTGAAGCCACTGAGAAACAATATAACCACGTTTACTAGAGGTCAGGCATTGCAATTTTGGACAAAATGAAGAAAACAGTAAGCTAATTACCTGCACCCAGTTATCACTCAATCCGTAACTTCTAGCCTTCGAGAGCAAAGTTGGATAAAGTTCCACCTCCAGAAGTCTGACAAATGGCATCGGCCTCCTAATTCCATTGATAAGGCGAAATGGCCCAGGAGTACCCGAGATTATCTTCTCAAGGACTTTACTTATCGCATATATTGGTATGCCTCTAACAAATTGATGGTCCTCTGAAGTGCTACAACCATATTTGAGCTGGAGAAAATAATGGAGGAAGTGAATTACACGAGGGTTAACAACAAGGGATGAAGTTATTTACAAGTATTAGAAGTAGGCCATGACTCTTGTGTCAGGTATAAGGTTCACAAAAAATCATGTGATTAACATTTAGATACAATTTAGGATCTTTATTAAGTGAACATGGCGGCTAACCTTGCGTGTAAGCCGCCGTTTTGTTCTTATCTTTTTTCTTTTCAATAAATGCTCCTGGGAACATTGGAGCATCAATACTTAAAGAAGAGACAAAAGTGAACAACTCCCAACACGACCAACTAACCTGGGTGGAAAAGCTTGCCCATAATGCTTGAACTCTTCCTTGCTCATCCGTCAATATACCCGAAAATGAGCTACCAAAATCTATAATAAACATTTGTCAGTATAAATCCGAAAAATTAAGGCATGAAATTAAAGGTTGGTTGAAACGTGCATAGAAAGTACCAGTATCCAGTTCAATGACCTCCATATTTATTGCACGATATCGCGGGCAGTCAGCTGAGCCAATATTAACAGCTGTGCAAGGATTAGTTACGGTTGATTTCCTTGATGTAGCCTGTAAGCTTCTACTTAGCCCAACTAGGTAGACAGAATCTCCCCGGCGCAAGGCAGGTTCTACATATATCCAAATGGCGAAAAACAATCAGTTAAAAGGTTCTTAAGTGACTAACCATAAACTTTAACGCTTGTGCAATTTAGTTTCTTTCATTGACAAAGTAATTTAGTTTTAGGAAGTACACGGAAACAACTCTAAAAGAAAACAAACCAGGAAGAAGCTTAGCAGCCCGAATGACAGATGCTCCAGCACCCAGTGCAGAAGGGTCATAGGCAACCAGCGCAAAATTGTGAACAGGGTGCAGAAAAACAACCTGAAAACCAAAATTTGGAAGCTGTTATATAATTGAAATTCAGTATGCCATTCATTTACAATCAACAAAATGGGTGGCAAGTTCATACTTCTGCAGGTATTTCAATAGGATATGCAGCAAAAGAAAGCATTATATCTGAGATAGATACAGCAACTGTATTCCTATCGACGGCAACCAGACCAAGACAGTCAGAATGATATATTATCACACCGGTTCCAAAGAAATGTTGGGAATGCACTCCATCCAGCATGCAGATTGGTGGCACATGCACCTATAAAATAGTAGAGATATGGGTAAGTAAGGTCTGAATAAGCACTGAACAGCTCAAACCAACAACTGCAGGTTATTTGTACTACAATAAACATAGAAAGAGTTCATTCGCCAGTCAAAAAGTGAAACAATATCTGAGTAAGTAAATCTGTAACTGAATCTCTATCTCTACTATCTAAAAAGAATGTAGTGTTCCGTTTCCTGCCAGGATGTGGTTCGCTCCACCTTTCGTCCCTTCCCTCCCACGTCCCTCCTCCCACATTAATTACGTTCCTTTTTTTCCACTAATGATCAACCATCACCATGACTACATTCATTGAATCAATCACCATAATTACTTTCTTTTTCCACCAACTCACCATAATATACATTCTTTTTTCCATACATCCTAAATAACTAAATAGTTCATCCCCACTAACTATTTCTCTCAACATGCAGCCTACCCAACTCAGCAACATGCCACATCAGCAATTTACATTTGTTTCTTTTTTTTAATCTAAAAAAATTCCGGTGGAATAGGAGCCCATTTGTAATAAAAGCAAAAAGCCCACCACACTTTATCTCCTTCACGTAACAGAATCTGGATCGACCGAGGAACACACCATCCTCTCGATGCGAACGGCAGTTCTCTCTTCCTCTTCCCATGATTATCACGAGAAGATCAAGTGTGTCCTCGGGTCCACTTTCCTTCAATGACGATGAGCCTCGTAGACATACGAGAAGACGACCTTCCAGGCTTCCACTCGGTCCTTTGGCCTTCCCTCCCCTATATAACCCACCGTCAATGGCAGTTTCCTTGCATCCAATTCAATCTATACTGACTGATCCTCCTCCCTTCCACCACTCCTCCGGTCCTTGGCTCGCTCCCTGCTTTGCATCCGCCTATACATCTCTACGTATAACAGATTGTGCTGCTGCGCTTTGTGATTGGGAGTTGCTGGCTACGATTTGCACTCCATGGGACAAAAACCAATCTTTCCTCCGCTGCCACCTAATTTCCGATCACATTGTGTTCAGCGCTTCGGCATCTATCGGCTTTGAATCTTTGATGTGGTCATACTACCTGATTTTGGCAGTATGGTACTTCTAATGTACAGGATAACGCTAAACCAATTTACTGGGCTGTTAGACTATGAACATGTGAGTCCATCTCTGCTTTATTCATGCTGCCTAGTGCGGATCCAGAGAGATGGGATAGCTATTTAAATTCCCCTTTTTTTATAATTTACTACGATGAACTACTGCTATTGTTTGTTTATCTCATCCTCACCGAAGATGGTTTCAGATACTCCTTTTGTTACATGCATATACAGTATACACCAACAGGGGATTCCACAAGGTAAATCTACATACTTTAATTATATTCAATGGGCAGTTGTGAAAGGTTATCAACAATGGAATTCTCATCAGTGTCTCCTACTAATACCGTCGACTACTTTATTTGGCAGCATACATGCCACAACACCACGTGAGAAGCTTTCTCTAAATTAGTTGCCTATGTTCAATGTGTTGTGTGGTTAGACCAGAGAATACAAATGGATATGAGGACATGTGTTATAAGCAAATTCTTCAGCTTCGTTCAGTCTTTTCCCCATGTATATTAACCTGCTAATTTTTCATGGTGAGATCTTCAAAAAAAGGTCATATCATCAAAAATTTCAACTATACATTTATTTAACTCTTGCCCTATTTTTTCTATATTTCCTCCTATTGTATATTGTTTTGTATACTAATATGTCCCGCAGCAACGCGCGGGGCATTATCTAGTTAAATAAAAAACTCAGCCCATGGAAAACGCACGCACGCCGGGCAGGTCAGCACAGGCACGAGCGCGGAGGGGAGGCTCACCCGTAGCAATGCACAGCAATAGGGCAGACAGTCAGCACTGAGAACAAAAAAGGATTCGTCATACATGTATAGGAGTCATTGCTGTCATTATATACAGGTTACTTACTGAATTCCTAAAGATGATGTCACTTGTTCTGAATATTGACAGGACTGGATCACAGAGTAGGGGGGTGGATATTGATTTTATGAAGGCATGAAGCGACAAGTAACCTTCAGAGATGGTATATAAACTACCGATGTAAACCTCAGTTTTCTCATGAAAAATATCATCATGAAAGTTCAAATAAAGTAAGTCAAGGAAATAATCATAATCTTGATAAGACCAAGATGTACATACTTAGCATGTGCAACAACAAACAAGTTAGAAAACCAAATAAAGGTTTGTTAGTGCCAGAATTATTTACGGCACACAAACAGTCAAACATGACGAAAGTTTCTAGCTGTGAATTGAAACATTAGTCCCTTATTTAATGTCGCCCTAGCCCTTAAATTTCTTATATAAGGAAATAGTACAGGTCTAATAACTTAAGTAGTGCTACAACCAGAACCTGAAATATTGATCTGAGGCAGACAAAGAATATATATGCAAGTCCCTTCTAAAATCAGATTATAGATTTTCACATATTACTCACCTCAAACATTACAAGAGCTGGTTCAATTACTTGTTCTGCCAATGACGCATTACTCGATATTGTCCGAGCAAGGTCAGAGCTTTCCATGCTGGAAGGATGCCTCAAAGTGCCACCTTTTATGTCATCTAGATCTCCAGAAGATGAAATAGTTCCCTCAGAAGCTATCTCCTCGTCTACCCGGCGTCTTTTTTTCTCAACAAGGGAATCTTCGCCAGAGTGAGATCCGTCTACAACAACCTCCTCATCTGTTTGCATTTTGATGCAGCCATCTGCTGTATTTTCAGACTCATGCTGGCATTTGAGATCCATGGGACTGGATTCCGCCAAAGGCGGAACAGAATTTGAGTTTGCTTCCAGATGACAAGCATGATGAGCTGAAACTACAAATGGGGAATCAAGCGGTATAGCTAATTTTGCACTCCAGAGACCAGTTGCGTCATTTCGAGTATATAACTGAGGAGGTGCATACCATCCGTGCTGATCAACTGTCACCAGTACAGACTGAACAAAGAAACAAGGCAAGCAATTAAGTTGCATTTTATGTTAACTCGATATTTAGTAAGGAAGAATTACCATGACAAAGGTGCCAAGGAAGTGTTTCTACCTTGTTCCGATAACGGTCAGTGTATTTTACATATTCGAGAGGCACTCGTGCTCCCCTAGACAACTTCGAAATAACTGCAATAAGGTCATCTAAATTTTCAATATCCTCTCCTGCGAACTTTTTGATAATTGAATGGCGTGGAACCGATGCTCGGGAGAGCATGTACCTGCATTGCATGATGTTGAGTAAGTCAGCGAAAAGGATGATTGCTTTGATGCTGATCATATATATTTAGACAATAAACAGCTAAGAAACACATGGTGAAAATCACTGAGGTAAGTCTCCTGCACAAAACTTTAAAAAAAATTGGACCGGTATAATCTTCAAGTTGACATTTGTGGAGCCGAGACAAATGAATACATATGGCGGCTAAAAAGCATTGGGAATATTTTCTCTGTAATATGGCACCTGATTGAAATTCAAATGCAAGTCCATACAACTAACCTATTCCAAAGGGATTCGTTGCATGACAAAAATTGATAAAGGACGGCATAGAATCACCACTATAAATCGATGTCCTTTTAGGAAATGTAATATAAACCATTACGGTGAGTTGTCTTACCCTGCCTCAGCAACATATACAAGACCACATTTGAACCGGAAGTTTCTAGCCTGAAACGTGATACAAACAAGATTAATACCATCATAAACATTAATAATGTAAATTAATACACTTGTGTTGCTTAATAATCCCTCCGTCCCAAAATACTTGACGTAGATTTGTCTAAATAGTAAATATGGATATATCTACACACTTAACATGTCTAAATACATCCGTATGTAGACAAATCTGGGTCAAGTATTTTGGGACGGAGGGAGTATAAGTTTGAATAGGAGCAAACACATGATGCTATCAACAGTCTAATTTCAATTACTTAGCACATGTGACCATATTGTTGGGATTAAGTATTTCTAGCAGAAAAGTTGAACATGTCTCCGTTCAACATTTGACTGAAGTTACCTAAAAAAGATTTGACTGAACTGGACTAATTGTAATTTACAGATGTCAAGTAATAGGGCAGAAAGCTCTTTTTATTACGACCAAAGTGCAACCAGTTAATAAATTAGACAGATCAACAAGTAGAAACACTGGATAATATTTTGTGCCTCTATAGGCCCAGCCCAGCTACACTCTACCACAGAACTCTAAACTTGCAACCTAGGTGCACTCAAATCAAATCTCACATCATTCACCGTGAGAACAAGCTTCCTGCTGACGTATGACTCAGCCTCAGCTGCTGCCGCTAAGCCCCAAGCACCACCTCTCCTCGCACTACTGTGGCCACTGTTCGCACCAGGCATAGAGGACGTATCCAAGCCTAGGCAGGAGCTCTGAATCCTCCAGTGCCCCCTCAACAAACAACCTCATCTTCTGGCAACACTGAGGGAAAAAATGAGCTTTTACGCCTTGTTTGGCTGCGTTCAGATCATGGTGTGTTGAGCCTTGAGAAAGCAACTTCTGGCCGATTGTTTTTTAGGTTAGCTGTTGTTTGTTGCTGAACCTAGAAGTCTTGTCGTTGGTTTTAAATGAACTGGGGCATTGTTGTTACCACGATTTGTCGAGACAATCCGAGCATACTTGACGAGGCAGGTTGAACGACCAACTCAGGCCTGTTTGAGCTTAATCCGAACTTGTATGATGTATGAAGCTCAAGCTGAACCTATCTTGGCTCACTCAAGCTCAGCATGTAGACAGCCCTAGAATAGACATTTCACCTATTCCCTTAAATTTTTATTTGCAATAAAATGTTCTTAGATGCAGTATACTGCAAAACCAATGCATCATTTCTTGAAAGAGTAGGGAGAGCAACAACTCGAAAGACACAAGGTTAACTTACCTGCTGGTATGAAAGTGGATGGATGACAGCACCACTGGCTTCCAAGAAATGATTTGGAGTTATCGAGTGCAAATCCTCAACCTGAAGAGTCAAAATGGCTTAATGTGGCATGCTGATTTTATTTTAGGAAGATAGTCACAGAGGCTGTCGTACGATAGGAGTACATGAGTAATACATATACATTGTTCTCTACTCAAAATATTAAATAATATGCGTGGACATTACAAACTACCTCCAGCTTTAGTGTTAAAGGCGTTCCACCTCTTTCGATCTCCAAATCTATCACCTTGCCAACACTGTTATCAAGTAAAGTCTCCATTGCAAGAAACTGTGTTACAACCTGCAAGTAGATTAGTAAAATGCTCAGTGAGAACATGCTTGAGTAAGAAAGCTATCCGGTTTGAGGAATCGAATTAACAAAAAATAGTAATGAACCAAAATGTAGTCAATAATAAGCAATTGAGGTTTATAATCAAGAGGTTTTGCCGGACTTCAAAGTACCACAAAACTAACTTTCAGAGAGCCAACAAACTGAAAATAATGATAGCCTGTGGGAAATATACAGTTAGAAAATGCATAGGCATGCAGAAAATGTACCATAGAAAATGCATATCTTAAGAAAGAATTTCTCATTACTAAACATACATTGAACTATTAAAAAAATTAGCTTTCAGAAGCAAAGTATTGGCATTTGATAACTATAAAGCTACTATCCATTTAAAAAGGAGCATAAATGAGCGATGCTCTGAGCCTGAGGGTATTCACAGCTGATATTTCCAATTGGCAGAAATGAAATGGAAAGACACTGATGCCATCATTTCATTTCATTTGGTAGAAATGAAATGACAGGGTTAGGAACAGGAATTGACTTAACAAACCAATACATTCGCTGGATTTCCAACTGAAATGACGTTTCAATTCCATGACAGCAAAACACGTTGGGCATGCAATTCCAATTGAATTCCACGATTCCGGCCAAAAATTATGGCTACCAAACGAGCTCTTACAGATTTGCAAAGGGCATCACTAAATATAGAAAGTAAGAGACCTTATTAATTACTCCCTCCGTTCCGAAATATAAGATGTTCTAGATATTTCAATGTAGACTACATACGGACAGAAACGAGTGAATCTACACACTGAAACGCTTCTAGATACATGCATTCGTGAAAAAAATTAAAACATCTTCTATTTTGGAACGGAGAAAGTATAATAGTGGTAATGATAAGATCTACTCCCTCCGTTCCAAATTAATTGACGCAGTTTTAGTACACAATTTGAACTAACACTGCGTCAATTAATTTGGAACGGAGGGAGTAGTAATCAATGATATTACATGATATCAGGACAGGGAAAAGGCGAAGGAAAAAATGTGATTTTCCTTGAGAATGGGTACTACAAGGAAATTGGAAAATTATTTAAAATGTTTTGGAATAAAGATACATCATTGATCTTCTTTTCCTGGAATCAACATATTACCACCAGTCCACCATGTGACAAATATTATCTTCAGTTTTTAGTACTAGGTTAATAGGTATACAGAAGTACAGAACAGTGGTTACAACTGTTTTGCTAATTTGAGTTACCAGGCTGTAGAGTGGAATATCGAATATAGCAACCGATTTCAATGCAATGATTACCTCCCCATTTATGCAAACTAACACATCGCCAGGTTCCAAATGCTTATGTGCAGGTCCTTCCGGTACCTGCAAGGACAGAGCTCCCAGTTTCAGCAACACATAGAACACATGACTCAAGAAGCAGCCGGCTAAATAGCAACACAAAATGCCACTAATAAGCATAAATTACCACAGAATCGACAACCAGCATGCCAGTCTCGCCTATTGGAGAGACAAGTCGTACCATCTGTACAAATAAAAATGACAAGTTTGGATACTTAATCAGTAATGACAGAACGTAGAGGTTAACATTTAAAAATGTATTCCGGTGATGGTGGAGAGGAAAGTGTAGGTATTTTCCATATAAGCAACGGTTGGCATTTAGAAGTACAACAACTAATAATCACATTAGCAGTAACCAGTCATAATCAGTAGCAAGTACAGATTATGATCATACAAATTAAACTTGACACCATTAAAGAATTCTGATCATGTCACAATGCAAAGCAGGTGGCAGGGGAGTACTTCCTAGTCAATTAGAAAACTACCAACAAAATAAGAATGTACCTGCTCTGTTTCGTTCCTGAGTCCAAGACGTCGAGTTTCTTCGAATCCTTTGTGTTGAAAGGTCACCTTCAAAAGGACGAAAAGTGAATAGAGATAATATGAGGTCTAGAATCTAGGTCAGAGTAAATCGTCAGTTATATTGATCAACGATAAAGAAAATTTACAACTAATGACACAAGACTAATACCATTCATGATCTAGATACTATTTTCTTAGACAGGTTGTGCAAACTGCCATGATTTAAAGCAGTATTTCTAAATAGTGAGGCACCGCACCATCATATAATTACCACGGCCAACGGGTACCAGCAGCTACACAGTCTCATCCAGTGCTTTGTACAGTTGCGGCATCCCTGACCAGTCCATACGCTACAGCATGCAGTGCGTAGCAGCACTATACATTACAAGATCTCGTCAAGTCCATCTGTTGCATATTATAGAAAACTAAAGGGCACGTTTGGTTTTAAGCCACACCTTGCCTTTCTTTTGTGCTAAAAAGTGTGGTGTTCCATGCTTGGTACGGTGAGCAAATCATCCACACCAGTGTGGGAAGTTATGTAAAAAATTAATGTGGCGCGACATGCGGGACGTGAGGTGAGAAATTATGAGCATGCTACAAGTGTGGCAACAAACCAAAATAGGCTTAAAATGGCCAAGCCTGCCTAAGTGAGTTGTGGCTTCCAAACCAACGTGACATTATAAATTAAATCCTTACCCCCCACGGCACTCGATAGAAGTAAAATAGCAAATTGTCATAATACAACTCAAGCTTTTTTACTTAGAAATATGTGTTCAACTTCATATCAATAACCGAGCATGTCGTACCCGCCATATTGCCGTTATCGCCAGAACTATGCTTCACCCACACACTAGTTAAATTTTCAGTTCTAAGTGTTGAGTAACAGTGGAAAACAGTATCAGCCAATTTATATAATAAATACAAACATAACAGGTAAGATGCAGCAGTATAGCAGAAGCTCGCATTTATTGCATACACAACAAGACAAATTTGTATAGGAAGAGTTGGAAAAAAAAAGACACTCAGAAAGCATGAATTTGTTTCCATGTGCCATGCGCATATTCAGACTACACACATGTTCTATAACATATACTATAAGAAGAATGCTGGAGACAATTCTTTAAATTGAAGAAGTTCTTCAAGGTTGAATATGTGCAGATTTATTACAGTTCAATACGTCTTAGGTAGCTCCATTTAAACAAGAACATCATCTAATTAAACCATGCACACCTGAAGAGTACCACGAGGAATATAAACAGATTCTGACTTGATACCAAATGCATCCCAACAGTCACGTATCAAATTGAGTGCCCTAACAACCTGGAAAGAGTTTGCATAATTAATGTTAACAAAAATAAGAGTACAAAGAACAAACAATCAATCTTAAATAGCAATGATGTTCCTGTTTCTATTTGATTAGACAATGCCGTACTCGTATTTGTTCTTTCTGCTTGTGTTCTTTTTTGTTGAAATAAAGTGCAGAGGTCACATAACACAACATACAGTAAGAGATTATTAAGGAGAATACTGCATTAATAAGCTTTTGCCTGAAACGAAATTATCTTTAAACCATCTAATCTAGTGTAAGTATTAGTCCAATCACATTTGAGTAATTTTGCAATGCCTAGTATTCTTTCAACTAGCACTAGCAGTATCCATTTCTTGTTACTAGTATGTTATCCGATACTTCAGGCGCATCTCATATACTATGAGGAGGTACCAATGTTACGTACACGATCTAATGGAAGAAAAAAGGCAGAAGCGCTGGAAGATTTGCTTCCAGCATTCAGGGCAACGGCTCTTCCTTGACAATCAACAACTGGGGAACCACTTGAGCCACCTTTAGTACCAGATGCAGCCTAAAGAAAGAAACGTTGTATGAGCAATGGCAACAAGACATATTCATAAATTATAAGGCATCAACGCAATTAAAGATAAAACACATCATCGGCAAGTCACTAAACATCTAATTCGAGTGAACGATATACGTATGTAATATTGAGTAACTGAAGAGATGCACCTGCATGTAGAATGTGTTGAAATCATTGTATCCATCCCTATCAAAGAATTACCAAAATAAAGGTTAGAAAATATATGCAGCAATACAGTGTAATAAACTGACATTACTACCTACTAGCTTGTGGTTCCTAGCTGCTCCATTTGGATGGAGGAGCGTAAAGAAATACCACAAGCCTATATCATAAAAAAGGACTTGGTAATGCAAAAAAGAAAGACATACTTCTTGTAGTAAGGCGCTTCTCTATCAAGTCGAGCAAGTGTTCCCGCCAAAATTGAAACCTAAATCCAGTGAAGACGGATTAGAAGGTTTTACAGTATGACACAGTTTAAACAACTTCAAGAGTTAATCAGTTGTTATTTTCACATATATCCTGGAGAGGATGAACCTCCGTATCTAAACCTAAATATGCATATACTCCCTCCTTCCCAAAATATAAGGCACGCTTGACTTTTAGCAGTAATATATACCAAAGTACATGGACTGAACACAAATAAATGGTTCTTGTTGTATTAAATATTTTTGTTTCAAAGCCTTTATACTAATTTTGTAGAATAATTGTAAGTACTAAAGACCATGAAAAGTCATGCGCACCTCATATTTTCGGAAAGAGGGAGTATAAATCATAACGTACCACTTTCAAACGTTACCACATCAACCCCGGCATGTCACATGGGCACATGCCAAAATCTCATTTGAGAATCAGTTATGCTTAAATAGGATTCCATTTCAACGCGACATAAACATCCTTTTCTAGCTTATCATGCCAAATAGCACATGTCTTTATGCTTAAATATGATTCCATTTCAACGCGACATAAACATCTTTTTCTAGCTTATCATGCCAAATTGCACATGTCTACTTTCTGTGTGTTAACTAGGGGAATAGGTGCGTTCTGGATAAACGAATATTACAGGTACTTATTTAGGCATCGTTTTAGCATGGAGAGATTGGAAAGAAAAAGCACTTGCGCATTAAGCATACCATTCATCTAACCAAAATCTCAGTATTTATGTCGAGTTAACACAAAAAGGTCGATGCAATGCACGCATTCATTCCTTTTCTTACGTGACGAACTTCCATTAGCACGCCATCACATTTACACTGTAGAATATGATGGCTAACAGTAGAATGAGATAGAGAATCAGGTAGGGTTCACTCCTAATTTTTCAACAAGTACGCAAAAAATTAATCTGCTTAGTGAAGATATCTTCATACAAGAAAGAGATCATTTTCTTGCTGAGATGTCAAAATGTGTCATTTGATAAATGAAGGTTTCAAGGAACTGTATATATGCAATGTTTTCTTTATAAGGTCTATATATGGAACTCCAGTAATTTTTGCGTTAGCATTGCACTTCACACACTACTGTTCATAGCAGCAACCGAGCAAGAGGATAAACTATCTTCTAGTGGAAACCTTTTCGCCGCTGTCATTGCCGACAACCCGAATTTCTAGGCCAACAGATGCTGCTTCAGGGTCTAGAGGTATCTCATCATACTTAAGGAACTTTATGGCACCTGGATCATATCGAAAAAAACCAAAATCATGTACCTGTTTTGAGAGAAAAAAAAGGGGGAGAAAGCTTGGATTAACAACACGCCATTGCCATTATTAATAATATTACGGTAAAGCAGAATAAAACAGAACGGAATGGAATCGAACAGAGCAAGCACTAACAGGATCTCTGTACAGGGGGTACACGGGGATCTCCTCCCTGTTCACGAACATCGCCTCCGCCACCACAGGCCCTACGACCACAGCAGCAACACACGAGTCATTCATTCGCAGTAGACAGACATGAATACATACATATACGACGAGGAGAAGACGTCGGATCGGCGGATAGGGGTGCGTACCGGGCTTGACGACGTGGCGGTTGGTGAGGATGATGCCGCGGGCCTTGTCGACGACGAAGCCGGTGGCGTAGCTGGCGCCGGCGACCTCGGTGTCGAAGGCGCGCGGCGCGGTGGTGCGGAGGACGGCGACGGCGGGCACGACGCGGGAGAGCGCGCGGCGCCAGTCCTCCGCCGTGACGCTGGACTCGATCTCCATCGCCAGCTCCCCGGCGACCTCCTCCTTCACGGGGCTCTCCATCGCCGGCGGCGATCTGGCACTCCCTCCGCTGCCGCTAGGGTTTAGAGCGCTCCCCGAACCGAGGGAGGAGCGCTTCGGTTCGGACTTGGGAGGAGGAGGAGGAGGATTTTTCTATGGCGGTGATGAATCACGCGGACGATGTGAATGTGATGGATGAGATCACCGGGAGTTTGGCTCGGGAGTGGAGCTGGTGAATGAGGATTTGGACGACGACGGCACGAGATTTTAGCACGGGAGGGAGACCACCTGAGCTGAGTCACGCCGCAGCTGTCGTTTAACGAAACTGATACTGCCTTTTTCACGCTGATGACTCGCTGCCTCACTGGATCTGGATTAGGCCTGGGTTGTTGGCCTGCGGGAGATGAGCTGGATGATTAAGGCTGGATCATGTGCCTTTTATGGGCCTATAGAGTATAGGCATTCTAGGCGTGGGCTTAACATGCAAAAGTTCTTGCTCTACGAGTTTGAATTTATTTATTTTTTGTCGATTTCGGAGAAGGTGTTTTTTTGGCCCAACTTGTTTGGGACAAAAGACTTTTAGTTGTTGTTGTTCGGAGATGGTGCCTTTGAGGGTGAAACGACGGTAGACACAGGTAGGGATGTAAAGTGCCCCTCCCAATGCACGTCTTCAAGGTTCAACAAGATCGCATCTTCCCATCCCTTTCCAAGAGGGATTAAGGGCACCGACCACTTTTCCCCTCCCTTCGCTGGCGAGGCCACGGGTCCCTGCCTCCTCCGTCTGCCATTCCGGCAACGGCGGGGATGGGGACCTCGGCACTTCACCTTTTGCGAGTAGTTAGGGTTGGCCTAAGTTTTTCTAGGGGTGTCCCTTCAATGATGGGGATGGTGTCGAGTCGAAATAAGGTGTCCCTGGTTCTTCCCTGTCCAGGCGGTGCTCTAATGGGCGGCATGGAGCTCTAATTGATTGGTCCTCTCGTCGTTTTCAAGACCTAGCGAGATTAGTTTCTCGTGTGTCAGTTGCCGTCGCCCTCGTTAGGTGTTGAGACGTGATATGATTCGTTTGAGATCGTGTCGTCGAACGCGCATAATGCTAATCGTATAATAACTGATCCCCACGTAGATGAGTATACGTGGATAAAATCTGGTCAAATCGTCCATCGTGGCACAAAAAAAAGATCAAAACCGGTCTACCATCACAAAACCGCTTTCAAGACGATTATTAGACTTAATCCAGTGTTTGAGGGCCGGTTTAGACCAGAATACACTTGAGGGACCAAAGTTATACTTTTACAACACTTGAGGGGCCAAAAGTGTACTTAACCCTAGTAATAAAGATGACAAAAAAATGTTAAAACTTAGAAAATCTTCTCAAATGGCAACCTAAACTTTGTACATGTTTTCAACACATGACAATTGCTTACCGCACCGCTAAATAATTTGTTGATTAACTTGATTCCCAATATATCAGCCTTGTATCATTTCTTCTATTTTCATTGTGATGATGTCTTAAAAGTAAACATGAATAATAATTGATTTTGTTATTCAATACGTACTTGTTATAGGCTCAACTCTCACATACCTTTTTTTCATATAAGCCCCTGAATAACACCTTGGTCATTATATATTGTTCCTCTAGATCATATCTAATATATCTATACATACTAGCAAATGTCCATGCGCTGCATCGGGCTGGTTTAAAATTTTAGACCATGGGGATGGAAAATGTGCATAAACGAGCACATTGTCTAGCATCATGTTAACCTGGTAATGATCTCTCCGTTGTTTCGGACAAAAATATGGAAATATTACCAACCAACTATCTATCCATCTTTTATAAGCATTTGTAGAAGATTGGATTGATCAAATTGCAGCAAGTTTTGCCCAACATCCATGAACTTACTACTGTCACGCCACCTTACATATAACTAAACTAAAAAGGAATAACACGCGGAGGATCATTCGGAAACATACTGAAATTTTGATCTACTCTGAAAGCTACGATAAATCGCTATATACACTATTTGTTGTTTTGAACACTGTCTTCTCCAAATTGGAGACATCTATTAGAAGTTCTGATGAGCTACGGAATTTTTGCCCTTCATGTATTTTAATTTTTTTACAGATTTGCTTCTTTGATGTGACACGTGTGATTTTTTGTTACAGGTTTCTAGGGGCAAAATCTAGGCATAGCAGCCGGGGTTGTTTGCCAGTTTCAGTTTTGTAGGCATGAAAGCTAGAGAGGGATAGGCACGGACTGATTTGTGTACGATCGATCACGTCAGTCCGCCAGTGCTCCTCCATTCTCCTTTCCATGGTGGCCAGTCCTCCTCTGCTCACCACCGCCCCCTGCACTGGCCTCCCCTTCCCTGCACCCCACCGCTACCAGAGCCGGCCAACCCTCGTCTGGCACCAGTAGCATGACGCCGCGACTTCGGCATGTCGCCACAGACAGCAAGAGAGCAGGTCTGCAGGTGGTTAGGGCCGCATCATCTCGGCCGTCACAGAGTGGCAGAGCAGTTCGGCTCTGGCAATAGGGGCTTGGGGCAGAGTTGCTGCTGCATCGATCGACGGCCGGAGCTCATGGCGGCGGCGACAAATCGAGATGTTAGCACCAGCCAAATCGGGATGTGTCGGCCTGGAGCTGTCGTGCTTGGGGCGAGCTCGCCTCCCCTCCCCTCCCCTACTAGAGGCTCTCCCCTCTCCTCCACCATGGTGAGTGATACGTCTCAAACGTATCTATAATTTTTGATGTTCCATGCTTGTTTTATACCAATTGCTACATGTTTTGCATCTACTTTATATCACTTTTATACATTTTTTGGGACTAACCTATTAACAAGATGCCGAAGTGCCAGTTCCTGTTTTCTGCTGTTTTTGTATTCCAGAAAAGCTAGTCTGGAAATATTCTCGGAATTGGACGAAACTACACGGGGTCCCTATTTTCCAGAACACGCCTGACGGAGCGAGGAGCAGAGGAGGGCCACCAGGGGCCACACGCCACCAGGGCGGGGCCCCCCTCTGCCGCGCCCTGGGGTGGTGTGGGCCCCTCGGGGGTCCGCAGCCGCCGCCCTTTCGCCTACTTATTCCCCCCGACGCGAAAACCCTAAGTACCTGAGCAAATATCCACGAAAAGTTCCAGAGACGCCGCCGTCGTCAACCCTAGCTCGGGAGGGTTCAGAACCTCTTCCCGGCACCCTGCCGGAGAGGGGAATCGTCACCGGAGGCTTCTACATCGCCATGCCTGCCTCCGGAGTGATGCGTGAGTAGTTCATCCTTGGACTACGGGTCCATAGCAGTAGCTAGATGGTTGTCTCTCCACTTTGTGCCATCATGTTTAGATCTTGTGAGCTGCCCTACATGATCAAGATCATATTATTGTAATGCTACATGTTGTGTTTGCTGGGATCCGATGAATATTGAATATTATGTCAAGTTGATTATCAATCTATCTTATATGTTATTTAAGATCTTGCATGCTTTCCGTTACTCGTAGATGCTTTGGCCAAGTAGATGCTTGTAACTCCAAGAGAGAGTATTTATGCTAGATAGTGGGTTCATGTCTCCGTTTAACCTGGGACAGTGACAGAAAGTTCTAAGGTTGTGGATGTGCTGTTGCCACTAGGGATAACCTAACGATGCTATGTCCACGGACATATGTGTTTGTTTACATTACGCACTTTACTTAATGCAATTATCCGTTGCTTGCAACTTAATACCAACGGGGACTCGGATGACAACCCGGCGGTGGATTATTAGTCATAGATGCTGTTGGATAACGATCTATGTATTATGTCGTAATGCCCAATTAAATATCATAGTAGTCAACATGTCATGTATATGCATTGTCATGCGCTCACTATTCGTCAATTGCCCAGCTGTAATTTGTTCACCCAACATGTTAGTTATCTTTTATGGAGAGACACCACTAGTGAACTGTGGACCCCGGTCCATTCTTTTACACTGATTAAACAACCACAAACTGCAAACTGTTCCTTTTTCATTCTCTGCAATTTAATACTCATTTTCCACACCATACGTTTAATCCTTTGTTTTCAGCAAGCCAGTGAGATTGACAACCTCACTGTTTCGTTGGGGCAAAGTAGTTTGATTGTGTTGTGTGCAGATTCCACGTCAACAGTCCAGACTCCCTCACACTATTTTTCTGGCGCCGTTGACAACCTTCTGAAGAGTTGCTGCTCCTACTGGTTCGATAACCTTGGTTTCTTTCTGAGGGAAAACTTGCTGCTGACTACATCATACCTTCCTCTTGGGGTCTCCCAACGAACGTGTGTTTCACGTCATCAAGCTATTTTTCTGGCGCCGTTGCCGGGGAGACAGCAGTCTTCTGCAAGGGGAGTTTCACGCTTCCAATCTCTTTACTTTGTTTTTGTCTTGCTTAGTTTATTTTATTTTATCTTGTTTGCTTTCAATTATCAAAAACACAAAAAAATTAGTTACTTGCATCTAGTTTACTTTCAAGTTATTTTCTGTACTGTTTTTATTTCTGCTAAAATGAGTACTCCTGAGAACACTAAGTTGTGTGATTTCACTAGCACGAACAACAATGATTTCATATGCACACCTATTGCTCCACCTGCTGCTTCAGCAGAATTTTATGAAATTAAACCTGCACTTTTAAATCTTGTTATGAAAGAGCAATTTTCTGGTGTTAGTACTGATGATGCTGCTGTTCACCTTAATAACTTTGTTGAACTTTGTGAAATGCAAAAGCTCAAGGAAGTAGATGGTGATATTATTAAACTGAAACTTTTTCCTTTCTCCTTGAGAGGACGTGCTAAAGAATGGTTGCTATCTTTGCCTAGAAATAGTATTGATTCATGGACTAAATGCAAAGATGCTTTTATTGGAAAATATTATCCTCCTGCTAAGATTATTTCTTTGAGAAGTAGCATAATGAATTTTAAGCAATTTGATAATGAACATGTTGCTCAAGCATGGGAGAGAATGAAATCATTGGTTAAAAATTGTCCCACTCATGGACTGACTACTTGGATGATCATCCAAACCTTCTATGCAGGATTAAATTTTTCTTCGAGGAATTTATTGGATTCGGCCGCTGGAGGTACCTTTATGTCCATCACTTTGGGTGCTGCAACAAAGCTTCTTGATGATATGATGATTAATTATTCTGAGTGGCACACCGAGAGAGCTCCAACAGGTAAGAAGGTAAATTCTGTTGAGGAAACCTCCTCCTTGAGTGCCAAAATTGATACTATTATGTCTATGCTTGCAAATGGTCAAACACATGTTGATCCAAATAATGTTCCTTTAGCTTCTTTGGTTGCTCAAGAAGAGCATGTTGATGTGAACTTCATTAAAAATAATAATTTCAACAACAATGCTTATAGGAATAATTTTGGTAATAGCAATTATAGGCCCTATCCTTCTAATAGTGGCAATGGTTATGGAAATTCCTATAGTAACTCCTACAATAATAATAAGAGTGTACCCTCTGATCTTGAAGTTATGCTTAAGGATTTTATTAGTACACAAACTGCTTTCAATAAAACTGTTGAGGAGAAATTTGGGAAAATTGATGTGCTTTCCTCTAAAGTTGATAGTCTTGCTCTTGATGTTGACTTATTGAAACTAAAGAACATGCCTCATGATGTTAAAGAGAGCAAAACTCTCAATGCTATACAAGTTAAAATTGATAACAATGTGAGGATGTTAGCTGAATTGCATGCTAGATGGGAAAGAGAGGATGAAATTGCTAGAAAGAAATATTGCTAGAGTTTATACTATTACTACTTCTGAAAATTTCAAACTCAAGTGTTAACAAACCTCCTACCATTAATGGCAAGATAGTTGGTGTTGGTAATGTTTCCACTTCTATTGCAAAATGTCCTAAATTGCCTGATAACTCTGAAACTGTCCTTGATAAAGATGCTGAAATTTCTAGCAATAAGGAAGAGAATAATTCCATTACTTTTGATGATAATGACTTTGATTTTGATGGTTGCAATATTTCTGAAGTAATTAAGTTCTTGCAAAAGCTAGCTAGAAGTCCTAATGCTAGTGCTATAAACATGGCTTTTACTAAACATATTACTAATGCTCTCATACAAGTTAGGGAAGAGAAATTAAAACATGAAGCTTCTATCCCTAGGAAGTTAGAAGATGGTTGGGAGCCCATCATTAAATTGAAATTGAATGACTTTGATTGCAATGCTTTGTGTGACCTTGGTGCTAGTATTTCTGTTATGCCTAAAAGATTATATGATATGCTTGATTTAGCACCTTTGGAAAATTGTTACTTGGATGTTCACCTTGTTGATTCTACTATTAAAAAACCTTTGGGAAGAATTGATGATGTTCTTATCATGGTTAACAACAATTATGTCCCCGTTGATTTTATTGTCTTGGATATTGAGTGCAATCCATCATGCCCTATTGTGTTGGGAAGACCTTTTCTTAGGACTGTAGGTGCTATTATTGATATGAAAGAAGGGAATATAAAATATCAATTTCCTCTCAAGAAAGGTATGGAACACTTTCCTAGGAAGAAGATTAAGCCACCTTATGATTCTATTGTTCGAACAAATTACAATGTTGATGCTTCTTCACTTGGTAATACTTGATGCATGCTTTGTGCCTAGCTAAAAGGCGTTAAAGAAAAGCGCTTATGGGAGGCAACCCATTTTATTTTTCTGCAATTTTTCTTTTATTGAGTCAAGGAGTTTGTTTACTTCTGTAGCAACTCCTTTGTATCTTTATTTTCTCGCATTGTTGTGCCAAGAGTAGCCTCTAATGATAAGATGATGCTTAATTTTGATTGCTGCGCAGAAACAGATTTTTGCTGTTCACTGTACGAAATTCCTAAAATCACCAGATTGTTAAAAATCTGAAATTTTTGTGCGTAATCTTTATGAATGTCTGAAACTTTCATTAGTTCAGAGTTTCTCGATCTGAGCGTCGTAAGTGCCTCGAAAAAATTCGTCTTTGCGGACTGTTCTGTTTTAGACAGATTATGCCTTTTTATTTTTCGCATTCTCTCTTTTACTAGTGTTGAGTGAAATTCTTTTTTGGGTGGAAGAGCTTCACATAACATCAGTGGCTGTAGCTAATGTTTAAAGTAACAAATCATATTGCGTCTTTACAGAACATGTGAATTTTTGATTATGCACTAACCCTCTAATGAGATCTACTTTGAGTTTGGTGTGACGGAAGTTTTCAAGGGTCAAGAGAGAAGGATGATATAATAGGATCAAGAAGAGTGAAGAGCTTAAGCTTGGGGAGGCTCCCATGGATCTCCCCAGCATATTTCAAGAAGACTCAAGCGTCTAAGCTTGGGGATGCCCAAGGCATCCCCTTCTTCATCGTCAAAATTATCAGGTCATCTCTAGTGAAACTATATTTTAATTCTTTCACATCATATGTGCTTTTCTTGGAGCGTCTGTGTGCTTTTATTTTCAGTATTGCATTTTTATTTTCAATAAAGCTTGACTGGACCCTAGCATTCTTGATTGGGAGAGAGACACGCTCCGCTTTTTCATGAGAATACTCCTATTCTTCACTTATATTTGTTGAGTATTCATATCTAGCGCTGTTCAGCTTTTAGCTCTTGTTTTCATGTATCTCTTGTCAGAGCTATTAGCTTTCTTTTGTAGAAAGTACTCTCTTGCTTCACTTATATTTGTTTGGAGAGTTGATGAAATAAATTGATTGGTGTTTGGTTGGTTCAGAAAATGTTGCATGTGGTAATTGGTATAAGGAAAAACTTGCTTAATCTTGTAGATCACTAAAATGGATAACTTGATGCTTGTCAATTGTTTTGAGTTAACAAGTAGATCATGATTAAATTGTGCATCACATGAGTTAAGCCTATTAGTGAAGAACTACCGTAAAGCTTGTTGAAAATTTGGTTTGCATCGGTGGTACCTCTAAGGTCTAGATATTTTCTAATAACAGGGTTTGGTTAACAAGGAAGACGGTATGAAGTCTTATAACGTTTGCAATATGTTTGTCATATAAAACTTGGTGTACGGGTTGATATTCTTGTTTGCTTACATAACCTTGCTAGCCTAAACTCTGTACTGAGAGGGAATGCTTCTCGTGCATCCAAATCCTTGAGCCAAAATCCATGCCATTTGTGTCCACCATAACTACCTATATGTGGTATTTCCTTGCCACTCCAAGTAAATTTTTCATGTGCTACCTTTAAATTATTCAAAATGTTATTATTCCCTTTTTGTGTCAATGTTTACTAGCTCATGAGGAATTAGTGTGGTTATTCTTTATTCTATTTGTCGAGTGGACTTTTACACCTGGACTAGTGGCATATACATCCGCTTATCCAATAACTTGCAAAAAGAGCTGGCAACGGGGTGCCCAGTCCCAATTAATTACAACTTTAACTGTCGGGGGCTACCCCCGGGTAGGGTCAAGGCTTGGCATAAAGATGAGTTTAAAGATATGCCGAGGTACGGAAAGGGCCGACCTGTTCGGGCCTGGGAGAATCCGAGCTTTATCTTGACCTGGAGAATATGAAGGCCGACCTATCTTGGCCCGGAGTTGTCCGAGGTATCCCGTTGGCCTGGGCCGAGGTTCACAGTCCGAGCTATGTTCAGCCGACCTACTACCTCGGTACTCTGGTTGGTATTGTGAGAGCGGGAGAAGCTGTGGGAGGGAAGTAAGATCCGACCTGTTAAAGATCTTAAGCGCAAGACCCGAGGTACGGAGCCCGTCGCATCCGTGCCGAGCTAACCAAGGTAAGAGGCTGTAGGTCGGGCAGGAGTCAATGCTCCTGTCACCTCCAGCCGGGTACAAGAGCGCCTGACGCAGGAGCGTCTGTCAAGGAGCCTGGCAGAGGCGTGCCCCGGGTTCGGCGGGGCTGCACGTCTCTGACCGCTGACCATGCGGGATCTGGGAAAAGGCTACGAGGTAGCTCTGCCAGGCCACGTCCTGTCTCGGTCAGAGGGGACATGCTAGTTCTGCCGTTAGGATACAGGAGATGGGCAGGCCACGTCTTGTCCCTGACAGAGGTACGGTGGTGACCGGTGCAGAGGCATGGCAACAGTGTTCAGCGAGGGGCACAATGGTAACTCGGCTGGCCTATATAGTGGGCTTCACCCCCCTCCTGCTAAACCCCCCGACGGAGAAATCAATCAACAGAGAGAAAAAGAGAGAAAGGAACCTCGGAACACCCCGGAAACACCTCGGTTCTAACTCGGAGTGCCTTCTTCCTCCCGTATAGCGCCATCTTTTACCTCAAGTTCTCATTGTTGTATCATCATACAGCTCGAGGAGCAGCTTGTACTTGTCACCTTGAGCTATACACTGAGTAGGATAGTGCTGCAGTAAGGGTGTTACCTCCACAAGAGGGCCCCGAAGCAGGGTACATCGTGGTGTGCTTTGTGTTCTTGGTTTCTTGGTTCTTCGTTCGTGTTCTTGCGTGTGCACTTCTTGAGTGCATAAACCCTCCCCGGATTCCCCCAACGACCATTCGGCCCCATCTTAGCCATACCTATGGCATTGCCGTGATCCCACCACGACAGTTGGCGCCCACCGTGGGCAGATTGAGGCGTTGGAGGGAGTTTACATCCGGACGGGCTCAGGCGAGCGTGTTCTTTCCGGGCTTATCGCCAAGATCGGTGAGTTCACCTTCATCAGCGACAACGCGGGGTGTTTCGCCGGCAAGCCCTTCCCCGAGCACGGCTTCACCATGATGCTCGGCAGCTTCGTCACATACGTTGCTGTCGAGGTTGTTCGCGGGTACCCGGAGCAGGTGCTCGTGGACGACGAAACTCCTCTCCTCGCGGCTTTAGGTCGGCGTATCACTCGCCCTAAGAGCTGCGTGGAGGTGATGATGACCGGTCCGGTTGATGCCGCTGGCAAAGTAGATGCCAGCAAATCCAAGCCGGCCAAGGTTGCTAAGGCGAGATCTGCAAAGCCCAGGCTAGAGAAAGAGCTGCCTGGTACCCCCGAGTTGCAGGGTCGAGGTGCGACCCTGGTAGAGATAGTGGATACACTGGCAGACCCAGTAAATCCAGGAGTGGATGTAGTGGTGACTGTGGCCGACCTAGAGGCAAAGCGTGTCCTGTTGCAAAAGGAGGCCGTAGCAATGGTGATAGCTAGAGATGAGTTCAATAGAGATCTGCGTGAGTACAATGCAGCGAATGGCTTCACCCCGGTAGCGGTTGATAAACATAGAGGAGCTGAGGTGCGGCAGAGAGGCAAGGGGCTCAATGATGAGATGGACAGAGAGGCTCGACCTACCACCTCGGTTAGGAGTGAGAGTCGCGTGTCGACTGGAAGGCCAGTATATAGTTCCCCTGCTAAGAACCTCAGAGCTGCCGAGGCAGGCAGGGCCGAGCTATCCGGGTTGACTGGGGATGCATGGCGTGCGCAGCAGAAGCGAGTCAATGAGTTAGTGTATGTAGCTAACCAGCAGAATGAGGCTCTCCGCAGAGCGTATGCCGGGGCTGGTGATTCGGAGGGTTTATTCAGCTAGGCCAGTTAGTCAGGTGTCCAAGGGGCAAGCCTCGTCTCCACTCGTCGGAGGAGCCGATCGAGCCCGGAGTGTCACCTCAGGTCAGAACAAGCAGCTGCAGATGTATGACCCGGTGTTAGCAGCAAAGCAGAAGGTGGGCCAGGGCAATGCTAGCCGAGCTAAGGGAAACCCCGGCCCAGGCAATGCAAGCCGAGATAAGGGTAACTCCGGTCAGGGAAATCAGAATGGCGGGCAAGCAGCGTCGGCTGGCCGAGGTAAACCACCTCCGCCCCCGAGGTATCAGCAACAACCTCGGCAGCAGGGGCAATATCAGCGAGAGCCGGAGTATGTTCAGCAACCTCAGAATGTCGGTCAAGGCGATGATCGATACGATGATGGAGACTCGGCCATGGCGCGAGCTGGATACCACAGAGTGGATGGGGCGTTGGAACCTCGGATAGGAGGTCGGATGTTAGCTCCAGGCGATGTTCGTAACAAGCTGGATAGAATCTACTTGTCTGAGCAACTGGAGGAGGAAGGCCCTCCTGGTCCGGCGTGTTTTGGACCTCGGATCATGAAGGAGCCACCACCCCCAGTATCTCAGTTCCAGTTAGGTCGGAACACCAAGCCATACAACGGGAGCACCAAGCCACAAGATTGGCTGACAGATTATGTATCCTCGGTGCACATAGCGGGGGGCAATCGCCGATGGGCGGTCCGGTATCTCCCGCACATGTTGGAAGGTCCAGCTCGGATATGGCTGAATAATTTGCCGGAGTATAGTATCAACTCCTGGATAGACTTGGAGTTGGCGTTTAACAGCAACTTTGCTAGTACATACAAGAGGCCAAACCGACCTCAGCTTCTGGCGGCATGTAAGCAAGATGATCATGAAACTGACCGAGAATTCTTAACTCGGTGGAGCAATGTTCAGAATTCCTGTGAAGGAGTTGTAGAGGCCCAGGCCATTTCCTGGTTTGCAGATGGTTGTCGACATGGCAGCATGCTGTGGCAGAGGCTCCAGAGAGATATGCCGAAATCCCTAGCAGAAACAATCCGGGTTGCAGATTCTTATGCTCTGGGTGATCCGATGCAGCCAGCAGCAGAGGCAATGGCGCGTAACAGAAGGAGGGAGCCAATAAACAACCGGCTCGGACCAAGGTGTAATGACCGCCAAGAGTTCGGACAAAAGAGGAGGGAGCCGGACTACCCATACACCTCGAACCAAGTTGCAGCGATAAGCTCGGATCAACCCGGAGCTGGAGGTGTCCAGAGGCCGAAAATCAATGGTCCGGCATTTAGTCCGAACCCGGAGCCACCCTTGACTTATGAATTTAATGATAGATGGTCCTTGCTGTTACCATACGACCAACCCGCGCAAGCCAGCCAACCATTCAACCCGGCAGTGCAGCTGGAACCGCAGAATCAGAGAGGAAGGGGCGAAGGCAGGAGGAATCAGAGGAGGACCACCACCTCAGAGATTTCAGCCGAGGTCCCACCCAAATCTGTCCGGAGCAAATGTTACCCCGATAAACACTGCACCTCCTCCGAGGCCTGCAGCAGCAAGGCCCGTGAATGTTGTGAATGTCCGAGGTAATAACAACAACAATGGTGCCGGACCAAGTCAGCAGTATGAATACCCCGGGAATGACTATAGAGAGGCTCATGCGAGCTATGTGGTCTTTGTGACCGAGCCAACTGACAAGAAGAGCGTGCAGAGGCGTGCCATGGAGGTGAATGCAGTAATGCCGGTGGTGCCAACCTATATGAATTGGTCTGAGCAGGAGATCACTTGGAGCAGGAAAGACACACCTCGGATCATGCCGAGCCCTGGAAAGTATGCCCTGGTGGTAGATCCGACGTTGTGTGGGCCTACTAACAATGTGAGATTTACCCGAGTTCTGGTGGACAATGGCAGTGCCATCAACATCATGTACCGAGACACAATGGTGAAATTGGGCATATCGCCAAATCAGTTGATGCCAAGCAGTTGTACTTTTCATGGGATTGTGCCTGGCGTTTCCTGTGCACCCGACTAAGCAAATTTGGGTTCCTAAGCACACACACAGGATGCTAATTATCTTGGAGGACTCTGTTCCCGGGGATGATCAACCGAAGGTTCCCTTAATTGAAGCTGCTGCTGATCGTTTGCTTGCATGTACCGAGGGGGAGAAATCTGTGTTTGTGAGGGCTGGTGGCCCTGATCTTAATCTTGTTGTGCATCCTGGTCTGTTGAGGGGCAGAGTCTCCATTTTTGAATCAGGAGAATCCTCAGGGGTTAATCGGTTGGAACAGGTGCTCTCCCTGTCCCTGGAAAATGGAGAAGCTTTCACTCTGTCAGTCTCAGATTTCTCTGCTTTCTGGAACTTCATGTCGCAATACATTTATTATGATAACATGTTGCTATGCGGACATGATCTCTCTGTGGCTGGGGGCTATGATATTGGCTATTCTGGGCTAATGACTGCATTATCTCTTGCCTCAATGTTAAAGCTTGCTCTGCTCTGGTACTCTATCAATAAGGTGTCTCTGCTGGATATTGCTGAGAGACTTGCGATCCTGCATGTGCTGGCTGTTGTTATGTACTTGGGGGAAGATTCCCTAGATATCATGCTTCTGAACTCTGAAGGCTTTGAACTTGATGCTCAGGATCAGGTCTCTCAGACTGGCTACCCATCTAGCTCACCTTCCTCCGAGTCAGATTTAAATGCAGATAATTTCCAGCTGGTTCTCCTAGAGCATGATCAAGAAGTTCAACCGGCGTTAACAGTTGTTCCCTATGTAAACTCAGAACCTACGCTTGTTTCGTTGGCAAGAACAATGCTCTGTCAGTTCAGCTTGCCGAACCCTACCGCTGATATGTTTTCGAGGTGCACACAGATGCAGTTTCAGCTCTTTGGCCGAGATTTTATTGATCTCTGCAATAAGATATGCCCCTTGGGTGAAGGAAGGAATGTAACTAGGAGGAATCTGACGGCTGACATGATTTCTGCTCTAGTTCCTTATGTGCCACAGTTTGGAGCCGTATGCACAGTGGAAGAAGCTTATGTTGAGGTTCAGCAAAAAGATGTGCTCTCACTGCTACCGAAGTTAACCTCTCCCTCTTCACTTGACATGCCTGCTGGCCATGCTCCTGTTTCCTCTGTGCACATTGAAGAGATTTTTGATGAGGATGACATGCCACCACCTGACTCGACTCAACCTGCTACTCGCCGCCGTGCAAGGGCTCCTCCTGCCACCACCACTGCCACGGTCACCCGTGCCCAAGTCCGTAATCTTGCTACTGCCACTCCCTCTGTCACCTCTGTGGTTCGCCGTTCTCCTCGAAATATTAACAGGGTTTCATGCATAATGTTGTCACGGATACCACCCCACGTAGGCGTACATCTTCAGTTCAGAAAGCTACTCCGCCAGTTGTGCTACAAGTCTCTGAGATGCAGCGCATGGGTGTTGAAGACTGTCAAATTGATCCTACGGATCTTACTGAAGCACGTCTTCGCCAAGCTCGTGATGCGTAGCAACGGCAGAACCCTTCCTGTTCTCAAATTCAAGTCAGTCAATCAGTTATTGGAGTCTGTATGGATACTTTGAATCGTATTTGGAGAATACTTTGCTGGAATGTCCGTGGTATTAATATGCATGAGAAATGGCCTCTGATTAGAAACAAAATTGATGAGAGCCTCGCATCCATTGTATGCTTTCAGGAAACTAAGAGGAGTGAATTTTCCCTCAGCTACATCAAAAACTTTGCCCCTAAACGACTGGATAAGTTTGCCTTCATTCCCTCTGAAGGTGCTTCAGGAGGCTTGCTAATTATGTGGGTTGGCAATATGTTTATTGGGACTGTGATCATGGAAGAGAGCTTTGGCATGGTTATCCACTTCACTGTATCTATTTCCTCTGATGAATTCTTTCTAGTGCATGTTTATGGCCCCTGTGATGGGGTGGATCGTGAGAATTTCATTGCATGGCTCTTTAGCTTACCAATCAAAGACGATGAGCTATGGTTATTCATGGGGGATTTTAACTTTTATAGATATTCTGACAGTAGAAACCGACCTGGGGCCAATCTCACTGATATTGCCACTTTCAATGAAGTAATCAGTTATTTAGGTCTTGTGGAGATCCCAATCAAAGGCAGAGCCTATACCTGGAGCAACATGCAGGCTGAGCCCCTGCTAGCCCAGCTGGATTGGTTTTTCACTTCTCCTATCTGGACTCTGAAATTCCCCAATACTCTTGTTCACCCTCTGGCGAAACCCACCTCGGATCACACCCCATGTGTCCTCTCCATCAGCACAAATATTCCTAAAGCTCAAGTGTTCCGCTTTGAAAATCATTGGACGAAAATGCCAGGTTTTCTCGATGTGGTGAGCCGAATCTGGGACATCCATTGTCCAGGGGATGGGCTAAACGCCTATCTTCCAAACTGAAACTGCTGCGCAAAGGGCTCAAGATATGGTACACTAGCATCTCGGTGATTAACAAGCTGATTGATAATTGTAATAATATTATCCTCATGCTTGATGACTATGAAGAGCAGAGGTGTTTAGATATCACTGAGTGGAACTTCCGAAATATTATCAAAGCACGCCTCAGCCATCTTCTCCATTGCAGGCAGGAATACTGGAAGAAACGTTGTACAGCTAGATGGGCTAAATTTGGTAGTGAAAACACGGCTTTCTTCCATTCTATGGCAACCATTCGGTATAGAAAGAACTCAATCTCCTCTCTTACCAGACCTGATGGTTCGCTGGCGGTTGATCATTTCGAAAAGGCCGGCCTTCTCAGGTCCACCTTCTTTGACCGTTTGGGTACTGTTGTCCCTCTGGACCAGGGTTTTGACTTCTCTGCATACATACACCCGGTGGAGGGTTTAGAGGTGCTATCTGTGCCTTTCTCACAGAAGGAGATTGACCGTGCTGTAGCAGACATGCCGACTGATAAGGCCCCAGGACCCGACGGTTTCAACGGGCTATTCCTTAAAATCTGCTGGCCAATTATCAAGTATGACTTCTATGACCTTTTCAACCAGTTCTGGGATGGATCGGTCAACCTCCAGAGCATCAACGATGCCTTCATCACCCTCATCCCAAAAATCAATGCTCCTGAAAGCCCCAATTGACTACAGGCCAATCTCTCTTCTCAATACCTGTTTCAAACTGATCACCAAGTTGCTCGCTGACAGGCTGCAAAAGAAAATACTGAGCCTGGTTCATGCGAATCAATACGGTTTCTTAAAACCAGGAACATACAGGATTGTGTAGCCTGGGCTTATGAATACATTCACCAAGTTACTGCATCAGGTAGAAAAGCTGTGGTGTTGAAACTAGATTTGCAAAGGCTTTTGACACTATTGGTCATCAAGCTCTTATACAAATTCTGAAGTGCAAAGGTTATGACGCTAGATGGATCGGGAGGATCACGTCTATCTTCTCCACGGGTTTCTCCTCTGTCTTATTAAATGGAGTGCCTGGTAGAAAATTCCCATGCCGATGTGGTGTGAGACAAGGCGACCCTCTGTCCCCAATTTTATTTGTTGAAGGCGCGGATTTACTCCAGTCCATGGTCAATAAACTTGCTCAGCTTGGTTCTATTGTTGCTCCACTCCCTATTCCGGATGCAGATTACCCCATTGTGCAGTACGCCGATGACACCCTGCTTATTGTTCAAGCCTGTCCCACACAACTCACTGCTCTTAAGCAAGTACTCCATAGGTTTGCCCAAGCGACAGGACTGAAAATCAACTACAGCAAAACATGCATGATGCCCATCAATATATCTTCTGACAGACTTAATCAGCTTGCAGGAACCTTTGGCTGTGTGACTGCTACGATGCCATTTCCTTATCTTGGTCTCCCTCTAGGTACCACTCGCCCTTCGGTGTCTGATTTATCACCTATTGTGGACCAACTTGAGAGAAGACTGAATGCCAGTGCTAGGTTTCTTGATTATGGTGGCAGAGTGACCTTTGTCAACTCGGTTTTGTCATCTCTCCCGATACACTACCTCAGCTCACTGAAGATACACAAATCGGTTATCAAGGTCTTTGATAGAGGCCGTCGTCACGCTCTCTGGGCAAAGGAGGAAGGCAGGAGTTCATCTCACTCCCTGGCTGCATGGTCCATGATATGCAAACCCAAGCAACATGGCGGCCTAGGAATCATTAACCTTGAGATCCAGAACACGGCCCTGCTCCTTAAGCAACTTCACAAGTTTTTCAGCAAGGCATACATTCCCTGGGTTAAATTGGTATGGTCTTTATATGGGACACACCTCCTCAGTCTCAAACCCCTAGAGGATCCTTTTGGTGGAAGGATGTGTTCAGCCTGATTAACATCTATAGAAGTATCACTACCTCATCTGTGGGAAATGGGGCATTGACCCTCTTTTGGAAAGACTTCTGGAACCAAGGTGAACTTCTGTGTGACACCTTCCCTCATCTATACTCATTTGCTCTTGATGAGGATGTATCGATTGCTGCCATGGCTAGGGCACCGGACCTAACCACCATGTTTGCTCTGCCTCTTTCGGTCCTGGCTTTTGAAGAGAATGCCCAGGTTAGATCATTACTGGCAACACTGTCGGATGACCCGAATGACATTGATAAAAGGGTTTTTCCTTGGGGAAACTCCATCTATTCTTCCGCCCAATACTATCGCTTCATTTTTGCTCAAGCACCACAAGACAAGGCCATTGACCTCATTTGGAATTCTAAATGCTTACCGAAGCTTCGTATATTTCTTTGGCTGCTGTTCCATGATAGATTGAACACTAAAGATCTTATGCTAAGGAAACATTGGCACTTACAGGATGGATCTCGCTGTGTGCTATGTACTGACCAAGTTCTGGAGGCATATGATCACCTGTTTTTTCTATGCCCCTTCGCTGCTGCTTGCTGGAATAAAGTGGGCATCACTTGGAACATTCTGCTACCGATCTCACCGCGTGTCCTGCTAGCCTGTCAAACGTTCACAGGGCCCTGTTTCATGGAAGTCATGGCGTGTGTTTGCTGGAACATCTGGAAGATCAGAAACGACCTCATTTTCAATCATGTGCCTGCAACTCTTCGGAAGTGGAGGGTGATGTTTCAGGCAGATTTGCTGCTTCACCAACATAGAGTTAAGCCGAGCCTTGTTGCTCCCTTGATAGATTGGACTAGATCTTCTTTTACCTAACCATGTATTCGTGGTTCTTTTTTGACCCCCATTGAACTTGTTTATTTGTACTCATAGGCAGTCACTAATTTGGTGACTTCCTATCATATTTAATTGAAAATTACACTGTAGGGGTTTCCCCTACGGTAACGGGTGTCAAAAAAAAAAAAGATATGGGTGGATGTAGCATTTGGAACCAAGGACAACTGCCGAGTTGAGAGTATTGAGTTCGAGGTGGTGGACTTGGAGAGTGCATACCATGCATTGCTTGGAAGGCCAGCTCTGGCCAAATTCATGATTTCCACCCATGTTGCATACCTGAAGATGAAAATGCCAGGGCCTAATGGGATCATATCCATCTCGGGTGACTACAAGCGAGCCATTCAGTGTGCCTCGGCGGGGTCTAATCTGGCCGAGTCTTTGGTGATCGCAGCTGAGAAGAAGAAGCTGCATCAAGTGGTGGCAATGGCGCAGTCAACACAGCTCGGCATGTCCGGACTGATGAGCCCGGACTCAACTGCAGCATTTGAGGTGCCCAAGGAGACCAAGAAGATCCCCATTGACCCGGAGCACCCAGAGCATATGGCCATCATTGGGACCGGGCTGGGCGAGAAATAGGAAGGCGAGCTCTGTCACTTCCTCCGTGAGAATCGGGATATCTTTGCATGGTCGGCTAAGGACCTGCCTGGTGTTCCGAGGGAGTTGGCAGAGCACTCTTTATTTGTCAGGCCAGAGGTGAAACCGGTGAGGCAACCGACCCGTCGTCTCTCAGACGACCGAAGACAAGTGGTGCTGGACGAGCTGGCTAAGTTGCTTGCAGCCGGGTTCATTATGGAGGTGCTGCACCCGGACTGGATATCCAATCCGGTCTTGGTGGAAAAGAAGAAAGACGAGCCAGCCGTGGTCAAGGTGTGGCGCATGTGCATTGACTTCACTAACCTCAACAAGGCGTGCCCAAAAGATCCATTTCCATTACCTCGGATTGATCAAGTGATTGATTCCACTGCTGGTTGTGAACTGTTGTCTTTTATCGATGCGTACTCTGGTTTTCACCAGATACCACTGAACCCAAAGGATCAAATAAAGACTGCTTTTATTACCCCGTATGGGGCGTATTGCTATCGTGTCATGTGTTTTGGTCTGAGAAATGCCGGGGCAACTTATCAGAGGTGTATGCAGAAATGCCTGCACTCTCAAATGGGCAAAAATGTGCAAGTGTATGTCGATGATATCGTCATCAAAACTAAGGAGAAACGTACTCTCCTCGAGGATCTCGAGGAGACATTTGTGAATTTGAGAAAATATCGGTTGAAGCTTAACCCGGACAAGTGCACCTTTGGTGTCCCGGCTGGAAAGTTGCTCGGATTCCTGGTGTCTAGCCGAGGTATCGAGGTTAACCCGGCCAAGATCCGAGCTATTGAGAACATGAAGTTACCGAAGTGTTTGAAAGATGTGCAGAAGTTCACAGGGTGCCTAGCCTCGTTGAGCCGATTTGTAGCTCGGCTAGGAGAAAAAGCCTTACCTTTGTACCAGCTCATGAAGAAAAGTACCGGGTTTACATGGACCCCGCAGGCCGACGTGGCGTTCGTGAGCTGAAAAAGATGTTGTCCACTGCCCCGGTGTTGGCGTCACCATTGCACAATGAGCCGATGTTACTTTACATTGCGGCCACAAACCGAGTTGTAAGTGTGGCAGTGGTGGTGGAGCGCGAAGAAGGTGGCAGGTCGGTGCAGAGACCGGTGTATTACTTGAGCGAGGTGATCTCTACCTCGAAGCAGAATTACCCTCACTACCAGAAGATGACGTATGGTGTCTACCTGGCGGTCAAGAAGTTGAAGCATTATTTCCAGGAGCATCCCATGACGGTGGTGTGCGAAGCTCCAATCTCGGAGATCATCGGGTGCAAAGATGCAACTGGCCGAGTTGCCAAATGGGCGATTGAGGTGTCTCCATATGCACCACATTATGAGAGAAGAGATGCAATTAAATCCCAGGCGTTGCCGGACTTCTTTTGTGATTGGGCCGAGATGCAGTATGAGCCACCCAGGCCGGACTATAATTATTGGAAAATGCATTTTGATGGGTCCAAACAAAGATCGGGCTGGGGGCTGGAATAGTCCTCACCTCGCCAAAGCGAGATCAGCTGAAGTACGTGCTGCAGATTCATTTCTCAGCATCAAACAATGTGGCGGAGTATGAGGCCTTAATCCATGGCCTCAAGGTGGCAAAGGAGATCGGTATCCGGCGTGTAGAGTGCTTCGGCGATTCCGACCTGGTGGTGCAACAATCTTCTGGAACTTGGGATGCTCTGGATGCCAACATGGCGTTATATCGGTTCCATGTGCAAAAGATATCCGGGTTCTTTGAAGGGTGTGAGTACAGGCATATACCTCGGGCAGAAAATGATGCTGCCGACGTGTTGTCAAAGCTCGGTTCATCGAAAGAGGCAGTACCACCAGGGGTAGCCCTGAATCACTTGAGAACTCCTTCAATCAAACCTTCTCCTGAATCCGAATCTATTTTCATCCCGGCGGAGCAAGAGCCCGGACCTGTTCCAATGGAGGTAGACGTCGGGTGCGTTTGGTCGGACCCGGGGACTGCGTGGCAGAGCTCGGGGACTGCGCACCGAACCTCGGGGACTGCTCATCAAGACTCGGGGACTGGTCGCAGGATGGTGGAGGAAATAATGGAGGAGATTATGGTGGCCGAACCAATGGAGGTGGACGAGAATTTTTTCCTTTGCACCCAGTGCCGGAGTGGGCGGAGCAAATCATGAAGTTCATAACGGAGGGAAGCTTGCCAAGTGACACAACCGAGGCTAGGAGAATCAAAGGAGGGCAAGGCGTACACCATCATCAACAAGGAGCTCTATAAAAGAAGCGTAACCGAGGTGTTGCAACGGTGTGTCGAGCCAGCTGAAGGCAAGGAGATGCTTTTGGAGATCCACCAAGGAGAGTGTGGTCATCATTGCAGCACAAGAGCTCTGGTGGCCAAGGTGTTCAGGCATGGGTTCTATTGGCCCACTGCTCTTGCTGATGCAGAGGCCATAGTCCGGAGATGTGAAGGATGCCAAAGGTTTGCCAAGCAAACGCATATGCCAGCCTCGGCGCTCAAAACAATTCCTATCACTTGGCCGTTTGCGGTATGGTGTTTGGATATGGTGGGAGAGTTCAAACCAGCCCGAGGTAACATGACGCACATACTGGTGATGGTGGACAAGTTCACCAAGTGGATCGAGGTGAAACCAATCCGGAAGTTGGATGGTCATTCAGCAGTGACTTTTTTGAAGGAGATCATTCTGCGATATGGGTACCCCCATAGCATTATCTCGGACAACGGCACGAACTTTGCTGTTGGAGAATTTGCTCGGTTTTGCATGAACAAGGGAATCCGGCTGGACATAGCCTCGGTGGCACACCCGGAGTCTAATGGACAAGTGGAAAGATCAAATGCTCTAGTGTTGGCCGGCATCAAGGCTCGGCTCATTGAACCACTGCTGAAAACGCCGGGGTGTTGGATAGATGAGATACCAGCAGTACTGTGGGGTCTAAGGACCACGCCAAATCGATCAACTGGCTATACGCCATTTTTTATGGTCTATGGGGCAGAAGCTATGCTACCCACTGACATCGAATATGATGCGCCCAGAGTGGCAATGTACACTGAAGCCGAGGCAAAAGAGGCTCGGGAGGATGCAGTAGATCTGCTTGAGGAAGCGAGAGAGTTGGCCTCATCTCGGTCAGCAATATACCAGCAAGGTCTCCGACGTTATCATAGCCGGAGTATCAACCCTCGTGTGTTTCACGAGGGAGATTTGGTGCTGAGGTTGGTGCAGCGCAAGAAAGGTCGGCACAAGTTGTCACCTCCATGGGAGGGACCGTTCATTGTGACCGAGCTCTGCTCAATGATTCGTACTATCTAATAGATGCGCAGGAACCAAGGGAAGATGGGCTGGACAACCCCGGATCAGAGGTCAGGCGACCATGGAATATAGCTCTACTCCGACCTTTCTACTCATGAAGGGCGCAATGTATGTACCTCGGTTAATCCTTAATGAAATGTCGGCACTCCGAGGTTGAAGCTCGGGGACTGCCTCGCTCTTGTGCTTGTGTTTTATTTCTGTTTGTCAATTTCGTTCATATGCCGAACTATTTTGAACCTCGTCTCAAACTTCAAGTAATGTATGCTGTGTAACTAATCTTGTGACTCGACTGACGAACGCCGAAATGGTAGTCAAGAGCAAAGATGAAAAAACGTGGGAAACATGAAAATGGACTCGGGGACTCGGTCCAAAAATATAGTTCGGCATGTGTCGTTTACTAACCCCTGTCTTTACCTTTCGTTTATGTCGGATGATTTTGAAACACACCTCGACATTTGCTAAGTACTGTATGCTATAAACAACAATCTTGTGACTCGACTGTCGAACGCCAAAATGGTAGACAAGAGCAAAGAATGCCAAGTATAGTAAACACGAAAGTGAACTCGGGGACTCGTTCCAAAAGGGTTCGGCATAAATTCTTAGAAAAGCATGGTTCGGATAGCAAGATAATAGTACTGGTAGCAAGGCAAACTACTTAAGGTCTGTTACATCTGCACCCGGCATACCGGGGATTTAATGTTTTGTTTGAGACAAGTTCAGGCCTCGGAAGAAGGAGCCTCGGGCGCAGGAGCCTCGGGCGCAGAAACAACCTCGGTCGCGGAAGCAACCTCGGTTGTTGGAGTGGATGCCGGGGTGTCCGTCACGTCGGGGAGATCACCTCGGTGGCTACGGCTTTGCCGGACTTGCCCTTGGAGTTCGGAGGTTCGTCGAAGCTGAAGTCATCATCAGAGCCTTCAGCCACCTCGGTTGTTTTGCCGGCCTTGCCCTTGGAGCTCTCAGGCTCGTCAAAGTCAATTTCCTCGCCGTCAGAACTTCTTCACCGGACTCTGCTTCCTCGTCCGAGCTCTCTTCCCTCAGAGTAGAGGCGCCCGTCATCAAAGGTCCGGGTGTTTGCATAACTAGCAAAGCGGTCGGCTGCTGCTTGGCGTTTCGCAATGCCATCAGGGGTGGAGTTCCAAGGAGAGCCCCTGCGCAGGGAGGTAACCGTGTGGATCTCAACATCTTCATACCAGGACAGCACGAACACCAGGGCCTTGTCCGCTCCAGCCCGAGCTGATGAGCATCTCCACTCCCGAAGTCTAGCCTCGGCTCCTTTCAGCTTCGTGGCGAGCTCGTCGATGCAAGTGGGAGTCTTGACCTTGGGCCAGAGGGC
The DNA here is from genome assembly GCA_947311845.1 of Poa pratensis. NCBI lineage: Eukaryota > Viridiplantae > Streptophyta > Magnoliopsida > Poales > Poaceae > Poa > Poa pratensis. The sequence goes on from CAMZMU010000111.1 coordinate 12,578,506, forward strand.
ACGGTGGACCTCGATGGCAGCATCAACCAGCTTGGTTCCAATGGCCGAGCGGCCTGATCCGAGCATTAAGGGCAACAAGGTGGTCCTGGATATCCCAGCTTTCGCTGAGGGTTTCTGTCTCAGCCCTCTTTGCCCGAGCTGCTTGAACTTCGCGGATAGCCTTGTCCTTGGAGTGCTCGAAGTTCTCTGAAGAAGACAAAAAGGCTGTCGCTGAAATAAGGCATACGGTGGCACGGGGTGTAGGTCGGCAGAAAATAAGGAAAAGGGGAGAAGAAACTTACTGTCCATTTGGTGATTAATCCGAGCGAGCTCGGACAACCAGCTTTTCGAGATAGCTCGGAGGGCGGTAAGTTCGGCTTCGGCCGAGGTGGCGCGGCTCTCCAGGGTCTTGGCAAGCTCTTGCTGCTGTTCGGCGGCCTGGTCCTTGACCTTCATAGCGTCCTCCACAGCAGTTTTGGCTTCATTAGCCCGGTTCAGCTCTTGTTGCAGCCGAGCTATTTCATCCTCGGCTGTCTTCAACTTGGAGGCGTAATCTTTGTCGCTCTGCTCCTTCGGATAGAAGAGTCCGGTGAGACTTCTTCAGTCTGTTGTGATCCAGCAGGAGGTTCTTGAAGACCTTTGTCCGAGCATTGTTGCACTCCTGAAAAAATAGAGAGATCAGTTCGAGAAATCCGAGGTTTTTAGCACCCGAGGCCCGGGGACTTGGCATTGGCCTCGGGGACTCAGCATGGGAGAAATGACAAGTTTTTGAGATTCAAGCCGAGCAATTTTAACTCGGTGGAGTGTCAATTGCTCAACCCGAATCTCGGGGACTGGGAATAGTGTATGTTTGTCATTTGGTTTCAAAGGAAGAAAGAGAGTTGCGTAAAGAAACTTACCGAGGCCTTCTTGCTGCAGTCAAGGACCGCAGTCTGCATGTTGTAGATAGATTGGAGCACGGCGCTAGGTCCAACTGATGCTCAGAGCTCGGGTTGGAGGAGACCTCGGCAGTCAGCCGAGTTCCAGTCCATGTCATAGTGCTTCTCCGAGCCTAAGCTGTTCCCGCTCTTGGTCCGGAGTTGCCCGACCTCCCAGCTGCTGATGTTCGGCTGGATGGTAGCAGCAAAAGAGCTCGGGAGGTGGCGACCTGAGAGCTCGAGGGCGCGGTCTTGGTCAAGGTGGACCTCGGCGCAGAAGCGGGAACATGCGGCACCAGTTGGGTGCTCGCAGCCTTGGGGCCCGGTGGCGGTGGCGGCATTGAGTTTGCTGTGGCTGTGGCTGTTTGGGGGCTCAACAACTGGAGCTGAATCTTTCTTCTGTTCTTCTGCTTCTTCTGCTGCTGTTGCTGCTGGTTGCGCGCAGCTTGAGACTTGGGGGACAGCCGAGGCTCCTGCACGGTTTACCGGAGTCTTGGCGCGATCTGTCTCCGCATCCTTCTGAGGAGGCGGAGGAGTCTGATCTCGGCGGGGAGCAGAGTGCCCCAGGCCGGAGTCAGAGCTCGGCGGTGGAAGTTCGGCGGAGGAGACGCGCGCCGGGGAGGAGATGGTCTTCTCCGGGCTGGTGAGGTCAATGGACCGTTCTGGAGGAGAGGCTCTGGCGGGGCTTCCGAGGTTAACCTCGACCTCGGTGGTCTGAGCTTCAACCACTGGAGGCAGTGGTGAGTGTATCGAGCTATGGCTCTGCTTGATCTGCCGAGCCGGGCTAGACGAAAAAGAAAAGATTAAGTTAGAATATAAAAAACTTAACCTCGGAACAGTGTGAAAGGTAAAAAGGAGCAAGGTGACTTACGCATCTTCCTCCACGGGGCCTCGCTTCTTGTGCCTCGCCGAGGTCTTCTTGGCACGCTTGGCTTTGGGCGCCGCAGTCTCCGAGGTCTTGGAAGCCTCGGCATCCGAGGTACCAGGTCCTGAGCGCTTCCGGGAAGCTGCAGACGCTGGATGAAAGTTCTTATATGTTGGAGGAGCATATGAAATGGGAATAACGTTGACAGGTTCCAGAATTTGGCAATCATCATCGTCATCATCGGGCCAATCCTGGATAGGCGATCGAACTGGTGGGCGGTGCGAGGTGAAACCACGAGTCTTACCCGAGGTGGCCTTGGGAATGGGGAGGTGATCCTCATTGTCCGGATCTTCAACCTCGGCGGCTTCCGGGACAGGCAGGTCGGGAGTCCACTCCTTAGAAGAAAGGGGGCCATCCTCGATTTCCTGTCGAGTGAACTTCTGCAGAGGTGGCAAGGTAAAACCGAGTTAGCACAAGGATCAATACAAGGTCGGGGTGAAAATGAAACCGAGGAATATTTTACGTCGGGTAAAGTACACTTACTTGAGCTGGAAGGTTATCTCGGTCGTAGGGCTTGACACCCCATTTCCACTTGTCGGGCATGGTGGTCTTGGCGATGGCTCGGATGCGCCTCTTCACCTCGGAGTCATCAAGTTCAAAGGTGCTGTGGCGAGTGGGGTCGTAGCGGCCACTCATATGGCAGATCTTGTGGGCCCGCTCTTGTAAGGGCTAACTCGGCGTGTGATCATGGTGCGCAAGATGTCATCTGCCCCCAGCTTTTCTCCTGGAGGGACATCATAGTCTGGTGGATCAGAAGAACCTCGGGAGCATCGGGTGCAGGCTCATAATCCCAGTTGAGTTGGGCAGCAGGGGTTCCAATGGTGAACTCCGGCAAGTTGATGAGGTCTTCGGCGCCCGGGTTCTTCACATAGAAGAAGGAGCGTGCCATTTGCGGCAGGAGTCCAGGCCCTGGATCCGAGGAAACTCAGAAAGGCGCCGAGGTGAAATCGAGGCCGCCCCGCAAGCTGTCATCTCCTTGTCCACGACCTTCTTGTTCGGGACACTTTGCTTCTTCAGCTGGAAGTACTTGGCCCAGGACTCGATGCTTGGCCATAATCCGAGGTAACCCTCGGAAAAGGTCGCGTAGGCCGAAGTTGAGGATGGCGTTGGCGGGCAGGTGGTGTGGCTGAGTCCGAACTTGTTCAAGAAATCCCGGAAGAACTTCCCGGCCGGGAGCCCGAAGCCACGCTCAAAGTGGTCCAGGAAGACGACCCTCTCCCCGGATTCCACCTCGGGTTCGATGTCTTCTTTCTTCGGAACCCTGCAGATGAGTTTAGCCGGGATCCGCCGTGAATCTCGGAGCCATTTGATGTCGACCTCCGTGACGTCGGATCCCTCCCAGCTACCTCGGATTTCCTGTGCTCCTTCCTCGGCGGGATCCGAGGCAGAAGACATGTTGAGCTTTCCTGCAGAAGAGGAAGGTTCAACCGGGGTAAGTACCTCGGACAGTTCAGGATAGCCGGGGTAAATACCTCGGATCATCAAACAGCCGAGCTAAAGATTTTGGCGGGAAACATGTTTCTACCGTGGCAGATACTAGCAAAGATCTACCGATGAGCTAAAAAGGCAAATAAATTCAAGTTCATCCAGAGGCAAACCTAAAAGGACAGTGCTACGGGTGCGTCTGTTACAAGTTTAGATGAGATCTAAAATGCACTAAAGGGCTCGAGGGGATCATCTAGTTCCTCAAGTTCATCAGATTCATCAAGATCCTCGAGTTCATCGAAGGATGAACGTGTTCATGGCAATGGCAGTAGAGGGAAGCGAGGAACTCACCAGTGAGGTGCTCGAAGATCGAGGGTGGCGCGAAGGATTGACGGCGGAGTGGCGGCGCAAGGCGCGGTGCGTGTTTCCGGCGAGAATCGGCGAGATGGCGAGGTCGCAGCGGCGAGTGCTCGACGGCGGCGATGGAGGCAGTGGCACGGAGCTGTGGGATGGAGGAAGAAGAAGATGAGGTTACCCTGGGCCCCTATTTATAAGCGGCGAGCAGTAACGGCGTGCGGTAACTGCGCACTACCGCGCGGTTACCGCGGAACGTGGGATCGTGTGCGGGGGCGGAGCGGTTGCGCAGTTGGTGGCCGCACGATCGGCCACATCGTGGGCCGCAGAGTGGCAACCGCCAGCCTCGGATCTCCTGCGCTGGAGCGCGAGAATCGAGGAGTCGCGGGCGGTCAAGTTGGTCTCGTACTTGAGTGCGCAGGTGCGCTGTTGGGTGGGTCCGGCTGACGAGGGCGGCGTGTGGTCAGGACCTGTCTTTCAGAGGTCCGGGTTTCGAGGTCCAGACAGAGTTTCTTCGCCACGTGCCTCGGAAGATCTTGGGGCAAGATTGTGCTGAGTCAAACAGCTCGGACAGTGCAGATTGCAGATCAACCTCGGCTTAAATTATGGTCTGTGGGAAGTACCTCGGCGGAGCTGTTTTTAAGGTCGGTTTTAGAGGTGGTGCCCTGCTTGTTTTAAACCTGCCACGGCCCTCCATCCGAGGTCGTAGGACCGCACCAGCTTCGGGGACTAATGTCGGGGGGCTACCCCCGGGTAGGGTCAAGGCTTGGCATAAAGATGAGTTTAAAGATATGCCGAGGTACGGAAAGGGCCGACCTGTTCGGGCCTGGGAGAATCCGAGCTTTATCTTGACCTGGAGATATGAAGGCCGACCTATCTTGGCCCGGAGTTGTCCGAGGTATCCCGTTGGCCTGGGCCGAGGTTCACAGTCCGAGCTATGTTCAGCCGACCTACTACCTCGGTACTCTGGTTGGTATTGTGAGAGCGGGAGAAGCTGTGGAGGAAGTAAGATCCGACCTGTTAAAGATCTTAAGCGCAAGACCCGAGGTACGGAGCCCGTCGCATCCGTGCCGAGCTAACCAAGGTAAGAGGCTGTAGGTCGGGCAGGAGTCAATGCTCCTGTCACCCCAGCCGGGTACAAGAGCGCCTGACGCGGGAGCGTCTGTCAAGGAGCCTGGCAGAGGCGTGCCCCGGGTTCGGCGGGGCTGCACGTCTCTGACCGCTGACCACGCGGATCTGGGAAAAGGCTACGAGGTAGCTCTGCCAGGCCACGTCCTGTCTCGGTCAGAGGGGACATGCTAGTTCTGCCGTTAGGATACAGGAGATGGGCAGCCACGTCTTGTCCCTGACAGAGGTACGGTGGTGACCGGTGCAGAGGCATGGCAACAGTGTTCAGCGAGGGGCACAATGGTAACTCGGCTGGCCTATATAGTGGGCTTCACCCCCCCTCCTGCTAAACCCTCCGACGGAGAAATCAATCAACAGAGAGAAAAGAGAGAAAGGAACCTCGGAACACCCCGGAAACACCTCGGTTCTAGCTCGGAGTGCCTTCTTCCTCCCGTATAGCGCCATCTTTTACCTCAAGTTCTCATTGTTGTATCATCATACAGCTCGAGGAGCAGCTTGTACTTGTCACTTGAGCTATACACTGAGTAGGATAGTGCTGCAGTAGGGGTGTTACCTCCACAAGAGGGCCCCGAAGCAGGGTACATCGTGGTGTGCTTTGTGTTCTTTTTCTTGGTTTTGGTTCTTCGTTCGTGTTCTTGCGTGTTCTTGCGTGTGCACTTCTTGAGTGCATAAACCCTCCCCGGATTCCCCCAACGACCATTCGGCCCCATCTTAGCCATACCTATGGCATCTGCCGTGATCCCACCACGACAGTTGGCGCCCACCGTGGGGCAGATTGAGGCGTTGGACGGAGTTTACATCCGGACGGGCTCAGGCGAGCGTGTTCTTTCCGGGCTTATCGCCAAGATCGGTGAGTTCACCTTCATCAGCGACAACGCGGGGTGTTTCGCCGGCAAGCCCTTCCCCGAGCACGGCTTCACCATGATGCTAGATAGTGGGTTCATGTCTCCGTTAACCTGGGACAGTGACAGAAAGTTCTAAGGTTGTGGATGTGCTGTTGCCACTAGGGATAACCTAACGATGCTATGTCCACGGACATATGTGTTTGTTTACATTACGCACTTTACTTAATGCAATTATCCGTTGCTTGCAACTTAATACCAAGGGGGAACTCGGATGACAACCCGGCGGTGGATTATTAGTCATAGATGCTGTTGGATAACGATCTATGTATTATGTCGTAATGCCCAATTAAATATTATAGTAGTCAACATGTCATGTATATGCATTGTCATGCGCTCACTATTCGTCAATTGCCAGCTGTAATTTGTTCACCCAACATGTTAGTTATCTTTTATGGAGAGACACCACTAGTGAACTGTGGACCCCGGTCCATTCTTTTACACTGATTAAACAACCACAAACTGCAAACTGTTCCTTTTTCATTCTCTGCAATTTAATACTCATTTTCCACACCATATGTTTAATCCTTTGTTTTCAGCAAGCCAGTGAGATTGACAACCTCACTGTTTTCGTTGGGGCAAAGTAGTTTGATTGTGTTGTATGCAGATTCCACGTCAACAGTCCAGACTCCCATCAACAACACTATTTTTCTGGCGCCGTTGACAACCTTCTGAAGAGTTGCTGCTCCTACTGGTTCTATAACCTTGGTTTCTTTCTGAGGGAAAACTTGCTGCTGACTACATCATACCTTCCTCTTGGGGTCTCCCAACGAACGTGTGTTTCACGTCATCAGTGAGCAGGCCCGTCCGGCTCCACGGCCTGGATGACCTCTCTCCCCTTCGTTCCTAGCAGGGAGTCCGACTCTTGTGCCCGGAGAAGGCTCCAGTAAGGCGGATCGGCGAACGTGGGGGTGTCGTGGGTTTGTCACGTCAGGTGTCATAGATGACTTCGTAGGTGTGGGATTATGCGAGTCAAGCATCTCCGAGCTTGGGATCGCAGGAACAAAGATCAACACAGATTTACCCAGGTTCGGCCCCCTCAATGTGAGGTAAAAGACCTACTTCCTGCCTACCCTAGATTGGTATTGATATGATAATCGAGGTGTTACAATGGAGGCGATCCGATCTGGTACTCGCCGTATGAGCTAGGGTTTGGGGCTTGATAGCTTGACCCGCTCTAAGTCCTGCGAGTCCTCTTTATATACACATAAGGAATACATCCACAGAGGCCTACTCGGAGACTACTTGGTCTTCACGTCCTCCGGGATATGTCTTCTAGATCTTTCCCTTATGGCGGTTCAATATTGGGCTTGCTCCCAAGTGGGCCTTCGTCCGTGCGAGTAAGTTAAGTCGCACTGGGCCGCGGGTTAATCCAGAAAGTATTCCCCCGACATTAGCCCCCAAGCGTGGCCTGAACTTCATAGTATTTCTTGATCTTGAATGCTTAGGCCGCGCTTTTCCTTGTTTCGCGGCTTATAATTGTGCAAGTTTGGCCTTGACTCGCACCTGGAAGATCATCTGACTTCGTGAGCTTTAGAGTATCCTGATAGCTTCAGAACTTGATGACGATCTATCTTCAAATTTTTGATGATAATATGATATAGCCCCCAAGGATTGAGAGGATGTTATGTGGTAATCATCTCAATTCTTCTCAGAGAACTCTGAAGGTCATCACCTGTAACTTGATATCATGAATAAAACAATTGTTAAGTTACAAGTAATTGTAATTGGTGTTGCCGTACTATAAGCAGTACATCGACCTCTAGTTAGGCCATCTGAATCCTTAAGTGGGCACTCGCGCGACTCAGTATTTCCTAGGAATATGTGTGTTCAGGGTCGAGAGCGGCCATGATAGGCAATCAAGCTCGATTGACGCCACACCCCAGTACTTTGGCCACATAATGCGAGTAGCAATCCAACTTAAGGTAAATTTGATAATTGCCAATAAATCGGCTGTTTCAGGGTAACAAAGACCCCAAGAAACATAATGATATTGCCATGATAGGCTAAGCTATGATAAGCTTTGATTATGATGACACATAAGGTCGCGCCTAGGTGGCAACCGAGTGTTATACATAGGGTTGGATCGCGCGTAGGTGGCGATCCATGGTGATACATGGGGTCGGTCGCGCCTAGGTGGCGACCAGAGATGATACAAAGTTTACGGCCGCGCCTAGGTGGCAGCCGGTTTCTGATACAAGGGTCGATCGCGCCTGGGTGGCGATCAGATGTTGCATAGGTCGCGCCTAGGTGGCGACCAAAGTTGAAGTTCTAGCCCTGAGTGGCTGTGATGATACTCAGCTATAAAGCTGGAAAGGATGATGCTTGGCTCTGATTAGCCTTTTCTTATGTATAGTACGGTCGCAGGTGTGCGACGTTCCAAGGGCGAGGTGCCTCGAGACGATCCTCGAAATCATGGCGTTCGCTGCTTTCTTCCCTTACATCCAGCAGGTAGTACGACCCATTGTTTAGCTTCTTGCTGATGATGTAGGGTCCTTCCCATGGAGAGGACAGCTTATGCATTCCCTTGTGATCTTGTTTAAGTCGCAGTACTAGGTCGCCTTCTTGAAAGGTGCGGGTTTTGATGCGTCTGGCATGATAGCGTCGCAAGTCTTGTTGATATACTGCTGACCTTGATGCTGCCAAGTCTCTAACCTCTTCTAATGTGTCCACCGAGTCTTGCCGAGCTATCTCATTATCTGTCTCGATGTAAGCCGCAACTCTTGGTGAATCATGTATGATATCGCTGGGCATGACTGCTTCTGCTCCATAGACCATGAAATATGGTGTAAATCCTGTGGATCTGTTAGGGGTTGTTCTCAAGCTCCACAGTACTGCTGGCAGTTCTTCCACCCAACATCCTGGAGATGCTTCGACCTTTTCAATAAGGCGCGGCTTAATTCCATGGAGAATTTCCTGGTTAGCTCGCTCAGCTTGTCCATTGCTCTGCGGGTGTGCTACTGACGTGAGGTCCAATCTTATCCCATTGTCTGCGCAAAATATCTGTGTAGCCCCTTCAGAGGTGTTGCTCCCATTGTCTGTAATGATACTATGGGGGTAACCGAAGCGGAATATGACCTTCTTCAAGAACTTGACTGCTGTTTCAGCCTCGCAATCTCCCACAGGTTCTGCTTCTATCCACTTTGTGAATTTGTCCACCATGACTAAGAGGTGAGTTTTTCCGTTTGAAGACCGTCTGAAAGGCCCTACCATGTCAAAACCCCATACGGCAAAAGGCCATGTGATGGGTATTGTGCGAAGTGCTTGGGCTGGCATATGATCTTGCCTAGCGTATCTTTGACATCCATCGCACACTCTGACAATTTGCTCTGCATCTGCTAATGCTGTTAACCAGAAGAATCCATGTCGGAACGCCTTTGCCACCAAAGATCTTGACGAAGCATGATGGCCACAATCGCCTGAATGAATTTCGTGCAAGATTTTTCGTCCCTCTTCTGGTGAGACACATCTTTGGAATGCTCCTGATACGCTGCGCTTGTATAATTCGTTGTTGATGATTGTATAGGCCTTTGATCGTCGTATGATTTTGCGCGCCTCAATTTCATCGTCCGGCAGCACTCCGCGACTTAAATATGCCATGTATGGCTCTGTCCATCCTGGCTGTTCATGCAGGGCTGCGACTAAAGTTGAATCATCCTCTGGCTCTGCAATGTCAATTCTGCTGGAGGTTTGACTGATGGATTGTGCAGTTCATCCAGGAAAACATTGGGTGGGACTGACTGTCTGTTGGATCCAAGCCGAGACAGGGCATCCGCAGCTTCATTTTGTCTCCGATCAATATGTTCAACTTGGTATCCAGTGAAATGTCCAGCAATTCTGTCCACCTCTCTCCTATATGCAGCCATGTTCGCATCCTTGCTGTCCCACGTTCCGGAGACCTGCTGTGCCACCAAGTCTGAATCGCCAAAACAGCGTATGCGACTGATGTTCATCTCCTTTGCTATACGTAGACCATGAAGCAGTGCCTCGTACTCCGCCACGTTATTTGTGCAGTTGAAGTGTATCTGTAACACATACCGCAGCTTGTCTCCCTTGGGAGATGTCAGAACAACTCCAGCCCCCGAGCCTTGCAACTGTCTTGACCCATCAAAATGCATGGTCCAGTATTTGGTTTCTGCCATGCTAGGAGCAACTTGGATTTCTGTCCAATCGTTAATAAAATCTGCAAGGGCTTGCGACTTAATTGATGTGCGCGGCTCGTAACTGATGTGATGTGGTCCCAACTCGATCGCCCACTTAGCGACTCTTCCAGTAGCTTCTCGATTACGAATGATATCTGCCAATGGTGCTGAACTCACCACAGTTATTGGATGCTCTTGGAAGTAGTGCTTCAGCTTGCGACTCGCCATGAACACTCCAAACACCAACTTCTGCCACTGTGGGTAACGCTGTTTGGAAGCTGTGAGGACTTCGCTCACGTAGTATACTGGTCTCTGGACAGGGTATTCCTTTCCGTTTCTTGTCTCTCCACAACCATGACAGCACTCACAGCGCGGGAATTTGCCGCTATGTATAGTAGCATTGGCTCTTTATCTTTTGGAGCCGCCAGAACTGGAGCATTCGTCAATTGATGTTTCAAGGCTGTCAGAGCTTCGTCGGCCTCTGCGTCCCAAACGAAGGTGTCTGATTTTTTCAACAGTCTGTACAAAGGTAGTGCTTTCTCTCCCAATCTTGATATAAAGCGACTCAAAGCTGCTACGCAACCAGTAAGCCGCTGTACATCTTTTATCTTTTCTGGCTTTTGGAGATCCATCACGGCCTTTATCTTGTCAGGATTGGCCTCAATGCCTCTTTCTGATACTATGAATCCCAATAGCTTTCCTGCTGGTACTCCGAAACGCACTTTGTGGGGTTGAGCTTCATGTTGTATTTTCTGAGATTTGTGAATGTCTCTGCCAGATCACCAATAAGATCCTGGCTAACTTGCGATTTAATCACAATATCATCCACGTAGGCATGAACGTTGCGACCTATTTGCTCATGTAGGCAATTCTGAATGCATCTTTGGTAAGTCGCACCTGCGTTCTTCAACCCAAAGGGCATGCTGACATAACAAAAAGCTCCGAAGGGTGTGATGAAGGACGTCTTTTCTTGGTCCTCCCTCTTCATCTTGATTTGATGGTAGCCTGAATAGGCGTCCAAAAAGCATAACAGCTCGCACCCAGCAGTTGAATCAATTACTTGGTCGATTCTTGGCAAAGCAAATGGATCCTTTGGACAAGCTTTGTTAAGACTGGTGTAATCAACGCACATTCGCCACGTACCGTTCTTTTTCATAACCAATACTGGATTTGCCACCCACTCCGGATGGTATACCTCTGTGATGAATCCTGCAGCCAGCAAGCGAGCTATTTCCTCTCCTATTGCCTTTCTCCTGTCATCATGAAAACGCCGTAGTGGCTGCTTCACTGGTTTAGCCGCAGGGTTCACTTTGAGGCTATGTTCTGCTAATTCTCTTGGTACCCCTGGCATATCTGACGGCTTCCATGCGAAGATGTCTTTATTTTCCTGGAGAAAAGCGACGAGGGCCTTCTCCTGCTCTTCTTCCATGTGTGCTCCAATGCTAGTTTGCTTGGATGAGTCGCCAGGAACAAGATTTATCTGCTTAGTGTCCTGGGCCGCTTTGAATTTCATTGGTGGCTCGGCAGATGGCGTGGTAACCACACTCATATCGTTTGGGTCCACCTGCGACTTATAACCTTTTAGTTCTTCCGCGGCACAGGCGGATTCTGCGAAAGCCGCATCTCCTTTCTCACATTCTATTGCTTTTTCTCTATCTCCGTACACTGTGATGACCCCTTTTGGTCCTGGTATCTTCAACTGTAGGTACACGTAGCATGGCCTGGCCATAAACTTAGCAAAGGCCGTTCTTCCAAACAAGGCGTGATATGGGCTTTGGAATTTTACCACTTCGAAGCTTAGGAATTCACTTCTAAAGTTCTCTTCTGTTCCAAAAGTTACCCCTAGGGTTATTTTCCCCACTGGCCGTGCGGACCTTCCTGGGACAATGCCGTGAAATACTGTTGACGTGGGCTGCAGGCTGGAATCCTTGAGTCCTAGACGCTGGAAAGTATCGTAGTACAAGATATTAATGCTGCTTCCTCCATCCATAAGCACTTTGGTCAGCTTGTATCCTGCAACGTATGGTGCCACAACCAGTGCCAACTTGCCAGGTTCCCGTACCTGTGGCGGGTGGTCGTCGCGACTCCAGGTTACCGCGTATTCGACCACCTTAACCAAGCGGGTGTTGCTGGTATCACGGCGTTCACCTGCTGACTTCTCCGGCTCAATTTCTCTTCTCTTTTGGAGGTATCGATAACTATTGTGTGATACTGCCCCGTCTGCCTGGGGTTACTCGCGCCGTGCTGCCCAATATTTGTGTTATGAGCCGCACTAGGGTTTCCTTCATGGGAATTCCCCCCGTTGTGTTGGCTCTCTTCTTTCCACTTTTTGTAATAATGGCATTGCGCCTTGGTATGGTCCGCTGGCCGTCCATCACCTGTCGCATGAAGGTCGCATGGCCGGTTGAAAACTTCTTGCATATTGATTGGACGGGAGCCGTATCCTCGACCCCTTCCACGCTGGCCTCTGAATCCTCCACGCGCATTGGCGACGAGCCCTGAGTGACCATCTTCGCTTTTGCGTTTGTTTTGACTCGTGTTGTTGTGGCTCGTTTGCTGCTGCTGGGGCTTGTTGGAGTTTTTCTTTCCTTTTGCAGCAACCTCCTCTTCTTCTCCGTCTGACGCGTCTCTGGTTTTGTCTGAGCTGGCATATTTGTTAGCCGCAGCCATCACCTCGCTGAGGCTCTTGACTTTATCCTTCATGCGACCCAGCTTATGAATCAGCGGCTCAAACTTGCAGTTTTTCTCCATCACCAGGACGGCTGAGCTTGGTGGTATATTATCTGAGGAGTGTATTATTTCTGCCACCCTTTTCATCCAATGGCGACTTGACTCGCCTTCCTTCTGGACACAACGCTCTAAATCTTCTATATTGCAGAGTCGCTTGCAAGTTCCTTGGAAGTTCTTAATGAAGGCATCCTTCAGTTCCTCCCAAGTATTTATAGAGTTGGGAGGCAAATTTTGCAGCCATATGTGCGCTGCTCCTTCTAGCATCATGTTTAGGTAGCGTGCGCAGATCTCTTCAGATGCGTTTAGGATGCTCATGCCCATCTCGTAATTGTTGAGCCAAGTGGTTGGATCCATGCTGGCGTTATAGTTTGCCACCTTGCGTGGCCCTTTGAAATCTTCAGGAAAAGGTTCCGATCTGATCCTTCAGTGAAACACGCGGTCCCTTGAGTCGCGAGGACAGGGCTGTGGCGCGCCTGCGGGGTTATCTGCGGGCCGCTTTTGCATCAATGGGCATTCGCCTGCGCTTCTGCGACTTGCTCCTGCTGCCTCTGTGCGACTCCTGACACGTCCTCTGGTGGCCTGCTCTGGACGCTTCTTTCTGCTGTAATCCTGTGATTGGCTGGTACGAGGGGCAGCTGTGCTTCGGCTTCCGCCCTATTGGCTTGTTGCAGGACTGCCGTACTTAGCATCTGAATCGCGCGCCGCGCCTCAGCATTGACCGGGTCATCGCCTGTTGGTACCATCTGAGTCAAGATATTAGCCGCAGCATACATATTATCGACAGGGTTCTGGTAATGGCCCTGTGGGGTGTGAAACCTCCTTGGTTGTTGCTGGGTCTCTTGATTTGTTGGTACCCTTCCTTCCGCAGTCGTCTGGATTCCCGTCCCGCGGCTGGAGTGAGCGGGATTTCCACTGTTGGTTGAGTCGCGCGCAGCTGTGTTTGCGGGTCAACCTGTTGTTGAGTCGCAGCCAGCGCGGCTACTCTCTGCCTCCTGTTGGATTCCTTGGTTTATCTGATCGAGCCTGCGGCGCTCTTCTTCCATCCTTCGAACCTCATACAGGAGCTCGGCCCTGGCGGCCTCAATTTCTGTTGCACGGAGGGCGGCGTTCGTGGCTGACACAGGGACAAGAAGTGGGTTGCTTGGGGGTGCCGATGCCTCGGTTTCTCCAGCAGTTCCTGATGCACCTGCTCCTCCGGCCATGTAAACCGCGACTTGTGCCATCTCTTGATCTGGTGATGATGTGATTTCTGGTGGGTAACCCCAGCAACTTTCTTCAAAGGCAGGTATGATGGACCCAAACTCTTGCGAGTCCATGCTTTCCACGGATTCTTCCCCGTCATCGGCGACTTCTTCTACTGAATCGCCTTCCTGGACCGATCTAACGGACCTGCCACCGATGAAGCCGACGAAGACGTTGATGGATCCGAACGGGATGACGTGGCCGGTCTCCAAATAATCTGCTTCCGGCCCCCAGCTTGAATCGTCGATGAGGGGTGTGCCATTGACCGTGATGATACGGCCAACAACAAGATCTTCAGCTCCCTTCATGGATCCTGCGCGGAACGTGACGCTCTTGACCGCAGGCCCCACGGTGGGCGCCAACTGTCGTGGGTTTGTCACGTCAGGTGTCATAGATGACTTCGTAGGTGTGGGATTATGCGAGTCAAGCATCTCCGAGCTTGGGATCGCAGGAACAAAGATCAACACAGATTTACCCAGGTTCGGCCCCCTCAATGTGAGGTAAAAGACCTACTTCCTGCCTACCCTAGATTGGTATTGATATGATAATCGAGGTGTTACAATGGAGGCGATCCGATCTGGTACTCGCCGTATGAGCTAGGGTTTGGGCTTGATAGCTTGACCCGCTCTAAGTCCTGCGAGTCCTCTTTATATACACAGAGGCTCGCTAGGTTACAAAAGGAAACTTCCCCATAAGGAATACATCCACAGAGGCCTACTCGGAGACTACTTGGTCTTCACGTCCTCCGGGATATGTCTTCTAGATCTTTCCCCTTATGGCGGTTCAATATTGGGCTTGCTCCCAAGTGGGCCTTCGTCCGTGCGAGTAAGTTAAGTCGCACTGGGCCGCGGGTTAATCCAGAAAGTATTCCCCCGACAGGGGGCACAGAGGAGCAGCGGCCAGGGGCACCCGGGCCTCGGCACCGTTACCAGCGAGGCGGAGCTACGAACTGCGTTGGACGGGAGCGGGCTCTGTTTTTTAGATCGAGGGCTTGACTCGGGAGGAAGAGGTAGCGAGCCTCCTTTGCCATGTGGACTGCGGGTTGATTTTCCGATTTCATAGGGGGTGTTGTGCAAATTTGCCATGACGTACCACGGTCACGGTCGCTTAAGGATATTATATAGTAGAGATATACAAATCATTGATCTTGATGACAAAAAGTCAATGCATATCATTATCTTTATGGCATCTGATACGTCTCAAACGTATCTATAATTTTTGATGTTCCATGCTTGTTTTTATACCAATTGCTACATGTTTTGCATCTACTTTATATCACTTTTATACATTTTTTGGGACTAACCTATTAACAAGATGCCGAAGTGCCAGTTCCTGTTTTCTGCTGTTTTTGTATTCCAGAAAAGCTAGTCTGGAAATATTCTCGGAATTGGACGAAACTACACGGGGGTGCCTATTTTTCCAGAACATGCCTGACGGAGCGAAGGAGCATCAGAGGAGGGCCACCAGGGCCCCACACGCCACGAGGGCGCGGTTCCCCCCTCTGCCGCACCCTGGGGTGGTGTGGGCCCCTCGGGGGTCCGCAGCCGCCGCCCTTTCGCCTACTTATTCCCCCCGACGCGAAAACCCTAAGTACCTGAGCAAATATCCACGAAAGGATCCAGAGACGCCGCCGTCGTCAACCCTAGCTCGGGAGGGTTCAGAACCTCTTCCCGGCACCCTGCCAGAGAGGGGAATCGTCACCGGAGCTTCTACATCGCCATGCCTGCCTCCGGAGTGATGCGTGAGTAGTTCATCCTTGAACTATGGGTCCATAGCAGTAGCTAGATGGTTGTCTCTCCACTTTGTGCCATCATGTTTAGATCTTGTGAGCTGCCCTACATGATAAGATCATATTATTGTAATGCTACATGTTGTGTTTGCTGGGATCCGATGAATATTGAATATTATGTCAAGTTGATTATCAATCTATCTTATATGTTATTTAAGATCTTGCATGCTTTCCGTTACTCGTAGATGCTTTGGCCAAGTAGATGCTTGTAACTCCAAGAGAGAGTATTTATGCTAGATAGTGGGTTCATGTCTCCGTTTAACCTGGGACGGTGACAGAAAGTTCTAAGGTTGTGGATGTGCTGTTGCCACTAGGGATAACCTAACGATGCTATGTCCACGGACATATGTGTTTGTTTACATTACGCACTTTACTTAATGCAATTATCCGTTGCTTGCAACTTAATACCAACGGGGGACTCGGATGACAACCCGGTGGTGGATTATTAGTCATAGATGCTGTTGGATAACGATCTATGTATTATGTCGTAATGCCCAATTAAATATCATAGTAGTCAACATGTCATGTATATGCATTGTCATGCGCTCACTATTCGTCAATTGCCCAGCTGTAATTTGTTCACCCAACATGTTAGTTATCTTTTATGGAGAGACACCACTAGTGAACTGTGGACCCCGGTCCATTCTTTTACACTGATTAAACAACCACAAACTGCAAACTGTTCCTTTTTCATTCTCTGCAATTTAATACTCATTTTCCACACCATACGTTTAATCCTTTGTTTTCAGCAAGCCAGTGAGATTGACAACCTCACTGTTTCGTTGGGGCAAAGTAGTTTGATTGTGTTGTCTGCAGATTCCACGTAAACAGTCCAGACTCCCTGTGACAGTTATTTTTCTTTCGCCGTTGACAACCTTCTGAAGAGTTGCTGCTCCTACTGGTTCGATAACCTTGGTTTCTTTCTGAGGGAAAACTTGCTGCTGACTACATCATACCTTCCTCTTGGGGTCTCCCAACGAACGTGTGTTTCACGTCATCAAGCTATTTTTCTGGCGTCGTTGCCGGGGATACAGCAGTCTTCTGCAAGGGGAGTTTCACGCTTCCAATCTCTTTACTTTGTTTTTGTCTTGCTTAGTTTATTTTATTTTATCTTGTTTGCTTTCAATTATCAAAAACACAAAAAAAATTAGTTTCTTGCATTTAGTATATTTCGGTTTGTTATTATGTCTAGTTATTTATTTGCTATCAATGTCTTCTCTCTCTGAAACAAAATCTTATTGGCTAAGTGGGTTCACGGAGGAACAACATAATTACTATAAGGAATACCGCTTGTCTCAAAAAGGGAAATATTTATGGGAACAAATAAGTAGATTGAATTATTTTGCTAAAAACTTGTGCCCTACTTATGATGAATCCTACTGCTTTAATGAATCTTTATGTTGTAGAAGGCATAAACACCTCCCTTTCCAATGTGATTATAATGATAATGAAACTTTGGCTGCTTATGCTTAAGGAAATTATGACTTTGGTAATCTTGAGCGAATTGAAGAATTTTTTGTTTTTAAGGGTGCCTATGAAATTGCTGGTTATATTCAAAATGATGATGCTCCTTGTAGAACTGAGAATTATGCTATACTTGGTTATTGCCTTGAATATTACAATGATAATCCTTATATCACTGAATTTCTTGAGAAGACTTATTCTCCAGAACAAGTTGCTACCTTTCAGGAACCTGTGGGAGAAGAAATTGCTGAAACTGTGATCTCATTGGATGAAAAAGAGGAGGAGAGTGAAGAACAAAAGGAGGATCTACCTCCTAAAGATAGTAACTCTTTAACTCTTACATTATTTGATTGCCCTCCATACCTACCTAAGGAGGAAGAGTGCTATATTGTTGAATTTCATGATTCTATTGAAATATCTCCTTTTGATAAATTTGAAGTAAACATCCTCCTTGACTCAATAAAAGAGGAAATTGCAGAAAGTAAAAATGTACTCACTAATGTTTATATATGATAATGCTCTTGATGATGGTCCTATATTGGTTGATAATATTAATTGCACTACTAATGAAAATGGGATTGGAGAGGTCTTGACTTTATCTAGATGGAGTCCCATACCTCTTGAGAATGATCAATCATCTTGTTATAAAATTGTTAAAAGTGGGTTTGAAAGTTTTAATCCCACAGTTTTTGAGCTTAATAAAAATTATGTGTTTGTAGATCATGAAAAGCATGCTTTATGTGATAGTTATATTATTGAGTTTGTTCATGATGCTACTAAAAGTTATTATGAGAGAGAAAAATATGGTTGTAAAAGTTTTCAAATTACTAAAACACCTCTCTTTATGTGAAAGTTTGAAGTTGCCTTTGTCTTCTTTCTATGCTAGTTGCTTTATGCTTCAACAATTTATTTTATTACAAGATTCCCTTGCATAGGAAGTGGGTTAGACTTAAATGTGTTTGATATTTGCCTCTTGATGCTCTCTTTTGTTTTTCAACTCTTATTCTTATGAGAGCATCATTAAAATCTGCTAGCCTAGCTAAAAAGCATTAAAGAAAGCGCTTTTGGGAGGCAACCCATTATCTTTTATTTTCATTTTTGTCAAGGTGCTTGTTTACTTCTTAGCAACTCCTTTGTATCTTTATTTTCTCGCATTGTTGTGCCAAGAGTAGCCTCTAATGATAAGATGATGCTTAATTTTGATTGCTGCGCAGAAACAGATTTTTGCTGTTCACTGTACGAAATTCCTAAAATCACCAGATTGTTAATTAAATCTGAAATTTTTGTGCGTAATCTTTATGAATGTCTGAAACTTTCATTAGTTCAGAGTTTCTCGATCTGAGCGTCGTAAGTGCCTCGAAAAAATTCGTCTTTGCGGACTGTTCTGTTTTAGACAGATTATGCCTTTTTATTTTTCGCATTCTCTCTTTTACTAGTGTTGAGTGAAATTCTTTTTTGGGTGGAAGAGCTTCACATAACATCAGTGGCTGTAGCTAATGTTTAAAGTAACAAATCATATTGCGTCTTTACAGAACATGTGAATTTTTGATTATGCACTAACCCTCTAATGAGATCTACTTTGAGTTTGGTGTGACGGAAGTTTTCAAGGGTCAAGAGAGAAGGATGATATAATAGGATCAAGAAGAGTGAAGAGCTTAAGCTTGGGGAGGCTCCCATGGATCTCCCCAGCATATTTCAAGAAGACTCAAGCGTCTAAGCTTGGGGATGCCCAAGGCATCCCCTTCTTCATCGTCAAAATTATCAGGTCATCTCTAGTGAAACTATATTTTAATTCTTTCACATCATATGTGCTTTTCTTGGAGCGTCTGTGTGCTTTTTATTTTCAGTATTGCATTTTATTTTCAATAAAGCTTGACTGGACCCTAGCATTCTTGATTGGGAGAGAGACACGCTCCGCTTTTTCATGAGAATACTCCTATTCTTCACTTATATTTGTTGAGTATTCATATCTAGCGCTGTTCAGCTTTTAGCTCTTGTTTTCATGTATCTCTTGTCAGAGCTATTAGCTTTCTTTTGTAGAAAGTACTCTCTTGCTTCACTTATATTTGTTTGGAGAGTTGATGAAATAAATTGATTGGTGTTTGGTTGGTTCAGAAAATGTTGCATGTGGTAATTGGTATAAGGAAAAACTTGCTTAATCTTGTAGATCACTAAAATGGATAACTTGATGCTTGTCAATTGTTTTGAGTTAACAAGTAGATCATGATTAAATTGTGCATCACATGAGTTAAGCCTATTAGTGAAGAACTACCGTAAAGCTTGTTGAAAATTTGGTTTGCATCGGTGGTACCTCTAAGGTCTAGATATTTTCTAATAACAGGGTTTGGTTAACAAGGAAGACGGTATGAAGTCTTATAACGTTTGCAATATGTTTGTCATATAAAACTTGGTGTACGGGTTGATATTCTTGTTTGCTTACATAACCTTGCTAGCCTAAACTCTGTACTGAGAGGGAATGCTTCTCGTGCATCCAAATCCTTGAGCCAAAATCCATGCCATTTGTGTCCACCATAACTACCTATATGTGGTATTTCCTTGCCACTCCAAGTTTTTTTCATGTGCTACCTTTAAATTATTCAAAATGTTATTATTCCCTTTTTGTGTCAATGTTTACTAGCTCATGAGGAATTAGTGTGGTTATTCTTTATTCTATTTGTCGAGTGGACTTTTACACCTGGACTAGTGGCATATACATCCGCTTATCCAATAACTTGCAAAAAGAGCTGGCAACGGGGTGCCCAGTCCCAATTAATTACAACTTTAACCAATTAATTCTCTTCACACTTTTGCCCTGATTCATCAGTAAGCAATGACAAACAGTGAAATACCTGAATGTGTGTAAACCAAAGAGAAAGAGGGATGATCTGCCTTGCTGGTAGAAATAACGTCCTTCATGGGAGCCGCTCTTAAAAGTCCGTTCGACAGGTAGAATACTGTTCTCACCCGCTACCATTCGTTGACAATTAACAAACACCTCTCAAAAATAGATACTCCTCCATGGTATGTGATTGATGGAAGGCACCCGAGGATTCGGTTAGCCATGGCTTGTGTTAGCAAGGTTGGGAGGAGTATCAAATATTTTATGCAATCTCTATATGCTTTCAAAAACCTAAAAGCTCTAGCACATGATTTAATCCCTGCTTCCCTCTGCGAAGGGCCTTTCTTTTACTTTTATGTTGAGTCAGTTTTCCTATTCTTTCTGTCTTCCACAAGCAAACACTAGTGTCAACTTTGTTACAACATGCGTTATATGCAATGTATTGGACTTGTTATACTACTTTGTGTTGACAATATCCATGAGATAAATATGTTGAAAGTTGAAGCAAATGCTGAAACTAAATTCTTCCTTTGTGTTGATTAAATACCTTTTGTTAGAAACTATTGCTTTATGAGTTAACACTTATGCAAAACTGTTTGATGCTTGTCTCGAAAGTACTATTCATGAAAACGTTTAGCTTGTGTGATTCATTGTTTACTCATTATCTATTTGGTAGCAAATTATAGACCATTGACTTGGATCACTTCATTCATTTACATGTGCCTTGCAATATTATATGATCAAGATTATGATAGTAGCATGTCACCTCAAAAATTATTTGTTTTTATCGTTTACCTACTCGAGGACGAGTAGGAACTAAGCTTGGGGATGCTGATACGTCTCAAACGTATCTATAATTTTTGATGTTCCATGCTTGTTTTATACCAATTGCTACATGTTTTGCATCTACTTTATATCACTTTTATACATTTTTTGGGACTAACCTATTAACAAGATGCCGAAGTGCCAGTTCCTGTTTTCTGCTGTTTTTGTATTCCAGAAAAGCTAGTCTGGAAATATTCTCGGAATTGGACGAAACTACACGGGGGCCTATTTTTCCAGAACACGCCTGACGGAGCGAAGGAGCAGCAGAGGAGGGCCACCGGGGCCACACGCCACAGGGCGCGGCCCCCCTCTGCCGCGCCCTGGGTGGTGTGGGCCCCTCGGGGGTCCGCAGCCGCCGCCCTTTCGCCTACTTATTCCCCCCGACGCGAAAACCCTAAGTACCTGAGCAAATATCCACGAAAAGTTCCAGAGACGCCGCCGTCGTCAACCCTAGCTCGGGAGGGTTCAGAACCTCTTCCCGGCACCCTGCCGGAGAGGGGAATCGTCACCGGAGGCTTCTACATCGCCATGCCTGCCTCCGGAGTGATGCGTGAGTAGTTCATCCTTGGACTACGGGTCCATAGCAGTAGCTAGATGGTTGTCTCTCCACTTTGTGCCATCATGTTTAGATCTTGTGAGCTGCCCTACATGATCAAGATCATATTATTGTAATGCTACATGTTGTGTTTGCTGGGATCCGATGAATATTGAATATTATGTCAAGTTGATTATCAATCTATCTTATATGTTATTTAAGATCTTGCATGCTTTCCGTTACTCGTAGATGCTTTGGCCAAGTAGATGCTTGTAACTCCAAGAGAGAGTATTTATGCTAGATAGTGGGTTCATGTCTCCGTTTAACCTGGGACAGTGACAGAAAGTTCTAAGGTTGTGGATGTGCTGTTGCCACTAGGGATAACCTAACGATGCTATGTCCACGGCATATGTGTTTGTTTACATTACGCACTTTACTTAATGCAATTATCCGTTGCTTGCAACTTAATACCAACGGGGACTCGGATGACAACCCGGCGGTGGATTATTAGTCATAGATGCTGTTGGATAACGTCTATGTATTATGTCGTAATGCCCAATTAAATATCATAGTAGTCAACATGTCATGTATATGCATTGTCATGCGCTCACTATTCGTCAATTGCCCAGCTGTAATTTGTTCACCCAACATGTTAGTTATCTTTTATGGAGAGACACCACTAGTGAACTGTGGACCCCGGTCCATTCTTTTACACTGATTAAACAACCACAAACTGCAAACTGTTCCTTTTTCATTCTCTGCAATTTAATACTCATTTTCCACACCATACGTTTAATCCTTTGTTTTCAGCAAGCCAGTGAGATTGACAACCTCACTGTTTCGTTGGGGCAAAGTAGTTTGATTGTGTTGTGTGCAGATTCCACGTCAACAGTCCAGACTCCCTGCGACAGCTATTTTTCTGGCGCCGTTGACAACCTTCTGAAGAGTTGCTGCTCCTACTGGTTCGATAACCTTGGTTTCTTTCTGAGGGAAAACTTGCTGCTGACTACATCATACCTTCCTCTTGGGGTCTCCCAACGAACGTGTGTTTCACGTCATCAGCATCCAACTTTAAATCCAACACATGGGATAAAGTTTTCAAATATAACTCAATGCAAACATTAGTCTATATAGATTATCACTAATTACCAAAAGAACACATGGACCATCATGCACTTTTAACATTCCCTTAACAAATCTGACAAAAAAAGGTACAACAGAACCAAGTATACTCTCAACATGCTGAAAGTTGAATTGGTTGGAGCCCTACAAGGAGTGGCCACACAATATGGAAAGTGACAGTAGAGCGGATTTTCCTAAGATTTAGAAATTGTGTATACCAAAGATATCTTTATTACCATTTTTTTTGGCATGTATGTAGATCTTGAGACCAGTTATCCATGGGATCATATGAGTATTTTTTTAATAGTAAAAGATATTACATGCATGGCAAAATTCTAGCATAGTTCAACTCGATTTAAAGCCCTGTGGCATTCCTCGATTAAAAACATCAACTCCTACATCATCTAATTAACACTGTTAAAACCTTTATGAAATACAAATTTATAATGTATGTACTAAATATTGCTGACCCCAATATCTTTTACTATATAATTGGTCAAACGTTATAAATATTGACTAAAACTAATATGCACTATATTTGGGCAAGGAGGGAGTAATAAACATGACCATACATGGTAAAACTTAGTACATCTTTTAAAGGGGCGATACTAATAAAGATAGCCAAAATGACATACTAAACTTAGTACATCTTTTAAAGGTGTGATACTGGTAAAGATAGCCAAAATGACACACCATATCATCCCCACCAAGAAAGCTTAATTTCATTCAATGTAACCCAATATTTTGGAGCCTTATACACACGAGTAGCTATAAAAAATATGGATTGTGATAGAAATGGTAAAACTCAAGCTCAATCTCAACTCAATTACAGAAGTACACGGGACTTAGGAGTCCTAGAGTGGCCAATAGGGGGTTCATTTGATTCAAAGGATAGAAAAAGTAGAAGAATAGGAAAAACTATATGATGGGATGTCCTGTGTCCTGTCTATTTGAATCTTATGAAATGGTGAATTCTCTTTTTGATTGTAGTGAAGAAGTTTTTCATGAGATTTGAAATTATTCTACTTTTTGAAATTTACACCAAAAAATTCTTATGGGATATTGATCCAAACATCAAACAGTTTTTGCGGGAAAAATTCCGTAGGATCTCAATTCTACACAAATCCTGTGAACATCTCATGAATCAAAAGAGACTAGACATCGATACTTGGATAGTGATGAACATTACAAAAAAAATGGTAAAAGTGAGCAACAACAAAACAACTTTTCAAGTGGCGTTAAAAGTCTAAACGACTAAATTCTGTGGAGCGACAGAGTTTCCTATCTTTGGCGGATGCTGAAATCCAAAACTCCCGTGAACCAATCATGGTACGCACTATGCATGGAAATCCATCCTCACAAGTCACCGTGATGTACTACCCGGCAGCCGTTGCAATCGCCAGACACGCCCAGCGCGCAAAGCAGATCCAACGCGTGTGCACATGCAGCAATCTATCCATCACGCGTTATCATTTCAGCCTGTTCCTCCCATATCGACTCATTCCGATTCAGGCCATCCCCCTTGTCCCAATGCAAATTTGGAAATTTGTCCACAGTGCCTGCCCAATAATATGTCAAACTCCCATTTTTTTCTTAGCTGACGCCTAACTCAGGTTTCTTCTTTCCAGTTTCGGTCAATCGTACCTGGTTTCCTGACATTGTTGAAACCAATTTGCTGCCAAAATCCACAGGTGACAAGAGAAAGGCAAAGAGGCATCACTTTCACAACTTGTATGCGACCCCAGAAGAAGATGAAAGAATCTAGTAGTAAAAGCCAGCATCATCATCAGTCTACACAGATCTATAAACGGATGTGAAGGCAAAGCAGAAAAGGTTAAAAAGAGAACAAAAGGTCAAAAAGGCAGATCCCCACTAGTGAAGTGAAGGGCGTTACCAAAGAAAAACCAAAACTTTACACCAGCTGAGCTGCCTCTAGCAGACTCTCTTCCCACCCGTTGTGCTCATCGGCCTGGTGAAGAGCTACATTTCGTATTTCCACATGAGCGTGCCAGGCATCCTAAATAAAGGTCGGTGTATATGTACGGGCGGCCGCCGCCTTCAGTCTCTCATGTATGAACCGATCCAATGGTCTCATTCTCGAAGCGCCTGATCTCCCCCGCCAAGCGCTTCATGCTTTCGTCGTACACGTAAGGGACACCGTCGAACTTGATCCTACCGCCGTTGGCCGGTCTTCGGACGAACTCCTGGCAAGGCTCTCCAAGCACGTTGATGGAGTTGTGGTAGTGGTAGTATCTGATCAAGCTCTCCGTCTTGTGGGTCGACCTCCCGTAGACGTTCTGCGACATGTGCACCCCAGCAGCATAGGCGTTTCGGGCCTGGATCGCGTACTTGCGGTCTCTCCGGACCCCGGTGACCGCGTTGCGGAACACAAACTTCTCGAATCCCCATTCCCTGCATATCAATGGCAAACGTATGTTAGTTCAGAACTTGAGTAGCATGAAACGTTGAAAGCCGATTTATCTGAAATCTAGGATCACCATCAGATTGTTCTCATTGCAGGTTAATGGATGAAATTGTCTTCAAATTTTGATAAAACAATTCTCGTTCCAGAAGGATACTTATAATGTTTTCAGTAAGGCACATGTGAACGGCAAATGTTTGTTTTCACAACTAGCTGTCCTTTAAATATTTCATCACTGGCAATAGCATTTTCAGACTTCTAGTCCAAATTCAGAGGAAAATACAGTTACCTCCAGGTCCCTTCCTACACATAGAAGTATTCTAGTCTCAACAACTGTAACACACATAAACCAAACACACCTTTCAAACTTTCGCACTGGCTCTAAAAGAAGGTTAACCCAGGGGTTCAAATGCACTTGGTATTAGAGTTATACGTTGGTGAGCCACACCTCCAACAATGTGGCACTACTCTCCAAACACTGGCCCATTACGACCCTATATGGGGAAACAACTGTGCTAAATTTATTTTCATTTTGAGATGGGTATGAAAAGAATGACCTTTAATAGTTTTTTTATACAAAGGATTTCTACCTGATTTCATTAACGAAACCACTAGATGTTCATTACAAGCAAATATAAAAGGTTTCTGACTGTCAATTCTCGGAAGAGGACCAAACAGAAAGCAATGTAAGCTATAAAGGAATGACCTTTAATTGTTGAACGAAATCACGATTTACTAAGGTTTTTGGTCCAATGCTGAAAGCTCAAGAGCAAAACGTATTAAAGCAGTGACCTTTGTTTGTGATACCAAATGATGCTCTGTTAAGATCTTTGGCTCAATGGTGAAAGCTGGTCAACAAAATATATTAAAGCACTGAACTTTTTTTGTGAAACCTAATGTTGCTTTAATAAGAAGATTTATTGCTCAATGGGGAAAGCTGAAGAACAAAAAGGAAAAAGGGTCAACTACCATGTTACCTTGAGGACTCATTGACTCAATTTGACCAAGGAAATCTAACCAATCTTAAATAAAGGTTGCAGGGTCGAAATCAAGCAACACAGTGCCCAATTGATCAACTGACTGAATAAACAAGTAACTGGTTTGAGAATGTCTGTCTGATTAAACAACACAACACAAGATTAGGAGTGGTACTAAACGAGTAGAACAAACTGTTCCTCCTACAGCTTGAACCTGATGCCGGTAGCTCAATTTAGGACGCGGCGCGACAGAGATTGCAATTCTGAATATAAAACTGAAGTGGGAATGGACGAAGCAAACAACAAAATACTCCAGGATAGAAGGAAATACAAACCTTGAGTAATTGTTCTTCGGATCCTTGACACAAAGCTTGGTGGACATGGGATTCTGGTCGATGGTGAACTGCGAGTAACCGGAGAGCTTGCCGAGCACCTGGTCCAGGGTCTGTCCATTGGGCAGATAAAGGTACTCGTCGACGTCGAAGAAGAAGGTCCAATTGGCGGCATGGCGGTACCGGTGTAGGCAGTCGTTCACCACCAAGAACTGGTTGTAGTAGTAGCTGTCGAACTCGGCCTGCGCCCGGATGTCCTGCACCGTGAGACGGCCTGCCCTGACCCACGGATCCAGCACCGCCCTGACCTCAGGGCTGACGCCGCCGGCGTCGTGGAAGACGAAGTGCGACCTGGGCCCGAAGAAGTGCGCGTGGTAGGCCATCCACTCGCGCATGCGGCTGGCGCTGAGGTCGCCGTAGAGGGAGGAGCGCAGTAGAGGTAGTCGTACTGGAACGGCGGGCTGAAGCGGGCCTCGTCGTAGGACCCGGGCGCCTCCTCGAGCGCGACGAACCGCTCGTACCGGCGGGAGGCGGTGGAGTAGTAGGCGTGGACGAGCAGCTTCCCGCCGGCGTTGGCGGCGTTGGGGTTGGACGGGAAGGTGCAGTTGACGACGACGGTGGTGTAGACGCGGCCGTAGCCCCAGTCCGGAAGGATCTTGTAGGCCTTGGTCCGGACGGCGCGCGGCGCCGGGTCGGCGGCCGTGGGGTTGGGCAGCCACTCGCACTTGTAGTAGGGGGTGCCGAAGACGTGCGTGGGCTTGGACGCCAGCCCCACGATGGCGAACGTCCGGGGGCCGCCTCGGTACGCGCCCATCTGCACGAACAGCGCCGCCGCGCTGCCGTACGGCCGGAGCACCCGCTTGTTCGGGTCCGCAGGCAGCGTCGCCGGCCTCGCCTCCCTCGCCTTTCGCACGGGGACAGAGATGGCGGCGGCGGTCACGGCAGGAGTTGCCGCTGGCCTCGCCACCCGCTTGTTCGGGTCCGCCACCCGCGCCGCCGGCCTCGCCAGTCGCACGGGGACAGCGGCGGCGGCGGCGGTCACGGCGGGAGTTGCCGCCGGTGCGCTCTTCGTGGCGGCGTGTGGGGACGTCGAGTTGGAGGAGGACAGCCGCTCAGTCATATTGGCGGGGGCGGCGGCGGCGGTCGTGGCGAGCGGGAGGGAACATGGCGGCGCGGAGGCGGAGGAGCGGGCGGCGGCCATGAGGGAGCCGTAGGGCTGGAGCTGCCACAATGCGACGAACAGGGTGAGGAACGCGAGCGAGGCCACGAAAAGCTTGATGTCGACGCACGGGACGGCGAACGCCCCTCCGCCGCCGCCGCCGCCACCCGCGTCTTTCCTCGCGCCGTGCTTCATGGCAGCAGTACCGGGCGTCTCCAAACCCCCAAGCCCTGGATGGATCGATGTATCAATGGATGGATCCCCTTCCACTATTGGGCTCGTCTCCGGGGAGTAAAATGCGGCGGTTTCCAAGAGTTCGCCGCGCTTTTCCCCGTTATCTTTCTCGGGAACCGACCGGCTGTGACACGGATCTGTGCCGGGAAGGAATGTGCGCGGTGACGGAGGGGCGTGCTGGGAAGGTAACGAGGCTGGCTGGTTCGTGGTAGGGGGATCTGGGATTCGGTCGGTCGGTGTTGTCGACGGACGGTGCTTTCTGGACGCGGTGACAGGGGCGGCGCCGCGAAGCAACAGTCAAGGGAGGCTGGCTGGTAACGGGAAAGAAAGGAAAGCCGTAGTGGTCGAAGCCTCGAAGGTGGGCGGGCTGTGCGAGTGATGAGTTAACCGCCGATCCGCGCGGTCCGTAACGTACCGCGGAACCGCCCACCAACCGCGTTTCTAGCCGTAATGGCTGGACTCCATGGACTCAGGGGCGGCGCCACCGGGGGGGGGGGTGGGGGGGGGGGGGCGAGCTGGGGCGGGGGCCCCTCAACTTTTGTGATTTTTTTGACTATATAGGTATTCAGTATGTATCTACGCTCAATATACGTCAATGTGAGAGATAAAAAAAAGAAAAAAACTGGCAGAACGACCGTCTCTAGTCTGACTCGACCAAACCCTCGCTCCCCTCGGTCCAGGACTGCCTCGGTCGATCCCCTCGCAGCCTCGCTTCTTCGATTCCCCACCAACCCTAGCTCGCTCTGCGCCTCCGCCCTACTCCCTGCTCCTGCCCGTGCTCGATCCGCCGCCGCTCCTCCCCTGCTCCTCCCCTGCTCGATTCCCCAGCCCTGCTTCTCCCCTGCTTGATTCCCCAGCCCGTCGCTCCTCCCTCTACTCCATTCCCCTGACTCGCGCCGTCGCAAATCCCACGCCCTGCCCGCCGCGAAGCCCGACGCCCCGCCGCCAGTCCCTGCCCCAGCGCAGCTGCGCCTTGTCTCTGCTTTGGGCGGTCGGCCCTGCTCCGAGCGGCTCGGCTGCTCTGATAGTCCGATGGACGACGAGGCCTACTGGCTCCAGTTCGAGGAGGAAGAAGCCGCAGCAGCCATGGCTCTAGCTCGGGAAGAAAACTAGGCCTCCAGAAATCTCAAGAGGACATGCCATGAGCAGGTTAATTTCTTCTTTCGATTTGATGTTTTATATTTGATGTCTACTTGTATAGTGATTAGTGAGTAATAGTGTGCAGGAGATTGCTCAAAGATTGATTTTGATTTCAATATTGTAGGACACTCAACAAGCAAATGTTTCTGAAATTTTGATCTAGCAAATGTGGTTGCCGATCCTGGAATTCGGAGACCAATTGATGAATATGCTACCTCTGAAATCAACATGGATTCAACTTAATGGTATGGTACTATCTTCTTATCAAAATGTAGCACTATTTTTTATGTAGTCAGTTTGTACTTGTGCTTTATGCAATATGAAATTGTGGACACTTTCGGCTATTATATTGTGAGACTTCGACTTATTTACATTGTGGATTACATGTGTTGTCAAAAAAAATTCGCCGGTGGCACACCTTTTACTGTTCGCCCCCTCGTCTCAATTCCTGGCTCCGCCACTGCATGGACTCATGGTGTGTGGGTGTAAAATGTGGAAGAAGAATCAACCATCGTTGCCACCCAAAAGTGTGTGCGAACTAACGGTCGCCATGGCTCCGGTGACCCGTCGCTGAGTCCGAGCATGCAGGCAACCGCGGTGGCGGCAGGAAAAAGTCCATTTTAAGTGCCTATTTAGATTGTAGAAATTGGATTCCTATGTCTCAGTTCATAGGAATTTGAATATACAATTCAATCTCTTTTTAGACTCAGTTACGTACGATCGAGACACTTTTCTGTGTTTTTCCAGCGTTTTATCAAACGACAATTCCTATAGTTTTTTCGTGTTTTACAATCCTCAGTTTTGCACTTACAAACCTATGAAATTTCTCCGTTTTTCGTATTCCTGTGTTTTTCAACCATGCGATCCAAGAGAGGCCTAAACCCTAAATTCATATAAGTTGGGTGAATCGATCCGTTAATTCGAAATCCATGTTTTTCACACCCCGGACTATTATATTCTAGTCTAAAGAAACTTGACCTGATTTTCATAGCAGCAAAACAAAATCCCAATTTGCTACTCTCACTAACTGCATTAGCTCACTTGTCATATCTAATCTTTATCCCTTCGCTCCCTCTGTCGAGTACTAGGTCGCATCCCTGCCACGTTCCCTTGGCCGTCGTTGCCTCCGGTCGCGACGCTCGCGCCATAGGTCGTTGCGGCGGCACCGGCACTGCGTCAACATATTGAAGGAGGCGTTACCGAGCGAGGGGGGAGGGGAAGATAATCCGAAGGGCCATTAGCTCACCGTAGACGCGTGGCTCTGCTTGTAGAAGAAAGTGGAGGCCGGATGACGGGGATTGAGGCATCGACGACTTTGGCCGGAGTTGGGGAAGAAGCACCTGAGATGGCGGTTCCCCTTCACTGCACGCGAAACTTGAGGAGAAGGGAGAGGGCGACAAGTGGAGACCGATGGCATGGTCGAGCAACTCCAGGGTGGACGGAAGGGCGGCTCCACGTCGAGCTTTTTTCGAAGGAACGAAAAATCGTGGGTAGGCCGAATGGGAGGAGGAAGGAGAGGTTAGAGTGGGGATGATGAGAGAGAGTCGAGCGCACCTGATGCGCTGCCGCGGTGCCTGCGCACAGTCTGCGTGCGACATGCGAGTAGTGACATGTGGGGTGGGGAGAAGATGAATATGACACCTGAGCCCACTCTTCGTGAGAGTAAGATGTAATTCATGTCGTGATGTTTCTTTCTGGTGCGTTAAACATGTTCAATTTAGACGGAATCTAGCAAAGATTTTGATTTCAGAATTCGATCCGTGCGGAGTTCTACGAGTTTAAAGTTTAAAATCGACCTTTTCCGACACGAGGGTCAGCTCCACTACCACGGCCCCCGCATCGACGTGTCTGCTGCTGCTAAAAGAGCGTAATGCTTCGCGCTCAATAAATAAAGAACTTTCTCTAAAAAAAGAGGAAGTTACTAAAATATTCCGCGTGCCCGCGTGGCACGGCTCATGCTACACTTAAAAAACTGCAAATGTTTCCTTCTCTTGGCAAAATCGACACTGTTGACCTCTAGCCCAAACTTTAGCACAAAATGAACCTCAGCCGAAACTATTTCACGGGATTGACCCTTTTGAGTAGCGCCCCACGATCAGGTGCCACACTACACAGGATAGCGCCTCGTGATCAGGCGCCACACTTGTTGCCAGTGTGGCGAGCCGGGGCCACGGTGGGGCCCAGTCTGGGGGATAGCGCCTCATGATCAGGCGCTATGGTGCGATCAGGTAGCGCCTGATCACAAGGCGCTACCCTTCTGGTATGTATCAGCCGCGACGCGGCCGTCCCCAACCCTAGCACTCACTCGTTTTCCAGCCAATCCAAGCTGAACGACGGCGGCAGTTCTGTCTCCCCCTTCTAATCCTCCACCGTGACGATGGCTAACTGGCATGCCTTGTCTGGTTCCAGCGAGGGCGAGTCCCTCCTCTCGGGGCACCTCTCGGTAAGCCTTTTTGTAGGATTTAATTTCACTCCTCTTTTTTAGGGTTAGGTTTGAATGCAATTCATCCATTTAGGTCATGTAATCTTGATATCTTGTACCTATTAGGAGTTGCCCGACCGTGATTGTGCCCCTGATACTTGCGAGGACCCCACTTTCTTCGGAATAGCGCCGGATGCTCCTTCGTTTTGCCGTGTCCACAAGCTCGCCCCTCGGAAGTGTGTTGCATTCGAAAGCTTCGACACTGGCCGGCGTTTCTACATGTGTTCTGTCGAAGATGTAAGTAGAAGGAGCGTCATAACAGATGTTTCTATTGAAAATGGTTTTGTAAATCGCTAATTTTGTGGTATCTTATTTCTAGGAGGCAAAGAACTGTGGTTTTGTGTCTTGGGTAGATGCCGAATGGCCAGAAGCTGCGAAGAATGCCCTACGAAGACTGTGGGAGATGTATCATGACAACAACGGTGCTAGAATTGATGAGACGCTTGCGAATGCAAAGCTACTAAAGGAGTTGGCAGATGAGAAGAACAAGATTGAGAAGAAGTACAACTATATGGTAGACGAAGTGAACAAATTCATCAATGACACAAGAATGGAGGCCATAGAGAAAGAGGAAGGACATGATCATATGAAGCAGCAGATGGCGATAACAATTGAACTCTTGCAGAAACAGGTTCTTGAGCTGAAATTGGTGCAGAGAAGACAAGATGGTGTCATGAAAGAGAAGGAGCAGCAGTGGGAGAAAGAAAAGATGGATCTTAAGGACGAGAAGAAAAAGCTAGAGTACCAGTTGTTTGATCTATGGAAGGCAAATAATGCTAACAAGGACAAGATCAAAAGGATGAAGGAAATATGTGATGAGTAGTTGTGTGAAGATTTAGAATTGTATGGCTAATTGTAGCATTATGGTACTTTGCTAGATGATGTGGTCATGAAGTTGTTGTCATTATTTCGAACTAAGAAATTTGAAGAAGATGTTGTTATTATTAAGTTGTTCTATGAATAGGTAGAATTGTTGTATGTTTTCATTATGAATGTATGTTTTGTTCATTGCTGTATACTCCCCTTGCTCTGTAAATTTTTCAAAATTTGCCAAATTATGGTGGGGTAGCGCCTAGTGTCAAGGCGCTATGCTTCTATTATTTCCTGGACCAGCAACTAATAGAGAGCCCAGCGAGGGAAGCTGGAGAAAAATCCTAAGTCAATGTGTCGCGCCTTACCACGAGGCGCTATGCTATCAAGAGGGCATAGCGCCTCATGGTAAGGCGCGACACATTGACTTAGGATTTTTTTCCCAGCTTCCCTCGCTGGGCTCTCTGTTAGTTTCTGGTTTGGAAATAACAGAAGCATAGCGCCTTACCATGAGGTGTTATGCATCCAAACTGGAGAAAATACAGAAAAGTGTCAGCTTTCTGATGGAATGTGCAACAATTCATCAAATATTAAAAACACGCAACAACTTATAAATACACAGAGTTCACAGCAAGTGCATAATAACAACAAGTTCATACAATTTCAAAGTTCACCACTACATAGCAAAGTCGAAATGTGAAGAAGGTTCAAAATAAAAGGCACATAGTGACGTTGCTTCTCCGCTTCTTTGTCCTTCTTCTCTTGACGACGTTGATACTCCCGATACTCAAAACGCATTTTTTGCTTCCTTGCCTGTTCCGCTTCATCCTCTTCTTCCTTCTTCCTCCTCTCTTCCGCCGCATCTTGTTCTCTCACCTTCCTCAAACCCACCTCCAACCAACCTGGCCTCTCACCCTCCTCGCCCGAGTCATTGACGAGCTTCATTGTTGCTCTGTTGGGTTGAGACGCTGCCATACCTAGAAACATTATAAACTGAAAGTTAGTAAGTCTCCAATATGAATACAATATGCGATCAAAAATTACAATAATGGATAGAAACAACATAAATGCAAGGATAAAATGGAGATACATACGGATACGGCCTAGCTAGATATCCTATCATACTCACGGTCCTACCACCGCCACGGCCTACACCACCACCATGACCTCTATAACCAACATGGCCTCTTGTAAGCCCAAGTTGCCTCCCTCTTTGTTGCCTTGGAGCTTGTTGGCTCACTGTTTGTTGCCTTGTAGCTCGTCGTGTAGGAGCTTGTTGCGTACAACTGTGTTGCGTAGGAGTTTGTTGGGTAGGAGCTTGTTGCGTAGGAGGTTGTTGCATAGGAGCATGTTGCCTCACACTTTGTTGCGTTGGAGCTTGTTGGCTACCTCTTCTTCGAGGAGTAGGAGCTTGTTGGCTATTGTCACCTTGTTGGCTAGGCCCACCATGTTGGCTTGGACCTTGTTGTTGCATAGGAGCATGTTGCCTCACACTTTGTTGCGTTGGAGCTTGTTGGCTACCTCTTCTTCGAGGAGTAGGAGCTTGTTGGCTATTGTCACCTTGTTGGCTAGGCCCACCATGTTGGCTTGGACCTTGTTGTTGGCTATTTCTTGCTTGGCTACTACCTTGTTGGCTTGTGCTTGCTTCATTTCCCTTGGCTTACTTCCTTTGGGGGCATTTCCTTATGTTGTGCCCCTCCACATTGCACTTTCCACAACGAGAGTGCACACGAGGCTCTTGGAATTGGTCATTCCGACATTCCCTCCCACCACTGCCCCAACCATCCATGTCGCCCCTTAGACATTTTGTTTTGCGTCTTCCCTTTTTGTTCACCTTCCAAGCCGGATCGGGCCATAGTTGAACTCCATGATACTCCGGCAATTGTGATCGGTCTAGGAATGGGTGAAACCTAGGAGCCCATGTGTTTTTCGTGGTCTCGATAGAGAACTCAGACTCTCTCACGGTGCGCGGGTGATTAACATCCACATGTCTAGTACGAGCCGCCGTTAGCAAGTGCGAGCAAGCAAGATGAAGCAATTGTGGCCTCCCGCATGTGCACTCACAATCCTTGAGTGATATCTTGAATGCCCGGCCACCATGTTGGACACCATCGACCGTGGTTCCTCCCGATTCGTTTACTTGGTAGATCAACTCCTCATTATCAAATAGTGTTGCAACTTGGGAGTCCGCCTTCCTTGACTCGAATTCCACGAAATTATCAACCTTTGGTGGGAATTTGTACTTGTGATTGTGCTTGTTGTCTCCCGCAATCTGTTGGTCCGTCTGGAGCGAGTAATTCAGAAAATATTCATTCAACTTGGTGAATGTGTATTCAACTATTGCAGTCACGGGCAATGCACGCACACCCTTGAGCACCTTATTGAAGCATTCTGCCATGTTGCTTGTCATTTGACCGTACCTCCGGCCATCTTCATCGTAAGCTCTTGCCCACTTCGATCTAAGTTCAATGTGCCTATGGAGAAGCTCTTGCTCCCCGGCGTTCAAAGATCTGTTAGCGAGCAATCTGTTGTACAAGTTTGCGAAACGACGATCAGAGAAGGCGAGACAACAATCTTGAAGATCATCGGAAAACTCCTTGCTCCCACAAGCCCTATAGAAGTTTGAGCAAAAATGCCTCATGCACCATCGGTGGTGTAAACAAGCATGCCCGGGGATCTCGATCTGCACCGCGTTGAGAATTCCTTGATGGCGATCCGAGATGACACAAATTTCCCTTTGAGGTGGAATTATCTTGGTTCTCAAATAGTGAAAGAACCACTCCCAATTATCATTGTTTTCCGCCTCAACTAAAGCAAAAGCCAATGGAACCAAACGATTTCCCACATCATTTCCTATTGCAACCAATAGAGTGCCCTTGTATGGACCGGTCAAAAAGGTGCCATCGACTGCGATGACCGGCCTACAATGTTCAAAAGCACGGACACATTGTTCGAATGCCCAAAATGCACGGCCAAATACTCAGACAGTCTTGCCGTCCACACTCCTTGTTTTTTGCCCAAACGGCTCAACCACATGGACCATCCCCGGGTTAGTCGCGGCCATGGCTCCCAACAACCTAGGGATTCGGTTGTATGCTTCCTCCCAGTCACCATACAACATTCTGAAAGCAGCTTGCTTTGCCTTCCATGCCTTCCCGTACTTGATCTTGTAGTGAAATACGTTATCCACAATTTCAATGACACTCTTAATACTCATTGTTGGTAGTGTCGAGATGGAGTTGGAAACCTTATAACCGAGGAACTCGGAGGTGAGTTGACGGTGGTCTGGTTTCACATCCTTGCCATCCACCTTCTTGTCTCGGCATATGTGTGTTGCAACACAACTAGTTATGTGCCAATCGGGACCTTTCTGGAAAGGTCTTGCTCGCACCTCCCACGGACATCCTTTCTCTAAGCATCTCACCGTGTAACGCTTCTTTTTATCGGAGTGAGCCACCTTAAACGGACGATGGTACTTGACTGAGAACTCCTTGATCCATATCTGAAATTCCAACAAGGTTGCGAACCTCAAACCGGGAGTTATCCCATTGTCCAAATGATTCATATCCCGGTAAGAAGTTGGCCTAGCTTCGAGCACGATACCCTTTCCGCCATCAACCGTCGCTTCATCCGCGAGAGAAAGGTCAGAAAACAACGGAATTCGATGATCCCGTCCCACTACCTTCTCGAACACTTCGGCCTCCTTGACGGTGAACCCCTCCTCATCCACATCTTCATCGGGCCCATCGTCATCCGAGTCCGATGCATAGCATCGAGAATAAGGGATGTCATGCTCCATGGTCTCTGGCTCAATATATAAGTCCAAATCTCCAACATTGTTGTCGTGGAGGTCAATCCCATCCTCAATGTCCTCGTTGTCATCATCCCCGTACTCATCAGTTGAGCTGAGTGGTGGACTCCTACCAGCTTGGTTCATGAGTGGTGGACTCCTACCATCAAATGGGGAGGCATGTCCGTTGAAATCCAAGTTCACATGCACATCAAACTTTACCGTGGCAAATAACTCAAGAGACTTGTCAAGCGATTCGGCCACGGTTTCCTTGTATACAACCCAATGAAATTCCGAGGTGATACGCAAAAACTTCCAACGGAGATGCACTCCATGACCCGCATTATGTCTTCCCTCCAACTCTACAAGCTCATTTTGGTTCATCAAATTCAAGTCAATCCTAACTTGTTTCAAAACCTCGGCGTATGTAGGACTTTGCTCGAACACCAAGGCTACCTCATCCGGGTCCGGTTCCATATTGCCTTTCAAAAAGGCCTCTTTATCCACATAATGAACATGAACAATTGTAGGCATCCCTAACATAATGACAACAAAAAGACAACTTAAATCATAGCATTAACCTAACAAGCACTAGCATTAACCTAAGAAGCACTAATACAAGAATCAGTGGGTCAAAACATAGGGAATCGAGAGAACTTACCTCTAGTAGCTAAGAGCAAGATCCACGGACGATCGTAGAGGATTCGGCGGGGGGAAGCGCCAGCCGCCTGCAGTTCTGGTCCTCCGGTTTGGGGGAAGAAGCAGCTGGTTAGGGTGACCCCGCGGGGTTCTTATATACCAGAAGGGTAGCGCCTTATGATCAGGCGCTACATTAACGTACCATAGAGCCTGATCATAAGGCGCTACCCTTCGGTTCCAGAGAGATTCCAGAGAGCTCAGCCGAGCAGAGGCACGGCAAATTTTCTAAGTGAGAGTGTGGCGCCTTGTGATCAGGCGCTACACCCTTCACAGTGTCGCGCCTTGACCCGGGGCCACACTCTGACTTAGAGAATTTGCCATGCCTCTGCTCGACTGAGCTCTCTGGAACCTCTCTGGAACCGAAGGATAGCGTCTTATGATCAGGCGCTATGGTACTAATAGTATAAAGCCTTGCCATGAGGCGCTATGCTATGCACCGTATGAAAACTATAGAAAACTCACAGCAACTACACAGCAATTTAACAGCAATTCGACAACAATTAACAACAATTAAATATCAAACCTCACAACACATACGACAAGTAAATTCACAACTTTTTCTCCACATTACGACAAGTACGACAAGTTCAACAAGTTCTCCACATTACGACAAATAAATTCACAGCAAATTCACCGACAAGTTCTCCACATGGCGATACTACAAGTTCAACATTACACGGGTACGGGTAGTCGTGGCTCCTACTTCCGGCCACGGGTACGACGGCTAGTCGTGGCTCGACCCCTAGTTGGCATTGTCTTTGCCCTCACCTCCGGCTGCGTCTCTTCCTCGTTCTCCTCATCTTCATCGGAGGACGAGACGTGCCTCATCCTCCTAACCGTCAACTTCCGTCCGCGCTTCTCCGGGATTTGCGGCTCCTTCCCTTTGTTCACGAACTCATCCGGCGTGTACCGAACAAATGCCTCCTCCCGGCGGGTCCTCATCATGTAGGCGGATCGTTGTTTAACCGCCGTGGCCAACAACATGTCATCCGGAACCTAACAACCAAAAGGAAATATGTGTTACGGTCTTTCCACAATAACAAGAATGGAAAAATGGCCAAAAATGAAATTATGGTGGTAACAAACCCGCGAGGTAGTCTCATAATCTCCCTCATCGTTAGATCAACCTCGGGGTTAGCCGACGAAGCGGACCTAGACGGCTGCGGCGATCTGTACTCGGGGTCACGACAATCTAGGAGGTTCGCCAACCGGCGTAAGCGTCAGGCTGAGTTCTAAAGGACGTTAGAGAAAATGTTAAACTTAGCATTTGTAAGATTGTAGGTCATCTAGTAATCTGCAATATGTTGGTTTGTACCTTCAAGAATCCTCGAAGTGCACTCTCGCTTTGTTCTTCTTCCGGGTTTTCTTCCAACACCGTCTCGCTTTCGTCGGCTTGCTTACTTATCTCCGTGCGCTGCGTGTGAAATAAAGTCAACTAGTTATGAAAGAAATATGAGAGGAAGAACCGCTAAAAGAAATTATGCAAGAAGACCGTACCATAAAGTTGATCACGCTAGAAAAAGGGATTTGCTTCCCCCTCCTAACCATCCTGTTGTACTGACTCTCAGCAACTTCGTCAAAGACGGGGGGCTCTTCTAATATCTCCTCGCCATAAGCCGGCTTGCATATGTTCACACGAGTATTCTGAAGAAACCACCGCAAGTAGTTGTTGAAGGCAATTGGACAATGGGGCATCTGCCGGCCCCATCCTCCCTCCCTAGTTTTCTCCGATGGCATCATCTCGTCTTCCCTTTGTCTTCCTCGCTGGCACTCCGGCCGTGCTCCGGGCCTCTGCTGCCTGCACCTGTACTACCATGCCGGCACAGGTCATCGCCCATCAAGCCCACGCCTTTACCGCGGACGCAGGCCAGATGAGAGGGACCCTCTAGACTTTCTTCTGATGATGATGAGCAGTACTGGTGCGACTTGAATACTGCTGCTCTTATCCGATGCTGTACATGCCTGCTTTCTCTTTGTCATGTCATGTGCGCAACCGCGATACGAGCGGTCGGTGCAAACGGCACGATCAAGTTCAAAAGGAAGGGCGAGCTTCAGAAAGCTATTTATTTTTAAATTCGCAAATCATATTTTAAGTTTTAATTTTTTTGAAAAAAAGTAGATGTACACAATGGTACCTTCTACCAACGTGTAAAGTTTCAACTCAAAATAATTAATATTTTGAGCTACACGAAAATGACTAGATTTGACAGATTTTGGAGAGTTCAAATTTTGCATGCACCGTTCACGATTTTCAGTTTCCAGATTTTTATCTTTTTGCACATCCCAAAATACAACATATTTCTAGTTGATATTTTGCATTTGGTAGAATACACTATCTACATCCTTAGTTTTTCCAGATTATTTCAAAACTTTAGAATATAATTTTAATATTTTTAAAATAAAGAGCTCCATGGAGCTTACCCGCAAAGGAAAAAAAGGTCCATGGAGCTCCCTCAAATAGGCTACAGTCCACGATCAAGCCCGTTATTAACGAGGAGAAGGCTAAACTCTGTCTAGGGGCAGTGGCGGAGCCAGGATCCAAAGCATGTGATGTCATTTCAAATATGTGATGTCAAATACATGTGATTTTACTATTTAAAAAATCTTAATTATTTTTACTTGTATACAAAGGATTTGCAAAAATCATGTGTGGTCGATTGACCACACAGGTCACAACGTGGCTCCGCCACTGTCTAGGGGAGAGGTACGCCTTATGGCATACAGTGTCCTTAGACCTTGGCGATACTGATCTGTGCCACTACTATGGTGTCTTGGCGATTCGATACTATTACAGCGACACCTTTTGCTTACATGAACATTGGCATACACAAGTTCACAAATTGGCCGAGGGGTGCATACAAACTGGGGCGTAGCCAGGCCCCAGGCTGCACGGGCTTTGGCCTGGGGCGTGGCACCAAAATCATTCGTTGACTGTAGCAAAAATAGCACTGTTTAGCACTGTTTGGCACTGTAGCTTTGAAGCTGGCCTGGGGCTTGACTGAATCCTGGCTACGGCACTGCATACAAACATAGGGCCCTTTGGTATCAAAATATTTTTGAAGTATTACAAGAATATCATGGTTTCTAGAAAACCGAAGTGTCAAATATTTTGATGTGTTTGGATGCAATGAATAATTGGTTTCCAAACTGAAGTATCCGCCCAATACTTTATTCTTTTGTCGTTTTAAAAACTTTGGTCTTGACCTCTTTTTTCTAAACCAAAAAATTAAAGTATTCATCCGCCTAACACTCAAATACTTTATTTTTTAAATACTTTGGTTTTAAGAAAACTGAGCTCCCAAACTAGCCTTATGTCACACAATCTGCATTGCTATTTTAAGACGTTATTATTGTGATTTAACTCTTTTGTTAATTCGAGGCCAGAACACCTCTAACAAAATAATCAGCCACTGCTAGAAGATGGGCGGAAATGATGATAGCCGGTTGCCCCAGTGGCGGAGGCAGGATTAGTTAAATTAGGATGTTGAGGGGGGTCGGCTTAAGCAAAACGATTAAAGTTTGCACTGTTCATGTGCTAAATAAGAACGTATCCATGGTGTTAGGGGGCCAGGGCACCTGCTGGTCCCCCCTGCCTCCGTCCCTGGCAACGGTTGCCCCATATCCTAGTACTACAAAAGGAAAGACGGATTAATCTCCTCTAAACTTAGGTGCAATGACTGTGCTGCGGGCGTGAATGCGCGATACGCGATCCCAACATGGAAAGGAAAATCTTATTTGGATATGTAATTAACCTTTGGTAATTTATTTCTATCTGGTTGCCCCTACATCTGTTCCTCTTGTATACAATTTTTTCCTTAGCTGAATATGTAACATTCTTATCATATCTACTCACTCCGTTTAGACATCCAAATGTGGAGAAAGGAAAGTCATCTAATTTGGAACAGATGAAGTACTAATATAACCACACGTTACCTGTGCACATGTACTAACTTGCTTGTCCTTTTTACAAAATTACTTATGGACATTTTTTAACATAACAGTTTGCAATATTAAAAAGTGACAACTTGCGAATTGGACCACTAGTACACTTCACTCGATCGCACACATTCAAAACGGGATGGTTAGTCACGATTAGTCGAACCATCGCTATGCGAGTGCGGGCGATGAGATGGTCAATCACAAACGTCGTAGATCATGTGAAATATGGTTACCATGGTTTTTGAGTCGCGACTCAAGCAAATCGCCAAACGCCCACGACTCGGCGATTAATCGCTCCAAGTCGGCGACTAGTCGCTCCAAGTCGCCGACTAGTCGCGAGTCGCTGTGGTTTGAGAAAACGACTCGGCGATTAGTAGTCGGCGACTCAAAAACCATGATGGTTACCCATCGGACGATTTGTCTATGAAAATTGTGTGCGATGAGTGAGGCCGTCACACACGGTTATCACACCCTTACCATATGTGTTTGTAGACCTATCACATGCATTTTGAATTGTTAGGACCACACTAGTCGAAGTTGCCCCAGCTGCAACCCATATATTAAGAACATTCATGCAAAAACAGTACTAGAATGTATTTTCATACACCATGTATTCGTACACTGAGACAAATTATCAAATGCTACCTATACAAATGTGAAAGATACACGATAGAAGAATATATTGTTTTTCTTGGTTACGTTTTTATTTCTGTGACAAAAGGTAAATTCCGAGGGTTATAAAAAGAAGTAGACATTTCTCTCTAGTCATGTCACATGAAGGGTATTCAAAACCTTCACTTATCTCTCCATTTCGTCACCGTCATCGTGCACCACTACTCTTGTAGTAACAAACGTAAATTCCGAGGGCTATACAAAGCTATCACTTATACAACAATGTACTACTTTTTACAGAAGCACCACTAGTTGATGTAGAAGCACATCCGTTACATGTAATTATTGCCTAGAGGACATGCATGTTCTGTTAAAAAATATATTCATCAACTTGGTGCGTTTCGAAGCGGGGAGATCTAGGGTGATATGACAGGGATCCTTGTGAGGGATGACATACTTACATGTGGCGTCATTAGATGAAATTACATGGCTACCCTTTTATTAAACAAAATAAATCAATAATGTTGGTACCGGTCCCACACTTTCGATAATTTTTGGTACCTTCAATTTGGTGCATCTTATTTTTTTTCACCATTATACTGTGATGGTTCTTATTATTTCCAACCACACTAATTTGTAATTTTAGTATTACAATTAACAAAATCAATCAATTTTTTTACTTATTTATAGCTCATTTTTATGAAATATAATGTAAGATGTTTATTGTCATACAATTCTAAACTCTATCTTTTTTACCCTATATCTGCAGTAAATAAAAATTCTATATCGCGAGGAAAATTATCTTAGTAATTTATTTTCGAGATATTGCCAAAAAATTTGCTGGTTAGACATTATCGCTTAAAAGATAGTTTTAAAGCGAATATACTTGTGCATGAGAAAATTGACAAATCACAATCCTCCATGGATTAATTTACGCCACTAGATGAATTATACTTTCTTTATCTATTTGCATGGTCGGACTGATTATGGTAAGCTTGAATCTCTTGGTTGAGAGCGTGAGAGTTGCAAACGTAGGTCTAACAAATATCATGGTAGAGTTTTCTAGCGTAAATGATTGTCTACTTAGGCGTACGTAAACACCATGCGAGTTGTTTCCAACGGCTTGACCTCAAACCCCTTGTCATTACTTGTTTGCCTGTTTAACTAATCTCCACACAAATGCCATTAGAGATCTCTGAGCAACTCCTTCCCGTGGTTGATTTGTTGCGCCAGAAACTCATACAGTATATGCTTTTCTTGTGCTGCTTACCCAGACAAGCGAATGCGGTGGTTTGGACGTTAACGTGGACGGGGACGTATGTTCAACCGAGGAACAGGAGGAAACATTCGACGAATCTAACTTTGCGACCACGACGTCATCGAGCATCTAGTTGAACCATTGCTAGTCAACTGATTCCCGAAAATAGGGGCTATAGCTTCTC
Organism: Poa pratensis; assembly: GCA_947311845.1. Taxonomy (NCBI): domain Eukaryota; kingdom Viridiplantae; phylum Streptophyta; class Magnoliopsida; order Poales; family Poaceae; genus Poa; species Poa pratensis. The sequence continues at coordinate 12,620,862 of CAMZMU010000111.1, forward strand.
CTTGACAGATTTAGAGCAAACCTGCTTTGCTTACGTGGGTCTGTCTTGCAGAATAAGATCTGAAGCGCAGGCTAACCCTTTGGTTATTCTCCCCCCGGTGACCGTTTCACAAAAAAAACCTCTGGTTATTTTCCACTCTCTTTATTTTGCCCTAAGCTTACCAAAAAGTCTAACGATTTTGCAGACCTTGAGCGACCCAGAATTCCATGCCCATTTTATACAGAGTACTACAAGTACGTCTTTGTCAGACATCACTGGACGAACTAGTGTTACTTGGTACTCACTCCGTTCCAAATTAAATGACTTGAATTTGTACAAATATGAATATATCTATACTTTTTTCGTGTCCGGATAAATCCGTTTCTAAACAAATGTGTGCCAATTAATTTGGAACGGAGGGAGTATCTGTCTAAGCCATTGATCATATCATCCTTGAAGCGAAAACGAACGATATACCGTCCCGTTGCTTGAGGTGGGGCAAAGTATATATCAGGCACGCACGCAGCTCACTTGTGTGTATCAATGGAGAAAACAAAATCAACGTGGAGTATCAGCGTTCACCAACCATCATTGAAGCATACAATTGAGGATAGCAAAGGATGCGAGAAAAAGAAAAGCAGGAAAGCGAAGATGCGCCATGGAACCTTTGTCTTGAAGCTGGGACGAGCTGCGACCTGCAAGGCGTTAGCTTAGCTGTCTCGACAAGGGCACTAGCTAGCTACCTCCGGCGTGTCAATGGAACTCGGGAACCAATCCGATTGATGCTCCTAGCCGGTTAAGATCACGACGGGAACATGTGGAATTTCAACAGAACGGTCGCGGAGGGCCTCCCGGAGTGCAGTTGGATCAACAAAACCTAGATATTGATGACGCCTGGACATGGACCTGGGAAGTCAACGGATCCTTCTCTACTAAATTGGTTTATTCAGCTCACTTTGCTACCAACACCAATTGCGCTGCGGCCAAGCCAATTTGGGAGTCTCGGGCTCGGCTCAAAGATCAAATTTTTTGCTTGGCTGCTCTACAGGGAGGCGTCTATGGATTGTTGATTGGCTTGAAAAGAGGGCCTCCCGCATAACCCTAGGTGTGTCTTTCGCAATGCAAGCAGCGAAAACGAAGAACATCTCTTCATGAGCTGCGCTGTCGTCAATATAATCTGGTGCAGTACCTTGGGATGGCTGGACTAGCTCGGATCATGCCACAAACGCCAGTCATGACGTTGCTGAGGATAGTGGCGCCAACGCCTGTGAGAACCCCATCCTCAATCTTAGGGTGTTGGTCGTGGTGGTCTCGCCGATGACGACGCCGGTGGCGTGGTCGAGGAGGATGGCCTTGCCAACAACGACGACATGGTTGATGTCAAGGACAAAAATGTCGGCGACGCGGGTCTGGAGCACGAGGAGGAGGTGGCGGTTTAGGGCTCGGACGACATTTGCGGCGTTGTCTGCCTAGATGGAGGGGAAGCCAGTGAAGTTGAGGAGTGTAGAGTCAGAGGCAGGCAGGGTCGCGGGGCCACAAGGCGTCGAGGTCGAAAACGACGACAACGCAAAAGGGAGCGATGGGTGGTGAGGGAGGAGAGCAAGTAGGGGAGGGAATGGCGATAGGTTTGGGCACATTTTGGTGCGAGGAGAGAGTGAGATGAGAGAGAGCAGACTGGGGGAGAAATAGTGACAAGTGAGAATATTAGATGAAATTATCGAAGTACTCTTTTATTAAGTAAAATGTAAGCCAATAATGTCATGGTATTGATCCCACACTTTTAATACTTTCAGTAACTCCTATTTTTCCACTGTTAGATTTGAGTGGATGGAATATTCCTAAGATTTCATCCACAAAAAACTTATAATTTTAGTATTTGACTTAACAAAATTAATCATATTTTATACTTTTATATAACTCATTTGCTAAAATATAATGTAAGATGTTTTTGTCACGCAATGCTAAACTCTACAATTACGACCATATACTTGCAGTAATTTTAAATTCTATATATATCACGAGTGAAATTAAATTAGTTATTTATTTTTGATATGTTGTTTCTTTTTTTGGCTGGTTAGACATTATCACTTAAAATATTTATTTAAAGCAAATATTCCTATGTATGAAAAAAAATGAAAAATCACAATGCTTCATGCATTAATTTGTGCCACTAGATGAATTATACTTTCAATTTGTGCTACCTGAGTAGGAAACCATTTACTCTAGAAAACATTACCATGATATTTGCTCAGGTAGTCAGGTGTATGTAAATTGTAAACAGCATACGAGTTGACGAGTTGTTTTCAACGACTTGACCTGATCTGCCCCCTCACAACCTGATCAAACCCCTTGGCATTATTAGTTTTTTGTTTGTTTGTGACGGAATAAGACAGTTTTCAGTAGACCTGGTGTGAGTGCGCGTATATATGGCTCTGTGCACCTGTTTAATCGATCTCTACACAAATGCCATTAGAGATCTCCGAGCAACTCCTTTTCCGCGGTTGATTTGTTGCGCCAGAAACACACATATGCTTCTGTTGTGCTGCTTACTCAGACCAGCGAATGCGTATGCGTTGGTTTGGCCGTTGTTCAGCCGAGGAACAGGAGGAAACATTCGACGAATCTAACTTTGCAACCACATCGTGCATTTAGTTGGACCATTGCTAGTCAATTGATTCCCGAAAATAGGGTTGTAGCTTCTCCTCGACAGATTTAGAAGCTTCTCTTTATCTGGGTTCTCTAGCAGTACACAATCTGAAAAGCACAGAACAAAATCAACGTGGAGTATCAGCGTTCACCAACCATCATTCAGGCATACAGTTCAGCTGAGCAAAGGATGTGGGAAGAAAAGCAGGAAAGCGAAGATGCGCCATGGATCCTTTGTTCTGAAGCTGGGATGAGCTGCGAGGCGTTGGCTAGCTGTCGCGACAAGGCCCTACCTCCGGCGTGCAAATGAGCTATAGCTTGGTGGTCTGACGGACCTGTGACCCGAGCCATTTAACATCACGACGGCAACAGAATATGACTTGCTTAACCTTTATATAGTAGTAACAATTATACTCCTCATATGGTCAGATGGCTACTCGTACAGCTCCCCCATGTCGGCTCTCACCAGTGAATGGAACAAGTAGCCATTGGCCTTGCGCTGTTGTGCGGGTAAAGCGAGCGTCCGAGGGTGATGCATCCGAACGCGACGCTAGTGCGAGCGACTACGGCGCAGCAGCCAGCATGCGGGAAGGTCGGCCGCGGCGGCGGGGCCAGCGGCAACGGTAACTGGCCGGCAGCGGTTGGCGTCTGGCGGCACGACGATGACGATGGCCCCTGTTTTCGTCTTCACCTCAGCGCCGATCTTCGGCCCGTTGGCTGGGCCATTTCCCCTTGGTTTCGCGTGCAGCAAAGGGCAACCATGGCCATACTGTAGTCAGTTGGTCCAGCCTCTGCAGCAGTAGTATAGTCGCCCTACAGTCATAGTGTAAGATCGAGCGTGCTGGTCCTGGTTCTTCGATAGCTGAACTTGCTCCAGTGTTTACTGTCTTCTCTTTGGTACGTACTTGGGATTCTGGCAGAAGGATCCTGATTCCTGAGAGAGGCGTATACGGAATGATTTGCCATCGCCTGTCTGGCCGTCGTACATACGAGAAGCTGTTGCTGCGCTGCACTCTGCTGCAGGCGTCTGAATGGGAGAACGGGATGCGTCTGAATCAAACAAGTCTACTTTTTTTTTTTTGAGTGTTCTATGCCTAAATTACATAGTAAGATTCATCGGAATACAAAGCCCCCGGACTTAAAAACCAAACTCGCCGACCCTGACCTTCCGAGACAAGGCTCCGGGCCAGGTTATGCGCCTCCTCGTTCGAGCCTCGGCGTTCGTGGCAGAAGGTGAGCTCCTCAAACTCGTTCTTGGCCTCCTGTATCTCTCGAACAATATGGGCATAGACCCCCATACTGCCTTCTTCTATGCTCTTGACTGCATTCATGCAATCACTCGCCACCCGCACACGCCGTGCGCCGATGTCCATCGCCAGAGCTGTCGCCTCCCTGCACGCCAAAGCTTCGAGGGTCTCCGCTTCAGTCCGCCCAGGAAACACGACGGCTGATGCCCCCATGTACACTCCCGTTTCCGACCTTGCGATCGCAGCCACGGTTCCTCTTCCCGTGTTCTTGCTGACATACGCATCCACGTTGATTTTAATCATCCCCGCAGGCGGAGGAATCCACTCCTGGACGGTCCAACTCGCGGTGTTAGCTCGCTGCCCGCTCTCCGGCTTGCCGGTTTGATTCAGGTCAGCAATGAAACTCTCCACGAAGCAGTGCACCGATAATGGGCTTTGGTATATCTGCTTGTGTATTGCCTTCCTCCGTGCGTGCCAAACCGCCCAGAGTGTCACAAATACCCTAACTTGGTCATCTTCTTTGAGAGTTTCCATCATTGTTGCTAGCCAAGCCCGGGCGTCGCCACCTGCAGTGTTACTCAGATGCTCTGTGATGTCTTCATCAACCAAGGCCCACACGCAGCGGGACATGGTGCAGTCCAAGAGTGCATGCCGCCACGAATCGTGAGCACGACACAATTGGCAAGCGCTATTCTCCGCCATCCTTCTCTGGTGTCGGACTTCATTAGTTGGTATTGATTGCTTCGCTAGCCTCCAGAGGAAAGTCCTCACCTTAGAGGGAACCTTTATACGCCACAGGTTCCGCCATTGTGTCTGCACCTGTTCATTATCATAGGACGACGCTCGATGCTCAAGCCATGCCTCTCTCCTGTCCCTCGTCGAGACCAGCACGTTGTAAGCTGATCGGACCGAAAAAACTCCCTTCCTGTCATGGTGCCATGCCCAGAAATCGTCCGACCTTCTAGTAGAGAGCGGAATTTGCAAAATCGCCTCCACATCCATCGGCAAGAAACAACGCCTCAGCTTCCCCTCGTCCCACGCCGCCGAGGTTGCATCAATGAAAGCTGCCACCCGGGTCGGTGGTTCTGTAACCCGGCACGTCATTGGCTGCATCAGGCCCTCCCGTGGTATCATGTGATCATTAACATGGTCAGTCTTCTCCCCTGTACCAATTCGGCGTATCAAGCCCTGCTTAAGCACCTGCACGCCTTCGTGTATCGACCGCCAGACCTACGAGGGCTGCGATCCCAGCGTGGACTGCAGTAAGCTTGCTTCAGGATAGTAGCGTGCTCGTAAGATCCTTGCGCTTAGAGTATCTGGATGCTGCATCAAACGCCACCCCTGCCTTGCAAGGAGGGCTAGGTTGAAAAGCTCAATGTCTCTAAACCCTAGGCCTCCCATATGCCTCGGTTTGCACATCTCCTTCCATGAGACCCAGCTCGGTTTCCTCTCCCCTTCTTTGCTTCCCCACCAAAACTTCCGAAGTAAGGAATTTATATGGAGACATAGTCCTCTTGGCAGCTTGAAACATGCCATAGAGAAAATTGGGATGGCATGTGCAACGGATTTGATCAGTATATCCTTGCCCCCCGCTGATGCATGTAAAATGCATGCATGAACTTTGCACTATATTACTTGTATTCCAATCATATTTGCATCATATAAGGGTTATATCACTGTTATATAATGATTTTTGGGAATATTTTATTTATTTTCTATTTTTATGGAATTAACCCTGCGCAGGCAGAAAACCCTATTTCTTTCCTTTAATGTTTCAGGGACCCAAACGACGTCCAAATCACCTGCAAATTTACGAGCGTCAATATTTCGAAGGAACAAGACTTGGGGGCGAAGAAAGCGAACAAACGGAGCCCCGAGGGCCAAAAGAGGTGGGCCCACGCGGCCCCTGTACCTGGCCGCGTGGGACCCCTCCAATTGGGCCTCGACGCTCCGTTGCCGTCGATCTTTTCTCCACCGACTCGGGTTTGACCTAAAACGCCTATAAAAATAGTCCCCCGACGTTCTCTGGAAGGAGCGCCGCCGAAACACAGAAACACCGAAACAGAGACCTGGAGCTGCAGATTGGAGGGGAAAACTCCGGCGGGGCGCTGCCGGGGTGGTCTCCATCTTCTCCAACGACTTCTCCACCGTCTCCATGATGAAGGGGGAGTAGTCCACCCCCTGGACCTTGGGTTTGTGGTGGTAACTTGATCCAATCTCTCTATGTATGATCATTGTTGAAGTCCATATGATGTGCCTTGCATGATTATGGAACTATCTTTGTAATTCTTATGGTGGATATTGTGGTATGAGATGATTTGTTATACATTTACCGTTGTGTTGGAGCTTTTATGATTTGTCATACTTTGGAGATATTCTATGATGCATGTGATGGTTTGATTTATGCATAATGCCTTGTTTATCCTTGTCATGAGGTGATTGACACCACCAAGTGTGGATAGATGAGAGAGATGTGGTCATGCACACGAATTATGAATCATTGCACTAGTGTTTAGAATATTGTCCATTATGAAGTATGATGTATGTAGGTACGGGATGGCCGATGTGACACGGCATATGTATTGAGTGACATGTGAAATACAGCCCAACATCCTTTATCTGGGGGTAAAAAGGAAGAGTATGATGTGGGAGTGAGAGCAACCACGCTAGCCTTACGAGGGTGACCTAGCAACACAAATGAGTACTTCTTTCAACTATGTGTTTTAGGACATATAGCCGTCATAAAAGCTACCATTAAAACATGACAATTGTGTGTACTTTATCTATAACATGATAATCACCGTAGATGAGAGAGAGAGGATTAAGTGAACCCATGAACCCATGTCCATTGTTCCTATAAGAGAAAACCTTTGTCTTGTCCTCTTGCATTGAAGAGGATTGGGACACTTTTACATTCTTGTTTTGTTACATTAAACTTCCATCCATTAAATCAACCACTTGTTCTTTAAACTTGTTTAGTGCATAATCAACTAAAACTTGTGACACTTTAGTTGTAGGGAATAGATAACTTTTCCTTCTTGCTCCTGCGGATCGATACCTTACTTCCACATTGAGAGGTGCTACAGTGATCCCCTGCTCTTGGGGGTTATCAAGTACTTTTCTGGCGCCGTTGCCGGGGAGCGTAGCGCTTAAGTTCTATTCTTGTGTGCACTAGACTTTAGATTTATTTTTGTTTTATATCTTGCAATCATCTAAGCTTGGGGAGGTTCCTTTAAACTTGTTTGGTTGTGAGTTTCTCATTAGTTTTACTTTCAGTTTTATATATCAAAAACCCAAAAAAATTAGAAAATGGAAAACTGTTATGAAAACGCCATGATGGCTGCTGAATTTAGAAAATCAAATGAAGGGAAAAGATTAGGAGAATACATAGAGCTTCTAAATAAAATTGCTAGTGTGCTGCTTAATTATCATAAGGAAGAAACTTGTTGCTCTGAATACTTTAGACACTTTGAATTCCAATGCCCTTCCAATAGAGAACATGTTATTGCAACTTATCATACATGGAATTATGCTCACTTAGGGATGGAAGAAGTAGAGCAATTTGTTATTTTTATGGCAGCCTATGAATTATACACCTTCATTGATGAACATGAAACCTGCCCTATAGCTTCTCAATTTAAAGTTTTTATTGCCAATATCCTTGATCTCTGCATACTTGAATTTAATGAAAATATCTATGTTGTTGACACAAGGAAGAGAGCTGCCAAAGAAAGCTCTAATATTTTGCAGGAAGAAGATGACAAAAGCTTAAGCTTGGGGATGCCCGTGCAACCCCAAGAGGATGATGAAAACATAAGCTTGGAAGAGGAAGTATGTGAAGAGGAGATTGAAATGGATGTGTTCCAACCTAAGCTTGGGGAAGAGTTGGATCTCCCACTTCACCATCAACAAATGATAGTAACACTCAAACTCAAAAATCTTTTGTTATTTATGAGAATCCATGTTATGATGAGTGTGAAACTGAAAATGCTATGGTCCTATATGATAACCCATGCTATTATGATGAAACTAAAAATGCTCCTTTACTTTCTATTAATGCTACTAGTGAACTTATTGATGATAATGAGGAGTATTGCTTAAATATGCTATATGATAATGCTTTAGATGATGGTCCTATGCTTATTGATAAACCTCCATGTTTAGTTGTTACTAAATTATGTGAGGATAAAAATGATATACTTGCTGTTTGTGATGTACTCTTACTCATGAGAGTCCTACTTTGTTTTGAACTCTCCTAACACACCATAGAGGAGAAATTTGCTTATGTTGAGAAATACTTATGTGGTTTGCAATTATCTTTAGTTCCAAATCTTTGTTGCAATCATGATATAAACTTGATATTGATCTTATTAACTATTTTGAAAGAGGGAAGCATGCTAATGAATTCCATAATAAATTTAATAATCCTCTTTATGTGCCTAAATTATCTAAGTTGAATGATTCTTGTGGTTATATGGTTGAATTTATTTCTACTACTTGCAACTATTATGAAAGAGGAGGTGATAAGAACCCTCTTTATGCTAATAATTATATGCTGCAAGTAAATATTGTTAATATGCATTGGGAAACTTCTATTTATGGTGATTCATTCATATACAAAATGCCAATGCATAGAAAGAAAGTTAGACTTCGTTGTTATTACTTTTGTGTTTTGTTTTTCTCTCAACTAGGGTTCAACTTGACTATTATTTTGATTGGTTTGAGAACACCATGGGATCCTGGTATTATGCATGAACACTTTCCAAGGAAGAGGGACACATCAAAGTTCAAGCTCCCTCATGAGCTTCACCTCATAAACATCAAGTAAGAAGCCTAGCTATATGGCTATAAAGAAAGCGCTTTACGGGAGGCAACCCGGTTGTTTTTATTTTGATTTTCTTTGTGTCCTCTTGCTGTAACAAGAGACTTAGTGTTTAGTTTAGTTTCTGGAATTTTTAATAAAGTGCCAAGTTTTACTCATTTTGGTATGAAAAAGTTGCTTATAGCGTTCGGAGATTTATTCCTGCACGAATCTGTGCACGGTATGATTTTTAATTCTTATTCTGTAACTCCGAATGAGCTCATATTTAAACTGTAGTGGCAACTTTTCATCCTCTGTATGCATGAATTTTTTCGGAATTTTCGACAAAGTTAAGTAGGGTAGAAAAATACGTTTAGCTGCTGCTGTTTTTCTGGACAGATTCTGTCCCATTTTGTTTGATGCATGCTTAGAACTTTTAACTTGAATCTTTTTGATCCAATTGAGTTTATGAGTAGGCATACAACATTATACACTTTCTGGACATTCATATGAATTTTTGTCTAAGGATTATATGCAGCAAGAAATCTATTTGTTTATCACTACTAATGTGCCCCACAGAAAAAGAAATGGGAGAAACGGTGTTTTGAAGTTTTTTCACAGGGATTAGAGGAGATGCACCAAGAGCTATCCAAGGATGGTGAAGACCATAAGCTTGGGGATGTGAAGACAACCCCACTGGACCTACACACTCTCGGTTTGCACACGTCTAACTTCTGTTTTTCGATCGAAACACTTTATCGCATAAACTTGGAGCGTCTTTTTGTTTGTTTAGGTTAGATTTTTATTTTGTGAGACCACCACACTATCATTTATATATGAGAGAGCTACTGGAAATTTGGGTTGAATTATGTTGGATGCTATTATAAGATTGGGAAAAGGGATGTTGAGTTAATTTTAAAAGATACATATAATTGCATGATTCATGAGCTTGTTAATGAGTAATAATTTGCAAATATTTTATCAAGAGCTATCTTTTATTCATGTTTTGATGCTAAATGTTATTTACCTTGTTTTAACATGGATTAGTTAGTTCTATGGACACTCATGCATGCATTTAGATGGTCAACTTTCTCCCTCTTGCTAGCCCAAAAATTCCAACAAGCAAAAACTTGTTTCCAACACCTTCAACCAAAGTTTTTCCAGTGAGTCCACCATATCTACCTATTAGCTTTATGCTATTCCGAGTATGTTTATCATGATATTTGTGTTATCTATACCTCTGAATGAAAATGCTTATGTTGTTAATTGTTGTGGGAAAAGTTGGTTATATAGCTCTCTCGAACTTGATGCACACTTTACTTTCATTGCATAAATAAAATATGACCCATTGTGATTAAAATTATGATGTTGTGGACTTGACAAATGTCTTTGGTTGAGAGTTAGCTCATATGTGCTGTCACATGGCAAGCTTTCAACATTGCACTTCATCTCATTTAGTTGATATCATGTACTTTTGTTTATGGATGCTTACCATGGGTGAAATAAATGAGGAAATGAAGTGAGTTTAAATGAGTTTGTATAAATGGTTAGAGAGACGCCTGGGCCGCTAATCTAAGCCATGCATCATTCATGGTGGAAATTTACTTACATGCTATGGTGAACCTTCTGTGATACACCTTACAATAAAAAGCTATCTAATGGTAAATAAAAAGGGTGTTGAGATTGTTCATTATGTTTGTTTGTCTTGTCATTTTGATATGGGCTTGTTCCATATCCTGGGACAAGAGGTACCCCAGTTGACGCTCTTAATGATACTATTATTACTTACAATGATATTTAACTTGAACTTGCTTTGTTTTCCAAGTTGAGTAACACATGGAGTAGGTACTTGTATTCAAGGGGCATGAGACTTTCAACCTGTACTTTGTCAAGCACACTACTCGTATTGCTTTCACTTTAAACTTAATCATTCAAGATGCTATGATAGGGGAATGAGAGCTTGACACCAAGGATTACCATATTACAATCATTGACTTAAGTAGAGAAGTTCAGAAGTTAGATGAAATTTATTCATGCTTTACCTCTACTCATATATATCTTTCCAAAGTGTCCACCTTTTATATTCAGATTTTCATCAATACTCTATGACCATTGTAGGATGTTCTTACTTATCATTATGCATACATGTGGTCCATAGTACTTCTTCTCTTATGTTACACTTTGTGAATTATCATTGAACATCCTTGCATTGAATACTTGATATCACTTCATAAACTATCTTGCATATTGCTACTCCTTTTAAGAATGAACCATTTGACTCTATGTAGCAATAGTAATCATCTTTGATATCCATTGATAGTATTAAATTGCAAAGTCCATGTTAGTTTTATCACCTTCATACTCGAGGACGAGTATAGGTTAAGCTTGGGGATGTTGATGCATGCATAATGAACTTTGCACTATATTACTTGTATTCCAATCATATTTGCATCATATAAGGGTTATATCACTGTTTTATAATGATTTTGGGAATATTTTATTTATTTCCTATTTTTATGGAATTAACCCTGCGCAGGCAGAAAACCCTATTTCTTTTTTAATGTTTCAGGGACCCAAACGACGTCCAAATGACCTGCAAATTTACGAGCGTCAATATTTGGAAGGAACAAGACTTGGGGGAAGGAAGCGAACAACGGAGCCCGAGGGCCAAAAGAGGTGGGCCCACGCGGCCCCTGTACCTGGCCGCGTGGGACCCCTCCAATTGGGCCTCGACGCTCCGTTGCCGTCGATCTTTCTCCACCGACTCCGTTTGACCTAAAACCGCCTATAAAAATAGTCCCCCGACGTTCTCTGGAAGGAGCGCCGCCGAAACACAGAAACACGAAACAGAGACCTGGAGCTGCAGATTGGAGGGGGAAAACTCCGGCGGGGCTGCCGGGGTGGTCTCCATCTTCTCCAACGACTTCTCCACCGTCTCCATGATGAAGGGGGAGTAGTCCACCCCCTGGACCTTGGGTTTGTGGTGGTAACTTGATCCAATCTCTCTATGTATGATCATTGTTGAAGTCCATATGATGTGCCTTGCATGATTATGGATCTATCTTTGTAATTCTTATGGTGGATATTGTGGTATGAGATGATTTGTTATACATTTACCGTTGTGTTGGAGCTTTTATGATTTGTCATACTTTGGAGATATTCTATGATGCATGTGATGGTTTGATTTATGCATAATGCCTTGTTTATCCTTGTCATGAGGTGATTGACACCACCAAGTGTGGATAGATGAGAGAGATGTGGTCATGCACACGAATTATGAATCATTGCACTAGTGTTTAGAATATTGTCCATTATGAAGTATGATGTATGTAGGTACGGGATGGCCGATGTGACACGGCATATGTATTGAGTGACATGTGAAATACAGCCCAACATCCTTTATCTGGGGGTAAAAAGGAAGAGTATGATGTGGGAGTGAGAGCAACCACGCTAGCCTTACGAGGGTGACCTAGCAACACAAATGAGTACTTCTTTCAACTATGTGTTTTAGGACATATAGCCGTCATAAAAGCTACCATTAAAACATGACAATTGTGTGTACTTTATCTATAACATGATAATCACCGTAGATGAGAGAGAGAGGATTAAGTGAACCCATGAACCCATGTCCATTGTTCCTATAAGAGAAAACCTTTGTCTTGTCCTCTTGCATTGAAGAGGATTGGGACACTTTTACATTCTTGTTTTGTTACATTAAACTTCCATCCATTAAATCAACCACCTTGTTCTTTAAACTTGTTTAGTGCATAATCAACTAAAACTTGTGACACTTTAGTTGTAGGGAATAGATAACTTTTCCTTCTTGCTCCTGCGGATCGATACCTTACTTCCACATTGAGAGGTGCTACAGTGATCCCCTGCTCTAGGGGTTATCACCCGCTGACAGCAATTTCTCTAGCCACCCTTGTATCTGAGCCCACACCCTGTCCTTCAAATATTTGAAGGCACCGTTCTTTGATCGTCCAACATCTGACGGCATCCCGAGGTATTTCTCATTGAGCGTCTCTGATATCACCTGAAGGATATTTTGACCCCCTCTTTGATCACCTGCGGGCATCTCTTGCTGAAAAAGATAGAAGGTTTATCCCGGTTTATCCGCTGGCCACTAGCCATACAATACAAGTCCAATAACTCTTGGACTTTCCCTGCAATCTCCGTCTCCGCCTTGAAAATCAACAGGCTATCATCCGCAAAAAGGAGGTGGCTAACCGCCGGGGCCGTTGGCGCCACCTTTAGTCCATGGAGCTCCGATGAGAAACTGTGTTTTAAGAGGCACGAAAGGCCCTCTGCTGCTATCAAGAACAAATAAGGCGATATAGGGTCACCCTGCCGTATCCCCCTCGAGGGTATAAACTGGTCCAGCTTGCTTCCATTGAAGAGGACTTGGAAGGAAACTGTAGTAACTAGCCGCATCACCATTTGCACCCAACGCCCGTGGAAACCCAACTTGAGCATAATGGCCTCAAGATAGCTCCACTCCAGTCGGTCATATGCTTTCCTCATGTCCATTTTTAGCGCACAGAAGCGGTTTTTCTTCGCCCAATTCCGCTTCATAAAGTGTAAACACTCATACGCAGCAACTATGTTATCCGTGATCAACCTTCCAGGCACAAACGCGGACTGTTCCTCAGAGATGATCTCAGGCAAGCATATCTTCAGCCGGTTAGCCATTGCTTTTGATGCTATTTTATATATGACGTTGCACAGACTAATCGGCCGAAATTGTCCAAGCTCCTCTGGGCTTGCAACCTTCGGGATCAATACTATAAAGGTGTGATTGATCTCCCTCATGTCCTCCTCTCCCTTGAGTGCCCGCAGCACTGCTAGGGTCACCTCATCCCCACACATATCTCAGTGAGTTTGGAAAAAATGCGCGGGAAAGCCGTCCGGGCCCGGGGCCTTTGTGGGGAACATTTGAAACAACGCCTCTTTCACCTCTTTCTCTGTAAAGGGTTTCAACAAACTGCTGTTCATCTCCTCCGTCACCTTGGTAGGCACCACACCGATGACCTCCTCCATTTTCGTGACTCCTTCCGATCTGTACAAGTGGTCATAAAAACCCCTTGTCATCTCGGCCATCTCCTGATCTGCTTCTGTAAATTCTCCATCCGGTCGTTTCAGTCTCCCGATCCGGTTCCTCTTCCTCCGTTTACACGCACGCAAGTGAAAGAAACGAGTATTTTTGTCACCCTCCGCTAACCATTGCACTCGGAGCGTTGGCGCCACATCACTTCCTCCCGCTGGTATAGTTCCAGCAGTCGCTGATGTACCTTCATCTCCTCATACGATGGCCCCTGCCGTGTGACTATATCTGGGCATGGGCAGCCCGACCCGGACGGCCCGACGCGACCCGACACGAAAATGTCGGGCCGGGCCGGAATTCCGGGCTTGCACATCGGGCCGGGCTCGGGCCTAAAAAAAAGGAAGGGTTGGGCCGGGCCGGGCTCGGGCCCGTTTTCTGCAGCCCGACTGTCGGGCCGGGCTCGGGCCTAGGTTTTCTGCGACGGGCTTTTTTAGGCCCGGCCCAAGAAATGCCCAGGTATGCGTGTGACATCTGAACGCAACACGGCAAGACGATCAAACAAGTCTACTGGGCAGCGCACGCGTGAGCAAGGTAGAAACTACAAAGGGATCTTTCACGAGCCCGTTGCGAGAGTAGGCCTATAGGTCGGGCAACCCATTTGTGTTGGCAAGTTTTACGCAGCAGACCAATTTAGGCCTTCAACACGATATGGGCTTCTTCTCCATCCGGACCGAGCGCCCGCGCAACCTTTACGAGAAGCTGCTCTTTTTTTTTCTTCTTGAGATCAAGGCTGGCTCATTTATGCAGACAAACATTCAGTGTTTCAGGTACGCCTGGATTCAGCCAAAATCAAATCTGAAGAGAGGTTGGGAGGGATTAATTTAGCATGAAAACGGAAACCTCACAGCGAATAGAACACGTTGGTGGCACTATTTTCTTGGAGGAGCCGGCCATGGAACTCGCATTGTGAGGAAGGAGCAACACAAAGAGAAAAAGAAGGAAGATGTGTAGATGTGAAGGTAAGGAGGAATGCATGGTAAAGGACAGGTGTTACAGATAGTTTTGCTACATGCCCACATACCAATGTATCGGAGGAAATATCTTCTAAACAGTTAGTGACAAATCCAGCTTTTTGTGAGAAAAATAGATAGTGAGATGCAGATTTCTTTAGGGGGAAGATAGTAAGATATAGATAGTCTAATGGAATGGCGGTGGGTGCAAACAAAGCGGCAATTTTTCGAGAGCTCTTCAAATTAAGATACAGAGAGAAAAACACATAGAATAGTTTTCCAGACATGTGATAACCGTAGCAAAACATACGGGTGTTTAGCTATACATGTAAATCTTGGAAAATAGAACATATGTCTGGACTGCTTTTACGATCTTCATGAAAAAGAAACAACTAAGTCGACACGTGTGATAGGACACTAGGACGTGGGTTAGAACTTATATATAGCCATACAAATCACGTAATCAATTCTTACCAAGTATGCATCTGACAAAGAACATGTGGAATTTAGACGGTGAAAAGAATTTCTATGTTGTGGTCCAACTCCGTATTTCGGTGTGAATCGGATCACTCGTTCGCCGTAAAACCTGATTCTCGGTGAAACTGAAGACCAAAACTGTTATTTATTATATTGTTTGCGAGAACTATTTTTATTTGTTGAACCGTTGCAACGTATATGTACTTTGCTAAATTTATATAATCATGGTTTGATTCTGTATGGCCGTTTAGCTGATTGTGTTTTGATGTTTTTGCTAAAAACAACGAGGAGTGCTTTTGTTGTCCTCTTTCATACCTACAACTATGCAAGCGACCTCAGTTGCTGAACAGTGACTGCACATTTGCAAAAGATCAATCTTGGAATCTCACAACTTCATACATATGTATGTGGTGTTGTGTTTCTCAAAAGACAAAATGACGACAAACTACATGCATGTTCAAATCTATTAGCCGGTGCAGTGAAGAGTGGCTGCTCCTCTAGACCTAATATGTATAACGATGGCTTCTAATGCGATATTTTGTTGCGCCCAACATATAATTTAAATGCGCATATGCAGAACTATTTATTGGTTCCTAACCTTGTTTAGTTGTATAAAATAATAAAAACCTTTTGCATAGCGCAAGGGTGTGCGTGTTTGAATTTAGGATTGCACTGATGGACTCCTTGTACGAGGAGGGTTCATACAACAAGCTACTAGGGGACATCTATAATGGAGCTAAGCAAAGGGCGAAATGAGAGCATGGCCATACAGAGGAGACCAAAACAAGGCACCCATTTACACTGGAGGAGAAGCCGATTCTTCCAAACCGTGATGAGTGTTTTGTTGTGCGCGCTACAAACACTCAAGGGCTAAGAGTCTGTTTTCTGTTCTAGTTCAGTGATCTTTACAATACCGCACTCTATGTTAAAAGTGAATTTGAAACTAACAGTAAGTTGGATTCCTGACGCTTTCAACTTTTTAATTTATCCGATCCGTCATTATCTTTTTCATATAGGTTTACTGGTTTTTAATGTTAATTCTGATTACTGCAGGATGCTAATATATTTACAATTACTTTCAGAAGACTGTCTTCTCCCGCCGGTTGATCAGTTTGACTATGTCCATGAGGAAGATCTCGGTTACCATGTGCTTCCTCTCTCTTCGGCAACTACCATAGCATCAGGAACGGCATCATAAAACAGTATGGGTATACTCACAATATCTATTTTCAAAATTCTGAAATTATTATTTGTATACTTATTTATAACTCACTCTGTCAATAAACATTGACTAAGGGGTGAGAGTCCCCCCTTAGCTGCCCGTTGTTAGAAAGTGTGAGTTAACGCAGATAAAACCCCAGCGGAGTCTGCTGCCTCGCTGGGCGCATGATTCGAACGCGGGTGGTCTGGGCGCGCACACGCTGCCTCTGCCACTGAGTGAGTGCTCAGTTCACACTACCAATATACTAAGGCCTCCTTTGATTTGGAGGATTTCCTTAGGATTTCTATAGTATTCCATCCCTGTGGAATTTTTCCTTTCGTACACGTTTGATTTAAAGGATGGCTTCCTGTAGGAACAAATCCTGTAGGAATGGCGTAGTGTGTTTTCACGGGAAAAGAAGCATGAGCTCCAGCCTCATTTTAAAATTCCTTCGTTGCAATCAAACAGGCAATTGTGAAAATTCCTATGTCCATAGGATCCTGCCGGTCAATACTTCCTATTCCTTTGCACTTCCCGATCCTTTGATTTTCCTACCCTTCAATTCAAAGGAGGCCTAAGTGAAATAGTATATTAATCTCTTACACTTAGAAAAATTAATGCAAGATGTTTCTTGCCATACAATGTTAAACTTTATTATCACGACCATATATTTGCACTAACTTTAAGTTGGATATTGCAAGGAAAATTACATTAATTATCTAATTTCAGGACATTGCTACTTTTTTACAGGTTAGGCATTATCACTTAAATTATATCTTTAAAACAAACATTCCTTTGTAAGCGAATATGCGAAAAAGATAAAGCACAATCCTCCATATATGGATTAATTTATGCCAGTAAATGTATTTTCTATATGTGTTTCCGTGCTCGGGTTCATTTTGGTATACTTGAATATCTTGGCCGAGATTTCCAAAGCGTACAATCTGACAAATATCATGATAGAGGTTTCTAGATTAAACTAAACCATGATCGCGCCTGTTCTCTTCGCGACATGATGTATGAATTTCCACACAAATCTGGGGACTGTTGGATGCCTAAACCTTTACTATGCCAATGGCCATATGCATCGTTCGATGTAGACTCCGGGGTGCCTGCCTTTCCAACGAAACGAGTTCCACGAGACCACGATACAGTATTCAAAACGCTTTCAGTCTCAAACTCAGTTTTAAGCAATTTATTGCTACTTACACATGGTGTAAAAACGAGTACAACCAGGATTAATGGTATACAGTCATATAGCTTGCAGCGTATCAACTCTTCTGCAGTACTGAAAGCTCCTTACATAGAACTGGTCTGTCCGGGTCACCTCTCATTAAAAACACCGAGAAGGCGACTAGCTTTTATTATGTACATAAATCTTACCTTGGGAAACTTCACAAGATGGCAAGGCAATCAAATGAAAGCTACTTACAGATCACTCACTTGAAAAGGAACGAAGGAGAGTTCAGAAACTAATAAGCTGAGAAGCGAAAGCATAATAGGGGATATGAGGACATACTGCTAATTGACTCTTCATATGCTGGTATCTGAGTGCACACAAATGATTTTCACAACAAACATTCTAGAAATTTGTGTTGACATGTACCTACATTTTCTTAGTTTCCAAACTCGAGAATCGTGTTCTAGAGATACTTAATGATATCATAAAAATACATATACAAACACATTAGAATACATCAAGGATCATAAATAAACCGGTGTAGTAATATGACAATATTAGTTTGGTTAGATTTATAGTGAAACCAAAATAATAAATTAATTGAGACAAACAAAATTTGCAACAAAATACCATTTTCATAATAGCGCTAAATATAAATGTGCAATGATAAATATGGGAACTTATGACCAATTTGTACCTTACTATAAATGACTAATTTTAGTTTGTAATTATACTAGTTATACCAAAAAGTAGTTGTCAAAGAACTTATAAATAAAACCAACATACATTAATGACCAGCTGCTAAGTTACAACGAGGTAAAAAGGTTTGGTATAAATATATATGTGAGTAGATTTTCAATTTGCTCATGGCTAGTGTAATTGGTTGGCTATGGTGAAGGGAACGGTTCTGCCCGAGCAAAAGAAAACGTAGTAGGAACTTCTTTTTGAATGCACCAAAAAAGAATTCAAGACTTACAACTGCTATAAAGAATGATTTAAAACAATTTCTTAAGCACCTTTAAAAATAATTGAATAGCCAATAATACCAGAACATAATGACAATTCCGGATGTGCAAGAGTTACTTAGTCATGTGAAAAAGAACATTAAGGACATTCTGAATTTGACTCAGACATATGTACAACATTACAATATTTGGATTAAAAAAATGGTTGAAACAGGTTTGTCGTGATAACCAAAATGGCAGATTACAAACTATAAGGCGCAGGCATCGTCAGATGCACCAACACCCTAGCGCCTGAACAAACTAACACAAGTTTACACAAGATTACATACTTCGACTTTGTAAGGCAAGGAGCAATCTACTGATCTTGTGAAGTTCTGATTCTTACTCACCCATTCTTCGGATGCTTGAGGATATGCAGATTCGCTGAATGTGTGATGAACTAGATTTATAGCAAGTCGCTTTCAGAAAATGATATACAACCTTCATGTTCTTAATCACTAGTACCATACTATATAATTGCAAGGCCGGTGGCAAATGGCAAGAATCACCTCAAGTTCACGTATAGCAGTACAATGTGTAGCTCAAGTTCAGTTACATATAGCAGCACACTCAGTATTCAAAAATATCAGATTCTTGCGCTCTACGTAACTTGTTTAGAAAATAAGTATCAATGCTCTTCATAATAGCAAACTACAAACAACATACATTGTTGTAATAGGTACAAAAGGTCACCTTGGTGCAACCATATAATTTTTTCGTGTATATCTTTTTCTTTATCCCCCTTTGGTATGAATAATCATGTTTTAATTATTTGAATGCCATCTGTGTATATAAATGTTTTCAAGTTCATTCATGTTCTTGTCTTCTGCCTTTTATACTTTTGCAGGCTTTGGTGTTTCTTTGTTAACAATGTGGTCTTGGAAAAACATCCAACAACTTTTTCTAGGCATGAAGCACAATAAAGGCTAAATTCCGTGTAATTTTGTTTGTACCGAGCTATTGAAGCAACTGACATTTTTCCATAATACCGCGTACTTTCTCTAATATGTAGTCCTATGAATTTGTGGATACCAAGGAATTTCAAAGGTGACTTTGTTTTCCAATATTCTTGTTGCACATTTGTCGGAAATTTGTGGTTTTAATATTTTTTGTTAATGCATGCCCGGAAACTGCAGACACCATTCTTTTTCAAGAACATGCAGAGTTTGCATGTCATGACATTAAGAAGGCAGACACCATTCTTGCATGCACACTATTTACACCGTATATTTTCTTCTAGAAGTATTTGTATTCCCCACGTCGTGGTCAGCGTTCACCAACTAAAAAAACTCACGATCGTGAGAAGACATGCCCAACGAACGAACTGTTCCTTCTCTCATGCATCCCACGTGCCGTTGACTGACCTGTGCAGCAACCTCGCCGGCGCTTCTGCCATTCGATCGGAGTCAGTCAGTCAGTCACACCGTGGTCACGTCCCTGTCCGTCAGGTCGTGGTCCCTGCTCATCAGGTAGTTCTGCGTCGTCCACCCCGCCGACGAGCCATAGTGCGACGAGAAGGAGGTCATCGCCGTGCAGGTCCCGGACGCCGGCAGCTCCCCGTCGCCCTCGCCCGCGAGCACGACGGACTGAACGGGCCACATGAACGCCGGCTTCTTCGCCGGCACGTCGGGCGTCGGCGCGGACCGCGTCAGGATCTGCACGATGTCCCGCGCCTTGGGCCGCTCCCCGGGGTTCGGGTGGCTGCACGCGAGCCCCAGCAGCAGGAGCCGCTCCGCGTCGTCCCTGTCGAACTCGCCGCTGGCCAGTAGCCTCGGGTCGACGGCCTCGAGGATGCGCCCCCCGCCGGCGCCGTGCCGCTGCCACACGCCCTCCAGCAGCTGGCTGCACCCGGCCGGGTTGCTGCAGGAGACGCGCCGCCCGGAGACGACCTCCAGGATCACGGCGCCGAAGCCGAACACGTCCGACTCCCTCGTCGCCCTGCCCGTGTGGAAGCACTCCGGCGCGATGTACCCCAGCGTGCCGGGGACGCCGACCTTGTCGGTGTAGGAGGTCTTGTCGGACTCGAGCGCGCGGGCCAGGCCGAAGTCGCCCAGCCGGGCGTTGAAGGTAACGTCCAGCATGATGTTGGACGGCTTGATGTCGCGGTGGATCACACGCTGGTTGTACTCGTGGTGGAGGTAGTTCAGGGCGGACGCCACGCCGGCGACGATCTTGTAGCGCTGGTCCCAGGTCAGGATGGGGGATTCCGGGCCGCCAAAGAGGTGCCTGTCCAGGCTGCCGTTGGGCATGAAGTCGTACACCAGCAGCAGCACGCCATTCTGGTGGCACCACCCTGCAAATTAACAATCTCAGTTTTTCAGTTAATCGATTTAGTTCCAGAATGTCATAAATGAATTAGAGAATTTGACCAAGCCACCCGTTGTGCAGGTCAGAGATGAGTTCGTGCTCACCACATGGCCCGGCATACGATTCTCTACAACTACTAAATTATTATGTTTTCTTATCCCTAAACTAAGTAACCATTTAGTAATAGACATGTCAAATTTTGAACCGCAAGTTGGCATATCAATCGAGTGTCCTATGCATTGCTCACGATCGGTTCAATCATGATGGCAAATCCCAAACCATATAATATAAGCAACCAAACCTTCACTAGCTAGGAACTAGTCATGGATATTTGGGCGCCAACTGCCGGAGGTCAGCAGTCACCTTGAAACTTGTACTACTCAGCTATCCCCATATACATAGTAAAATGAGTGAATCTAGACTTATTTTGTATATAGATTCACTCATTTTAGTATATATGTGGTCAAAATAGAAACTATAGCTAGTGTGCCTTATAAAAGTGAACGGAGAGTACTAATTTTTGGAGATACAAACAATTATGAGTTTATAATAGTTGTTCCTGTGAACTAAGTCATGAGTCTCTGGCATTCTTATCCTTTGATGATTCGTCATCTGAAAAATTCCGTACTGTTGTACGGCGTTTAACATTTCCGACGTACTACAACATGAACAATTCATTTTCCACGTAACAGTTTTCTTGTCATCGGGAAAAGTTCACTTTCACGTAACCCTTTTGGCATATCCTAATTGGACGTATATATATCCTATATGAAAAGATTTTTGAATGGCAATGTGATAAACACTAGTAATGTTCCACTAGATTTGACGAATTAATGTACCTACTATCATTGAACGTTGCGAAATGAGCATAGAAAGGAAGAATTCCTTACCGACGAGCTTGACGAGATTGCGGTGCCGGAGGAGGTTGATGATGCTAAGCTCGGCGAGGAAGTCCTCCTGTCCCTTGGTGTTGGCACCGGAGAACTGCTTGACGGCCACCTCCACGCTCTGGCCATGTTCGCCGACCACCGTGGCGCGGTACACCACGCCGTAGCCTCCCTGCCCGAGCTTCATCTTGTCGTCGAAGTTGTTGGTCCCTTTCTTGAGCTCCTTGTAGTCAAACTCCTTGGGCACCCCGGGGATGCTCATTAGGCTGAGGGAGTTGTGGAACGAGGAGGTGGGGTCGTCGCCGATCCTGCTCCGCTTATTCCTGATGTACAGACCGGCGAAGAGCCCGAGCGCCAGCCCGACGGCGCACACGCCGATGGTCAGCCCCAGCTTCCAGCCGGAGAACGCTTCCTTCTTACTGGGTTTGCTGCTACCGGGGAGAACCTCCACCGTCATGTTCCACATGAGCACGCAGTTGAGCTGGTACTCGACGCCGGTGGACGCCGAGAAGCCGAAGTAGGCCGTCTTGCCGAGGAGGACCGTGGAGAGGTCCAGCGGCGCGTCGAGCACGGAGGTGGCAGGCTTGCTCTCGTTCTTGGCCATGTACACCCACACGTGCCGCGACGTGCCGTTGTATTCCACCCAGACAAAGTAGCTGCCGTCGTCAGTGGTGGTGTTGCTGGGCGCGAGGTGGATGCCGAAGGGGGTGAGGGAGGCGGCGATGTTGGACCGGACGCCGTTCACGTCGAGGCCGACGTGGTTGTCGTCGGGGTCGTAGGACTGCTTCACGCTGTCAAACTCCACGGCTGCGAACCCGTTGGCGGCGCTGCCGTCGGTGGACGCGTTGGTGAGGCCCAGGTACTCGCCGAAGCTGCCGGGGGTTGGCTCCACGCTGCTGCTGGACGCGACGACGAACGCGAGCCCTTCGCCCTTGAAGGACGCGTTCGCGCGGAAGAGGTTGATCCGGAACACGGTGGAGAAGGAGGCGACGCGCCGGCCATCGGCGGTGGAGTTGGACGCGTTGGAGGCCCAGAGCACATACGGCGTGGCGAACAGGACGCGACCGGCGCGGTTGGGGAGGTACGTATCCTCGTCGTTGCTGGTATCCGGCGTGATCTGCAGAGCCTGCGAGCTGACGGTGGCGTTGTTGGAGAATGTCAGGTTACCCGGGAGCTTCATCAGCGTGGTGTCGAACGAGGGAAAGGAGAAGGTGCGGAATTCCTTGCCGCCGACGGTGCTGGTGAAGGTGGTGGACTGGGCGACGACGGAGGGGAGGAACGAACTGGCGGAGATGGCGTAAAGCAGCAGCAGGACGGAGAGGCTGGTGAAACTGGCACGTTGGTGACGGCGGGAAGCAGCCATGGGGTTTGACCGTTCTGGGGAAGAAGAGATGAGGAGATGATTGCTGGATGGAGAAAAATGGAGGGAGTCGTGATGTGTCTGAACCAAACGGGGTTTTAACTTGGTGAGAGGGTGCTGCCACTTGCAAGAAGTTGACTGGTCGTGATTTGTACCTGGATTGGACTGCCGCCCCCGGTTTGTTCTTTGTGCTGTTCCATCCTACTAATTTCTTAATTTAGAAAACGAAATCCGACAGGTAGCAGGCCGGCTTGTTCAGACATTTCAAGCATTATAAAATTCAGATATTCAGATACATGAAACCACAGAAAAGAAAGGTTGGGAGCTCCCTTCTGGGGGTTCCTCTTAGTCTAAAAAAAAACAGAAAAGAAAGGGAAATTCCATTAGATACACTTTGGGCTCGCTGAACCCAGCAACCACTATATCAGGAGACCATCTTAACCCGTGGCTGAAGACAAGATTGCACCTGAACATTCTCATGATGCATTTAAGAAAAACTCATAGACATATTTTTTAGCAGGGTATAGTGCATACGTTATAAATTTTGAGGGGTATAAAATAAACGAAACAGGTAAGTTTAATTTATTTCCAATTCCCCCCCCCCCCCCCCCCCCCCCCCCCTCCCCCCCGCGCTCCGCCACTGCGCAAGCGGTGGAAGTCGTGGCAGCGACCCCAGAGGAAGGCGGAGGTGGGATGCCGAGGATGCAACAGTTTTAGCGGATATCAGGGCGGCTGTCTTTTGGTGGTTCTCGAAGATTCTAAAGACGACACAACAGGGTCTTGAGGCGAGCTTTCACCTGCACACAAAATTTGGGTGGCTCACTTTCATCTCCTCTCATAGCGGTTGTGGTTTCTCTTCCCTTTTCGACCGTGTTGTAGTGTGGTGGTTCAGTGTTTTCTAGTGTTGTGTCTTCCGTGCTCCATAGGGAGCACGTTGGTTTCCCCTCCCTTAGCGAGGTCATGTTTGATATGTCTTGCTCGACGGAAGGTGCTAGAGAACATGATATGGGGACGATTTTTCTTCGACGACATTGTTTGTTTTAGTAGGTTGGTGTGTGTTGTTGTATTCGAGTCAAAATGCTTGCATTTTTCATTGATTAAGAAGAAAGAGTTTAGCAATTACATGGCCAAAGCCAACACTACCCTTAACGCGAGTCAGGCGTGTTCGCAAAACGCGAAACTAAAACCTTACTCTCCCAGGATGAAGTTCATCAAATATTTTGCACCCGCCATCACCCAAGATCTAGTAGCTTCTATCATGAAATGAAGGAACTCCCTGCCCTCTATCGAGGTGTTCTACAAAAAATATTTCTCCAACACTTGGTGTGTACTTTACGACACAAAGCTACATGTCTATATGGATCTTTTCAGATTTCTTGGAACACATTCTGGTATATATGGTCCCATGACTTCCAGAAAGGAAGGCGAACACCGACAGGCAAGTGGCTATTAAGAATTGGATCAAGGTCGGATTAAGATGCTGGGCTTGTGTGGCATCATCGACGTTTTTTGGTTCCATGCAGAACTTATGGCCAACTTCTAATCCCCCGGTCAAACGTTGAACTCTTGACTCTCAGAGCCTTGCCCGCACCTTCCTCCGGTCCCCGGTTATACCCTTCTGCACTTCGATCTGCAGTGCTG
This sequence comes from Poa pratensis, assembly GCA_947311845.1. Classification (NCBI taxonomy): domain Eukaryota; kingdom Viridiplantae; phylum Streptophyta; class Magnoliopsida; order Poales; family Poaceae; genus Poa; species Poa pratensis. The sequence continues at coordinate 12,645,646 of CAMZMU010000111.1, forward strand.
AAGAAGTAGTGCTTTATCCATCTTCTCGGATCTGCAGTTGTGCGTGGTGCAAGGCATGTAGACTGATTCGGTCGCCGTCTATGTACGAGATCGGGATGACTGGACCAAAGGTGGCTAAGTTTCAGTAGAAGAAAAATACCAAAATGTAGCTTGTGACCGAGTACCGATGTGATGGATTGCCTGAAGAAAAGAAAAAAAGCGTACGGACCGGCCAAAACTGCTTCTCCCGACGCTTTCTGCGAATTATCTGCGGACAAGCGTTCTCTCGCGGGCCCGAACATGTCTTTCGTTGCTCGATCCGGACACGCAAACCACGTTAGAAATGGCAGAACTGACGTGGCCACCGATGACGGATGCCTACCTGTTTCTTCTTCTTGTCCCTGAGCTTTCGCGCCGTTGTTCCACAAGTATGTGCAGACAGCAGCAGTGCAGAAAGACCGCACACTTCTGCCGTCATGTGCAGAAAGCGCGAGGTGCCTCCATTGGCTGGGCGGTGGCCATTCCTGCGTCAGCGAAGCACGTCAGATATTGCAAAATTGACGTAGCTACTCATAATGGATGCCTATCCGATTTTCTGACCTTTCTTGCCCTTTTTTTCTCTCGATTATTTACCCATCTCTGGAAATACTAGAACCAATATAATAGCATGCATGTTAAACTTGTACAATGGTTTGCTATTGCAGCCATGGTTAGCAACGAGTTAACTTTGTTTTCGTCACCTGGGAGCATAAGCAAAATGGCCACTTGAAATAACTCAGAAAATGGATAGACATGTAAAGAATCCTTGGAAATTTATGCTAGTACTATTTCAGATAACTTGTAGTACGTCAGGAAAGCATAACGTCTCGAACTACATGAGGCGTCATGCTGATCTAATACCGTTTGGTTTTCTCTGAAATATTATTTTGTTATCCTGCGAGACAGCAAACGAAGAGTTTATAAGTCTACCAGCTGCGCAATAACAATTCAGTGACAGCTCAGACTTGTGCAGGTAGGTTTAATCAAACTGATCCACTTACGGCATTACAGTACCCTTGAATACGAAGACAGAGACATGCCCTCTTTAAACACAGTAGGGGGCTCTCTAGAGTCTGGAATATGAAGTACAATATGGATTGTTTTTTGTCTTCTCAAGGCACTTGCACACTAGCAACCAATTGACACTGACGCAAAGCCTGTTGGTTCACCATCAACAGGGAGGACATTAATTTTCCTTTGTGGGGTACCTTGAGTGTATTAGAATAATCAGCAGCTTTCGTATTGAACTAACAATTTATTATATTTTCCACTGTGAGGCTCAGTACACTTTATATTTTTTTTGAATTTTTCCACGTATATTCAACATAGTACCAAGTACAACGTACAGAGTACAAATACACTGAACAGAAATACATACGCGGTGGATACAGATTCATGGCCATCGCCGGCAGCAGCACCGGCGTCGAGGACGAAGGCCGCCGTCTTCCATCTAACCACGCACCGAGGACACCTCCTTTGAACAAGTTCGCCGCAGGACCCAGCATCCGCACAGACACCGCCCGGAGGCCGTGTGCGGCGGAGCACTTGGCGGTGTAAGAGCACGGCGAGCGCCCTTCTCCACCATCCACGCCTCGTTGCCGCAGCCGCCTTCACCATCGACGCCGAGTGGCGCCGCCCAGCGCGCCTGAATCTGCGAACCCTCCCCCAGATCCGCCGGCCCAGATCCGGAGGGAGGCAGACGGAAGCGAGCGCCACGCCGGGCCTCGACCGCCTGCAAGTCGCGCACGTCGACGAAGAGCTCCGGAGAGATCCACCGCCGGGGGAGGACGCGCCGACACCAAACCCACCGCCGCCAGCTCCACCTCCACCGAGAAGCCGCCGGCGCAAGCCCCACCCTACCCTACCAGCTGTACAGGCCGGAGACGGGGATCCCCCACCCTCCCGCCGCCGAAGCGGCCGGCGGAGGAGGGGAATCCCACGCCTCGGCGGCGGCGACGCGGTGGATCGACGAGGGAGTCCAAAAATCGCCTTCTCTCCTGTAGCACGGGGGGAGAAGGGGAGAAAACCTATTGTTCCTGATGAACTAACAATTGTATCTGGGGAATCACTCCTAGTTTATTCCTGGAAGATAGCAAATGAACAATTCATACGTCTATCAATCGTGTAATAACAATTGAGGGACAGCTCAGACTTGCGTAGGTTGGTTTAACTGGTCAACACATGCCATTACCCTTGAATACCTCCAGACAGGTGCTCTTTAACTAATAGCAAGCGGCCCTCTACGTACGGAGTTATCTTTTCTCAAGGTACTTGCACACTAACCGAATAACCAATTGACACTAATGAATGATTGATGACGGTTCGACATCGATGAGAGGGCATTTTTCCAATATAGGACCGAGTTCGTCGCAAGCATGTGTCTTCAGTTTTTTTTTTCTTTTGAGAGGGAAGAGAGAGATTACATTCCTTCACAGGCCGTGCTCCGGGAGTCCAGGAGTACAAGCTCCTCCATCGATGGGGGAAGAGGATTTCGTACTTGACAGAAACCTGTAGAGTTGGCAAACTTTGTCAGTGCATCGGCCACACAGTTACTCTCTCTTCTGATGTGTCTGATGGAGATCTCATCAAAATTCTTCATGACTTGCTTGGCTTCTTCATAAATTGTCCATAGCCCCGATCTGTCCGTGTCCACAGACGCCAAGGCCTTGATCGCGTCGGTGCTGTCTAACTCCAGAATGATCTTTGGGTGAGCGTAGTTGGAAATCATCTTGAGACCAAACAAAGCTGCCCTGGCTTCTGCTTCTTCGGAGAAGAACATAGGGGAATTGGCTCACAGGCTGCCGAGATCACCTTCCCCTGGGAGTCTCTCGCCACTGCACCGATGCCACCTCTGTTGCTCGAACTGTTGAAAGACCCTTCTGTGTTAATTTTCGTCGAACCAAGTGGCTGTGCAGACCAAGGCATCGCCGGTATACGAGGTTTAATCGTTCCCTCATCCCTGAAGAGTGCCTCCTTTCCTTTATAGTCCGTATGGCTTGCCGTGTTTTTTGCTTCTTCTCCAAAGGCAGACAGGAACTGGACGGAGTGTGCTATGGTTTCCTTTCCATTCTGGTGAATACAGTCATTTCTGAGATGCCAAGCCCTCCACAGCAGAAGGAGTATCTTCGATATGGTGTTTTCATCAGAAGTAGCAAGAAGGTTTTGCAGCCAGTCGATGCCAGAGTAAGAGAACAGTTTTTCCGCTGGTAAAAGCCAGTGATCCCTCATTGCTCTCCGCAACGCAGCAGCTTTTGTGCACATCACGGTGGCGTGGAAGGCGTTTTCGATCTCACACCCACAAATGGCACAGCAGGGGTCAGTCTCCAGGGTTCTTCTCCATTTATTTTTCTTGGTGGCGAGGGAGTCGGTGGCCAAGCGCCAGCCGAAAATTCTGACTTTAGGAGGGACAGAGGCTTTCCAGATGAGATTCCACAACTGTCGGTCACCGCTGATGACAGAGCTGCTGCTGGTGTGTTGATTCTGATGCTTGAGGTCCCAGGCGAGCCGGTAAGCACTCTTGACTGAGAATATACCGTTCTTCTCATAGTGCCAGGCGATGATATCATTAGTGTCTAGTTGGGGTATGTTAATCATGCGGATCGCTTCAGCGTCATGTTCATGGAAGAGCTCGTGAAGAAGGGGAGAGTTCCACTCTTTAGTGCCGGGATGAAGAGTTGATTCACCCACCGTCTTCTGGAATTTTTCTTTAGCCCAGTTGGTTTCAGACCTCTAGCCCTTGGGATCCATTGGTCTCTGATGATTTGAATGTTTTGCCCATTGCCCACACGGTGGATGATTCCTTTCTTTAACAGCTCGAGACCAAACTCAACACCTCTCCAGACAGGGGATGCATCAGAGGCAAGACAGTATCAAGCAAGTTTCCATTTGGGAAGTATTTGGCCTTCAGGACTCTTGAGCAGAGACTATTCGGTTTTTGGATCAATCTCCAGGCTTGTCTGGCTAACATAGCTTGGTTAAACAGATGGATATCACGGAAGCCTATGCCACCTTTGCCTTTAGGCTTGGTAAGGTTTTCCCAGGCCATCCAATGGACCTTCCTGTGTCCATCTTCGTCACCCCAGAAGAAATCCCGGATCAGCTTTTCGTAGTTTTCACAGAAGCCAATATTCAGTTTGAAAACTGACATGGCGTAGCTAGTGAGAGACTGGGCGACAGATTTGATCAGGGTGTCTTTTGCAGCGTGGGACATGAATTTTTCTGCCCAATTAGTTAGCCTCTTGGTAAATCTGTTCATGATAGGTTGGAACTGGTCGTTCTTCATGCGGCCATCAGGGGTGGGAAGGCCCAGATATTTATCCTCAAAGGTGGAGTTCGAGATATTCAGGATATTCTTGATGTCTGATTGCACAGCCGACGGGCAAGTGGAGCTGAAAAGGATAGAGCACTTGCTGGGACTCAGTAGTTGACCCGTGCACGTCTGAAATAAATTCAGAGCGCTGTCAACGGCCCTAGCTTCCTCTGCAGTGGCTTTGAAGAAGAGGAGGCTATCGTGCAAACAACAGATTAGAAATACCCGGAGCACCTCTGGCTATTTTGATGGGGGTGACATTCTTGGCATCCACCTCTTTTTTCAGGAAGCAAGCGAGGGCTTCTCCAATGAACAAAAACAGGTAGGGGCTGAGAGGGTCTCCCTGCCTTAGACCTCTGGATGGGGTGAACGGCTCGAGGGTGTGACCATTAATCCTGACAGAGAACCTTACAGATTTCACACATGTCATGACCCATCTGATCCACTGTTGACAGAAGCCCATTTTGCGAAGGATTTTTCAAGGCAATCCCAATCAACACGGTCGTATGCTTTAGACAGATCAAGCTTGTATGCACAGTGAGTGTTTCTGGGGTTTTTGCTCTTCTGAATCTTGTGGAAGCTCTCGAAGGCTATCATGGCATTGTCGGTGATCAAGCGTCCGGGAATGAAGGCACTTTGAGTTTCAGATATAATGTCATCTAGTATGGGGGGAGACGGTTGACCAAGCACTTTGAGATGACTTTGTATATGACATTACAAAGGCTTATAGGTCTGAAATCAGTGAAGCATTCTGGGCTGTTGCCTTTTGGAATCAAGACGATGACAGTGTCGTTGCTACCCTCTGGCATACATCCATTGAGGAAGAAGTTTTTAACAGCTGCAGTCACCTCCTCCTTCATCACGTCCCAGTTCCGTTGGAAGAACCTAGCGGGTAGGCCATCCGGCCCTGGAGCTTTGATGGGGCCAATCTGGAACAGAGCATCAGCAATCTCTTTGTCCGTGAAGGTTTTGCAGATTCGTGTTAGTTTCGCTGGAGATAGGGCTTGGGAGCAGGTTGATTAGTTCTTGGGGACAGACAACACTGTCCTTTGTGTACAGCTTCATGAAGAAATCAGTTGCCTGCTTCTCAATCTCCTCTGGGTCGTCAGTCCACTTCCCATTACTTCCTCTAATTTTGTTGATTCTGTTTTTTGACTTTCTCCAGCTCGCTTTCTTGTGGAAGTACTTGGTATTCCTGTCTCCTTCTAGCAGCCAAGTAACACGTGACCGTTGCCTCCACATCATTTCTTCCCTGTGAAGCAGTTCATCCACCTCAGAGCTTAATCTCTGTACTTCTTCATCTCTAGCCGGCTGCGGGGTTTTTTCCAGAGATTGTTGATTCTGTTTTTCTTTTCTTTATGTCTCTAGTGACGTTTCCAAAGTTCTCTCTGCTCCACGAGTGAAGGCCACTTCTAGTCTTGTGCAGTTTTTGATTTAGGTCTCCAAGCGTGGTGCAAGTAGTTGTGCTAGACCACAGGTCCTTGATAATCTCAGGCAGGTTTGGGTCTCTTTCCCACATATACTCGTATTTAGGGATTTCATCTGGTCTTTTAATTGGAATCTGCTTATCTAGCTCAAGCAGGAGAGGCAGGTGGTCAGACCGGGTAGAGCAGACATGAGTAAGCTTTGCATCTGGAAACAAAATGTTCCAGCTATCCGAGGCAACAGCTCTGTCCAGTCTTGCCTTTACATTTCTTCTGTCTTTCTGTCTATTATCAAAGGTCCACGGGGTCCAGTGAAGCCAATGTCGTGGAGGTTGCAGTAACATAGCACCCTTCTGAAGTCAGACATTCTCCTTTCTGATCTTTTAGTGGCTGAGAAGTGTTCATGTTGCCACATTGTCTCGTTGAAGTCACCCATCATGAGCCAAGGCAAGGACGTAGCTGGTTTTATCCTTCGCATGGTAGTCCACATATGGTGCCTCTCTGATGCCTTTGGTTCGCCGTACAGGAAGGTACACCGCCAAGTACGGCCAGTGGTGTCCTCCTTTACTACCACATCAAAGTATCTAGGACTCTCAGACAAAACAGTAACATGTATGTGTTCATTCCAAAACAAAGCGATCCCGGCACCCTTGCCTACACCATTCTGCGTAATGCAGTTTTTGAGGCCAAGCCTCCATTTCAGTTCTTTTATTTTTCTCTCGCATTGTCTAGTCTCACTAACGAACACAATGTTGGCTTTGAAGGTGCGGACGAGCTGCACCAATTCTTGAAATGTCCGGGGTAGCCCAAGGCCCCGGCAGTTCCAGCATAGGAGTATCATTGCTTCTGACAGGCGCTATCTGTCGCGCCTGTCAGAGTACCAGCAGCCCCTGCGCTGGTTGCTTCCTGTTCTTCCACAGTCCCGGTGCCTCCTCCCTTCTTCTCGTCAGTGACCAGGTAGGTCTGCTCCTTTAGCTTCTTGCCGCTGTTCAGTTCTTCATCATTCTCTTCACTGCTTCTCTTTCTCCCCACAGCCTGTTCATGCCTTTCAGCAGTCTCTGTAGTGGTGCTGTCTTGCTTGTTCTGCTTTGCCTCTCTGTTTATCCTTTTCCAGTGCTTTACCACTGCAGCATTCTCACCTGTTCCGTCCCCGGTGATCTTGCTGGTGCTGTTGTTGTCGTTGCTTTCAGTGCTCTCAGTGCTGTTCTTGGTCGGGTTCATTGTGGTGTTGTTTGCGTCGGGCTCGTGAGGCTTGATGATCTCGTCGCCGCTTGGTTGTTTGTTGATGTCGTTGTTCTTGTCCTCCTCTCGGACAGAGAGTTTCTCCACTCCCTCTGCCACATGAGCCACGATCGCGAGCTGCTCCGGGGCCGGGATGTTGGTGTAGCGGCCCAGAGCAGCGACGTTGCGCCATGGCAGGTCCATCTGCAGAGCCTTCTCGTTCTTGCCTGCATCTTCTGGGATAATCCATTTTCTTGGGTCGTCAGGTGAGTGGGGGAACGCCCAGGGCGTCGGAGTACCTTGTTTTCCTCAGCTCCATTGGAAGGTTGCAGCTCGTCTCCTCGTGCCCGATGACGCCGCAGCAGAGGCAGTACTTGGGCAGGCGCTCGTAGAGAACGCCGGCGATGATCTCCTCCCTGTTGGACTTCTTGTCCATCAGCGTGATCCACCTCTGGAGGGGGCGGCCTAAGGGAATGCGGACCCTGGCCCGGAGGATTTTGTGGTTGAGGTCGCCGCGCGCCCAGTTGTCGATGGAGATGTACTCGCCTAGCTTCATCCCAAGGTTCCTGGCAAGTTTCTTGGAGAGGAGGAAGTAGGGGATGCCGGTGAACTGCGCCCACACCGGCATGGACACGAACTGGACCTCAGCTGGGTCCTCCTTCTCCTCGAGTGCTCGGATGAGCACAGCGTCCTTCTGGTACCTCCATGGGCCTCCGCGCGTCACGTGCTCGAAATCTCCCTTCTCAGAGAATTCAAGCACGAAACGTTTGTCAGCGAGTTGGTGGGTCTCGAGCGTACCTCTGATCCTCCAGACATTCCTCATGTAGTTCACAATTTGTTTGGTTGGGATGGCGGCGAGGGAGAGGAAGACGCCGACCGCGAGGAGACGCGCGGTGGCGGCGCCCCTCGCCGAGGCTAGGTTGATGAAGATAGGGGTTTTTTCCTCCTCAGTGCGGTCATCCTGCACAATCTCTTTCCCGGGGCGCTTCAAGAAGGCTCACCGGTGGCGATCATGGGTGGAGTGGTTGTGGATGAAAGGGAAAGCTCACTTGGGTGGGAGGGTGTGGCTGCGGTTTTGGTGTTCGTGGGTTTGCTTGGGTGTTCCATGGTGGTGGTGATTCTGGCTTTGGCGTGGAGAGTTTGGTGATGGCAGAGGTGGTCGCCGGCGGCATAAATAGGGGTTCCGCCAGGGTCGGGAGGCGCGGGATCAGGGCTGGCATGAATGCAGGGGGGCGTGGTTTCAGGGGCGGTGAAAGCTCCGGTGATGGCGCTGCTGCTCGCTGGCAGGGTGAGGAACCGGTCATTAAGCGCCGTAGGGGTGATCGGCTCGGAGATTGCGGCCCCAGACGAATCCAAAATCTCCGGGGAAGCGGATTGGGTACCCGCAAGTTTAATGGAGCATATCTCCGAACAGGTTTGGGTTTCCGGGGTGGGATCAAGGCGGGAGGGTCGGGGGGGCGGATTTGGCGTCGGTGGGGGATTTGGGAGGTGGATTTGGGATCGGAGGAGATTTGCGAACCTTGATTGCAGGTCATGGAATCTTTTTTGAGGATTCGCCGAACGAATGACGATGGATCTTGCTCTTGCCCTGAACTCGCTGGGGAAGAAGCCGTGGTCGGATTGGGTGTAGGTTGATTTTGGGGAATTTTGGTTCTGGCGGACGGGCGTGGGATGGGGGATCGGAATGGTTGATTCTCTCTGGATTTCTTTGCCGGTAGCATCGGTGTTCTTGGGATCGGAATCGCGGGTTTCGGGATCGCCCCAGGAGGGGGGAGGGGTGGCTAGACGAAGCGACATCTTTCTGCACCATGTGTCTTCAGTTTTTGGTAGGATAAGCACCAACTTTCCGTGTAAACTGCTCAACCAACTATTTTACTGGAATATAATCACTAACTAAATGTTCAACTAACACTATACACTCCGACGACTTGCCATCGAGCGATATCGCATCTCCATTCATCTAAAACAAACACTTCTTCAGTACAGACCGTTTGCATTTTTAAGTTATAGGGCAAGGAAGAGACCAGTGCAGGACGAGACCAATCAAAGAAGTATTCCACCTTGAGTCCACCTTATGTTTCTGGGAAATTCTGCTAGGAACTACAACAACTGGGAACCAATTCATCAAGCAGATCATACTTAATTTAGCAGTTTAGGTAACAATGAGGTACTTACTCAACAAGTGTCTAAATCGACCTCGTGCTGAGGAGGTGTTTCAGTCATATGGCACTTTTGGTTTTCTCATCATAGAGTAAAATAATATTCATTAATCCGATCACCATGGTCCATGGGGTACTGCAAGTAAAATCACAGCAACAATATCAGACACCTATTTATTGAGAAAGTAAAACGGAAAACATCTAACTAGAAAGGTTCACAGAGCAATAAAAGTGAAGATGTACAGGCACTTAATATGTGCTAATAACATCAACTGGATGCTCTTTTAGATTGGCTGTTGGATCGGTAGTAAACACCAGAGGAAAAGAACACATAGCAGGATATGGATGTTCCTTGTCACAGCCGTATCAGTATTCAGGAATAGATATGACAAAAATGCAACTAGGGGTTATTTGTTTCGAGAATGGCAACAAGGGGTTAAAATATGTTTTTCTTCTTCAAATAACCGGGGTTATATATGTTTGTGGATCTGTTTAAGTTTTTCAGTTGAAATGTCGTGCTGCGTGCTACAACACATACTTCCAAGCGGTCGTCCTTTTGCCAGTTGGTTTGATAAAATTGAGCATCACTAGTAGGAAAAAACCTATCAGTGGCGCACGAAAATGGGCTATCTGTGGCGCACGGACGTGCGCCACTAAATTTACGCCACTGGTAATGGCTATCTGTGGCGCACAGGTAACTCAGTTACCAGTGGCGCACACGCTAAATTGTGCGCCACTGGTATATAGAATACCAGTGGCGCGGTTGCTATTTTGTGCGCCACTGATATTAATCTGTGAGTTTAAAAAAAGCTATACCAGTGGCGCACTCGTAAGTATGTGCGCCACTAGTATCAATTTACGAATTAAAAAAAATAAAATCCAGAAATGATTTATTCCGAAAAAATGATCTGTTGCAAAGTTTTCATAGCACGATATTCACAAATATACAAAGTTTCACAGGACATGTTCACAAATCCGGTGTCATTGTTGTCGGCGCCAGAGCCGTGTGTCGATGTCACCGTTGTCGCAGCCCCGGCCGTGTTGACGTCGTCGCCGCAGCAGCCGCAACAACCCTTTGTCGATGTCGTCATCGTCGCCGCCGCAGCCCCATGTCAATGTCGTTGTCGTCGGTCAATGTTGTCGCCGCCATGTCAAAGAAACTCGATCAGAACTGATTACACAAAATTGTACATGTGTAAAATTGGCTATGATGATCATGAAATGAAATGCAAATGATGGTTATGAAATGCATATGAGATGATCATGAGCAAATGCTTCATTTTGACTTATTTTGGAAACAACAGTAGCTATACCAGAAATGAAATACTCCCTCCGATCCATTTTAAGGTTCGTGGGAAAATAACTAAACAAGTACAAACCCATAGCACAACTAGCGACCGTCTTTTAGGATCAGAGGGAGTACCAGATTTAGTACATAGCAAGGGCAATAGCTAGCCATATATTTTTCAGGACATATATATGCATTCAACAGCTATGCACTAAGAAACTAGGGATTACTAGCAATATATATTTCAGGCACTGCCATGTATCCATACGCGAATAGATTATTGGGAATTAATCTAACCACAACTAACCAGTAAAATAAGAAAAGAACTCCAAGCAATACAACTCCCTGAATTGCATAACTACATATTACACTTGGATAAACTGAAGTAGTGCTTTCACTACGTACAAGCACAAGCACACGTAGTGCTTGCACTACATATGTTCTTACTCCCTGGATTTTTACTCCTAGCCTTCTTAACTGAATTTTAACATTCATATTACAGTGGATGAACTAGAAGAATGTCTACTAGGAGAGCCTTATGCGCTATGACGGAAGCATGAATGTCTACTAGGAGAGCCTTAGGAGCCCCATGTCGGTCCCCGCAGTCTCATGTTACTTAGCAGCAGAGCAACACCTGAGCAAGACAAGATTATATATGTGTCTTAAGCATCAAAAATTATACTCCTAGTGGTACTGGCAATGAACCAATAGTGATGGGTTAAGTTACAGGGATCAGAACTGGACTAAGTCAGCACTTGTGCTAATTCAGACTGCTAAGAACTGCTAAGCAATGCCAACAATATTACAGTACACCATAGAAAGGGACACAAATACTAGCATATGACTTGAACAGGCTGCTGCTAAGAAGCTTAGGAGTGTTCTATAGTGTTTCTATAAGCTAATGATCAGTCAAAATACAATGAAATAATGACAGTGGTTAACAGAAATTTAATAAGAACTGTGACACATTTCTGCAGCGCACTAGCCCGTTTACCCTACCCTCTGAAACTCTTTTATCGCCATCACAGTTTCTTATTTACTTATATAATTATGTTACTTAGTCAATGTGAAGTTAGCCAGGCCATAACCACAAATACCACTCTGCTGTTAACAGATTCAGAATAGTGAGTATCTCTCTTTGGAAAATCATAGCAAGAAGAATATTAATGGAAAATAAGTAAATTCTTTTGTATTAGAAACTAGGCATCACATACAAGCATGGAAATTATTTGTATCTAACTCATGAAGTACTTGCCAAAATTTGCCAAGTCATGATACATGCAAAAACAAATAAACTACATCCGATATGTCTACAAAACATTTCTAAGCTAGTTATACTGAAAACAACACATTCGAATCAGAAGCCAGAAAGCACACTTTCTAAGCGGGGTAGCGAGGACGGCTGCGTCCATGGGCGGGGCCGCGGCCGCTGCTGCTCGGGTGGCGCGTCCGCGCCGGACACCTCCGCGTTGCCGTCGGGAATCGCCGCCGCTGCTGCTACCTCCGGCTGCGCCGGGCGGAGGGGGGGGGGGGGGCGACGAGGGTTTGAGGAGGAGGAGAGGAACCTCACTGGGCAGCCGGAGGCAGCAGCGGCGGCGGGGGAGGCGACGAGCCAGAGCCGACGAGGGTTTGGGGGGCGGAGGCAGCAGCGGCGGCGGGGGAGGCGACGAGCCAGAGCCGACGAGGGTTTGGGGGGCGGAGGCGGCGCGAGTGGTGTGAGGGAGGGGATCCAGGGGGGGAGAGAGAGAGCGGGTCGGGGAGAGAAAGGGAGGGGTTTTCTTCTTTTCTTTTTTTGAGGTGAGGCGGAAGGATAAGGGAGAGAGACGTACGGGTGGTTGGTGTCGTACGTGGGCATGCATAACTGCGCCACAGGTACTCTCCCTCCTTTCTGTTACCTGTGGCGCACACGTTTTCTGGTGCGCCACAGATAATCTCTGTCCTACCGCAGTGGCTCGGAGGGCCATCGACCAACTTACCTGTGGCGCACAAAATATTTGGTGCGCCACAGGTAACCTTTTCCAGGCGGCTAGAGTAGGAGAGAGATTACCTGTGACGCACCACCTTTTCTGTGCGCCACAAGTAACATTTCACCTATAAGTTTTTTCCTACTAGTGATTGTGGACTTTGCTGAATCATACAAGAGAACAGGGACAGGCTTGCTACTTAGTTATTCTAGTGGCCAGTGGATACTGTACTGACAGTATGACACTCCACTGATGTAAGTGCAACGTATATGAATTATGTCAATGTATGTCCCAACTGCTTTTATCGAGTGCATTACCTAAGGATGCCCGTTTTACGGAAACTGTAACCATCAACGACTCATGTCCAGCAAAAAGCCTGATGCATTGTATTTCATCTAGTGTTACATAGAGAATCCAAGTAATGAGCAAATAGTTGGGTCCACTGACCATTAGAAATGACATGCCGATTTCATAACATTTATGTCAATTCGTACTTAGATGTTTTTTTTTAGATAAAAAGGGAGGGTAGCTCCCCGGTTCCATTAAAAATGAAACCAACGTTCCAGATCCCGTTTTGCCACCTTACAAAGTACTGAAAATAACGCTACAACTAGAACTTTAACAGCTAGTCTGCTCACATCCAACTAGAGCTATCTCTGACTCTTATTACAACGCTTTTAAAATGGATCAGCGCGAACCAGCAGCAGTAAACATAAAGGTAGAGCTAAAACTGATAACCAAAGGTAATACGGGGAGAAGAGAGCTAGAATGCAACATCCAGCTTCGCCTTAACACCATATTCGGAGGCCTTTAGTTTCTTGAGCGGGGTCTTCCCCAGCGTCGGCGACCAGCAGTCTTGGTCCAGTGGGGATGCAGGGCTCAGCAGCAGCTGTGAATTTTCACTCTTGCCCACCTTTTGGATCGGGGTTACAGGTGGGTCAGTAGAGTCTGAGAGCTTCAGGGAGCCGAGCAGGAAACTTGCTGCCCAGCTTCTTGCAGTGAGATCTTTCTGAGACAGATCTCCCAAGCCATCTAGCCACTGATAGCGAGCGGGGATCTCAGCTTTAGAGCCAGGAATTGACAGAACGCTCTTATCATGTCCAGCGCTTCTCACTTGCTTAGGATACTCCAATTCCTCAGAGTCCTCAGCAGCAAAGACCAGACCTGCTTTAAATCCGTCCAAATTGTGTTATTAAGCACAATTTCGTTTCTAGATTTCCAAATACACCATAAAGTAGCAGAAGTAATGGAATTTAGAGCAAAATTCTTTTTGTTCGAGATCCAAAATCTGGCGACAGATTCGTAGTTGTGACCTATTTCCCTACCAAAGAATTCTGTTAGTAACTCCCAAGTATTACTTGCTACTACGCAACTAAACAAGAGATGGTGTACAGTTTCCAGTTCACTGCAGAACACACAGTCCTCTGGTTTGACGATTTGGCGTTTTTTCAGGTTATCTCTAGTCATGATTTTATTGTGTGACATCAACCAAAGAAAGATGTGAATCTTCGGTGGAACACAGAGGTTCCAAATAGAAGGGATGTACACAGGGCAGACTCCTCTAAAGTTGATAACATGATACAGGGAGCTAGTGGTATAGACACCTTTATTTTCTAGTTGCCAAATGAGGGCGTCAGTTTCATTCGACAGAACTACACTTATACTAATTTGTTCTAATTCATACCATTTCTCCATCATGAGCAGATTAAAGTTTCTTCTAAACGTTAGTTTGAGATCAATCCCATCCCAAACTTCGGCAATCATTGCCGTTTGTTCATTACATATGAGATAAACGTCCCAGTACTGTACTGCTAGAGGGGAGGTGCCGAACCATGTATCCTCCCAAAATTTCACTTTCTTTCCATCCCCTACGGTCCATCTAAAGCCAAATTTAATGGCTTTCACTACAGACATAAGCCCTTTCCAAAATCTCGAGCAACCAGTCGTATTGCTATTAAAGATGTTTGGACTATCAGTACTATACTTGTGATTTACAACATCTTTCCACAATCTATTATCCTGTGAGAGATATCGTTTGATCTAAGATCCTAGGAAACAGAAGTTAATCTCCCTCAGATTCGTACTTAGATGTGCCCAAAGAGTTGGTCAAATCAACCCGCAAGGCACAAGTCAATGGCCAACATCAACATCAAATAGTACAAACAATGATATACTCCATTATAGAAAGCATGCTATTATTAATGTGCAAGCATCTGCAATATTCGTGCACTTCGTAGTAGTATAGCATAATAGGGTGTCGGCACAGGCAAACCTCAATTGTCATATGCTGGCCGAAGAAACTCAGAAAGTGGCCAGCCATATCAAACAATACATCGATTCAAGAGGGAGGGCTTAAACCTGATGTTCCCATATGCATGCTTCTAGTGGAAATATCTCGCAATTATAAAGGTCATCGTGAAGGCTATTCTCGGGTAGGTAATTCGATGAAGGTCCTCGTGAAGGCTATCCCCGGGTAGGCGGGTAGGGCAATTCGATGAACACCCGAGGGGCATGACGCCAAGTAGTCTGCCATGTGAGGCCCCCCTCAGTCATTGGAATTGTTAAAAAATGTTTTTTTGTAGAAATTCGAAAACTATACCACGGTTCAATTTATTGCAAAAGTGTCTCCACCGGCGGCCGCTGTACAGCCGAAACAGGCCGGGTAGAGCCGAAACACTAGATTTGGCCAGAGTAGAGCTGAAACATTAGTTTTCGCGTAAAGGCAAAGCCGATTAGTGTTTCGGCTCCGTTACGGCCGAAACGTGTCTAGATTTTTAAATTTTCGTCCCCGCCTATTTGGTGGCATATAATTCACGCACATTTTGTTGCCGCCTATTTCTCCCGTCATCTTTCTCCCACCCATTTCTCCCGCTCATTTTTCTCCCGCCCATTCCCGCCTCTTTCTTCCCGCCCTTTTCTTCCCATCATTTCTCTCCTCTGGCTCATTCTATAAAACCCACCCCCTCTCACAGTGTGTTTCATTCATCGTCTTTAAGCATTCCCTCCTTAGTGCAGTATCCCGACCATGTCCGATGTTTATTCATTCTCGCCATCTAATCATGGTTTCCACCCACAAATGTCACATTGTGTTCTTCAACATGCTGCACAGATGAGTATGGGTGATCCGAGCGAGGGTAGGGTAGGAGTGTCCTTCAAGAATAATTAGTAGCACTAGGCACCTTACTGAGCTGGGTAAATGCTTACCCAGAATGCAGCTCCCACTGAGAACCGTAGTAGAAGTACGTGAAGAGCCCGCCTATTTGGTGGCATATAAGGGCCTGTTTGGATGCCGCCCAAGGCAGCCCTACCAAAACGGGGCGCGCCAAATTATTGGCGAAGGAATCTGCCGCCCGTGGCTCGCCCACGCATGGGCGCAAAAAGTGAACTGGCTAACCAAAATTTTGGCATGGGTAAGAAAATTTGGCATCCATCCAAATGCATGCCCACGCTGGATAGTCAACGCCAAAATTTAGGTAGGCAGCTCCGGGCTGCCATCCAAACGTACCCTAATTCACGCACATTATGTTGCCGCCCATTTCTCCCGTCATCTTTCTCCTGCCCATTCCCGCCTCTTCCCACCATTTCTCTCCTCTGGCTCATTCTACAAAACCCACCCCTCTCACATTGTGTATCATTCATCGTCTTTGAGCATTCCCTCCTTAGTGTAGTATCCATTCTTCTCAACCATGTCCGTTGTTTATCCATTCTTCTCGCCATCTAAGAATGCAGCTCCCAGTGAGAACCGTAGTAGAAGTACTCGAAGAGCTTGTTAGGTGGGTGGAACAAGGTGATTATACTCAAAGTTATTGAGGCGGGCCTTCATAACTTGTTTATTTCTCATAACCGGTGGAACAGAGTGATTAAGCTTGTAAGGTGATGTACGGTATCTCTCAACCCATTGTCTTAACCATAAAGTAGAAGGTATTATCACCATCTAAAAGCATTTCTCATAATCCAGATATATCTGATTTAAATTAGCTTGCAGTCGCACCACAGCGTCATCTCTTGTGGCTGGGTGATAATAAACCAGAAAAATGCAACTTCTGGAGTAGACCATTGTACAATCATTATAACATAATAGCATAATGAAGGATTTATTTGGACATGTCGACAGAACTGTTTACAAGTGAAATATCACACATCTATTGATGCACACAAAGAAAGAACTTATGTATATATCTCATTATCCATCATTAAAATTGAATGAATCCAGATACAGACATTATCTCTACAGTACAAAAACTTGTTGGACAGCTTCTTGATCGCAGGGAACTTATACATCATGTTCTGCATAAATGACGACTACAATGGAAGAACAGAAATAAGACAACAATTGCTAGTATGCAACACTTGCCCCTTGGACTTTTTGCTGCCACAGCCAAGAAGCTTGAAGATCGCTAGATTTTGCAAATACGGTGTCTACTCCACTTTCTATTGGTCTGGCAATAATTGCTAGTATACAACACTTACCCCTTGATACCTTTTATGCCAAAACCAAGAAGCATGAAGATCACCACACTTTGCACATGATGTGTCTATTCCAATACCTGATTTAGCCGAAGTAAGTTCTAGTAAGTAGTAACAGCAAAACCAGGGCTAGAACCAAAGAGGAAGCGGGCCTACTAGCGGCCCTGACCTGGTGGTCTCCTGTTTGAATTCCTATCTGAGGTGCCATAGCGGTTTTGTGACTGATGTGGTCGTGAATTAGGCCTTGCAGGAGGCGCCCCACCTCCAGAATAGGAACTATGAGGTTGTTGCTGCTGCCACTGCTGAGCTGCTGCATATGGTGCAGACTGGTAGGCCCCAGTATACCCCCCAGTGTGCGATGGGGGTTGTCCATATCGCCCATAACCCGATGATGGAGGAGCAGGATGTGATGAATATGCATGGCTACTATTCTGGTGGTGTCCTCTCGAATCGTTGTGGCTATCTCTTGCATATGGTTGATGTCTTCCGCGATTATCTCTTGTATACTGATGACCTGATGGCAATGCATAGGCCGGTCCCTGACCACTAGGTATATCACTAGGAACATGCCAACCAGGACGTCCAGAAGGCTGCTCCATCCTTGGTGGCATTCCATTTGGATAATGCATACCATTCATTATAGTTTGATATGGCCTAGCCGGAGCGTACTGCCCGCCACCGCGAACGTTCAAACTGTTCTCAACTAGTCGGTGGGCAGCCTGTCCAAGTTGGCGGCCATGCATCGCTCCTGCGGGGTTTTGCCTGAACCATTTCACAAGTAGGTTAGGATCTGCAATCTGGAAGCAAGGATTCACAAAATAAGGCAAAAACTCATACACTACCTGCTGCTGTTATCAGTATGCCTCCTGTTGTTATTATCAAAAGGCCTCCTGCCACTGTCCTCATGCCACAGAATAGGTGGTGGTTTCAGATCACTAGCTTCAACAATCTTCAGAGTAGATTAAACAATCAGGCTGTTAACCATGAGCACGTCCCAGGTGGAATTATATACTAATGTTGCTGTTACACCAAAATCACTGTACCTTCTTGGGTATGATAACACCAACAGGTGGGCGTGCTATGTGCTTCTGAGGATCCGGAAGCTTATAAATTGAACATCTAATGAAGGCAAATGTCATAATCTTGAACTGAAGTACCAATATATATACAGAAAAGAATGAACTTACATCACTTGATTGTCCATAATATCCTCCAGTCCAGCCACAGGTGATCTGAAGACAGGCGGGCTTGGATCCCCACCACAAAGTGAGATGTAACCATTCATTCCTCCGCTGCACAAAATAAGCAAGAGCAGCTAAGTTTTAGTTATGGTAGCTTATACAACAGGTGCTTTTTTGATAGTAGTATATTATAAGATGGCAGTCTACTCATGCTCACTTTACTGAAAGGCCCCAACAAACAGCGTGTTCAGAATAAATCTAGATGGCCAATCAGTGCACTACTACGCTTGAGCAAAAAAAATAAAAGAGTATGCAGACAATCAAGAATCCTGGTAGGGTTAGCTACCTGGCAGAAGGATCGAGCTGTTCTTTAATTTCATTTCGCTCATTATCAGATAGATGGCCGAATTTGCTGCTGAGGGAGTAGATATAAGGCGAAATTGGATGGGAGCCATTCACGAAAAGCATATTGTACATGGTACTGTTTCGCCTTGCTTCCTCGGGCTACACAAAAGATGAGGAAAATGATGATGAACTTGATACAAGGTTTCCTATTATATATGACAAACATAGTACACCCATGAGGAACTGTTTCATACCGTCAAAGTATGCTCGACATTTTTAATCTCAGAAAGCAACCTAGCTTCATCGATAAAGGGCAGTTTCGCTATGCCCTGCACAGTATGGAATTTATTTAAACATGGCTGACATATGATATACAAATTATGCTCACTGAAATCAACGTACCTGCCAAGAAAACCTCTTTCCATTCATATCTACTTCAAAATCTGCAGAGTACACAGGTGAAGACGGATTATAATTGGCTTAAGGTTGTAGGAGAATGTGATAAATCCGTGATCGCAAAATCAGCATACCGATCGGATAAAAGTCGATTATAGGCGAACTTGGATCAGACATTAATTGCCGATACTGTAGAGGGAGTGCATGCGAGCTGAAATGTAGTGAAACAACCCATCAATAATACACCACATTAAGGAACTATAAGATTGAAGAAAGGAAATATATATTCACCTCGCTGCTGGGAAAACTCCCATAAGCTGATCGAAAGGTTTGAATGGTGACCCAAGTTCGAAAGTTATATTAAGCTGGCCTAAACCTTTTAAATCCGAAGCAAAAGGCGCATAGTGGTAGGGGTAGAACCTACATATGGTAAGGAGAAATTAGAAAGAAACGGGTATTGGGGGAATGGATAGAGAATGATATAAGAATCATCAATAATTGTGCTACAAATAAAACTATAATTATATTTGGCCATTACGACAAGCTTACCATTGCCATGAGCAGACACCTTCATAATAGTAGTGCATTACCCAACACAAACCTTCAGTATATTTGAGAACCTAAAGGAGCATATAGGACGTCATAAAAGAAGATCATACACAATTGTAGGAGAAATATTTTTCCAAACAATGACCATGTGACATTTTCTATGAAAGTTGGCACGAATAAAGTAATAATGGCAACAGTCTCCGTGTCATTAATGAATCATGTATGTGGTAAATTAATAGGCACTTCCACAATACTTACAACATCTCTGCGTATTTCTTCAATTTGCTCAGATGTTCTTGCCCCAAACTTTTCTTCGTAGTACCTTTCCCTCCATCCAGGTTCTCCGAGCTTTATCTGAATATTAACAAATAAGGTTATCACTTAAGTTTTTTAACCAGTAAACACTATACAAAATTAGAGCTTCATGAGGTCCAAAAATAGAAGTATATTTTCAATTCATGTAGTCTCAAATATCTTCACTTAACTTAGTGTTGCATGCAACACACCAAAAGTTCCAAAGAACAGGGATGGGGCACTATCCCCCGTCAGGGCCTAATCCCTGAGCACTTATATTAAGATCCGAAATATAAAAGTGTGCTTTCATTAAACCTGTAGTCTCAAATATCTTCAATAACTCAGTGTCACATGAAGCGGTTAGTAAAGGTCTAAAAAGACCAAGGATAGCGCAGTCACCCTGATCTATCCGCCTACAGGACTTGCAGCAGCCTATTAATTCTTGCATTGCTTAGTGATATTGGGATAAGTGGTGCTCCTTTTAAAAGGATGACTTACCTAGCCCCTAAAGCAACTAATGTATTAAATCATATAATCATACCTTAAAACGAATGCGATTCAATTCATGGCTAGTATAAAAAGCGGGACTAATGTGGTCTGTGTATTTTTTCCGGCCTTAAAACGACGAACCAGACGGGGCCTAAGTAATATTATAACTGATATAAATCATTACCCTACCAGGAATGTAATTTAATCTTATCTTATCTCTCCGGAAAGGAGTCTTAACACCGAGAGGTGACGGCATACAGTGATCAGTGTTTTCAAAAATACCATATGATAATATGCCAGATTATTGTTGAACTTACAACAACCACAAAGAACCAATAGAGCAGCAGCACAAGATTTGCACATATATAATCAAAGATAGAAGATATACATTGTCCTCCTCTGCATTTTCAGAATTAAAAAGATCTGATTTCTCACGGAGTGCATCTTTAAGCATTGACTTAAGTTCTTCTTTGTTTTCACGTTCCTGTGAAAGTTGCAGCAAGATTCAGATGAAACCATAAAAATATATTCAAACAAATACAATATCTTGTTAAACAAGATCAAATGAAGTACCTGTGCTTCAAGGCCAATTTCAGCTTCAACAACAGCAGCAGAAAGGCTGGAATTTGACGTTGACACATGTGCTTTCTTAGCTCGACTGCCCTTTTCTGTACTATCTTTACGAGATCCATTATGTTCGTAGGGTGCAGCCACGGACCCAGAGGCAAGGCGAGACCCTTGGAAACGTGCAACAGGTACAATAAGATCATTCCTGACATGGGGATCCAGATCGTCACCTCGCTTTGCTTGGGCCTTATCACGTTTTACTCTTTCCGCTTGACGCTACACAAACAACATCGGTGTAAATGTTAATTTGAGTGAAAACAGGCACTACTAGTTCTTTTAACAATTGACCATCGAATGTATAGAAGTAGGTCACATATCATTTGCATTCAAGAGTCACATATATTGTATAGTTCCAAGAACTTTACACGGCTCAAGAAAATGTGTTGCACTAAATGAAAATTCCATGATACTAAATTCAATTCCAATGCTAAATATGGATAGAAGACCATTGACTGGAAAGTTTTTTTTTCCTTATTCTGTAAAATTTCATAGACTATAATATTCACCATGCTTGAAGAGCATCTAATAACATTCCAGCTTAAACAAAAAATAAACACTAACTACAGAAGCAGATATCAAACTATATATCGAGCTAATAGATACAGAAGTATACGAGGAACACAATTATAGAAAGAGGGAGATTAGTTGCCACTTGCTAACATGAGAAAACACACAAGATTATCCATGGAGAACAAATGTCATATTGGCATATTGCACTTTACAATATCCCACCAGGTATAATTGAAGTTAAGAGCAAAATCAAGCTAGCCATCATTGTTTACCTTGTGAATATGTGCTCTTTTCTGAAATATTCTATCCTCGTACGAACCAACTGCTTGAATGAAGTGTTCAACTCTATTCAGATCCGGCTGCAACAATGAAGAGAGAACATGTTATTGCTGAAATACCTGTATGGGTCGTTTGAAATCGAGTAGATATTTGACAAAGAAGCCACATGGATGAGCTCCTGCACAAATGAAATTTAAATACCGTGCATGCATCAGTTAAATAGCCACCCATTGAAGGAAATTCCTTCTTGTATACAGCCATTAGCAAATTAATAGCTCCCTGCAGACAAATAAGGAAGTTAACACTGTGTAACAACAATTTAAGAGAGTGAACTACAATCAGAAAATGAAAACATGTTGAACTTTCAAAGAATAAAACAGAGCGCCACTCTAGTAAACTAGTAACACTACATATCTTGTTCGCTACAAAATAGAAACAAACCTCACGAATCTCTAGTGTTGGCATGTGTGGAAGAAAATCATTGCCAACAAAAAAGCACATGAAGATGAAATCATCAATGATACGTTCAAGATCAATCTCGAAAGGTGGATTTGGCATTTTGAACTCATAACTTATGTATTCCCGTAGGGTCCATATATTCAAGAACTGTGAAGAAACAAAAGTGAGGTAAGTCCACTGAATAAACCCATCACATACTATGTTGCAACAAAATAAATATATCGTCATTACCTGGTAAGGTTTCTTTGGTACAATTTCATCACCTTTCTCGTCAAATTCCCAGCTTTTCGTTTTGCCTTTCCTTCACACTTTGCCGCTAGATGTCCAACTTGGCCACACAAGAAGCATTTATCCTGCTGCCCAGGTGTAAAAACCACCTGCAAACACAAAGTGTATGCAAATAAGCTTTCATGGCATAATGTCAAACAAAATGTTCAAGAAAAAAGAATGCTCTGAAAGAAAGGTACAACTTATAAATTTCGAAAGGTAGAAAAAATAGGTAATGTAGACAACAGGAAAATATAACAAAACAATTTGCTTTTTCTTAGCACAAGGCAATGATATGTATGAATAGAGAGAAGCATTTTGAGAAGAAGAGAGAACCTCTCTCAGTATGGAAAAGTGCACTTCATGTGTTGCTAAAGCTAACATGATAAGATCTGCATCCTGCATTTATGAGAATAATTTATAATTAGCAATACAACTAACAGATAAATATTGTCCAACAAGAAACAAAAGATTTATCATAAAGAGAACTTACCAGGCCGTACAGGCAATGTCTGGTATTCGGGTTAAATCCAGGGAGATTCCTTTGGCCACGAATATAGGACATAACTTTGTGTTCCCCTTCACCAGGAACATTGGCATCAGAAAGAATAACCTTCGGAAGATTTTAATCAGAACATATATTGTTTATACATACTTTTCCAATACCAATCTATCACGTTTCTGAACAATAAGGAGATATGCCTAAAACATGCTAACAAAAGGTAATGCCTAGTAGCAAGTCAAATTATTAAAAAGACCATGCTTACTTTAATCTGTTTCCATCCAGGATCATAATTCAATCTGAGATGGATGTAGTACTGCAACGCAACTGATAGAACAGCCATAAACTCTGTTCCTGGAGTAATAACATTAGAGTCACAGGTTTGCGACTGCAGTTTTGGAGGAAGTTTTCTGCCTTCCCTCTCAAACTCTTCACGCAACTTTTCTTCTTCAGAAGCCTGGAGATAGGACAACAGTTACCGGTGAGTGCAATCATAGATGGTTGCAAATATATACAAACAACAATAGGCACAACTGCACAGTTATACATTGAATATAAGAAGATAATTCCACTAGAATACTAACCGCATCAGCTGCATCTTTTGCAGCTCTGAATCGTCTAGAGCGCTGCTGGTTCATCTTAGCGCGAGGAGCCACACCATCTGTAGACCATTGTAGTATAATACAAAATGAAGAAAAAAGTATTTAGCATAAGTCCATGACAGAGAAGCTTAAAAGTAAAGGAATTATGTCGTCATTTTTCAGACAAGGACCTATTCATTCTAAAGAAAGACTACGACTATCATGAGACTGTATACATCAGGATGAACTTCTCCCCCTCCTTCCAAAAAAAATATAAAGCATGTCAAAGTTTACAAGTTTAGACAAAAAATATCAATATCTATAGCAGCAAACAAATAGCTACAAAAACATGATTTTCATGGCGTGTCTACTAATATTAATTTGTTCTGCTCTAGATGTTATTTTTTCTAAAAAGTTGGTTGACTTAAAACATTTTACTTTGGATTATATGGATTATATTTTGGGAAGGAGGGAGTATCATGTGAGCATATACATAGTTGCATTATAATAAGATAAGATGTTCTTCATGACAGTACCTAACCAGAAACAGAATTAAGTATACTGAGCAATCATAAGTTCCACTCCCTCCGTTTTTTAATATAAGATGTTTTAGCTTTTGTCCACATTCATGTATATACAAATGTATGTAGACATGTTTTAGTGTGTATGTTCACTCACTTTAGTATGCATGTAGACAACATGTGCAACACCTAACCTAAAACATCTTATATTTAAAAACGGAGGGAGTACCAGATAATCCATATATATGTATGACCATATGAACCCTATCAGTTCAAGCAACATTAGAACAGGCAAAGATATAAGAACAACAAGAGAATTCCCTCCATAACAGAGACGGAATGCGTACCAATGGCCATATATAAAAGCTTCCGAGGGCGAACCATGACAAAGAGCCGATCTATGTAATCAAACATGCACTGGAAAACCTCGGCAAATGTTGTTGGTGAGGGCTGTGGCAAGAAAATACAATAGCACAGAGATTATTAGAGTCAACGCAGGATTTAATAGCAATTGAGCGTCTTATTAACAGGAAATAAAATGCTTCCGGTAAGACTGTTGATAAAGTAGGAGTGCAGAGTCTGCAATCTGCAAGGCCTCCTAACTGCAAATAAACTTGACTGTTCTTGGCAGACTCGCGTGTTCAGAAATTAATTTGCAATGCAGTTTGACAGAGAACGGGAAGACTCGATTTGGATAACTGCAGCATCAAATTTGAGTAGTTGAGCTGCAACATCCTCCAGGCATCTCAAGATGGTTTGGGGACAATTTAGAAGCTCGATTTTAATTACAGCATTCACCCTCCAACAATTAATAAATCCAGATATCTTCTCCAAACAAAATCTTTTCTCCGCATTAGCTCCTCATACATCAATCATCCAATCACAAGTATATAAAGCACCTACGCTACACCATCGCATTCCTAGAATGACCATGTTTATCTAAAGTATATGTTTAATTTGCAACATCTGGGAATCACAGGCTGGAGACTTTGACCACCTATTTCTTCTTTGTCACAGTATATCACATGGAATCAATTTGAGCAAGTCTCCTGTGCTTCAGTATATGTACTATCTGGGTCAGGTAATACTGCCTGTTTTGGTGTTACCATAATCAGTTTAATCTTTTTAGCATTTTGTGGTTGCATATTTTAATGTTTAAGTGATAGTATTATTACTTTTTGACATATTGCTTTTGAATTTTTCAGATTGGTCTGGCAACCTCACCCAAACACCCCCAGCCTTGCGAAGCACCAAACCGAAGTGCCCAATCAAATCAACACGTATGTCTCAAGATGGAGGGGGGATAGAGATAGAGTGAGCTAGCGAGCGTACGTACCCTGTCCTCGGGGTGGAAGCAGGGGTGTATAATCCCGTTCATGTCGAGGTAGAGGTTGTCGAACTCGAGGCTGTTGGGGTTGGGCTTGGAGGTGTCGACGGGCACCTTGACGCCCTCGATCTCGACGGGCTCCTCCTCCACCACGTCCACCACCACCATCGGGTACTTCTCCGCCAGCCACCTGTAGAACGCCGGGACACCCATCTCCGCCGCCGCCGGCGAGAAGGATAGCTCGCGGCAACCCTAAACAAGCGAACGGACGGGGCAGAGAGGGAGGGAGGCGCGAAACCCTAAAGGGAAGGGAGAGGGCAACACTAGTGCACCAGCTGAAACCATGGCACATGAGCTGTTCGATTGAAAAGTGAGGGACAGGATCAGGAGGGTGGCCTCCTCGTACGTTTGCAAAACAGGCCTTGTAGTGTGTGTTCGGTTTGCGGATGGGGTGGAATGGAATGGAACGGTTCCGCACTTGGAGCCCGTTCCTGTGTTCGGTTGAGAAGCGAAATGGAACGCAGTGGTTCCACCGAAGGGAATATTCCCCATATATGCGGAATGGACTCGTCCGGCCAAATCGGCCGGACTGAGTGGAACGGGCGAGCTAATCACTCGTGTCGCCCCTAATCTCTCCCTCGCTACTTAATCTCTCTCCCGAGCTAATCACGGGCGAGCTAATCACTCGAGCTAATCCAGCAGCGGCCAACGGCGGCGCACGGGGCGGCTAACCAGCCAGGCCAGCGGCCAGCCAGCCAGGCCAACGGCGGCTCGCGGGGCGGCCAGCCAGCGCGGCCGGCGGACCGGCGGCCAACGGCGGCTCGCAGCGCGACCAGCCAGCGTGGTTAGCGGCGTGGCGACCAGCGCGGTCAGCGGCGCGCCGACTAGCAGGGCGGCGGCCGGCGGCGTAAGCTTCCAGCCATGGCGAAGACGAAGCCCATGGCGACCATTTGTGATGTTTATTGCTAGATTAGTGCTAATGGAATTGCTAATCCTAAATTAGTGCTAGATGTCCTAAATTATGCCTTGATTGTATATCTTCTGAAATTGTTTTAGATCGATTCCATTCCATCACATTTTGTGTAACCGAACACAGAAATGGAATGAAACCGTGACATTCTATTTTAGTGGAATGGAACCGTTCCATTCCATTCCAAAACCGAACACATCCCTAGTGTCTTTGAATCGAGCAAATCGACCTGTTTGAACACCTTGGCACCATTTTGTTTCGGAGGTATCCATGTGAAGGGATTCTCTTGCTAACCACAATAATATGGTACTCACTTTTCACTAATATCCAAATTTACAAAATGAAAATATATTCCATGATTGCTCCATCTCTATGGTTCTCTACAAGCTTCTGAAAGCTTTGGGCTTTTGACTGAAAATGTAGATCCATGAGTAAGCCTCTCAAAGGACAATGCATGGGTGAGGGATCACTGAACTTCCGTTGTTTTTGCAGTCAACGATGGTTAAAGTGTTATAACCGAACTCCTCCGCCCTCGAGTCGGGCAACCAAAGCACACAAATCCGTCATCTCCCTTGAGTACGGCGGCCGAGCGGGCAAATCAACGGCAACACGTTGACATCGGTAACCGATTAGCTCTCCCTTTTTTTGTGTGTTCTTCAAATGCTCGAATAAATGTCCCAGGGACCGTATTTTGTTCCTTTTCCTATGTCTGTGCCGATCTTGTAGGCAAAAATGCAATACCACAACTAGGAGGATACGCACCTACCATCATGACCGTTGATTTTATCAAGATTCGTGCAACAAATTTATCAACGAATCTTCAAATGTCAATGTATTATCAATAATTGATAGATTTGTGTAATTTAAATTTTAGATTCATGTACTAACATGAATTTTCTGTGCACGCATTGACACAAAAAATTAAAACCACGCGTTAACATATTTTTTTTATTTTTTTAACATATAAAATAGTACGAATAATATGCTTCGTTAGATGCAAAATCAACGATCATGATGGTAGGTGCGTATCCTCATAGTTGTGGGATAACCGCGTTGTCTTGTAGGGCCGAGTAATCAGGAGTTAGGCAAGACGCTCTATTCGCAGGTAGGCAACACGCTCTATTTTTTTCTAATCTGATGGAAAGCTGCTCAATGTGTTGACTGTCGCATCACCACATGCTTCGACCAATGGTGTAACCATGAACGGTTAAATTGCATGCATGGTAGGGGTCTATAACTAACTTGATCTTCCGTTATTGATTTTGCACATCGCTTGATTTTATTTTTTGACGAAAGAGCAGTCAGTCTGCTGTTTCATTGATAGTAGTAGAAGTACAAAGTGTATAAAGGAGTTGTACAGAAAACACGAAAAAAGACTAAATTACAGCAGCAAAAAACAGCTATGTCAGTGAATTCTAATCTGGCTCTCTAGGTCTTGGTAGCATACTTGCTGCCCACCATGGTGGCATATGTTCTCTACACAGCTCGAGCAATTTGTTTTCTATATACCAGAAAAAAATACACCACGCGAGGACGATTTGATAACCAGTTGATTTGTGTTACTTCAGCACAATGTATCCTCTACTAGGTGCACAACTGCTATATATGCTTTCTCCATTGCTCTCAACCGTGTTTGCTAATTCAAGTTCTAGACATGATTTCTAAATGATCTCTATTGATCTTTTCAGTGTGTAAGTTTCCAGGAACGGGTCAAAGCACATACAGAGCAACTTAAGTTTGGTTTAGATTTATGCATCATCTTACACTGAATATTTGTATTGCTGATGTTCCCAGTAATGTCAATGTATTAATAAATGTTCCTTAAATCATGCTTAATATAGTTAGCAGGCAGCAGCTGGATATCTTAGTGACAGAGCAAGGAGTAAATTTTACTACTGATTAGACTATAACCGATTGTGTGTGCAGGCCTCACGAAGTCCTCTTTTACTTATCCATGTTCTGCTATACTGAAAGTACATTACTGAAGTCAAAGATCCCATGGCAACTGCTGTTGATATTGGAGCCTCGGATAGAACTGCTCTTGCCAAAGCTGGTAGCCATGTTTCTGTGCAGAACAAGACCCCGCCTTCTCCTGGCAAATCGGTTGCAATATTCGTGAGCAGGAAAGAATTTGAAGCCCAAGACTAAGCTCAAGGCACACTATATTAACTTAGTAGGTTTGCTTTATTAGGGTACAAGGTAAATCGAACATGTTTTTGCTTGCCAGTTGTCCAGCTATATAAGTTGTTTGACAAAATGAGGGTACGACAACCTATTTACAGCTACATACAAGGACTAGGCTGTAGCCTAGTGGCAAGGGTCACAGTGGTGCATCCTTGTGACCAGAGTTCGAGTCACGTCGGGAACGAATTTCTGGTGCCTTACCAGGGTGATTTTCTTCTCTCTATAAGAATAGGCAGAGCTCCTGCCACTTTTCACTTAGGTGAAAAGGTTCTCTTTATTTACAGCTACATACAAGCTATAGCTTGGAAACAAAACGCTTAAGTAATTGAAGTTACACATATCCGAGCAAGTCAAATATTAATTTAACAAGGCAGTCTTGTATAATTGTAGAACCGAGATCACTCCTATCTTTCGTGAGATCAGCGTGCTTATTTCATTTTGCGTATTTTTTTCCAGCTTTCCTATGGCTAACTTTGAAACGAGTTTCACATGTATCAAGTTTATTTATAAGTAATGCGTTGCACGTGCAAAGCAACTAGTCTCTTAAAATCGAAGAAGCCTTAAAACGCGTATAAGAGAAACCATAAAATTGTTTTACGGTATGGCGTGTTGTCGTGCGGAACGGATCCGCTAAACCATGAACAGAACCACCACCACCGACATCACCTACACCTCCACTACCACCACCACCACCACCAGCACGAGCAACAGCCGCTTACTTTTGCCACCGTTCCATGATTTCCAACCTCCTCATATCCCACCACTCCTTTGTTAGTTTGCCCTTTTTTTTTGGGTTCATCATCATTACCCGGTTCTCCTCGGCAAGCATGGCCGCCATCGCCTTCTCCTCCTCTACCCTCGTTCTTCGCTCCCTCTCAAGGAGCTTTAATCTTCGCTTTCCTCCTCAAGCTTTAATCTTCGCTCCTCGAACATTTCCTTACGCTTTGCATCTTTCGGGATTTGAATCCACCTTGCCTCCAATTGTCTTCGTGCCTCTTCTCGGCCAACGGCAACTTTTGAGCTTCACCAAGTCCTTGTTCTTCACCATCTCATCAATATTGGCTTTCAAGTTGGCGGCGACGGTGATACGTCTCAAACGTATTTATAATTTTGTATTTTCCATGCTTGTTTTATACTAAATACTACATGTTTTATTTAGAGTTTATATCATTTTTATGCATTTTTTGTAACTAACCTATTAACAAGATGTCAGAGTGTCAGTTCCTATTTTCTGCTGTCTTTTTGTTTCAGAAAAGCTAGTAAGGAAATATTAACTAACCTATTAACAGTGAATTATAGCTTGTCATGATAGCATTGTTATGCCCTCACAATTTGTCAATTGCCTGGCTGTAATTTGTTTACCCAGCATGCATGTTTATCTGTCTTATGGAGAGACACCTCTAGTGAACTGTGGACCCTGGTCCATTCTTTTACATTGATTAAAACACCATTTCCATTGTTGTCCATCATCATTTGCTCGTTATCCATTTTTGCATTTACATTTATTTTGCACACCATACGTTTAACCCTTTGTATTCGGCAAGCGAGGGAGATTGACAACATTCCTGTTTCGTTGAGGCAAATTAGTTTGATTGTGTTGTGTGCAGGTCCACGTTAACTTGCTGGCGCCAGGTTGACATCGTGTTGAAGTCTCTCAAGTCCTACTGGTTCGATAACCTTGGTTTTGAAATCAAAGGGAAAACTTCTACTACGCTGCATCATACCTTTCTCTTAGGGTTTCCCAACGGGCTGTTGAAGCAGGAACAATCAGTCGGCTACCTTCTTCTCCCTATCCTTCTCTTTTTTCTTCCATCGGGCTTTCCCTTGTTTCTCCCCCTGGTTCATCACTATCATCATCGTCATCCATGGAATTCAAAGCACCCTTCTTCAGTGGAGCTTCTTGGTCCCTCAACCTCCATTTCTCACTATGCTCAAGCAAATTCCAACAATGATGGAGGAGAAATGCTTTGCCTTCGGAAGTCGGCATTTGCTTGAACTTTTCTTGGGAAACGTGATCCTACTCCCATGCCTTGATCAAAATTTTATCTTTAAGTTCGGTATTCAATGATCTCTTCCGGAGTGGCCCGGCATTCAATGATCTCTTCCGGAGTGGTGGTGTCAAAGGGAGAAAGCGGCGCACTATGAATTTCGACCGCATTCTCGTCTAACATATTCACCTAGGAAGTAGGAACCGAATGCAAATTGAAACTACGGAACGAAATAAAGCACAAGTAAGCTACGAATTAATAGGGGCCAAAATTCATACCTATCTGATGTGTTGTCGAACACACGTTGTTCTCACCGGTGGGTTGCACGAAAGGAGGAGTGGGAGGAGAAGGCGGCGCTTGTCGGGCGGCGCGAAAGGCGGAGTGCCGGCCGGGTAAGACTTGGGAGTAATCCTCGTCCGATTCAGTAACAACCCACGCTTCAGAAATTCGGGAAATAAGTGTTCACATAATGCATACGTACATAGGTCTTAATCCGACTCATTCATTAAACATGGCTTGGCGGGAAAAGGGGTGGATGGGGGGAGTTGCGAGACGGGCGGCCGAGGAGGTCCACGTGTGAACTACTCCTCTTGTCGAAAAAAATTCAAAATTGACATTCGGGCAAACATGATCTCGTACAAAACAACTCGCCAAAGAATGACTTTTACTGGACCCAAGGTGAAAGATTTGCATAAAATAGTAGTATACGGTATATTCTGAGAGATTTTTTTTCAGAAGTCATAGAGAATAATTTCCTGACCAAATTTTTTACACGGGTACGTAGAATGCTTGATCATCTATGAACGTTAGAAATTCAGAATGTTTTACCCTTTTCATTTTTCTATTTTTTCGTGTATAAGTTACACTGGTACCAGCAGCCACAAGTCCGCGTCCGTAGAAGAACCACCTATATAAGGATATCCAAGTCCCTCTTAGCTTACAACGGGGGTCCAGATTTTAATTCCACCTCTTGCCAGTATGAATTGGCCACTTGTGATTTTCATAAATTTATTTGACCCATTAGAAATTCCAACAAAAGATGCAGTAACGTATAGCCAAGCAAGTTGGTGTTGCAGAGTCAAAAAAACTGTAGGTAGACGACATCTTATTTGTAGCATATCGTGTCACTGTTGATGATGCATGAAAGGTCAGTAATCCGGCGGTAGCCTTCGCCTCAAAATTCAGATCTTTCACCGCTTGCGATCGGTTCACCTCGTCTCCGGCGAACAATCTGGCGCCAGGAGGTGAGGGGAACCCTGATCTACACTTTGAGATTTTCTTATCTTTATTAGGATTGCGAGTTGGTGATGGCGTGCCGACGGTAATTTTGGCGTCACATAGAATAAGAGTCCAATGCCTCCATTTTTCATCCTAGTGTTATGTTCCTGCAAATCATAAACGCTTGATCTGACATTTATCGTCCGTTTGTTTTCGCCAGGCTTGGCGTAAGTGACAACAATTGTCATGTCAAGTTTGGTTTTATTAGTGTTCTCATGTTTCTTTCTTTTGTGCATGTGAAGTTATTCTCAAGCAGAATGATGATCAGTCAGTGTTTGAAAGTGTGTGCAACGATATCAAGTTCTCACTTATTGGGTGAGTGACTCAAGCATCTCTCAAAGTTATTATAGCCTATGCAAGTTTGGTCCTGTCATTTTTCACGAGCTTGGAGGAATGCCAAGATGCAAAATAAGAAGATAGAGACTTTGAAGATCTTCGATGTATTTACCGTTCTTTGTTGTTCACGTTCAGCAGTGGCGGAGCTAGGGGGACCAGCAAGGGCCTTCCCCCTCCCCCCTTATGGTATGCAGCAACAAGTCTTTTTTAATAAATAAGCCAGGTTTAAAATATTTTTAGACCAAAGCAGCATGGTCCCCCCCCCCCCGCCGCCAATGGACGATTACCATGCTTTGGCCCCGTTGAGCTTTATTCCTGCCTTCGCCTATGACGTTAAGCAGAGGGAGGCGTTCGCGGTCGGCGCCGTCGTGCCGCTGCTGGCGGGTGGGCTCCTGAGGTAGCGGGACGCCAGGATCGGGGCGGTTTGTGCGGCGACCTCCCTGGCGCTGGCTGGACTAGGCGCCTCCGGCGGGTAATTGGGCGGCGCGAGCATGGCGATGTTCGGGTTCACGCTGCTCGCCAACGGCCTCGCCATGGCCGTCGGCGTGCTCAGGTCTTTCCTCAGAGGGTGAAGTGAATTTTGTTGGGACTTGGGGTGATACCATGTATCTAGGCAGTCCTCGTCAAGCTTGGTTTTATTAGTGTTCTCGTGTTTCTTTCTTTTGTGCATGTGAACTTCTTCTCAAGCAGAATGATGATCAGTGCGCGCTTGAACAACAATATCAAGGTCCCACATATTGGTACTAGTACAGAACGACAAATCGGAAACGGACCAAAACCCTCATCGAAAACGGAGAAACGGTATGTGTCCCTGCCCCCGATACTGATGTGAAGAGCTCAATGGCAACGAAGTTGATTAACCGTTGCCCATAACATGGGCAACGGTTATTATATTGCATCATTACTGATATGTTTCACATTAGACACAGAGTTTTGCTAATCACCGTTCCTAATAAGGGTTATAGGAAAACAAAAAAAGCACGGTGACGGGGCTGCGCCGTTGATGGAGCCCCGCTCCATGCGACTAGACGGCCGCCCGTTCGTCACCGTATTCCTGTTCGCTCTGCTTTACAAAAGTTTATTGGTGCGCGTGGCTGGAGCTCTGCTCCTATGTCTTCACGGCCGCCGGATGATCATCGACTGTCTTCATCGTGCTGCACAAAATGTACTGCTCCTGGTGACAGTACCGTGTACGGAGCCCCGCTCCTAGGTCTTCACGGCAGCAGCATCGTCACAAAGCATCCACCAAGCCCTTCACACAACGAATATTCATTGTTAAAAACAGCAAACTGAGCTAAGAAACCGAGCCAATAAGCAGTAAACAGAGCAAATACAAAGCTAACTAGAGCGAAATAACATAGCGAACAGAGCTAAATAACTAGCTAACGGAGTAAATACATAGCTAACACAGCTAAATAACAGAGCAAACATAGTTAAATAAGTAGCTAACAGAGCAAATACATAGCTAATAACACAGCTAAATAATAGAGGAGACAGAGCTAAATAAGTAGCTAACAGAGCAAATACATAGCTAACACAGCTAAATAATAGAGCAAACAGAGCTAAATAAGTAGCTAACAAACCAAATACATAGTAAACAGGGCTAAATAACAGAGCAAACTATCTATGAATACAAAGAAAATACATAGTAAACAGAGCTAAATAACAGAGTAAACAGAGCTAAATAACAGAGCAAACTACTTAAGAATACAGAGCAAATACATAACAAACAGAGCTAAATAACAAAGCAAACTACCTAAGACTACAAAGCAAATACATAGTAAACAGAGCTAAATAACAGAGTAATCAGAGCTAAATAACAGAGCAAACTACCTAAATAGCTAAAAATATATAGCAAATACAGTGGTTGTTTAGGGGTTTACCTTAGGCGAGGCGGGGTCGCTTACCGCCGCTGGATGCGTCCTAGGCGCCAGAGCCACTGTCAGAGGAGATCTCATCCTCCTCGAACACCGGCGCGTCCTTCTCCTCCTCCTCCCCCTCCACAGCCGCCGCCGCCACCACATCTGGCCTAGGGCCCTGGCCAGGGAGAAGAGACCGGTGTATGGCCGCCTGGAGCTGGGTCTGGAACAACGCCTCCTCGGTGGCTTCTATTGCGTGCTCGGTGGCGGAGATGCGGACTGCTCTCTGCATCGCAGACTCCCGAATGACACCGTTGGCGCGCTCACGCTCAAAGGCGACGCGAGAGAGGAGGAGACCGACCTCCAGATCCGAGTCCTCATCGTCCGAGGAGACGAGATCCGGGCGTCGGGGGCCGCCGTGGATCCGGAGGGGATTTGACGGCTCCGTAAGAACTCGCGAGATAATGTCAGAGAGATGCAGCTCCGGTTGGCGCCTCGGAGTGTTGGCAGAGGAAGATGCTCTATCCTGACTTTCGTCGGCGCCGGTGGGGTTCGCCATCGAGGGAGTGAAGTGTGTGGAGAGGGTGTGCGGCTAGGGTTAGAACCTGGGGGAGAGTGAGAGTGAGAGTGAGATACACTGGAGTGGATGATATTTATACGGACACCGCTTAATGGGCCTTCACATGGGAAATGTAGATTTACAAATCTTCGTATCTATTGTTGGAATATTAGCAACGGAGTGGTTTTTTCCTCCGTTGGCAATATATGGGCAACGGAGATATTTCGACCAACTAGCGCGTGCGGAACTCATTTCTTCCGTCGCCTAACTCGTATCGTTTTCATAAAGCGGTATCCGATGTGTCGTTCTCTACTAGTGTGGGGTGAGTGACTCAAGCGACTCTCAAAGTTATTATAGCCTTGGTCCTCTTTCATTTTTTCACGAGCTTGGAGGAGTGCAGAGATGCAAAAGAATAAGATAGGGATCACGACTTTGAAAATCTTCAATGTAGTCTCACGTTCTTTGTTGTTCACGTTCGGTAAAGGGAGGCATTTTGTCTCCCCGGTGCATATGCACTCTTTAAAAAAAATGTATTTTAAACGCATTTCAAAATGTTAAAAAAATTGCAAAAAATGTTTGCGCATAAAAAAATTGCAAAAAAGTTTTTTTAGATCTTTTTTACAAATGCCAAAGAAAATGTTGTTTTTTCATAAATATTAAGATGTGTCCACTCAATTTCATTTCAAATTTTCTGAACATTTCCAAATGTGTGATTTAAACATTCGGGAGTTAATTTCACGTGCGCGTGTTACATGATTCGATCTGATATATACTTTGGTTAGCTTGATAAATAAAGTCTTTGGATGTTTGTAAAAAATCCGTTGGTACTTATCAGATTGCAGCTGGCCCACGTCCATTCTGTCACATACTCCGTACTATTGTAGTGGAATACGCAGGCGAGTATCACGGGCCAAACGTGGTAGAGCAAGCAACCGTGTGCGCATTGATTCATTTCCAGACGAGAAATACAGTATGACTGGTGCGCCTGGAGCGAACCTAGCGCGTACAGTGTCGTTCTCAGAAGTAGGGAGTAGTCAAGCTCATCGATCATCATCGCAAACCCAGCCGAAAAGTCCTAAATTAAACTAGCATCCGGCCTAATCCCATTTGTTAATCACCTCGTGGTCGCAGAAACACGGAGCGAAGCTAGTACGTACGCACGTACTCTGTTCTCAGAGGTCAAAGCTGATCATCACACCTCACAAACTCCGGCCAGAAGTCCTAATGAACAATCTTTCCCATTCCTTAATCACCTCGTGCTTCGCTTATCCAGCAGCACTGGCAGTCAAACAGCAGCACCAGCCTACAGAAACAAAAAGAAACGGCAAGCTAGCAAGACGACATGGCGCCACCACGGCCACACCTGTCCCCTTCCTTCTCCCGGGGAAAGGAAAGCGTGTCCCCTTCACACACCGGCCGTGGTGGTCGTAGGTGAGCGAGCCGCCACCGGCGACACTGCACTGCAAGCGCGCGCGGGGTCTCGCCGAGGATCCCGGTTACCAAACCCCGTAGTCCCGTACGTCCAGGCGTCCAGCGCTTGGCTCGGCAGGTACGGGCGGTGGCGGCGTGGCTCGCTCGTAACCTCTACTGCTGGCGCTGCATGCTAATCATAATCTCAGCGTTGGATAATTTCGAACAAATCTGGGACGGGTGCGGGCGGGGAGCAATCGAATTAGCTGAGCGGATCATTATCTCCTCCGTGGGAAATTCTCGTCCAGCGGATCGAGTGAGCAACATGTACACCGCAGCTGGCAGCACCGGCCGGCGATCACACGCAAATACAGTAGTATTTGGTTTGGTCGACAGGGCAAGCACACTGGCGTGCGCGCAGCTGGGTAATGCCAGCATGTCTGTGCACATCACCTGCACAGTTATTGAGGTCCTTGGGACCTGGGAGGAAAGCGAATAAAGCTGTGTGCGTGCAACTTGGGTGAGCCGGCGGACCAAACACGCTCCTGCTTCTACGCGCATGAACACACCCACCTCCTCGATATACCGTGTGCCCAAGGATTTTCGTGACAAATCGCCAGCTTAATTTGGTCACTAGCACTACTTGTTAATTTAGATTTAACCACACCTACGTACGTGTGCCTGCACAGCACGCTGCAGTACTCATGCACGCTCACTTGGTCGATCGATCGCCCAGCCGATTACGCGGAAGGAGACGGGCGCGGCATATTATACCTGCAGTGTGGCAGGGCACAACACACTGAGTCCGCCCTTTCGATCACATTTTACACGGACACGTCATAATGCCATCTCCCCAGGACCCCAGCTAACATCCTATGCATCTCCAGCCGTTGTGCCCCTGGCCGAAATCCGCGCTATTTTGGGCTGCTGAGGGGCAACGGCGTTATATCACGCCCTGGGAGCGACGTTTTCCCAGTCGTGCCGAAACCCATGAACAAGACCACAAATAAATAATATTTTTTTTTGGCGAAACTTGGAAATTTAGCCGAATTTCATACTATATAGGCGAAATTCGCAAAGAACTTAAAAAAACATAAAATTAAAGTAAAACATGCCGCTCTACATGCCCAGCTGGCTGTAGAACTGCGTGTAGTCGCCGCCGTCGTCGTCGGAGTCGCTCGGCGGCGCGTCCGGGGCGTGGCTCGGCCCTGCGCCGTCGTCGCCGCCGTGCCACTTGCTGGGCCCTGGCGCGCAGTACTCCTCGTCGCTGTCGTCGAGGACTATCACGCCGTGGCCGCTCGCCGGAGGTGGGGGAGAAGGAGGACAACGGGCAGCACGGCGGGCCGTCACCTCGTCGAGAAGACGCTCCTGGCGCGCCACCTCCTCCTGGGCGTGCTGCTCCCACGACCAGGCGAAGGCGAACTCGTCCTCGGCCAGCAGGACGTCGTTCATGGAGGCGGCCAGGGCGAGCTTCTCGCCTGGGAACTCTTCGGGGTCGTCCAGCGCCTCCACCTTGATGGCCGCCCTGACATACTTCGGCGGCGCCGTCCACTCCCTCGCCGAGGCCTTCTTCTTCGAGGTCGCACCGCCGGTGCCAGGCTCCGTCTTGGGTCTGACGAGGCGGAGGTGGCCACGGGGCAGCGCTCATTGATGCGCAGGCTGCCGCTGGGCCTTCTTGGCGGCGAGGGAACGCGGCGCCCGGAGTTGAGGACGATGCCGTGCGGCGTGTCCTCCGGCTCGGGTTTGACCCGAGCGAACGCCGGCGTGCGCGCCGTTGAGAAGGAGCCGGGAGACGACAAGGAGCGCGTGCCCGACGACGAGGAAGAGGAGGCCGCGCCCATCCTCCTGGGCAGCCATGACGTGACGCGGCGGCGGGGGACGGGCGGGACGCGCGGCGGCATGGTGAGCCGGGGCACGTTGCCGGCGGCGATGTGCTCAAGGACGTACGAGAGCGTATGCCCAAGAGCGCCCCACCATTGCTTCCTCCCGCCGACGTTCTTCCGGCCTGATACGGGGCCGTTGTCATTGGTGTCCTCCAGCTCCCGCTGGTGGCGCTCGTCGAAGTACGCCGTCCAGAAGGCGTGGTTCGCCGGATCCCACCGCGGGTCCTCCGCCTGCTCGGCGGTGAGCCCGGCGAGCACTTCCTGGATCGCGTAGACGCGATCCGCTCCTTCCGGCGGCGGAGGCACGGGGACGCCACCCGCGCTCAGGCGCCACTCGCCGGGAACCCGCATGTCCGGCGGGGTTGGATATCCCGCCTCGTACAACATCCTGGCCTCCTCCGGGTGGAGGAAGCGGCGGCCGAAGCCGTTGGCCGCTGCGTTGTCGCCGGGGAAGCATTCCGCCATTGCTCGGGGAGAGAGGGAGATGGAGAAGGCGAGAGAGGGGTGAAGTGAACTGCTACATCGGGTTTGGGTGGGTTTTTATAGCACAGGAAGGCGAGACGGTGGCGCGCCATTACTCCGGCGTGTGGCAGCCGATTGGACGCATCGGCCGCCGCTGAACGGCGCGGCAGTCCACGCCATTTACTCCGACAGACTTTTGACCAGCGCGGGAGCCGAGGAGGACGACGCCGTGTTTTCACCCCTGTTTTTCCCGCCATTTCACCTAGGTCGCTGACAACGCTGGCCCGCCACGTTTTCCCGCCATTTCGGCCCCCCCAGGCGGAACCCAGTGGGCTGAGTTTGGCCTGGGTGCGCCGACGTTATTTTAGGCCGAAACGGCGCTATTTGGGCTCCGGGCGGCGACTGGGAGAAAAACGGCGCTATTTAGCCTAAATGACGCTATTTGGGCCGCTAGGCGGCTGGAGATGCCCTTAGCCCCCTATACTAATCGGCTAAACCCGATCCTGTCGGGTTCACGCGTCACCATCGCCAAATAGAAAGTTTTTTTTTTTAGAAAAGGAGGGTGCGAGTCCCCGGCCTCTGCATCGAGTGATGCACACAGCCATTCGCACTTATTAATTCCAACCAGATTTACAAAGTACAATGTTGAAAAACAAACTGAAGTCAACCTCTCGACAACAAGGGTCGCTACCACTATGATGGGGGTGACTAACACCAACGCACATCATCTAAAACCTTCAGCTAAACACTCAACGCACACCGATGTGCACGCTTTAGTCGCTGCCGCCTTCTTCCACGAACCCATCTTCAGAAAGGATCAACACCATGATCTTGCAAAATCAGGTCTGCCGTCGGCATCGCCACGATGCCAGACAGCGCCACCATGTGCGAGTCCATCAACCCGAAATCGAGACCCCGCAGCGCCACGCCGCCGAGCCTCACCGACATCGACGTGGCAGATGAAACACCGCTCCGCCAGCTGACCCCCTCCAGGTAGTTCGTGTTCCAAAACGATGCCCTCAAGAGGGTGAACGACACCGAAGGTGACGCCATCGTCTGATCTGGAAACCAGATCTGGGGTTTCCCCCGGAACAAACAGGTTGAGGGCGGAGCAACGATGCCTTCAACAAGGTGATGACGCCCGGGGGCGCCACCATCGTCGACTCCAAAACGGAGCCCGGTTCTCACCGGCCAGCCCGCCCCACCCGTCGTCGATCTACCCGAAGGAAGGTTTCATGTCGTCCGCCACGCCGTCGTCGAGGAGTCGAGGACGTCGCGCCGTGGTACCCGACCGTACCACGTCCAGGCCCTCGTAGCCGATCCTCCGCCGCCATCGCCGGCCTTGGATCCGCGTGGGAGGGAGCGAGGAGGCGAGGAGGGGCCCCGCCGCCGCCGGTGCCGGCCAGGCCTTGCCCAGCCGCACCCTTTGGCGGCGGCGGAGGGAGGGAAGGTGGATGGAGGAGTTGGGTGGGCGGCGGCGGCTAGGGTTCCCCCGTCGCCCGCGAGGGGGCGGGAGGGGAGGGGGAGGGTCAAGGTGCCCTTTCGCCAAATAGAAAGTCACCATTCCAAACCTACCTTCCTGCCTTGTTCCCTTGCCCGACCGCGCGCCCGGCACACATATATACACCCACCCTGCCGCGTCTATCACTTGACAAGCACCAGAATCATAAGCCAGGAGGACGCACACAAACGCCCACGTAGTCGCCTACACTGCTACACACGCCAAGGATCGATCAATGAGCTTGTCGTCGCCGTCGTCGGAGGAGAGCTACGCGAGGCTCGGCCTCGGCCGGAGGTGGCGGCGGGCGAGGGGGTTCCGGCTCTGCGCCGGGAAGTACCGCTTCTCGGTGCGGCGGCTGCGGGCGAAGCTGCTCACGTTCATGGGCCTCGTCGGCCGGCACGCCCGCCAGCTCGGGAGGAGGCTCTCGACGCTGTCGACGAGAGGCGGCTCGCCATGCGCGCGGAGCGGCAGCGCGAGAGCGCTTGTGGGTGGAACGTACGGGTCACGGAGGTGGCGCCCGGCCGGCGAGACGGCGAACAAGCAGCAGGCGCCGAGGAGGGCGGCGCCGTTCATGCGGACCAACTCCTTCTACGCGCAGGCCATCGCCGACTGCCTCGAGTTCATCAAGCGGAACTCCGTGCCCCTCCAAGACTACGGCAGCCCCATCGCAGCGAGCGCCGGCGCCGGGAGATAGTCCTGATCGAGGCTCCGCTTCTAACGTGGACTGTCGAAATAGCGGATAAATGGAGTCTCCGTCTGTATAGTACATTACACATTTACACACGTAACGCGGATGTACGATGTCGTCGTGCTCGTCTTGCAGGCGCTCGAGGCCCGGCGTGGTGCTCGGGGCCGTCTGCTTCCCGTCAGATCCGCGTAGGCGGCGGATCTGGTGGCCGGATTCCAGAGATGCTCGTGTTCTTCAGGTTCTCCAGCGACGGATCCGAAGGTGGCTGGGGTTTGGAGGCGTTGCTGAGCCAGGGGGGCGTCCGCCTTGGCGTTCATCGACAGGAGCTCCGCCGCGGCGCGGCGGGCAGTCTACGCGGGCGTCTTTCAAGGGACAAATGTTTCCCAGGCAGTGGCAAGACGGCGGATGCTGCGCTTCGTCTTCATCGCCGGTGAAGCTGGTGATCTTCGAGCTGGTTCTGGCTCCTCTCCCTCGTGTTTGTTCTTCGTTTGTTCTTTCTATGTACTGTTGTATGTGGATTCCGGGTGAATATACGTGGTGAAGTTGGAGGTGTCAAAAAAAAAAAAAAAAAAAACACGGTGTGAAGAAATTGCGGTTGCGAATGTTGAATTTTGCGGGGCTGTGACTGTGATTCCTTGGCCGGTGCACGAGTAGTTATTTTCCATTTCTTGTTCATGCGTGCTCAATGTTAGAGAAGACTTTTTGCGTCTTCCAGAGCCACAATTGAGGTCTGACCGTTTGAGGAATCCGATCTGATAGAAAAAGACGGGGCAGTAATAATCGGTAGGTCTTTTCTTAAACAATAACCGATACATGAATATTCAAAGGTGTAGTGGTATTGCTCAAAAATATTACTTACATGATAAGTACGACCGAGCTAGTTCCATACTGGTAAAATACATTGGGCCAAACAAACCTTCCAACGCCTTCGTCTTTTTGAGCAAAACATCCGACCTTATTAGTTAACGAACAAAGTACAATTTTGGTTTGATAGTACATATCATCCCAGTAGACCAAACAATGTACAATGCATAGACTGAACAACGAAGTAAAGATACATTGGGCCAGACAAACTAAATAAAAAATATGAAAGATAAGGGTTTGTGATAAAATTGTAAGTTACACTTACACATATTGGACGGGTAGTGGGCGCAACGAATGCCATAATTGCATATTTTTGGTTTCTGTAAGATATATCGTTTTGGATAGATTATTTGAGGAGAGCCGAGTTTCTAATTTAGACTATAAGGTTTTAAGCTGAATAAAAAAATTAAGAAAAATAAATGGCCTAGATATGTAGTATTTATACCATAGATTAAGTTCCAAATTCTATTATGTGGTTGTTACAAAATATCCATTTTGATGCAAATAGTTAATTCGTTTGTTAAAATATAAATGGCTTGAGTTGCAACCCGTTAAAAAGAAATTGGCATATTTGACCATGACCAACCATGAAATAATAAATGTGAACGATTAACGGGAAAACCAAGTGTAGGTTTCTGATTGGTTCATACGTTATGAAATTTCCCTTTATTTACACTTATATTTAAAATCAAATACTACACAACTTTTGTCAAGATATTCATTAGATATGTATTATCTAGAACTATGTTATGAGTTCTAGACATTCCAAAGCCACTAAATGGATATGAACACATAGAAACACACCATAATGTACTACATATATGTAGCACAACTAAGTCAAAAATAAATGTGGTTTTCTTACATAGATCTATAGGGATCCGGTTGAACAAAAGGGCTTTCTAAAGATCGATTTTCTAAACCAATATATTATTTAGAAAATGGCATCTTATGCATGCTCAACACATTTTCCATTTGACACGAGCGCGCGTGCGATGAGCCAATGACAAGTGTTACTATTGTAATAAGAGCACTGCATTTTTTTAATTTCGCTCCAGCGAGTTGTGCGGTTAACATTGCTAGGATAATAGAGCATATATTCTTCACCAATATTATAGGTTGACTGCATGATTTAAGAGAGGTAAAAATGTTTAATATAAAAAGGAGAAAATTGTTATTTGGACTAATTTTAACATCATCCAAAGTACAACATGTCAATAGACATAGAGTGGTTGCGTAGTGCGGGGACGAATAAGGGAGGCGCGGTTTGACTGACGTTGCATAGCTAAGTCACAGCTACAATAGCCTAACGAAGTCCAACTCATCATCCTGAAGTCACGCCAGAAGCCCTAACCAACCTTTCTTCGTTAATTAATCCCACTCCTTAATCACCTCGTGCCCACAGAAACACACACGTGGTGCTTCGCTTAGACAGCACTGACAGTCAGCCTACACAAACAAAAAGAAACGGCAAGCAAAGACGACATGGCGCCACCACGGCCACACCTGTCTCCTTCCTTCTCCCCGGGGAAAGGAAAGGAAACGGAAGTGTGTCCCCTTCACAGCTAATTTTTTTAAAATAATACACGAAAATTATTTAATTCTGGAAATAATACGCAAAAAAATTTTTTTACAAAAATATTATCCAGTCGGTCTTGGCGAAGCCGACAGGTGCCTGTCGTCCTTGGCGAAACCGACAGGTGCCTTGTCGTCCTTGGCGAAGCCGACTAGTGCCTTGTCGTCTTTGGGGAAGACGACAAGTGGCGTGCAGTGACAAAAACACGCCACTGGTAATATTTACTAGTGGCGTGCACTAGCATATACACGCCACTGATAACACATACACGCCACTGGTACGCCACCAAGGACTACACGCACCTACTCGTCTTCGCCAACAACGACAGGGACCTGTCGGCTTCAGCAAAACCGATTGGAGAATATTTTTGAAAAAAATAAATTTTGCGTAATATTTCCAGAATTAAATAATTTTCGTGTATTATTTAAAAAAAATTAGCCCCTTCACACACCGGCCGCCGGGGTGGTGCCGTCGTAGGTGAGCGACCTCCGGTCGACAGTACTGCACGCGCGGTCTCGCCGAGATTCCGGCGCACCGCCAGTCCGCCATGGGATGCAGCTACCGCGACGACAACGTCGATCGCGTGCCGGTTACCAAACCCCGACGTCCAGGCCTCCAGCGCTTGGAGCGGCAGGTACGGGCGGTGGCAGCGTGGCACGCTCGTAACCTCTACTGCCGCTGCAGGCTAATCCTAATCCTAGCGTTGGATATCGTCGTACGATTGGAAAAATTTGGAACGGGTGCGGCCGGGAGCAATCGAATTAGGTGAGCACTCCGCGGAAACTTTTCGTCGATCAACATGCCAACATGTCCACCGCAGCTGGCAGCACCGACCACCGATGGCATAATGGCATGCCACCACCGATCACACGGAAATGCTGTTTGGTTTGGTCGACAGGACAAGGCTAATTTTTTAAAAATAATACACGAAAATTATTTAATTCTGGAAATATTACGCAAAATTTATTTTTTTCAAAAATATTATCCAGTCGGTCTTGGCGAAGCCGACAGGTGCCTGTCGTCCTTGGCGAAACCGACAGGTGCCTTGTCGTCCTTGGCGAAGCCGACTAGCGCCTTGTCGTCTTTGGGGAAGACGACTAGTGGCGTGCATCAACAAAAACACGCCACTGGTAATATTTACTAGTGGCGTGCACTAGCATATAGACGCCACTGATAACACATACACGCCACTGGTACGCCACCAAGGACTACAGGCACCTACTCGTCTTCGCCAACAACGACAGGCACCTGTCGGCTTCAGCAAAACCGATTGGAGAATACTTTTGAAAAAAATAAATTTTGCGTAATATTTCCAGAATTAAATAATTTTCGTGTATTATTTAAAAAAAATTAGCCAGGGCAAGCACACTGGCAAGCATGGAGCATTGCACATCACCTGCACAGTGACTGATCCTGTTCTTGGGAGGCAAGCGAATCAAGCTGTCTACGTGCAACTTGGGCGAGCCGGCGAGGCATAGCTCCTGTTTCTATGCGCATGCACACCCAGCTCCTGAGTATACCGGGTGCATGCCCAGGGATTTGGTGACAAATCGCCAGCTTCATTTGGTCACTAGCACAACTTGTTAATTGAGATTTAACCGCCTGTGTGTCCGCCCAGCCATGCTTAAGCCGGCTCGCTGGCAGTACTCATGTATGACGCACGCGCGGCATACCACCTGCAGTGTGGCAGGGTTTCGATCACATTTTGCACGGAGACGTCATAATGCCATCTCACCCAGCATCCTATCGCAGTAGCCCCCTAAACTAATCACCTAAACAAGATCCTGCCGGGATCACGGGTCACTCTCGCCAAATAAAGTCGCCATTCCAAGCCTACCTTCCTGCCGTGTTCCCTCGCCCGACCGCGCGCCCGGCACACATATATACCCACCCCTGCCGCGTCACTTGACCAGCACTAGGATCAGCTAGGAGGACGCACACAAACGCCACGTACTCGCCTAGCTACACTGCTACACGCTC
The DNA here is from genome assembly GCA_947311845.1 of Poa pratensis. Taxonomy (NCBI): domain Eukaryota; kingdom Viridiplantae; phylum Streptophyta; class Magnoliopsida; order Poales; family Poaceae; genus Poa; species Poa pratensis. The sequence goes on from CAMZMU010000111.1 coordinate 12,690,358, forward strand.
CAAGGATCGATGAGCTTGTCATCGCTGTCGTCCGAGGAGACCTACGCGAGGCTCGGCCTCGGCGGCCGGACGTGGCGGCAACGGCGCGCGAGGGGGTTCCGGCTCTGCGCCAGGAAGTACCGCTTCTCGGTGCGGCGGCTGCGGGCGAAGCTTCTCACGTTCATGGGCCTCGTCGGCCGGCACGCGCGCCGGCTCGGGAGGAGGCTCTCGGCGAGAGGCGGCACGCCATGCGCATGGCGGAGCGGCAGCGTGAGAGCGCTCGTGGGTGGCGGCGAAACGGCGAGGAAGGCGCCGAGGAGGGCGGCGTCGGTCATGCGGACCAACTCCTTCTACGCGCAGGCGATCGCAGACTGCCTCGAGTTCATCAAGCGGAACTCGGTGCCGCTGGAAGACTACGGCAGCCCCGTCGTCGCCGGAGGTGCCGGGAGATAGGCCTTGATCGAGGCTCCGTACGTCTGGGACCGAAACGGCTAGTACTCGAGCGCGCGAGCGCTCGCGCGATTTCTGTCTACTCGTGCACGCGACACCCTATTCCCTTTTCTGTCTACTCTCTCTTTCCGTACCTGGTGCCGACTGCCGACTCCCCCTCCCCTATTCCCTTTTCGCGTTCCCATCGCCGACGACCCACTTCATCCCGGAGACCCTCCCGGCGACTCCCTTCCTCCGAGGACCACCTCCCATCCGAACGGCAGCCATCCAGGACCAGGAGGAGCGGAGCCCTAGCCGCCGCGCACATCCCAAGCGCGACGTACCCGTCACATCCGACCCCTTCCTCCCTCTCCCGCCACGCAGCACCAGCAGCAGCCATGGATCTGCTCCCGCCGGCCGGCCGCGGCGGGGGCTGCGGCGCGGGGTCGGATTCCGGTCACTCAAGCTGTTGAACGTGGCCATGGAGGAGGCCCTCCCCACCGAGCCCGTCGGCGTCGCCTACGGCCGCCCTGCCAACGGCCTCACCTACTACGTCCGCTCCAACCCCAAGGCACTCATGCGCGCAGCCCTCTTCCTCGCCGTCAAGGTCGGCTTCCTCGCCGGTGCCGCGCCATCCCATTCCCCCTAGTGAGTCTTGCTGTCTAGTGGTACGACCACGCCCGGGGCCTCACCGGCGCCGAATCCAGTCACGCCGGCGTCGGATCCGTCTTCTCCCACTCTGTTTTGCCGACCAGCATGTAGCATGGTGAGAATCTTGATCAAACCTTGCTCCTTCCGTATGAATTTCTAGTCTATTTAGTGTCAGATTCTACTGTTGTTAATTAATTAATCCAAAGTATGATTTTCAGAATTGCAAATTCAATTTACAATCAAAATCACATGGAATTTCCGATGTGAGTGCTCAGTATATTGTTTAAATTTGAGCAGCATTTCGTGGAGTGATCTGATGTAGGGACGGTTGGGAGCAGCTGATTGGATGAAGTACTATGATCTTGTCGAAGGAAAGAGCTAAACTGCCGAAAATATTTCAACTATGCAGGTAATAGATTAATTGAACTTCTCCCAGCTACACATCGCCCTTCAGTTCTGAACTGAAAATTGTGTTGAAATAACCAGTGCAGCTCAATTAGGTTCAGTTAGCCGCTAGTGTCATTTTCTTCAGTTAGCTGTAGCCTTTTATTTCCGTCAGGTTAGGCTAAGTTTTTAAGAATTTGGAGGGAGTCTCATGCGTGTACATAATCTGTTCATGGGATGGCACGAACGTAGTGGATCGTGGCCTCGTGTTTCCGTTTTTAAGAATTTGGAGGGAGTCTTCCCCAGCCCCTCGACGACCACCTTCCCCGGGACGGGCCTTCCAGGATCAGCAGGAGGAGCGGAGCCCTATCAATCGAGACGGAACTCGACCTTCCTATCCAGCTCCGGTGTCAGCCGGAGAGGTGCCCCGCTCCTCCCCAATCTCGCTCCTGATGACGCCGTCCATGAGCTCCTCCAAGGATCCAACTGCAGCTCTCGTCTACGACCACCTCCATCTGGTTCCCCTTTAGTGTATCCAGGTAAGGACCCCATATTCCTACATGTAATTTGAGTCCCAACGACATAGATTTGCTTATAATTGCAGGTCTATCCTGGTTCTAAGCATGTAATTTTTGTTACCAGTACACTACATAAGATACTTGACTTCTTCTTGATGTAATTTATATCAGTCTATTCAATACTTGACTTCTTCTTTACTTACTAGAATTTATATCAAGTTTTTTGTGTTAAAAACTTGATGTTCTTTGTGGCTACAGATTTCTAGCAAGGCAAACCTACGAATAAATGTTTTGTTAGCAAAATATGATCATTTCAAATTTCAAATATCTTGATGTATGTACCGGTCATTTCTCTTATATATCAGTGTTAATTTTGTTTCTACTTGGTGTAAGTAATTGTGCTTTCCTGATGTTTCGTTATAATGCAGGCTGTAGTACCTCCTTTTGGTCAGTGATGATGACAATACACTCGTTGTGTGTATCACTGGTTTAACAAAGGTATCTCGGACAGTGTTCTAAAAGTCAGTAGGCCCGAGTGGGAAGAAGTAGTGCGTTTGAATGTGTTTGAGAATCTAGTCAAATCTTTGTTTAGTTTTAAAGTGGTTCTGGCCTATTAGAAACATGTCGAATTAGCATATCCCGAACAACGAGTTTTGACTGTTTAATATCTTCTGGTAATCTTTACATTTACATTCTACTTCCCCTCTTCACATTTACATGACGTCTAATGGTTTAAGCTTTACTTCCAACTGAACGGACATATTCTTCTTTACTTCCAGTATGGTTATTACTGCGGTCTGTTTTAGCTCGACTTGATTACATACTTGAGCAAAGTTTAATATAATTTATGTTTTGTCAGGTACTGGTATGTACTAGCACACTGGCTTGGGGAGTCAATCTTCCAGCTCACCTGGTCATAAAATCAAGGTGACACAATGCTTCCAACTTAGCTATCTTTAATGGTCTTTTGCTTGAGCACTTATTCTATTTTTTGTAGGGTACTGAATTGTTTGACGTGAAAACAAAAAGATACGTTGATTATGTGGTTGGTACAGAAATTCTGCAAATGATGGGTCGTGTAGGCTGTCCATAATATGACCAACATGGCAAAGCTGTTATTCTTGTTCATGAATCAAAAAGAGCTTTTATAAGAAGGTTGCATGTAACTTTGTCTACCTAACGAACAGTTCGATTCATTTTCATCTTGAGTTTAACACTGGTTATTGTAATTTTCAGTTCCTGTTGAAAGTAATCTGAGGGGAGCACTTGGATGATCACAAAAATGCAGAGATTTTTTTTAGCACAATTGGTAATAAAAAGGAGGCAATTATTTATCTTACTTGGACTTACCTATATCGCAGGCTGATATTTATCTTGCTCTCTTTCCTAACTTTGTTCTTGTAACTTATACTCAACCAGTGATAGTTTTGGACAGACAGGCGTCTCACAGGACTTCAGATTATTTTGCATCGTTCTAAAAAAACGAATATTTGTCCACTATTTAGGCTGTATCCTTTCAGTGTGGTCCAAACCATACCAAAAATGGATAATACCTACAATTTGATGTACCCATGTGGTGACATATACAGCTGTCTTATTAATAGTTATAATTACTTAATTAAATTTTAGTATATCCCATCTGCAACTAGTTATTAGGAGGCAGTTCTGCCCTTAACTTTTAGACTGAAACTTTCTTGTGGGGTATGGAATAGCATGTATCCCCATTTGATAAGTTGTTATATATGTGGTTGGTAATATCTTACTAGTTTCCATCATTGATAAATTGCATGACGTGGTTTTGGTAATAATTTTGTAGTATCCCATATCTGATAACTTGTTTTCTATGTGGTTGGTAATATCTTACTAGTTTCTCTCATCGATAACTTTGTGTGTTATGATCTTGGTAATAATGTTGGTAGCAACCCCATCCGGTAACTTTATTCCTATGTGGTTGGTAATGTCTTAGTAATAGTTTCTCATCGATAACTTTGTATGCTAGTGCCTTGGTAATGTTCTACTATTCTCCACTTGTTTTCTATATGATTGTTAATATTTTACTAATTTTTCTCATTGATAACTTGTTTGATATGGTCTTGGTAATATTTTTCGTAGTATCCCATCTAGTAATATTTCCAGTCGATAAGATGCTTGATATGCGTATGGTAACATCCTATAGTAGGTGTTCATCATCGATAACTTCTAGGCTATACTTTTATTAATAATGCTCAAGTATCCCCAATCTGATAACGTGTCTTTGCTATGCGACTGGTAACTAGTACCCGCTGTTCGCCCATTGGTACCTTGTATGATATAGTTTTGGTAATAATTCTTAAGTACACCCCACTCTCGATAACTTGTATGCTATAGTGTTGGTAATAAATGTTTAGTATCACCAAATCGGTAACTTGTATGTTATAGTATTGGTAATAATGCTTAAGTAGACTCCACTCTTGATAACTGGTATGCTATAGTCTTGGAAATGAATGTTTAGTATCACCTGGTCGATAACTTGTATGATATGCGTATGGTAACATATTACTAGTTTGTTTCTCATCGGTAACTTGTATGCTATAGTGTTGGTAATAATGATCAAAGTATCCAAACCTGATAACTTGTTCGCTATGTGTTTGATTACTATTACTAGTTGTTATCTCTTTTGGTAACTTGTGTGATATAATATGGGTAATAATGTTTAGGTATCCTCCCACTCTCGATAACTTTTATGCTATAGTCTTGGTAATAAATGCTTAGTACCACTCAGTCGATAAGTTGCTTGATATGCGTATGGTAACATCATACTAGTTGTTTTCTCATCGGTAACTTGTATGCTAGAGTGTTGGTAATAATGCTCAAAGTATCCACACCTGACAACTTGTTTGCTATGTGGTTGATAACTTTTATGTAATAGTCTTGGTAATAAACGCTCATTATGACCCGGTCGATAACTTGCTTGATATGTGTATGGTAACATCTTACTAGTTGTTTCTCATGGTAACTTATAGGCTAGAGTGTTGGTAATAATGCTCAAAGTATACATACCCGATAACTTGTTTGATATGCAATCGATAACTAGTACTAGTTATTATCCCATTGGTAATTTGTATCTTATAGTATTGGTAATAATGATTAAGTATCCCTCACCCTCGATAAATTGTATGCAATAGTCTGGTAATAAACGTTTAGTAGGTATCACCCCCGTTTTGATAACTTGTATGATATATGTTTGATAACATCTTACTAGTTGTTTCTCATCGGTAACTTGTATACACCCGATCTCGCTAACTTGTACTAGTTTTCCCCCATCGGTTACTTTTAGGCTATACTATTGGTAACTAGTACTAGTTATCTTCCGTCGGTTACTTTTAGGCTACTATTGGTTGATCACGCTAACTTGTACTAGTTTTTCCCCATCGGTTACTTTTAGGCTATACTATTGGTAACTAGTACTACTTTTCCTCCATCGATTACTTTTTGGCTATACTATTGGTAATAAATGCCTAAGTAAACACCCGATCTCGCTAATTTGTACTAGTTTTCCCCCATCGGTTACTTTTAGGCTATACTATTGGTAACTAGTACTAGTTTTCCCCCATCGGTTACTTTTAGGCTATACTATTGGTAATAAATGCCTAAATAAACACCCTATCTCGGTAACTAGTACTAGTTTTCCCCCATCGGTTACTTTTAGGCTATACTATTGGTAATAAATGCCTAAGTATACACCCGATCTCGCTAACTTGTACTAGTTTTCCCCCATCGGTTACTTTTACGCTATACTATTGGTAACTAGTACTAGTTTTCCTCCATCGGTTACTTTTAGGCTATACTATTGGTAGATCTCGCTAACTTGTACTAGTTTTTCCCCATCGGTTACTTTTAGGCTATACTATTGGTAACTAGTACTAGTTTTCCCCCATCGGTTACTTTTAGGATATACTATTGGTAATAAATGCATAAATAAACACCCTATCTCGGTAACTAGTACTAGTTTTCCCCCATCGGTTACTTTAGGCTATACTATTGGTAATAAATGCCTAAGTAAACACCCGATCTCGGTAACTTGTGTGCTATAGTATTGGTAATAAACCTTCTAGTATCACCTGGTCGATAACTTGTATGATATGCGTATGGTAACATCTTTACTAGTCGCTTCTCATCGGTATCTTGTATGCTATAGTGTTGGTAATGACGCCCTTTTTCAAGTACCCCCGACTTTTGATATCTTTGTTTTGATATGGGAATGATAACTAGTACTAGTTTTTTCCCCATCGGTTACTTTTAGGCTATACTATTGGTAATAAATGCTTAAGTAAACACCGGATCTCGGTAACTTATGTGCTATAGTATTGGTAATAAATCTTTTAGTATCACCTGGTCGATAACTTGTATGATATGCATCTGGCAACATTTTTTTCACTAGTTGTATTGTTTATTTGTTTTATATGATGTAGTGTTGGTAATGGTTCGTCAAGTATACCCTAAACCCTAATAAGTTGTTTTCCCATGCGTCTTGTTACCTATTTTCTGATTGTTTCTCATTTTTTTGATTTCTTATATGATATTAAGCTTGGTAATAAATCTCAAGTGCCACACCCTCCCACCATCGATAACTTGTATGATATAACCATGGTAAATGCTTAGTATTACACGGTCGATAACTTTATAGATACGCGTATGGTAACATCTATAGATATGCTCCACTAAGTCCCAACTCACTATTACTTGTGTAGTGTTGGAAACAATGATGAAGTATCCCACACTTGATAAGTTGTTTGTTATGTGACCGGTAATTAGTACTAGTTGCTTCTCATTGATAACTTGTATGATATAGTATTGGTAATGATACTTTCATGTTTGCTTTTTGATAATTTTGTTTGCCATGCGACTGATGACTAATATTAGTTCTTCTCCCATTGGTTATCTTTTGACTATAGTATTGGTAATAAATCCTCAAGTAAACCCCCACACTCGATAACTTGTGCGCTATAGCCTTGGTAATAAACGTTTTCACTATAATCATGGTTGATAATTTGTATGATATGCGTTTGGTAACATCTTTAATAGTCGCTTCTCATCGGTAACTTTGTATGCTATAGTGTTGATAATGACGTTGTTTTTCAAGAACCCCTGACTTTGATATTTTTGTTTTGATATGGGAATGGTAACTAGTACTAGTTTTTCCCCATCGGTTACTTTTAGACTATACTATTGGTAATAAATGCTTAAGTAAACACCTGATCTCGATAACTTGTGTGTTATAGTATTGGTACTAAACCTTTTAGTATCATTACCCGATTACTTGTATGATATGCGTCTGGTAACTATTACCTATGAAGTGTAAATTATGGTAAATAAATCAATTTCGTGTTAATAACTATTTAACACCTGGGCGACTCCATAATTACTAGGTTTATAACAATTACCTATAGAGCATGGTCCTTCAAAATATAGTGTGTTGGTAACCTTACCTGAACATATGTATCTAGATTGGTCCATTATTTTGGAATGAGTCTGTGGCCGCTGTCAATAATGTATTACTTGGACAGATGGGTAGTCATTTGTTAACATGTGGTCCATTTCTTTTCCTTCTGTTGTTGGCGGCTATGGATGAATGATGACTTCCTTCCTTCATTTTTGACCTTCATCAGATGTTGCCGATACTCCCACGGTCCATCAATATGCAAGCCATCTGCTGCTAAGGATGCATTATCTGGCTGTTGTGCTTGATGGCTAGCACTGAAACAATATCTACACTCGCGGACTGGCCAAACATGTGAGTGTAAGCCATTTTATCCCTTTTTTTTGCAACTTCTCTTGCTAAATGTCTTTCCTTTTTATCTTATCCGCTATGTATTATTTTAGTTTTTGTAATTATTGATAAAATACCTAAGTGCTTTACGGCAGTGTATTTCCATTTAGTGGTTGCGGGAAGACATCAGGCCTCTGATCATACTCAACTATCTGTGTTGTACCAATGTCTTTCTCTAGTGGCTGCGGGAAGAAAGTAATGTCAGGCCGAAATAGACTACATATCAAATTAACACCTAGCTTCTTCTCAATAGTAGAGTAGTTTTGTACCTTGTTAGAATTAGAAGTAAAGGTTCTTTAAAATAATGTTGACCTTATTGATAAACGTGATGCAAATTTTGGGCACACATGGGTTTATGCTTCATGGTCATACGCTTTGATATTGTGTGTAAGCAAAATTGGAGTCAGTAGCATCCGGTTTATTTGCAGTTTTTAATTTCCAAATCACTTGGCTTCTCAATTGACAAGCTGTTTTGTTGATCCAGCTTCGCAATGAACTTCTATATGCTGCTACGTGTTCTTGACGGGCTTGCAGCCAACTACAGTAGATTACCTGGAATATTCGACAAGTACATGAGAAAAGTGTGCATTTACTTTCATTCATAACTATGATATCACACTTTTTATGCCGCCAAGTTTTTATAATACTGATAAAGCACTGGATTCACTAGGGAAATTAATGAGGATGTTCCTCGGCTGATGCCGGTTGCTTTATCGGTGCTAAGCGACATGGGTCTTACCGGAGCATCTTTTTCGACATGATCAAATGAAGTATCCACCCTGTCGCTGCCTTTTATTTGTTTGTTTTGATTTGTATGATCATGCATTTCGAATAAGTTGTATGAACTAGAACCACCCTTTTCATGACTTTTCCGTTGTAAAACGTAATTCATACTCTTTTTTCTGTTAGTGGACTGTCATGTATTGTTTCGCTCGTTGATTTTAGGTATGTCTTTTCAATAAATGCTCGATCCATTCTTTTATTGTACATGTTTGTTGTTCCGTCTTGTGTTTGTTGTTCTTTTAGTAATCAGATTGTGATGTTTTTGCTAATAGTTCTTTTTTATTAGTGGCCAATCAAATTGTTTTTCATTTTGGTGTATCATTGTTTTCCCTTTAGCGGGATTTTTATTTCTTTAATAAAATTATACTAGTAAGAAGTGGCGGCTCTTATTTGTTCCAAAAAATTGGACTAGTTGGAAGTGGGATTTTTCGATCTCCCACCCATTTATTTTTACCCTAAAAAATCACTAGCCCAAAAAGGGAATTGATTTATCCATTGGGCTGTAGTAAAAAAATCTAGTCTGTTTTCGTTTTTCGCGTAAAAGGGAATTGTTTCTGTTTAGATTACTAAAAATTAGCTCCAGGTTTTTTGGCGCGCGCTGAAAAGTCAGAGAGTTTGCATCCAGATTTTCGATGGAAATTCGAAATTTCTGTTTCCTCTTAATCTCAGTCAAAAAGGGAATAATTTGTACTAGTTGGAAGTGGAGTTCTTTATTTGAATAAAAAAATTCTACTAGTTGGAAGTGGAATTTATTACCTCCCTCCCATTTTTTTACCCTAAAATATCCTTTGCCCAAAAAGGGAATTGATTTTGCATCCAGATTTTCGATGGAAATTCAAAAAATTTGTTTCCTATAATTCCCTTTCTGCAAAAAAAGGGAATAGTGTAGATTCAGTAAAAAATGCCAGCAAGTTTTCAAATATGGCCTGTGCGCACCAAAAGAGAATAGGAAAACCGGAAGAGAGTAGTTCCCGCCGCGCGCGCACGAAATAGTAGCGTGACAGGATGGTAGCCTGGCAGAACCTGCACGTAAAGGGAATAGGAGCTGCACGTAAAGGGAATAGGAGGTTTCCTAATTAAGTAACATGTACGTACGTAACCTTTCTTTAATTAGCTAAAACACTTGTCGGAAACCGCGCGATGGAATCCATTCCATCGAGCGCGCGCAAGCTAGCCCCTCCCGAAACGGCTAGTACTCGAGCGCGCGAGCGCTCGCGCGATTTCTGTCTACTCGTGCACGCGACACCCTATTCCCTTTTCTGTCTACTCTCTCTTTCCGTACCTGGTGCCGACTGCCGACTCCCCCTCCCCTATTCCCTTTTCGCGTTCCCATCGCCGACGACCCACTTCTTCCCGGAGACCCTCCCGGCGACTCCCTTCCTCCGAGGACCACCTCCCATCCGAACGGCAGCCATCCAGGACCAGGAGGAGCGGAGCCCTAGCCGCCGCGCACATCCCAAGCGCGACGTACCCGTCACATCCGACCCCTTCCTCCCTCTCCCGCCACGCAGCACCAGCAGCAGCCATGGATCTGCTCCCGCCGGCCGGCCGCGGCGGGGGCTGCGGCGCGGGGTCGGATTCCGGTCACTCAAGCTGTTGAACGTGGCCATGGAGGAGGCCCTCCCCACCGAGCCCGTCGGCGTCGCCTACGGCCGCCCTGCCAACGGCCTCACCTACTACGTCCGCTCCAACCCCAAGGCACTCATGCGCGCAGCCCTCTTCCTCGCCGTCAAGGTCGGCTTCCTCGCCGGTGCCGCGCCATCCCATTCCCCCTAGTGAGTCTTGCTGTCTAGTGGTACGACCACGCCCGGGGCCTCACCGGCGCCGAATCCAGTCACGCCGGCGTCGGATCCGTCTTCTCCCACTCTGTTTTGCCGACCAGCATGTAGCATGGTGAGAATCTTGATCAAACCTTGCTCCTTCCGTATGAATTTCTAGTCTATTTAGTGTCAGATTCTACTGTTGTTAATTAATTAATCCAAAGTATGATTTTCAGAATTGCAAATTCAATTTACAATCAAAATCACATGGAATTTCCGATGTGAGTGCTCAGTATATTGTTTAAATTTGAGCAGCATTTCGTGGAGTGATCTGATGTAGGGACGGTTGGGAGCAGCTGATTGGATGAAGTACTATGATCTTGTCGAAGGAAAGAGCTAAACTGCCGAAAATATTTCAACTATGCAGGTAATAGATTAATTGAACTTCTCCCAGCTACACATCGCCCTTCAGTTCTGAACTGAAAATTGTGTTGAAATAACCAGTGCAGCTCAATTAGGTTCAGTTAGCCGCTAGTGTCATTTTCTTCAGTTAGCTGTAGCCTTTTATTTCCGTCAGGTTAGGCTAAGTTTTTAAGAATTTGGAGGGAGTCTCATGCGTGTACATAATCTGTTCATGGGATGGCACGAACGTAGTGGATCGTGGCCTCGTGTTTCCGTTTTTAAGAATTTGGAGGGAGTCTTCCCCAGCCCCTCGACGACCACCTTCCCCGGGACGGGCCTTCCAGGATCAGCAGGAGGAGCGGAGCCCTATCAATCGAGACGGAACTCGACCTTCCTATCCAGCTCCGGTGTCAGCCGGAGAGGTGCCCCGCTCCTCCCCAATCTCGCTCCTGATGACGCCGTCCATGAGCTCCTCCAAGGATCCAACTGCAGCTCTCGTCTACGACCACCTCCATCTGGTTCCCCTTTAGTGTATCCAGGTAAGGACCCCATATTCCTACATGTAATTTGAGTCCCAACGACATAGATTTGCTTATAATTGCAGGTCTATCCTGGTTCTAAGCATGTAATTTTTGTTACCAGTACACTACATAAGATACTTGACTTCTTCTTGATGTAATTTATATCAGTCTATTCAATACTTGACTTCTTCTTTACTTACTAGAATTTATATCAAGTTTTTTGTGTTAAAAACTTGATGTTCTTTGTGGCTACAGATTTCTAGCAAGGCAAACCTACGAATAAATGTTTTGTTAGCAAAATATGATCATTTCAAATTTCAAATATCTTGATGTATGTACCGGTCATTTCTCTTATATATCAGTGTTAATTTTGTTTCTACTTGGTGTAAGTAATTGTGCTTTCCTGATGTTTCGTTATAATGCAGGCTGTAGTACCTCCTTTTGGTCAGTGATGATGACAATACACTCGTTGTGTGTATCACTGGTTTAACAAAGGTATCTCGGACAGTGTTCTAAAAGTCAGTAGGCCCGAGTGGGAAGAAGTAGTGCGTTTGAATGTGTTTGAGAATCTAGTCAAATCTTTGTTTAGTTTTAAAGTGGTTCTGGCCTATTAGAAACATGTCGAATTAGCATATCCCGAACAACGAGTTTTGACTGTTTAATATCTTCTGGTAATCTTTACATTTACATTCTACTTCCCCTCTTCACATTTACATGACGTCTAATGGTTTAAGCTTTACTTCCAACTGAACGGACATATTCTTCTTTACTTCCAGTATGGTTATTACTGCGGTCTGTTTTAGCTCGACTTGATTACATACTTGAGCAAAGTTTAATATAATTTATGTTTTGTCAGGTACTGGTATGTACTAGCACACTGGCTTGGGGAGTCAATCTTCCAGCTCACCTGGTCATAAAATCAAGGTGACACAATGCTTCCAACTTAGCTATCTTTAATGGTCTTTTGCTTGAGCACTTATTCTATTTTTTGTAGGGTACTGAATTGTTTGACGTGAAAACAAAAAGATACGTTGATTATGTGGTTGGTACAGAAATTCTGCAAATGATGGGTCGTGTAGGCTGTCCATAATATGACCAACATGGCAAAGCTGTTATTCTTGTTCATGAATCAAAAAGAGCTTTTATAAGAAGGTTGCATGTAACTTTGTCTACCTAACGAACAGTTCGATTCATTTTCATCTTGAGTTTAACACTGGTTATTGTAATTTTCAGTTCCTGTTGAAAGTAATCTGAGGGGAGCACTTGGATGATCACAAAAATGCAGAGATTTTTTTTAGCACAATTGGTAATAAAAAGGAGGCAATTATTTATCTTACTTGGACTTACCTATATCGCAGGCTGATATTTATCTTGCTCTCTTTCCTAACTTTGTTCTTGTAACTTATACTCAACCAGTGATAGTTTTGGACAGACAGGCGTCTCACAGGACTTCAGATTATTTTGCATCGTTCTAAAAAAACGAATATTTGTCCACTATTTAGGCTGTATCCTTTCAGTGTGGTCCAAACCATACCAAAAATGGATAATACCTACAATTTGATGTACCCATGTGGTGACATATACAGCTGTCTTATTAATAGTTATAATTACTTAATTAAATTTTAGTATATCCCATCTGCAACTAGTTATTAGGAGGCAGTTCTGCCCTTAACTTTTAGACTGAAACTTTCTTGTGGGGTATGGAATAGCATGTATCCCCATTTGATAAGTTGTTATATATGTGGTTGGTAATATCTTACTAGTTTCCATCATTGATAAATTGCATGACGTGGTTTTGGTAATAATTTTGTAGTATCCCATATCTGATAACTTGTTTTCTATGTGGTTGGTAATATCTTACTAGTTTCTCTCATCGATAACTTTGTGTGTTATGATCTTGGTAATAATGTTGGTAGCAACCCCATCCGGTAACTTTATTCCTATGTGGTTGGTAATGTCTTAGTAATAGTTTCTCATCGATAACTTTGTATGCTAGTGCCTTGGTAATGTTCTACTATTCTCCACTTGTTTTCTATATGATTGTTAATATTTTACTAATTTTTCTCATTGATAACTTGTTTGATATGGTCTTGGTAATATTTTTCGTAGTATCCCATCTAGTAATATTTCCAGTCGATAAGATGCTTGATATGCGTATGGTAACATCCTATAGTAGGTGTTCATCATCGATAACTTCTAGGCTATACTTTTATTAATAATGCTCAAGTATCCCCAATCTGATAACGTGTCTTTGCTATGCGACTGGTAACTAGTACCCGCTGTTCGCCCATTGGTACCTTGTATGATATAGTTTTTGGTAATAATTCTTAAGTACACCCCACTCTCGATAACTTGTATGCTATAGTGTTGGTAATAAATGTTTAGTATCACCAAATCGGTAACTTGTATGTTATAGTATTGGTAATAATGCTTAAGTAGACTCCACTCTTGATAACTGGTATGCTATAGTCTTGGAAATGAATGTTTAGTATCACCTGGTCGATAACTTGTATGATATGCGTATGGTAACATATTACTAGTTTGTTTCTCATCGGTAACTTGTATGCTATAGTGTTGGTAATAATGATCAAAGTATCCAAACCTGATAACTTGTTCGCTATGTGTTTGATTACTATTACTAGTTTGTTATCTCTTTTGGTAACTTATGTGATATAATATGGGTAATAATGTTTAGGTATCCTCCCACTCTCGATAACTTTTATGCTATAGTCTTGGTAATAAATGCTTAGTACCACTCAGTCGATAAGTTGCTTGATATGCGTATGGTAACATCATACTAGTTGTTTTCTCATCGGTAACTTGTATGCTAGAGTGTTGGTAATAATGCTCAAAGTATCCACACCTGACAACTTGTTTGCTATGTGGTTGATAACTTTTATGTAATAGTCTTGGTAATAAACGCTCATTATGACCCGGTCGATAACTTGCTTGATATGTGTATGGTAACATCTTACTAGTTGTTTCTCACTGGTAACTTATAGGCTAGAGTGTTGGTAATAATGCTCAAAGTATACATACCCGATAACTTGTTTGATATGCAATCGATAACTAGTACTAGTTATTATCCCATTGGTAATTTGTATCTTATAGTATTGGTAATAATGATTAAGTATCCCTCACCCTCGATAAATTGTATGCAATAGTCTTGGTAATAAACGTTTAGTAGGTATCACCCCCGTTTTGATAACTTGTATGATATATGTTTGATAACATCTTACTAGTTGTTTCTCATCGGTAACTTGTATACACCCGATCTCGCTAACTTGTACTAGTTTTCCCCCATCGGTTACTTTTAGGCTATACTATTGGTAACTAGTACTAGTTATCTTCCGTCGGTTACTTTTAGGCTACTATTGGTTGATCACGCTAACTTGTACTAGTTTTTCCCCATCGGTTACTTTTAGGCTATACTATTGGTAACTAGTACTACTTTTCCTCCATCGATTACTTTTTGGCTATACTATTGGTAATAAATGCCTAAGTAAACACCCGATCTCGCTAATTTGTACTAGTTTTCCCCCATCGGTTACTTTTAGGCTATACTATTGGTAACTAGTACTAGTTTTCCCCCATCGGTTACTTTTAGGCTATACTATTGGTAATAAATGCCTAAATAAACACCCTATCTCGGTAACTAGTACTAGTTTTCCCCCATCGGTTACTTTTAGGCTATACTATTGGTAATAAATGCCTAAGTATACACCCGATCTCGCTAACTTGTACTAGTTTTCCCCCATCGGTTACTTTTACGCTATACTATTGGTAACTAGTACTAGTTTTCCTCCATCGGTTACTTTTAGGCTATACTATTGGTAGATCTCGCTAACTTGTACTAGTTTTTCCCCATCGGTTACTTTTAGGTTATACTATTGGTAACTAGTACTAGTTTTCCCCCATCGGTTACTTTTAGGATATACTATTGGTAATAAATGCATAAATAAACACCCTATCTCGGTAACTAGTACTAGTTTTCCCCCATCGGTTACTTTAGGCTATACTATTGGTAATAAATGCCTAAGTAAACACCCGATCTCGGTAACTTGTGTGCTATAGTATTGGTAATAAACCTTCTAGTATCACCTGGTCGATAACTTGTATGATATGCGTATGGTAACATCTTTACTAGTCGCTTCTCATCGGTATCTTGTATGCTATAGTGTTGGTAATGACGCCCTTTTTCAAGTACCCCCGACTTTTGATATCTTTGTTTTGATATGGGAATGATAACTAGTACTAGTTTTTTCCCCATCGGTTACTTTTAGGCTATACTATTGGTAATAAATGCTTAAGTAAACACCGGATCTCGGTAACTTATGTGCTATAGTATTGGTAATAAATCTTTTAGTATCACCTGGTCGATAACTTGTATGATATGCATCTGGCAACATTTTTTTCACTAGTTGTATTGTTTATTTGTTTTATATGATGTAGTGTTGGTAATGGTTCGTCAAGTATACCCTAAACCCTAATAAGTTGTTTTCCCATGCGTCTTGTTACCTATTTTCTGATTGTTTCTCATTTTTTTGATTTCTTATATGATATTAAGCTTGGTAATAAATCTCAAGTGCCACACCCTCCCACCATCGATAACTTGTATGATATAACCATGGTAAATGCTTAGTATTACACGGTCGATAACTTTATAGATACGCGTATGGTAACATCTATAGATATGCTCCACTAAGTCCCAACTCACTATTACTTGTGTAGTGTTGGAAACAATGATGAAGTATCCCACACTTGATAAGTTGTTTGTTATGTGACCGGTAATTAGTACTAGTTGCTTCTCATTGATAACTTGTATGATATAGTATTGGTAATGATACTTTCATGTTTGCTTTTTGATAATTTTGTTTGCCATGCGACTGATGACTAATATTAGTTCTTCTCCCATTGGTTATCTTTTGACTATAGTATTGGTAATAAATCCTCAAGTAAACCCCCACACTCGATAACTTGTGCGCTATAGCCTTGGTAATAAACGTTTTCACTATAATCATGGTTGATAATTTGTATGATATGCGTTTGGTAACATCTTTAATAGTCGCTTCTCATCGGTAACTTTGTATGCTATAGTGTTGATAATGACGTTGTTTTTCAAGAACCCCTGACTTTGATATTTTTGTTTTGATATGGGAATGGTAACTAGTACTAGTTTTTCCCCATCGGTTACTTTTAGACTATACTATTGGTAATAAATGCTTAAGTAAACACCTGATCTCGATAACTTGTGTGTTATAGTATTGGTACTAAACCTTTTAGTATCATTACCCGATTACTTGTATGATATGCGTCTGGTAACTATTACCTATGAAGTGTAAATTATGGTAAATAAATCAATTTCGTGTTAATAACTATTTAACACCTGGGCGACTCCATAATTACTAGGTTTATAACAATTACCTATAGAGCATGGTCCTTCAAAATATAGTGTGTTGGTAACCTTACCTGAACATATGTATCTAGATTGGTCCATTATTTTGGAATGAGTCTGTGGCCGCTGTCAATAATGTATTACTTGGACAGATGGGTAGTCATTTGTTAACATGTGGTCCATTTCTTTTCCTTCTGTTGTTGGCGGCTATGGATGAATGATGACTTCCTTCCTTCATTTTTGACCTTCATCAGATGTTGCCGATACTCCCACGGTCCATCAATATGCAAGCCATCTGCTGCTAAGGATGCATTATCTGGCTGTTGTGCTTGATGGCTAGCACTGAAACAATATCTACACTCGCGGACTGGCCAAACATGTGAGTGTAAGCCATTTTATCCCTTTTTTTTGCAACTTCTCTTGCTAAATGTCTTTCCTTTTTATCTTATCCGCTATGTATTATTTTAGTTTTTGTAATTATTGATAAAATACCTAAGTGCTTTACGGCAGTGTATTTCCATTTAGTGGTTGCGGGAAGACATCAGGCCTCTGATCATACTCAACTATCTGTGTTGTACCAATGTCTTTCTCTAGTGGCTGCGGGAAGAAAGTAATGTCAGGCCGAAATAGACTACATATCAAATTAACACCTAGCTTCTTCTCAATAGTAGAGTAGTTTTGTACCTTGTTAGAATTAGAAGTAAAGGTTCTTTAAAATAATGTTGACCTTATTGATAAACGTGATGCAAATTTTGGGCACACATGGGTTTATGCTTCATGGTCATACGCTTTGATATTGTGTGTAAGCAAAATTGGAGTCAGTAGCATCCGGTTTATTTGCAGTTTTTAATTTCCAAATCACTTGGCTTCTCAATTGACAAGCTGTTTTGTTGATCCAGCTTCGCAATGAACTTCTATATGCTGCTACGTGTTCTTGACGGGCTTGCAGCCAACTACAGTAGATTACCTGGAATATTCGACAAGTACATGAGAAAAGTGTGCATTTACTTTCATTCATAACTATGATATCACACTTTTTATGCCGCCAAGTTTTTATAATACTGATAAAGCACTGGATTCACTAGGGAAATTAATGAGGATGTTCCTCGGCTGATGCCGGTTGCTTTATCGGTGCTAAGCGACATGGGTCTTACCGGAGCATCTTTTTCGACATGATCAAATGAAGTATCCACCCTGTCGCTGCCTTTTATTTGTTTGTTTTGATTTGTATGATCATGCATTTCGAATAAGTTGTATGAACTAGAACCACCCTTTTCATGACTTTTCCGTTGTAAAACGTAATTCATACTCTTTTTTCTGTTAGTGGACTGTCATGTATTGTTTCGCTCGTTGATTTTAGGTATGTCTTTTCAATAAATGCTCGATCCATTCTTTTATTGTACATGTTTGTTGTTCCGTCTTGTGTTTGTTGTTCTTTTAGTAATCAGATTGTGATGTTTTTGCTAATAGTTCTTTTTTATTAGTGGCCAATCAAATTGTTTTTCATTTTGGTGTATCATTGTTTTCCCTTTAGCGGGATTTTTATTTCTTTAATAAAATTATACTAGTAAGAAGTGGCGGCTCTTATTTGTTCCAAAAAATTGGACTAGTTGGAAGTGGGATTTTTCGATCTCCCACCCATTTATTTTTACCCTAAAAAATCACTAGCCCAAAAAGGGAATTGATTTATCCATTGGGCTGTAGTAAAAAAATCTAGTCTGTTTTCGTTTTTCGCGTAAAAGGGAATTGTTTCTGTTTAGATTACTAAAAATTAGCTCCAGGTTTTTTGGCGCGCGCTGAAAAGTCAGAGAGTTTGCATCCAGATTTTCGATGGAAATTCGAAATTTCTGTTTCCTCTTAATCTCAGTCAAAAAGGGAATAATTTGTACTAGTTGGAAGTGGAGTTCTTTATTTGAATAAAAAAATTCTACTAGTTGGAAGTGGAATTTATTACCTCCCTCCCATTTTTTTACCCTAAAATATCCTTTGCCCAAAAAGGGAATTGATTTTGCATCCAGATTTTCGATGGAAATTCAAAAAATTTGTTTCCTATAATTCCCTTTCTGCAAAAAAAGGGAATAGTGTAGATTCAGTAAAAAATGCCAGCAAGTTTTCAAATATGGCCTGTGCGCACCAAAAGAGAATAGGAAAACCGGAAGAGAGTAGTTCCCGCCGCGCGCGCACGAAATAGTAGCGTGACAGGATGGTAGCCTGGCAGAACCTGCACGTAAAGGGAATAGGAGCTGCACGTAAAGGGAATAGGAGGTTTCCTAATTAAGTAACATGTACGTACGTAACCTTTCTTTAATTAGCTAAAACACTTGTCGGAAACCGCGCGATGGAATCCATTCCATCGAGCGCGCGCAAGCTAGCCCCTCCCGAAACGGCTAGTACTCGAGCGCGCGAGCGCTCGCGCGATTTCTGTCTACTCGTGCACGCGACACCCTATTCCCTTTTCTGTCTACTCTCTCTTTCCGTACCTGGTGCCGACTGCCGACTCCCCCTCCCCTATTCCCTTTTCGCGTTCCCATCGCCGACGACCCACTTCTTCCCGGAGACCCTCCCGGCGACTCCCTTCCTCCGAGGACCACCTCCCATCCGAACGGCAGCCATCCAGGACCAGGAGGAGCGGAGCCCTAGCCGCCGCGCACATCCCAAGCGCGACGTACCCGTCACATCCGACCCCTTCCTCCCTCTCCCGCCACGCAGCACCAGCAGCAGCCATGGATCTGCTCCCGCCGGCCGGCCGCGGCGGGGGCTGCGGCGCGGGGTCGGATTCCGGTCACTCAAGCTGTTGAACGTGGCCATGGAGGAGGCCCTCCCCACCGAGCCCGTCGGCGTCGCCTACGGCCGCCCTGCCAACGGCCTCACCTACTACGTCCGCTCCAACCCCAAGGCACTCATGCGCGCAGCCCTCTTCCTCGCCGTCAAGGTCGGCTTCCTCGCCGGTGCCGCGCCATCCCATTCCCCCTAGTGAGTCTTGCTGTCTAGTGGTACGACCACGCCCGGGGCCTCACCGACGTCGGATCCGTCTTCTCCCACTCTGTTTTGCCGACCAGCATGTAGCATGGTGAGAATCTTGATCAAACCTTGCTCCTTCCGTATGAATTTCTAGTCTATTTAGTGTCAGATTCTACTGTTGTTAATTAATTAATCCAAAGTATGATTTTTCAGAATTGCAAATTCAATTTACAATCAAAATCACATGGAATTTCCGATGTGAGTGCTCAGTATATTGTTTAAATTTGAGCAGCATTTCGTGGAGTGATCTGATGTAGGGACGGTTGGGAGCAGCTGATTGGATGAAGTACTATGATCTTGTCGAAGGAAAGAGCTAAACTGCCGAAAATATTTCAACTATGCAGGTAATAGATTAATTGAACTTCTCCCAGCTACACATCGCCCTTCAGTTCTGAACTGAAAATTGTGTTGAAATAACCAGTGCAGCTCAATTAGGTTCAGTTAGCCGCTAGTGTCATTTTCTTCAGTTAGCTGTAGCCTTTTATTTCCGTCAGGTTAGGCTAAGTTTTTAAGAATTTGGAGGGAGTCTCATGCGTGTACATAATCTGTTCATGGGATGGCACGAACGTAGTGGATCGTGGCCTCGTGTTTCCGTTTTTAAGAATTTGGAGGGAGTCTTCCCCAGCCCCTCGACGACCACCTTCCCCGGGACGGGCCTTCCAGGATCAGCAGGAGGAGCGGAGCCCTATCAATCGAGACGGAACTCGACCTTCCTATCCAGCTCCGGTGTCAGCCGGAGAGGTGCCCCGCTCCTCCCCAATCTCGCTCCTGATGACGCCGTCCATGAGCTCCTCCAAGGATCCAACTGCAGCTCTCGTCTACGACCACCTCCATCTGGTTCCCCTTTAGTGTATCCAGGTAAGGACCCCATATTCCTACATGTAATTTGAGTCCCAACGACATAGATTTGCTTATAATTGCAGGTCTATCCTGGTTCTAAGCATGTAATTTTTGTTACCAGTACACTACATAAGATACTTGACTTCTTCTTGATGTAATTTATATCAGTCTATTCAATACTTGACTTCTTCTTTACTTACTAGAATTTATATCAAGTTTTTTGTGTTAAAAACTTGATGTTCTTTGTGGCTACAGATTTCTAGCAAGGCAAACCTACGAATAAATGTTTTGTTAGCAAAATATGATCATTTCAAATTTCAAATATCTTGATGTATGTACCGGTCATTTCTCTTATATATCAGTGTTAATTTTGTTTCTACTTGGTGTAAGTAATTGTGCTTTCCTGATGTTTCGTTATAATGCAGGCTGTAGTACCTCCTTTTGGTCAGTGATGATGACAATACACTCGTTGTGTGTATCACTGGTTTAACAAAGGTATCTCGGACAGTGTTCTAAAAGTCAGTAGGCCCGAGTGGGAAGAAGTAGTGCGTTTGAATGTGTTTGAGAATCTAGTCAAATCTTTGTTTAGTTTTAAAGTGGTTCTGGCCTATTAGAAACATGTCGAATTAGCATATCCCGAACAACGAGTTTTGACTGTTTAATATCTTCTGGTAATCTTTACATTTACATTCTACTTCCCCTCTTCACATTTACATGACGTCTAATGGTTTAAGCTTTACTTCCAACTGAACGGACATATTCTTCTTTACTTCCAGTATGGTTATTACTGCGGTCTGTTTTAGCTCGACTTGATTACATACTTGAGCAAAGTTTAATATAATTTATGTTTTGTCAGGTACTGGTATGTACTAGCACACTGGCTTGGGGAGTCAATCTTCCAGCTCACCTGGTCATAAAATCAAGGTGACACAATGCTTCCAACTTAGCTATCTTTAATGGTCTTTTGCTTGAGCACTTATTCTATTTTTTGTAGGGTACTGAATTGTTTGACGTGAAAACAAAAAGATACGTTGATTATGTGGTTGGTACAGAAATTCTGCAAATGATGGGTCGTGTAGGCTGTCCATAATATGACCAACATGGCAAAGCTGTTATTCTTGTTCATGAATCAAAAAGAGCTTTTATAAGAAGGTTGCATGTAACTTTGTCTACCTAACGAACAGTTCGATTCATTTTCATCTTGAGTTTAACACTGGTTATTGTAATTTTCAGTTCCTGTTGAAAGTAATCTGAGGGGAGCACTTGGATGATCACAAAAATGCAGAGATTTTTTTTAGCACAATTGGTAATAAAAAGGAGGCAATTATTTATCTTACTTGGACTTACCTATATCGCAGGCTGATATTTATCTTGCTCTCTTTCCTAACTTTGTTCTTGTAACTTATACTCAACCAGTGATAGTTTTGGACAGACAGGCGTCTCACAGGACTTCAGATTATTTTGCATCGTTCTAAAAAAACGAATATTTGTCCACTATTTAGGCTGTATCCTTTCAGTGTGGTCCAAACCATACCAAAAATGGATAATACCTACAATTTGATGTACCCATGTGGTGACATATACAGCTGTCTTATTAATAGTTATAATTACTTAATTAAATTTTAGTATATCCCATCTGCAACTAGTTATTAGGAGGCAGTTCTGCCCTTAACTTTTAGACTGAAACTTTCTTGTGGGGTATGGAATAGCATGTATCCCCATTTGATAAGTTGTTATATATGTGGTTGGTAATATCTTACTAGTTTCCATCATTGATAAATTGCATGACGTGGTTTTGGTAATAATTTTGTAGTATCCCATATCTGATAACTTGTTTTCTATGTGGTTGGTAATATCTTACTAGTTTCTCTCATCGATAACTTTGTGTGTTATGATCTTGGTAATAATGTTGGTAGCAACCCCATCCGGTAACTTTATTCCTATGTGGTTGGTAATGTCTTAGTAATAGTTTCTCATCGATAACTTTGTATGCTAGTGCCTTGGTAATGTTCTACTATTCTCCACTTGTTTTCTATATGATTGTTAATATTTTACTAATTTTTCTCATTGATAACTTGTTTGATATGGTCTTGGTAATATTTTTCGTAGTATCCCATCTAGTAATATTTCCAGTCGATAAGATGCTTGATATGCGTATGGTAACATCCTATAGTAGGTGTTCATCATCGATAACTTCTAGGCTATACTTTTATTAATAATGCTCAAGTATCCCCAATCTGATAACGTGTCTTTGCTATGCGACTGGTAACTAGTACCCGCTGTTCGCCCATTGGTACCTTGTATGATATAGTTTTTGGTAATAATTCTTAAGTACACCCCACTCTCGATAACTTGTATGCTATAGTGTTGGTAATAAATGTTTAGTATCACCAAATCGGTAACTTGTATGTTATAGTATTGGTAATAATGCTTAAGTAGACTCCACTCTTGATAACTGGTATGCTATAGTCTTGGAAATGAATGTTTAGTATCACCTGGTCGATAACTTGTATGATATGCGTATGGTAACATATTACTAGTTTGTTTCTCATCGGTAACTTGTATGCTATAGTGTTGGTAATAATGATCAAAGTATCCAAACCTGATAACTTGTTCGCTATGTGTTTGATTACTATTACTAGTTTGTTATCTCTTTTGGTAACTTATGTGATATAATATGGGTAATAATGTTTAGGTATCCTCCCACTCTCGATAACTTTTATGCTATAGTCTTGGTAATAAATGCTTAGTACCACTCAGTCGATAAGTTGCTTGATATGCGTATGGTAACATCATACTAGTTGTTTTCTCATCGGTAACTTGTATGCTAGAGTGTTGGTAATAATGCTCAAAGTATCCACACCTGACAACTTGTTTGCTATGTGGTTGATAACTTTTATGTAATAGTCTTGGTAATAAACGCTCATTATGACCCGGTCGATAACTTGCTTGATATGTGTATGGTAACATCTTACTAGTTGTTTCTCACTGGTAACTTATAGGCTAGAGTGTTGGTAATAATGCTCAAAGTATACATACCCGATAACTTGTTTGATATGCAATCGATAACTAGTACTAGTTATTATCCCATTGGTAATTTGTATCTTATAGTATTGGTAATAATGATTAAGTATCCCTCACCCTCGATAAATTGTATGCAATAGTCTCGGTAATAAACGTTTAGTAGGTATCACCCCCGTTTTGATAACTTGTATGATATATGTTTGATAACATCTTACTAGTTGTTTCTCATCGGTAACTTGTATACACCCGATCTCGCTAACTTGTACTAGTTTTCCCCCATCGGTTACTTTTAGGCTATACTATTGGTAACTAGTACTAGTTATCTTCCGTCGGTTACTTTTAGGCTACTATTGGTTGATCACGCTAACTTGTACTAGTTTTTCCCCATCGGTTACTTTTAGGCTATACTATTGGTAACTAGTACTACTTTTCCTCCATCGATTACTTTTTGGCTATACTATTGGTAATAAATGCCTAAGTAAACACCCGATCTCGCTAATTTGTACTAGTTTTCCCCCATCGGTTACTTTTAGGCTATACTATTGGTAACTAGTACTAGTTTTCCCCCATCGGTTACTTTTAGGCTATACTATTGGTAATAAATGCCTAAATAAACACCCTATCTCGGTAACTAGTACTAGTTTTCCCCCATCGGTTACTTTTAGGCTATACTATTGGTAATAAATGCCTAAGTATACACCCGATCTCGCTAACTTGTACTAGTTTTCCCCCATCGGTTACTTTTACGCTATACTATTGGTAACTAGTACTAGTTTTCCTCCATCGGTTACTTTTAGGCTATACTATTGGTAGATCTCGCTAACTTGTACTAGTTTTTCCCCATCGGTTACTTTTAGGTTATACTATTGGTAACTAGTACTAGTTTTCCCCCATCGGTTACTTTTAGGATATACTATTGGTAATAAATGCATAAATAAACACCCTATCTCGGTAACTAGTACTAGTTTTCCCCCATCGGTTACTTTAGGCTATACTATTGGTAATAAATGCCTAAGTAAACACCCGATCTCGGTAACTTGTGTGCTATAGTATTGGTAATAAACCTTCTAGTATCACCTGGTCGATAACTTGTATGATATGCGTATGGTAACATCTTTACTAGTCGCTTCTCATCGGTATCTTGTATGCTATAGTGTTGGTAATGACGCCCTTTTTCAAGTACCCCCGACTTTTGATATCTTTGTTTTGATATGGGAATGATAACTAGTACTAGTTTTTTCCCCATCGGTTACTTTTAGGCTATACTATTGGTAATATGCTTAAGTAAACACCGGATCTCGGTAACTTATGTGCTATAGTATTGGTAATAAATCTTTTAGTATCACCTGGTCGATAACTTGTATGATATGCATCTGGCAACATTTTTTTCACTAGTTGTATTGTTTATTTGTTTTATATGATGTAGTGTTGGTAATGGTTCGTCAAGTATACCCTAAACCCTAATAAGTTGTTTTCCCATGCGTCTTGTTACCTATTTTCTGATTGTTTCTCATTTTTTTGATTTCTTATATGATATTAAGCTTGGTAATAAATCTCAAGTGCCACACCCTCCCACCATCGATAACTTGTATGATATAACCATGGTAAATGCTTAGTATTACACGGTCGATAACTTTATAGATACGCGTATGGTAACATCTATAGATATGCTCCACTAAGTCCCAACTCACTATTACTTGTGTAGTGTTGGAAACAATGATGAAGTATCCCACACTTGATAAGTTGTTTGTTATGTGACCGGTAATTAGTACTAGTTGCTTCTCATTGATAACTTGTATGATATAGTATTGGTAATGATACTTTCATGTTTGCTTTTTGATAATTTTGTTTGCCATGCGACTGATGACTAATATTAGTTCTTCTCCCATTGGTTATCTTTTGACTATAGTATTGGTAATAAATCCTCAAGTAAACCCCCACACTCGATAACTTGTGCGCTATAGCCTTGGTAATAAACGTTTTCACTATAATCATGGTTGATAATTTGTATGATATGCGTTTGGTAACATCTTTAATAGTCGCTTCTCATCGGTAACTTTGTATGCTATAGTGTTGATAATGACGTTGTTTTTCAAGAACCCCTGACTTTGATATTTTTGTTTTGATATGGGAATGGTAACTAGTACTAGTTTTTCCCCATCGGTTACTTTTAGACTATACTATTGGTAATAAATGCTTAAGTAAACACCTGATCTCGATAACTTGTGTGTTATAGTATTGGTACTAAACCTTTTAGTATCATTACCCGATTACTTGTATGATATGCGTCTGGTAACTATTACCTATGAAGTGTAAATTATGGTAAATAAATCAATTTCGTGTTAATAACTATTTAACACCTGGGCGACTCCATAATTACTAGGTTTATAACAATTACCTATAGAGCATGGTCCTTCAAAATATAGTGTGTTGGTAACCTTACCTGAACATATGTATCTAGATTGGTCCATTATTTTGGAATGAGTCTGTGGCCGCTGTCAATAATGTATTACTTGGACAGATGGGTAGTCATTTGTTAACATGTGGTCCATTTCTTTTCCTTCTGTTGTTGGCGGCTATGGATGAATGATGACTTCCTTCCTTCATTTTTGACCTTCATCAGATGTTGCCGATACTCCCACGGTCCATCAATATGCAAGCCATCTGCTGCTAAGGATGCATTATCTGGCTGTTGTGCTTGATGGCTAGCACTGAAACAATATCTACACTCGCGGACTGGCCAAACATGTGAGTGTAAGCCATTTTATCCCTTTTTTTTGCAACTTCTCTTGCTAAATGTCTTTCCTTTTTATCTTATCCGCTATGTATTATTTTAGTTTTTGTAATTATTGATAAAATACCTAAGTGCTTTACGGCAGTGTATTTCCATTTAGTGGTTGCGGGAAGACATCAGGCCTCTGATCATACTCAACTATCTGTGTTGTACCAATGTCTTTCTCTAGTGGCTGCGGGAAGAAAGTAATGTCAGGCCGAAATAGACTACATATCAAATTAACACCTAGCTTCTTCTCAATAGTAGAGTAGTTTTGTACCTTGTTAGAATTAGAAGTAAAGGTTCTTTAAAATAATGTTGACCTTATTGATAAACGTGATGCAAATTTTGGGCACACATGGGTTTATGCTTCATGGTCATACGCTTTGATATTGTGTGTAAGCAAAATTGGAGTCAGTAGCATCCGGTTTATTTGCAGTTTTTAATTTCCAAATCACTTGGCTTCTCAATTGACAAGCTGTTTTGTTGATCCAGCTTCGCAATGAACTTCTATATGCTGCTACGTGTTCTTGACGGGCTTGCAGCCAACTACAGTAGATTACCTGGAATATTCGACAAGTACATGAGAAAAGTGTGCATTTACTTTCATTCATAACTATGATATCACACTTTTTATGCCGCCAAGTTTTTATAATACTGATAAAGCACTGGATTCACTAGGGAAATTAATGAGGATGTTCCTCGGCTGATGCCGGTTGCTTTATCGGTGCTAAGCGACATGGGTCTTACCGGAGCATCTTTTTCGACATGATCAAATGAAGTATCCACCCTGTCGCTGCCTTTTATTTGTTTGTTTTGATTTGTATGATCATGCATTTCGAATAAGTTGTATGAACTAGAACCACCCTTTTCATGACTTTTCCGTTGTAAAACGTAATTCATACTCTTTTTTCTGTCAGTGGACTGTCATGTATTGTTTCGCTCGTTGATTTTAGGTATGTCTTTTCAATAAATGCTCGATCCATTCTTTTATTGTACATGTTTGTTGTTCCGTCTTGTGTTTGTTGTTCTTTTAGTAATCAGATTGTGATGTTTTTGCTAATAGTTCTTTTTTATTAGTGGCCAATCAAATTGTTTTTCATTTTGGTGTATCATTGTTTTCCCTTTAGCGGGATTTTTATTTCTTTAATAAAATTATACTAGTAAGAAGTGGCGGCTCTTATTTGTTCCAAAAAATTGGACTAGTTGGAAGTGGGATTTTTCGATCTCCCACCCATTTATTTTTACCCTAAAAAATCACTAGCCCAAAAAGGGAATTGATTTATCCATTGGGCTGTAGTAAAAAAATCTAGTCTGTTTTCGTTTTTCGCGTAAAAGGGAATTGTTTCTGTTTAGATTACTAAAAATTAGCTCCAGGTTTTTTGGCGCGCGCTGAAAAGTCAGAGAGTTTGCATCCAGATTTTCGATGGAAATTCGAAATTTCTGTTTCCTCTTAATCTCAGTCAAAAAGGGAATAATTTGTACTAGTTGGAAGTGGAGTTCTTTATTTGAATAAAAAAATTCTACTAGTTGGAAGTGGAATTTATTACCTCCCTCCCATTTTTTTACCCTAAAATATCCTTTGCCCAAAAAGGGAATTGATTTTGCATCCAGATTTTCGATGGAAATTCAAAAAATTGTTTCCTATAATTCCCTTTCTGCAAAAAAAGGGAATAGTGTAGATTCAGTAAAAAATGCCAGCAAGTTTTCAAATATGGCCTGTGCGCACCAAAAGAGAATAGGAAAACCGGAAGAGAGTAGTTCCCGCCGCGCGCGCACGAAATAGTAGCGTGACAGGATGGTAGCCTGGCAGAACCTGCACGTAAAGGGAATAAGAGCTGCACGTAAAGGGAATAGGAGGTTTCCTAATTAAGTAACATGTACGTACGTAACCTTTCTTTAATTAGCTAAAACACTTGTCGGAAACCGCGCGATGGAATCCATTCCATCGAGCGCGCGCAAGCTAGCCCCTCCCGTCTGGGACGTGGACAGTTGAATTAGCTGGAGAGAAGAAAAAGGTGTGTCCCGGCCGGATCGATATGGAGTCTCAGGATGTGAAACTAGATAGCGTAGTCAATATACGGATTGTCGGGTTGTTGTACATTATACTGTACACGCAAAGGATTGTACTGTACTAGTTTAACACGGCGGTAAAGAAGTTTTGGTTGCGAATGTTCAATTTTTGTGGGGCTGTGATTCCTTGGCCGGTGCAAGATACTTGTTATATTTTTCGATTTCTTGTTCATACATATGCTCAATGTCAGAGACTCTAACTTAGAGTAGACATTTTGCGTCTTCCAGAGCCACAATTGGTCTGACCGTTTGAGGCATTTGATTTGATAGAAAAAGACTAGTAAGTAATCGATATGTTTTTCTAGAAAAACGATAACTGATAGATGAATTAGATCTAGTAGTATTGCTCAAAATATTACTTACATGGCGGGGAAAATAGTTTTTCATCAAAGTCAACAATGTTTTTGACTCTTAGCGTGTAAAGTCAACATAGAGTTGACTGTGATGATTTTTCTTTTGAAATTCTAAAAACACTTTTATACACAAAAAGTCCATGTTCTACTAGGAAAGCAAGCTCAAAATGGTTTAATATGGCTTGCATCGAAGTTAGACGGGGCGTGTACGCACCGCCATAGGTAGCAAATCCACTCTCTACCTCACTTTGTGTATTTATTAGTAATATAGTCCTTTTATCTTTTGTTGGAACAACAACAACCTCCAACGTCTTTCGTCTTTTTGAGCAACGTCTTTCGTATTTTCGAGCAACAAATCTGACTTTATTGATTAACGAACTAAGTACAACACATATACCGAACAATGTACAATACATAGACCGGACAACGAAATACAACACATTGGGCCGAACGAACTAAATAAAAAATGAACGCTAAATGTTTGTGATAAAATCGGAAGTTACACTTACTCATATTGGAAAGGTAGTAGGCACAACGAATGACATGATTGTATATTTTTTGTTTCTACAAGATACATGGTTTTGGATAGATTATTTGAGGAGAGCTAAGTTTCTAATTTAAAATGTAAAGTTATAAGCTGAACACAAAATTAACAAATACAAAAGGCCTCACATGTAGTATTATACCCATAGATTAAATTACAAATTCCAGTATGTGTTCATTACGAAATATCCATTTTGATGCAAATAGTTAGTTCGCTTGAGTTGCGAACCAAATGGTCAAGTGATGAACCTATTAAAAAGAAACCGACATATTTGACCATAATAAACCGTGAAAGAATAAACGTGAACGAATAAAGGGAAAACCAAGTGTAGGTTCGTCATTGATTCATATGTTATGGAATTTCTATTTATCTATACTTATATATGAACTCACACAATACAATTTTTGTGTCTAGATATTCGTTAGATATGTATTATCTCGAACTATGTTCTGAGATATTTCAAAGCCACTAAAAGATAGAAACATAGTATAATTAATACATATATGTGGCACAACCGTCCGGTCTTACGGACCAGGGTTTTCACTCGGAGCATAGATAAGGGACGTGAGATGGAACCACAACGTCGCCCCCAAGGGGAAAACGGCGCCCACGGGCGTTGCCGACAGCGACGTCGACTGACAATTTGTGCTTTTGCTCGGCCCAACCCCACCTACCCTCATCATGGGACACCGGCTCCAACCCCCACCGCGGGGTAGGGGACACAACGCCTGCAGCAGGGCCTCCAAATCTGAAACTGGGCGAGGAACGACGCCCTCGCCAGACCTTACCGGGGACTCCTAACCCCAACGTTCTTGCCGCCCACACGGCCAAAGATCGAGACCAACACCGCAGCCACGGCGCTTGCCGGTGAGCCACCCGAGCGCCCGCCATCCAGAGCCGACACTCCGACGTTCGAGAGAACCTACCTGGCCTGTCATCGAATGAAGACGAGCACCTCATGCGAGACTGGCCACCCCAGCTGCCGCACGAAGCACAACTCCACGGCCACCTACCCAGAATTCCCCCCGAGCAACAACACTGGCCCCATCATAACGCACGGAAGATGAGCACTGGAGGCCGGTGCACTGGCTGCAGGCGCCGCCGGAAAGCACCACTAACCAGCACCCATGCCGGCACGTGGAGGGCCCATGCTAGATCTGCCCGCACGGGTACAGCCCGCAGGCGCCGCCAGAAGGGCAGCACAGGGGCACCACCGGAGCACGTACCTCACCCAGCACCCTTGCTGGCGAAAGGAGGGCTCCCCTGCTGGCGGCTACCAGCCGCCTCGGAGAAGAACGCCGTCGGGAGGGGAACCAAAGGAGCTGTTGGGGGAGAGAGAGCCAGGTAGGCTTGGAGCAGGAGGGGGTGGAAAGGCCCCACCACCGCCGCTGCATGCCGGCCGGTGGCGGCGGGAAAGGAAAGTTCGGTAGGGTTTGGAATCGCCGCGTGAGACCCAGGACACCCCTAGTGGTACTTACCAAATAAAACCAGAAGATATTGTGCGAAAACAATCTAGTGGTACTTACCAGATTGCAGCTGGCCCACGACCATTGTGTGTGTCACATACTGCAGTCACTACTAGGAAAAGGGTTATAGGTGGGTTGGCATTCTGTGGCGCACCCTTAATTGGTGCGCCACAGAAATATTTCTGTGGCGCATGGAAGAAGGTGCGCCACAAATTTTTTGGCCTTTCTGTGGCGCATCTGACAGACATGCGCCACAGAAATCGGACATTCTGTGGCGCATGGAAGCAAATGCGCCACAGAATCTCATATTTCTGTGGCGCATGCCCACCCGTGCGCCACAGAAATAGCGTGGGTCCCACGTTCCAATTATTGGGCCAGGTCCATCTGGGGAGATTCTGTGGCGCACGTGGCCCAGTGCGCCACAGAAAGTTCATATTCTGTGGCGCACCATCCGCCATGCGCCACAGAATATTGGATTTCTGTGGCGCACCCAACACGGTGCGCCACAGAAAGTTGACATTCTGTGGCGCACCGAGATGCGTGCGCCACAGAATGTTGGCCCAGATCCACAAAAAGGTGGCAGCACCCACTTTCCCCATGTGACCTTCTTCATTCTCCCCCCCCCCCATGCATCTAGCTCGAGCTCCTCCTCTCTCCCATGGCATTTTGACCATCCTATTATCCATTATTTGTTGTTAAACTTACTTTGTTTGACATAGAATTGGTGAGGGCTTGGGGAAAGCCTCCATATATATTCTCCTCCTATCTTTTTGTCCACTATTTTCCCTCCATCACCACACACTCTCTCTCATCGATCACGGTCACGTCTCGGGAACGGATCTAGATCTACTAGGTGGGTATTGTTGGATGGGTGTTTGTTAAAGGCATGAGAAACTTGTCGGCGGGCGATTGTGTGTGTGGTTTGCATGAAGCAAACTATTTGTTGAACGGATCTATGCATGAAACTTGTGTGTGTGGTTTGCATGAATCTTTGCTTGTTGTTGCTTGCGCCGGCGTGGTGCATGGATGTTTGCCGAAATGTTGATTCATTTCCATTTCGGTAAATTTTTGCACCACATATGTCCTACTTCTAGGGGAAGTCATGCCGAATTTTTTCGTCGAACATTTCCGACTTAATAACACATACTCTATATGTATACCGTGTAGGCGACCATGGTCATGAAGATGAGCTCCAGTCGAATCAACAACTACAAGGAAGAAGCGAAGGCGGAAATGATTCGGTGCAACAAGCGCCACATACGATGTCCGTGTAGAAGTTGCAAATTTGTGAGATGGATCGACCCTGATTCCGGACTATTGGAGGAACACCTGCTCAGGCGCGGTTTCATGGAAGGCTTCAATGAAGCGCCGACAGCAAATGTTGCGCCGACAGCAAATGTTGCGCCTGAAGACGAGGGCGGGCATGATGATCGTGACGAAGGAGATGCCGACGGAAATGGTCATGATGAAGGAGTAGATGGTGGTGGAGAAGACGCGAACACGCCGCAGAGCTCGCTAATGTCGGCCTTGATGGAGTCTCATGTTCAAGAACTGCTCCTTAAGCAGGCGAGGACCGTTAGAGAGAAAGCCAAGCTGGCGCAAATGGAGATAGACGGGAAGACTCCGTTGTATCCAGGGTGCCGGCCACAGGATACGCGCTTGCAAGTAACGCTTGATGCTCTGGAGATGAAGTCAGGAAACAAATGGACCGACGTGAGCTTCAACAAGAACATGAAATTCTTCCACGAGCGTCTTCCCGAGGGGAACACATTGCCAACTAGTATCGAGGAGGCCAAGAAAGTCGTGTGCCCTCTTGACCTACCGCACGTTAAATACCACGCCTGCATCAATGATTGCGCAATTTATCGGGGCGAGTACGAGGACAGAACCACATGTCCGGTGTGCGGCCAAGGACGGTACAAGAGCCGTGGGAAGAAAGGTCCTCACAAAGTGGTATGGTACTTTCCTATCACTCCCCGTCTGCAGCGGTACTTCGTGGACCCTAAGGAAGCAAAGCTCATGCAATGGCACGCGGAAAGGGAGAAGCCTGAAGAAGATCCGGAGAAGGGCAGGATCCTTACACACCCTGCAGACGCTAGCCAGTGGCAAGAGTTGGACGCCGTCGGAAATTTCGGAGGCGACGCAAGGAACGTCAGGCTCGGTATGAGCACCGATGGACTCAATCCGTTCGGCAACCAGAGTAGCACGCATAGCACCTGGCCCGTGTTTGTATGGCCTTACAACCTTCCCCCGTGGTTGTGCACGAAGCAAAGGTATATACACATGAGTCTTCTCATTCAGGGGCCGAAACAAGCAGGTGTCCACATACATACGTATCTCGCGCTGTTGGAAGAGGAGTTAGCCACGTTGTGGGCGACCCCAGCACGTACGTGGGATGCCTACACTGGAGATTATTTCCCCATGAGAGCCGCGCTGCTCACGACGGTGCAGGACTATCCTGGTTGCTCATATGTATCGGCCCAGGTAAGCCACGGATTCTGCGCATGTGTCAGGTGCATGGACTCAACCCCGCATCTCCAGCTACCAAGAAATCCAGGGTCTTCGAAAACCGTGTACCCTGGGGCTCGAAGGTGGCTTCGCATGGATCACCCGTGGAGGAAACGCGGTGACCTGTTTAATGGTAAGGACGAGCCCGAAGGACCCCCGATCCCGAGGAGCGGCACAGAAATCGATGAGCTGTTGAATAATTGGAAGGAGTGCCCCGCGCCGGGAAAGAAACGACCGAAGGTAGATCCGCTGCTGGGTGTATGGAAAGCGAGGTCTGTTTTCCACAACTTGCCCTACTGGAAGGTCCTCAAGACGCCACATAGCCTCGATATGATGCACATTACGAAGAATGTCACCGAGAGTCTTCTTGGCACTCTTTCCAACATGCCGGAAAAGACCAAGGATGGGATGAAAGCAAGATACGATCTGAAATGGCTTGGTGTCAGGAAAGAACTTCAGGCCCCCGATAGCGATGACGATGATGATGATGATGATCAGACGGAAGGGACTCAAGGTCGCCGCAAAAGGGTAAAGAAGAACAGTGTGGTGCTTCCCGCTACGTGCTTCACTATGAGTCCGGAGGAGCTCGAGCAATTCTACAGGTGTCTTCTAGGAGTCAAATTTCCGAATGGTTACGCGGGGCAGATAAGCAGATATCTGGACGGTACGAAGAAGAGGTTTAGCGGGATGAAGTCTCACGACTGTCACGTGCTGTTGACGCAGGTACTTCCCGTTGCGATTCGAGGGATAATGGACGAGCACGTCCGTGATACGCTGCTTGCCCTTTGCAACTTTGTCGACGTCATCAACAGGAAGTCGATCGGGGTGAAGCAGCTCGACAGGCTACAAGAAGAGATCGAGCTGGTACTATGCGAGCTCGAGATTTACTTCCCGCCAGCATTCTTTGATATATGCGTGCATCTCCTTCTCCATGTCGTTGATGACATCAGGCAGCTAGGGCCAACGTTCATGCACTACATGATGCCGTTCGAAAGGATGAACGGTGTCATGAAAGGATACGTTCGCAACAGGGCCCGTCCAGACGCAAGCATGGCCAAGGGCTTTCTAACCTACGAGTGCATCTCCTTCTGCCAGAATTATCTAAGCACCGAGAACCAGGATGTAGGTCTGCCCACGAGGAAACACTTCGACAGGCTCAATGGATATGGTCACCGAGAGGGCGCCAGCTCAACCTTTGTCAGCATGCAGGGTCGAAAGGACGACTTCGAAAGGGCTCACCGGGTCGCGCTACAACACTTACAGCTGATCGAAACTTGGGTGGAACAGCACAAATGCTTACTCGAGCAACATTACATCAAACTGGGCCGGCCGAGGAAGAAGGGAGACGTAACCAGAGAGCACAACGCCAGCTTCACGCGTTGGTTCAAGCAAAATCAAATGGAGCTAGCAAAGAGGAAACCGCCATCTACGGAAGATGAACAACTCATATTCTCCTTATCACGGGGTCCCTCGCATAACGTAAAGACCTATCAGGCGTACGACATCGACGGCTACAGATTCTACACCGAGGAAAAGGACAAGATGTCGGAATATCAAAACTCAGGAGTAACTATGCTATCATACGGCGATGAGGAGGCTACTGTCAAGAAAAGATACTTCGGAAGGATTGAGGACATATGGGAGCTCAACTACTGTGGAGAGGTGGTGCCAATGTTCCGTGTAAGATGGGCCAAGGACGTCGTCAAAGAAGGCCGGTATTTCACCACCATGGTAATACCCGATGCCAAATCAAAGAACGCCTCCGCGAAAAATGAGCCATGGGTACTCGCTAGCCAAGTTGAGCAATGCTTCTTCATTACCGACCCGTCAAAGCCTAGCCGTGTTGTCGTGAGGAGGGGCAAGAGGAGCATCATCGGAATGGAAGGAGGCGCCACCGAGCAAGAATTGGACAACGAGCCAAAGATCGAGGAGGAATTCGACAAGTTCTTCGACATGCCTACTACTAGTACACAAAGAAGGAAGACCTCCCTACCTACCAAAGGTTGTCCGTTCACGCGAAGAAATCTCAAGGTCACCGGCCTAAAGTTTTCAACCGCGAAGAAGGGAAAGAAGAGAATCTAGCTCACGGAACCGAGATGAAGAATACTTTTTTGGTGTATTTAATTTGTGTGTGTGTGTGTGAGACAATGCAAGCATATATATATGTATGGGACATTTGGTGTGAGACAATGCAAGAGTTATGTATTCAGTGAACTAAATATGTATGAGACATATTGTGTGTATTTTTTGAAACAAATTTAACCAAAAATATTTTAAAGAAAAAAAAACTATCATATTCTGTGGCGCATCCGTTAGCTGATGCGCCACAGAATTATCATATTCTGTGGCGCATCCCCTACCGATGCGCCACAGAATGATATTTTCTGTGGCGCATCGGTTAGGGGATGCGCCACGAATATGATAATTCTATGGCGCATCAGCTAGGGATGCGCCACAGAAATTGTTTCCACCCGCTTACATGTGGGCCCTCCCCGCGCTGCCTCTCTCTCTATCCAAATTTCGCTGTGAACCGCCGCGCGCGCGCTCTCGAGTTCCCTCGCCGTCGACGCGCCGCCACAACTCCCCTGCGCCGTCTCCGCCTCGACGCGCCCGTCCTCGACGCCACCCTCTGCCGTCGTCGCCCGCGCCGCACCCGGTGACCTCCCCTGCGCCGTCTCCGCCTCGACGCGCCCGTCCTCGACGCCACCCGCACCGGACGCCGCCCGCCCCGCCTGCTGCCCGTGCTCGACGCGCCCCGGCCGTGCTCGACGCGCCCGTGCCGTGCTCGACGTGCCCGCAGGTATCCCTCCTCCCTCCCTGCCATCTTCCTCCTCCTCCCTCCTCCCTCCCTGCCAACTTCCTCCTCCTTCCTCTCCTGGAACCTCCCGATCCCCTCCTGCACACTATGTGCTTGTGGAAATGCTTAAGTGAAATACTTCCTTGTCCAGCTAAATGTTCTTTACAGTTTAGGACTTTTGCGCTTATTTATTTGTATGTTGTTTGCTTGTAATTGTTAAGTCTTTGTATGCAATTTTTAGTATTTTGTATTTCCAACATCTTCTACATCCTACTGCCACCATGTTCTCGGTCCCGAACTGAGCTGTAGATTTCTAAAAATTAGCTGTGAAAAACCTATTATGGAAAAACTGTTGTGAGCTAACAAGTGTGGTAAAGCGGAAAGTTCATCGATATCTGTATACTATAGTTCATCGATATCTTGACTAGGTGACCTAGGCCGCACTCTAGGTGTTGAATTCATGGTGGCAGTAGGTGTAGAAGATGTTTGCTAGGATGTGGCAGTAGGATGTAGATGCAAAGTGGATTTCCTTGTGCTTGCTGTTGGACTTCCTTGTGCTTGCTGTTGGATGTGGCAGTAGTTTGCTAGGATGTGGCAGTACGATGTAGTAGTTTGCTAGGATGTGGCAGTAGCACAAGTGAAGTTAATTTATTCACAAGTTTTGACTTTTTTATGTACTATGCAGTTTGAAGAGGAGACCTCGACGCTGCTGTTCCGGAGCTCATCGACAAGTGGTGAGAAATTATGGATGTGTTGTGAATGGTGTTGATGGATATATATGTGTCCACGACCATCGTGTCGTGGTTGTTTGTGCTCCGACCATCGTGTCGTGGAGATGCCGGCCGGAGTTGTGGATATTTTTTGTGAAATGCTTGCAGGTACCCCGTGAGGCCCTTGAGATTGCCGGAACGTCGATTAACTTCCGTTCCGGCAAATTCGGGTACTCCATATGTCCTATTTTTAGCAAAGGTCATGCCAAAAAATTTCGTGAAATTTAGCATGACTTTGCTAAAAATAGGACATATGGGGTATTGCGGCTAATGCATGGGCCGGGGTATCTTAGTACTAAATTAAGTGATGCTTTGTTATATTTGTTGTACTAACATTTTGCCTCTTTTTAATGTAGTGCAAACATGTCCTCCGAGGCCGGCCCTTCTGAGAAGCACATGAGCGTCGAAGAACAAGCTAGACAAAAGAACATATCGTTCTGGGAATTGAACCCGCAGATGGAGGATGCGGAGGCCGCCGAACTGGCTCGTGACGGCGATGGTGACTTTCAGTTAGAGTCTGCCGAAGCCACCACCACCGATGGAGAACCCACCAGCACGGATGTCGGGGGTGGTGACCACACGGATGGCGGTGGTGGTAGTAACCCGCCTGCTAAGAGGCCTGCTAAGAGGCTTAAGAAGCCGAGGAAGGACCGGACACCGCAAGCGGTCGGCAACATCACAGACACGTTCACTAAGGTCTCCTTAAGTGGCCAACCACTGGAGCCTAGGGACATCGCAAAAGGGTACGGCATGCAACTAGGGTGCATCCTCCGGGAAAACGCATCGATCAACACGTATGACCTCAGGAATCCGGAGAATGAGGCTTTGCGCAATGACCTCCTCAAGAAGCTTCACAAACGATATATTTTCCCGGCTGATGGAAACAAAAAGGTGGACAACTTCGCCATCACGAAGATGAACACCGCCTTGACAAGCTGGAGAGGCCGGGTGAAGGCGAAGATTCTTGAAAAGGGTCTTAGCTGGGAGGAGATCAGTGCCAAAGAGCCGTACCTCGAGAAAGACGATTTCGATATATTCAAGGCATCCTTGTCATCTCCGGAGGCTGAAAAATGGACCGAGTGGGGGAAGAACATGCGGGCACTGAACTTAGGTAACCACCATTTGGGAAGCGGCGGTTACGCAGGAAAAAAGCCCGTTTGGGACAAGGAGGATGCCGAGGTTGCGAGACTTGGGAAAGAGAACCCGTGGCATAAATTCACGGACGAGCAAGTTAGGAACTTTGTTCGTCCCGCTACTATCTGAAGCCGGGACGGGGGAATTCGTTACCGACTATGAAGATGTGTTGGAATTCGAGAAAAAGCTGGTAAGAAACTTAATTACCACGGATATCTCAAAGTCCATTTGCGTTGATTTCTACATGGGTTCACGTTTATTTCCTTTGTCCGCAGGCGGCTGAGTTGGAGATTGAGGCTGAGGCCGGCCCGTCGTCCCAGGAGCCTCCGGCCGGCCCGTGGGACACGACTTTCAACCGGGTGATGAACGTTCACAAGGGGAGGGACAAGTCAAAGCCGCCGATGTCAGCTGGCCGTGTGACCGGCTTTGGTACGGCGATGAAGTTCACCGAGTACTACAGCACGGACACCGAGAAGAAAAAGGAGAGGAGGAAGCCGGCTAAAGATAGAGCCGAGGTTCTCGAGCTAAGGAAGAAGCTGGACGCACTAGAGGCCGAGAAGGTGGACTCCAGCGTGGTGGACAAGCTAGTGGCCGAGAAGGTGGAAGAGAAGCTCCGGGCTTTGTTACCCGATGCATTGGTGCAGGGGATAACTGCTTGGCATGCGGGAGGTCAGCAGGGGCCGATACACGTGCCCAGCTTCGCCGGCAGCACCTCCAGCAATAACGTGTCGCCGGTCCTGCCGACCCCACCGGTGCCCCCTGCCGTGGAGCAACATACACCAACGCTGGAGAATAATGATAATGCAAACGAGCGGCCGGAGATTGATAGGCCGGCCGCCGGCACCGGCGCCCTTGTCTCGACATTAGCCGAGCTCAACACCGTCACCAAGGTAACTAATTAGTATGTGTGTGTGAGGCAATGGAAACATATATATGTATGATCATGAATATGTATGATACATTGTGTGTGAGACTATATATGCCTTATCTCATGGTGCCCGCTATGTGTTGACTCCCAGGACATGCCTTGCATACTCCTGCATAGGGTGGGTACCGACGGCGAGTTGAAGGAAGTCGCAAGGGCCTCGACCGTACAACCTTTGACCCGCGATATCCACAACGTCCGAATGAGCGAGCTCGTGATGAAAGTAAATGTGAAGGAGGTACTGCCTGAGTTCTGTGACATCGACCCCCTAAGCAACCTCAGGGAGCCGAGAAACACATGAAGCTTGGCGAATGCGGGCGGTGGATGCTGGAATGGCCGAAAACCCAAATTCGTCTTGGGGATGTTCTTCAAGGGGCCAGGCGCACCGGCGGCGCCACCTCGAGGCCCCGAGCCCCGATCGTTCGGCCCCCGCCGAGGCGGACAAAAAAAGATGCTGCGGACGAACCGGCGCCACAAGCAGCCGTCACCACCACCCAGACGGAACCGCCGGTCGCCGCCACCGCCGGCCGGAAGCTACCGCCGGTCGCCCCCACCGCCGGCCGGAAGCTACCGCCGCCGGTCATCGCCGCCACCAACCGCCACAAACAGTTGTTGGGAACGTCTTCCCGCAACCGTCCAAGGTTAGTTCTGACTTTCTGAATTCCCCGACTTTCCGACTTTCCCGACTAACGGATGTGCTATTGTTTATGTTTTAGGACAAAGCCGTTGCACCTCAACTTGGTGGCAACGACGACAATGTTGAGGACAAAGCCGTTGCACCTCAACTTGGTGGCAACGACGACAATGTTGAGGAGGATGATGATAATGATGTAAACGTCGATGACTACATCAACACTGGCGCCGCCGCGGATGATATGTTCATGCCTCTTATGGATGAAGAACCCTTCCGCGACCACCACATTCAACCTGCTCGTCCCACTTCATGCACACAGCGCCTGGCCTTCACCGACACGCCTCCGGATGCCGGCGATCATCAAGCTCAACCGGGTACCATTTTCACCCCTACCACACTGAAAGAAACAGTTAAAGCGGGGTTCACTGCACCCCCACCCCCACAATCCCCAGAGAAGAAGAAAAAGAAGAGTCATCAAAGGAAGAGAAAAGCATACTCTGCGAGCCAGCAAGATCCTAAGATCCGGGGTCCTGAAGACACAAATCCACAAGGCTACTCCAGAGTTCATGAAGCTGGTAAATCTATCTTGTCCGGGGACATGCTCCGCCTTGCAGAAGGACCCATGATTACTTTGCAGAATAATATCTTGTATCTAGAGGAGACCCTTCTTAAAGAGAAGAACCCAGGTTACCCGGCGTTCTCGGTCAAGGTGCCAAAAGAGTTGGTGGACTTCGTCCAGGATGACCCCGCAGATGTGTTCTTCATAGCGTACGAGGACATCTTCAACCTGTATCACTCCAGACGGCTGGACTATAACATGGTCCGCCTATATGCTCTCGATGCGGCGATGAAGATCAGGAGAGATGATACCCCGTACATCGCGATAGTGGATCCCTACTACATGCGCGACAGCCATCTGGTGGAAGGATCAACAACACGGGAAACGGCCAAGGA
Organism: Poa pratensis; assembly: GCA_947311845.1. NCBI lineage: Eukaryota > Viridiplantae > Streptophyta > Magnoliopsida > Poales > Poaceae > Poa > Poa pratensis. The sequence continues at coordinate 12,730,805 of CAMZMU010000111.1, forward strand.
GTACCTCGTTAGGGTCTTCCTGGCCAACAAGGAGAAGACCGCCCTTCTTCTGCCTTACTTTTTCGAGTAAGTACACATCTGCTCGCCACCGTCCTATCTTATGTCTTCTTGTACATTTCTTCCATCGCTGATCCTTTGTCCAACATTCTGCTTCAATTGTGTTGAGCAGGGACAAGTACTGCGCACTCATCCACGTATCCCCGAGGTGGTCCGTTGCCACTTATTTGGACTCGGGGAATAAATCCCAGCCGAGATCATACAACAGAATAAAGGGTGTTCTCGATGACGCTCTCGAGGCCTATGCCAAAAAGGGCGGCCCCTTCCATAAGAAGTCGGAATTTTTCACGGAGGACGACAACACACACAAGTTCTTGCATGGGACCGGATTCCATTGCGTCAAGCAACTGGATGGCAGTGTGATGGAGGCCTACTATGCCCTCCGTCACCTTAAAACGATTGTCCGGGATTGCGAGAAAACGAAGATTGCATCTAATCTCGCAGAATACACCAAAATGGCGGAAAGTCTCACCAATGCTGATTATAGACAAGACTTCCATCGCATCCGGCTGCAGTTAACAAATATCATCCTCGACGATGTCATGCACGCCTCAGGGTCCTTCCACTTCCGCTTCGGTACGTAGGATGTATTATAAAAGATAGCCTTGCTAAGCATTACTAGCTAGTGTGTACTTTTTTGTAGAAGTGCATGTGTAGGGTTATATATTATATATATGCTATGCTATGAAACCCAAATAGGATAGCCATATGATTTCCAACCATGACAACATTGATTGATCGTCTTGCCTCTATACTTAGATGAACAAATTATACTCTATGTATATCACTAACCAATATATATCCCAATCCATCTTCAGCGTTGTCTCAGAGGGAGATGGAAGAACGACTAGCGGCGCAGAGTGACACCAGGGAGTGGAGGACGAAAGGGGGCATTCTACCGTTCCCGGCGCCGCTCAAGAAGAGGAAGCCATGATCATGCATGCTCCCGCGCGATCTTGCTCACCATCATCGCCGATGTGTGCTACATTTGATCCTAGTTAGGCGGTGAACACTTCATTTGTATTGTGTAGTGTGAAATGATGAACTTTTGTTTCTATCATAACTAATATATTGTGTAAATTAACATTCAGCACTTTTGTGACTATGTGTATGTATCTCGGGCACACTAAGTAATATGTGTGATGAAATAGTGATTAATGTGTGTCTGTTTATATACCTGTCAAATATATCTGTATTTCTGGATAAATCCTGTATATACCTGTATTTATACAGCAAAATGAAAAAAATACCTGTAATACTGTTTCATATTTCTGTGGCGCACGCTTTTATTTTTTGTGGCGCACCACTTTCTGTGGCGCACCAGCCGTGGGTGCGCCACAGAATTCCTATTCTATGCGGCCTACCGAGCTATTTCTGTGGCGCACGGCATCGGTGCGCCACAGAAAGTGGTTTTCTGTGGCGCATGCCCATGGTGCGCCACAGAAAACAAATTTTAGTGGCGACGATTCTGTGGCGCACCCAGCAATTCTGGGGGTGCGCCACAGAATGTCAATTTGGTGCGCCACTGATAGCCCTTCTCCTAGTAGTGAGTGGATCACGTAGGCGAGTATCATGAGCGAAATGCGGTAGCAACCGTGCGCATTCTTGATTATTCATTTCCGGACGAGAAATACAGTATCATTGCATTGTCGGGTATGGGCTGAAGCGAAGCTAAGCACATACACTAACGTCAGTCAAACTCATCATCACAACTCAGCCGAAAACTCCTAATAAAGTAGCATCCGGCATAATCCCATTTGTTAATCAGCTCGTGCTCGCAGAAACACGTACGTACTACAGTAGACCGGAGCGAAGCTAGTACGCACATGGTACTCCGTTCTCCGAAGTTTCATCATCACGACGAACTCACGCTACAAGTCCTAAACAACCTTTCTTCCTTAATTAATCCCTTGGGTTGGGATGCAGCAGCAGCGACTAGCCGACGACAGTCATCACGGTCGATCGCGTGCCGGCTACCAAATCCCGTACGGGCGTCCAGCGCTTGGCTCGGCAGGTACGGGCGGTGCCAGCGTGGCTCGCTCATAACCTCTACTGGCAATGTATGCTAATCTTAACTAATTTAGCGTTGGATTTCGCCATAATATTCTTGAAGAAAATCTGCAACGGGTACGGGGAGCAATCAAATTAGTTGAGCGGATTATCTTCTCCTCCGTGGAAAAATTTCGTCCAGCAGATTGAGTGAGCAACATGTAAACAACAGGTGGCACCCCTGGCAGCACTGGCGATCACACGGAGACGTTTGGTTTGGTCGACAGGACAGACAAGTACACTGGCGTGCGTCCAGCGTGTCTGCGCGCATCACCTACACCGTTCTTAGAGCATCTCCAACCATGGACACCAAATCCGGCCCTCAAACTGTCCGCGGATACGTCCGGACGTGTCCGTGGACAGTGACCGGATAACCCCTATAAACTGTGTTCTACAACCATGAACCTTATATTTCTCTCCCCAAATGCATGCATTACGTGCTTATCACTAAAATAACTATAGCTCCCAATGCATAATGGAGATGCATCTCCTTCTCGATGACATGTTTCTTGATCTTCTTTTTTCTTTGTCCGACTTGCATCGTCTTGATTTTCTAATCATCGACGATATCCGCGAGATGCAACTCCATATTCATCTCTCTTCTTGTATCATTTCTTCTATTTTTCTAGTCTTATCTTCTCTTCTTCTATCATTTTCTTCTCTTCTTCAATCTTCTTCTTCTCCTCTTCCATCTTCTTTATTTTCGCCTCCAACGTCCTGTTTGTACCATCAACTTCTTGAAACTTTTCTTGAATCTTCCTCTTTTCCTCAATTGTGAAGTTCAAATCTTTCAATATGCGCATCTTGCCTCGGAGGGAATCGTTCAACTCAGATATCACTCCACGGACATTGCAACTACATGCTTTTGAATCCTACAATTCAAAAAAAATTAAGACTTCTATCCACTACCATTGCACAAATTTGGGGAAAACTCCAAATGTGAGCTAGGACATACCGAGTCGGAGGAGCTGTCCTCCTCGTATAGAGGGTAGGAGCCTGCCGATTCCTCCTTCTTCTCCCATGAAACCATGTTGGCGGAGACGGGGCGGCGGAAATGGAAAACGCCCGACCGTGTTTGTTGATGTAGGGTTCCGACGAACTTACAGACACTAGTGGAAACACCACCTTTGGTCCCGGGTTGTAGAGGCCTTTAGGACGGATTGCCATCCGGTACATGGCAACCGGGACTAGAGGCCCCCCCCCCCTCTAGTCCGGGGTGGCCTACGACCCGGGACCAGAGAGCTCCACGCGGGGCAGCACATGGCGCATGCGAGGGGACCTCTAGTCACGGGTTGTAATACAACCCGGGACTAGAGATGCACCCACGTGGCGGCCTGCTGCTTTCTCGTTTCGGTTGTAATAATTTGCAAAAAATACGGTTAATTATCTGTAAATCTGAAAAATACATATAGCATATCAAAATATTCGTAAGAGAAAGCTTTATGAGAAAGTCGGGAAATCGGAAGTCGGAAGTCGGGAAAGTCGGAAGTCGGGAAAGTCATGAAGTCGGGAAAGTCGTGAAGTCGGGAAAGTCGGGAAGTCGGGAAAGTCGACGTCACGTTTTCACGGCTTCCCGGTTTCACGTTTTTCCGGCTTCCCGGTTTCCCGGTTTCACGTTTTCCCGGCTTCCCGGTTTTCACGTTTTCCCGGCTTCCGTTTTCACGTTTTCCCGGTTTCCCGGATTAATTTACATATAAAGATCATATATAAGAGGGACTAGAACCGTCATCTATTCGATTACATGGAGATAATGAAGCCACTACTAGAGCCCGTCATCTAATTTGATATGGTGCCATTGTATTTTCCCTTCATGTCTAAGACATAGTTCATCAAAAAGCCCGCAATTTCCTCGCAAATTGGTCGAAAGCGGTCCTTTAGTTGCACGTCCCTCCGCATTCGATCCATCTATAAAAGAAGGGAGATTAATATGAATTTCAATCATCATAACAGAAATTATGAATGACACTCAACACAATTGATGGTTATAAAATGAAATTGTGAATTTATTTGTTCACTTACTTCGATAAATGTCCCTGGGTTACGCTCAGAGACTATCGTGCGAATCCACTCGCAGACGTAATATCCACACAAATTGGTCCGGGAGGCTGCCTATCCAAGTACTACACGAGAATAGATTTCAATCAAATAATATCAAGCATCACGATGGTATTGAAATTTGAATTAAAAGGGATGCGCGAACACCTAGCTCGTACTACTTACTTTGGGGTAAACAAAAGTAAGTTCCTCTTTAAATTGACCAGGTGTAGCATTAGCATTTCGGAAAGCTTTTCAAACCCTGCCCATCAAACAATTGAATAAATGAGTGTTTTTGGTATTTTCAGTTGTATAGTTGCAAGCAGATAACAGATAGTAGCAAGTGAAAGCTCTCAAAGAGAGAAAGCCCAATCCTCTTATGTGGCAAAAGGACAAGCTCAAGTGATGTGTAACTTATATGTGGCAAACGTTCCCGAGGGCGGCATGGATGATGCTAGGCATAGAGATTTATTAAACAACACGTTGAATATCTTGTCAAGTTTTAATCCTCTTTGGACGGAGCCATAATTAGGTATAGCTAAATAAATAAACTACAACCCCTTATGATGGATCATGTGGCCAAGCAAATGACTGCACAAGAATTATTAAGACCTAAAGTCCCACCATAGCATTACACTCTAAGGTCCCCGATACTAATACCCTCATAATATAACTTCATGACTCGGTCTCAGGTTTACGTGTCCTCCCAAGTCTCCATCAATTCATTACACTACGGTGTTCTCCTATGAGCCCATAAAGGTGAAGTGTTGTGCAGTCGACGTTCGCACAACACCATCATAGAATCACATAAAAGATAAACTCTTGACAAAATACCAACACATGTCATATATAAATCAATGCCAATTCATCCTATGCCCTCAGGAACATACGGGAACTACTCACAACGTGCGAACATGATCATAATCAGTGGCATAAGTGGTACAACACAATCTGAAATTATAACTTCACCACCAAATAATGACAAGTACTCAATCACAAACATGAATAGTAGCACAAGACAAGTATCTAGGGTATAGCAACTCTCAAACTGCGAGGGGAACGGAGTGGATCACGGTGATGATGATGGTGATGGTGCTGGTCTTGATGGGGGTGATGATGTAGAGGCCTCCTCCCACGCCAAGGAGGAGAGGTGATGACGATGACGATGATTTCCCCCTTCTCCGGAGTTCCGGAGCAGCAGGATCTGACCCCCCTCGGAAGGGATCAGGAGTTTCGCCGCCGCCGCGACCTCGGATGGACTTGGAAAAATTAGGGCGTTACTTTTCGGGCGAGACGAAGGCGTCGCTAAAAAGCCCCAGGCGAGGAGGTGCCCGAGGCCCTTTGGGTGGGTCCCACGCGGCCAGGTACATGGGCCGCGTGGGCCACCCCCATTTGGCCCTCGTGGCTCTCCTCTCTTCGGTCTTCTTCCCTCTGCCTTTCTCCCGATGAAAAACTGACGCAGTATTTTTCCTTTTATTATTTGAGGTCCTGTAGCTCCTGAAACATTAAAGACAAGAAAAAGGAGGTTTTCTGCCTCCCAGAAATTAAATACCAAAAATAGGGACTTTGTATGAAAGTCCCCAAAATCATCTAAAACATGTAGAAACAATCATATAATCATGCAAATAACATTCTAGTATGATACTAAAAGTTATATAAATGATGATATAAAATGCACGTATCAACTCCCCCAAGCTTAAACCTTTACTCGTCCTCGAGTAAGTAAGGACATAGATCATTACATGCATCAATGGACTTATGGTTGATAAATAAATACGGGCATTGTATCATCATCATATTCAATTGCAAGATAAGATTAATGATCTAAAACTCATACATATGAGGGCAACATAAGTAGAACTCTAGCAATCACCCCTTACTTTTGAAAGCAAATAACCATTGTATGTTGGACAATCGAATCATATTGTTTTTCACATGCTTTTGCTCTTCATGGCAAGCATTATAATCTTTTATACTTTGCTGAAATTCAAAGACAAGATAAACTCTCATTGGATAACAAGTTCAAAAGAAGACAAATGAAAAGACAGATAGATATAAAAATTGTTATCACTCTTGCTTGACTAGTAACTAGTGCAAACTTTAGTCATGGATATCTCAATCAAGTTCCCATGCTCTACACAACCCTTTTCTTACACTTTCCATGGCTAGCTGAAATTTCAGGTGCCTTCCTTTCATTCACATTCAAGAGCATAAGTATTGAAATATCCATGATCATTAATTTGCTCAAAAGATACTAGGTTGTAACAAGAGTGTTTTATATCCTTTTCATTAAGTCTTCTCAACTTCTTATCCTACAAGACTATATCTTAACCTCAAACTATTAATTCACAAGTCTTTTTACTTCTTCTATATTGAGATAATTCTATAATTGTCCAACATACTCAAGTTAATTAATTTCAAGGCAAGATGTGATTGAAATTCTAAATATGCCACGCTCATTTGCATGAGTGTTACCCATAAATCCCCAAACAAGAGAATCATGGATGACACCATACTTTAATATTCATTGATAAACCATAAGATAGGGATACATGATAATGCTCCATGAGCTCACACACGCCTAAGAGATATTGATAACTAATCGATAAAAGCAAAGCACACCATGACTAGATAGATATGATAATAGTGAGAAAAGACTAGGTGGAACTCCCCCAAGCTTGACGTTTCAATCTCTTTGCTGCAGCTCCTCCTTCTCATATTCTTCTCCCACTCAGCCATCTTCCATGGAAAGGCCTTCCATCACGGAAAGATGTAGGTGGATCATTATACCTGAGGGTGGCGCTGCTGCAATCTTCTTGAAGCGTTCTTCATATTCGCAGTTCTGGTTCTCTACATCCCACATGAAGCATTGGAACTTTCCCACTTGTCGATGACGTCCTTGTACTATCTTCCAGATCTTCAAGCCTTTTCTTGTACTCTTCAACCTTCTTCTCCAGCTCCAGGTTCATGAAGTGGTGAGCATCAAGGCTGCGGTAAACCACAGTGCCATACCTGAAGGTCTTGTCCTCCAACTCATCCAGCCTTTCCTCCACCGTGCCGGTGGCCTTGGGAGCCTTCACCTCCTCCACGAGCATCACGCCCTCCTTGAAGCACACGGTCTTCGGTGGTGTCATCACGGAGTTGAGGTAGCGGTTCACAACACCTCCTTGGGAGAGCTCTCCCCCTCTTGGTTGGATCCGGAGCAAGACATGGCTAAAACCTGACAGGCAGAAACAGCAGAAACAAAGATCGCTCGAGAACGCTCGGTGCGAGATTAGATCGGCAGAGAGGGTATATATTGAGGGTTTTTAGGTCAAGACGAAGCGTCGGGATCGAAAACGAGACGAAAAGGACTCCGAGGTGGAAAAGGAGTGCCCACGCGGCCAGGTACATGGGCCGCGTGGGCCCCCTCTTTCCTCCCTCGGGTCTCCGTTTCGTCCAGTTTTCTTGTCCCACACGTTAATTTCCATAAAAAATGACTCCGTAAAATTTATGCAATTCCGAGAAACTTTCCAACAGTAAGTTACCTTCTATTGATTTGGGTTTCTGAAACTGCACGGTTTCTCTCAATTACCTCTTCCGGTGTTTGTAAATTCAACTCCTCCACCCTTCCGATGAAGCTCTTTCCTGCAATATAAGGTTTAAGGCGTTGTCCATTGACTACATGAGGTTTACCTTTCATGTCACCGTGAAGACGGATAGCTCCTGAACGGTACACCTCCTGTATCACTAATGGTCCCTGCCACTTTGAAGCTAGCTTCCCTGCAGAAAACTTGAAACGAGAGTTGTACAATAAAACTTGATCACCTACTTTGAATTCCTTTTTCTTAATTTTCTTGTCATGCCAAATCTTAACTTTTTCTTTAAACATCCTGGCACTTTCATAAGCTTCATTTCTCCATTCGTCAAGTAGGTTTAGGTCAAGAATTCTCTTTTCTCCCGCAGTTTTAAAATCAAAGTTCAGTTGTTTAATAGCCCATCTAGCTTTATGTTCTAGTTCAACAGGTAAGTGACAAGCTTTTCCATAAACCATTTTATAAGGAGACATTCCCATAGGATTTTTAAAAGCAGTTCTATAAGCCCACAAAGCATCATTAATCTTAATTGGCCAATCAGATCTAGACTTATTCACTGTCTTTTCCAAAATGAGTTTAATTTCCCTATTGCTTAATTCAACTTGCCCACTTGTTTGAGGATGATAAGGAGATGCAATTCTATGGTTAACATCATATTTTGCCAAAGTTTTTCTAAGAACACCATGCAAGAAATGAGAACCACCATCAGTAATTAAGAACCTAGGAACACCAAACCTGGGGAAAATGATGTCCTTGAGCATCTTCATTGCTGTGGCATGATCTGCACTTTTGGTTGGAATTGCTTCCACCCACTTTGTAACATAGTCAACTGCAACCAAAATGTGAGTATGCTTTGTCTTTGATTCTGGGAAAGGACCCATAAAGTCAAAACCCCACACATCAAATGGTTCAAGTGGCAATGAATAATTCATAGGCATTTCATTCCTCCTACCAATGTTTCCTACTCTTTGACATTTATCACAAGATTTAACATATTCAGCACAGTCCTTAAATAAAGTAGGCCAATAGAAACCAGATTGTAATACCTTTGCTCCTGTGCGATCTCCTGCATGATGCCCTCCATAGGGACTGTCATGACAATCTCTTATAATAGCCTGTTGTTCATGCTCAGGTACACAACGTCTAATAATACCATCCACACTTTTCTTATAGAGGAAAGGATCATCCCAAAAATAATGTCTAAGATCATAAAAGAATTTCTTTCTTTGTTGAGAAGTGAAGTGTGGAGGCAAAACTTTACCAACAATAAAATTTGCATAGTTGGCAAACCAAGGAGATGCAACTTTAGCACTAGAAACATTAACAATTGCAAGTTGTTCATTAACAAAGCTATCATTAATAGGAATAGGATCATCAGGTATGCTTTCCATCCTAGAGAGATGATCAGCAACTTGATTATCCTCCCCTTTCCTATCAACAATGTGTAAATCAAATTCTTGCAATAGAAGTACCCATCTTATTAGTCTAGGCTTAGCATCTTTCTTATTCATCAAGTATTTAATAGCAGAATGATCAGTATGTATTGTGACTTTTGAATCAGTAATATAAGGTCTAAACTTGTCACAAGCAAACAGTACTGCTAAAAATTCTTTCTCAGTTGTAGCATAATTCTTTTGAGCAGCATCAAGTGTTCTACTAGCATAATAAATAACATTCAGTTTCTTATCAACACGTTGGCCCAAAACAGCCCCAACTGCATAATCACTAGCATCACACATAATTTCAAAAGGCAAGTTCCAATCAGGAGGTTGAATAATGGGAGCAGTGATTAAAGCATTCTTCAAAATATTAAAGGACTCAATGCAATCATCATTAAAAGAGAAAGGAACATCCTTTTGCAGAAGATTGGTTAGAGGTTTTGATATTTTGGAGAAATCCTTAATGAACCTACGGTAAAAACCTGCATGCCCAAGAAAACTTCTTATACCTTTGAGGTCCCTTGGATATGGTAGTTTTTCAATAGCTTCAATCTTTGCTGGATCAACTTCTATTCCTTCTCCAGAAATCTTATGCCCAAGAACTATACCCTCAGTAACCATGAAGTGACACTTCTCCCAATTAAGAACCAAGTGTTGGTCTTCACAACGCTGTAAAACTTTGTTAAGGTTGAACAAGCAATTATCGAAGGAAGTACCATACACAGAAAAATCATCCATAAAAACCTCCATTATCTTTTCAATATAATCAGCAAATATAGCATTCATGCATCTTTGAAAAGTAGCAGGAGCATTACATAAACCGAATGGCATTCTCCTGTAAGCAAAAGTACCATATGGGCAAGTAAAAGTGGTCTTTTCTTGATCATCCTTATGGACAGGAATTTGCGAGAAACCTGAATAACCATCTAGATAGCAAAAGTGAGAGTGTTTAGACAACCTTTCTAGCATTTGATCAATAAATGGCAATGGATAATGATCTTTTCGAGTTGCTTTATTCAATTTTCTGAAATCAATAACCATCCTATAACCAACTACAGTACGTTGAGCCACAAGTTCATCCTTTTCATTTGGAACAACAGTCATTCCACCCTTTTTAGGAACACAATGAACAGGACTAACCCACTTACTGTCAGCTATAGGATAAATGATACCAGCTTCAATAAGTCTTATTACCTCTTTCTTACCACTTCTTTCATTTTTGGATGGAGGCGGCGTTGAAAATCAACAACAGGTTTTGCATCTTCCTCCAGATTAATTTTATGCATACATAGAGCGGGGCTTATACCTTTAAGATCATCAAGAGAGTATCCAATGGCTGGTCGGTGAGCTTTTAGCACATCAAGTAATTTCTCTTCCTCTTCAGCTGAAAGGTTAGCACTAATAATGACAGGATATATGCTCTTCTCATCCAAATATGCATATTTCAGATTTGCAGGCAAAGGTTTCAATTCAAAACTAGGATCCCCTTTAGGTGGTGGTAGCACTCCTAAATTATCAGGTGGGATATGCAATTGTAATTGTGGTGGTTGTTGCCATAATATTTGTTCCAAAGCCTCTTTTTCCTCATCATTAAATGGTTCATCTTGATTAAGCATATAACGTTCTACAACATCAGTTGAAGCTACAGCTATATGAGCAAGAGTTTCAATTAAATTATTAGGAATTGGCTCTTTCTCAACATGTTTATCAGCAAATTTGGAAAAGTTAAATTCAAGTTTCTCACCAGCACATTTAATAAACACTTTCTCTTTAGGCAAATTAATTTCAGCACCAACAGTATGTAAGAAAGGTCTACCAAAAATGATAGGACAAAATGAATCTTGAGGACAACCAAGCACAATAAAATCAGCAGGGTATTTTATTTTGCCAATCAATACTTCAACATCTCTAACAATTCCAAATGGACTAATATAATCTTTATTAGCAAGTTGAATTGTCATACCTGTCTCTTCCATAACAATGGGATCAATATCAGGCTTGATCTCAAGATAAAGAGAATATGGAATGACACTAATACTTGCTCCAATATCACATAGACCATGATAACTTGAAGTCCCAATAGAGCATGATATAACAGGTTTCCCAACTTTGGCCGAATTACCTTTGATGACTTTGGTAGCATCTTCACATAGATAAACATCCACTGGGTCTTCTTCATTTAGTTGCTTGATAACAGAAATTTGAGTGTTGACTTCCACCTGTTCATAAGGCTGAGAACATCTTTTGTTACTCTTGTTAGTAACAGCTTTAAGTAAATTCTCCTTAACTTGGTTTGGAAATGGAGGTGGTTCAACATACTCCTCAATTGTCACAGATGACATTGGTTCAACCTGTTTAATAACTTTAGGAACAACAATAGATTGTTTAACAGGTTCAACATAAACTTCAAATCCACTTTTTGGAACACAGATATGATCAGCAAAACCTTTAGCTATTTCAATTATAACATAAGGATCAAGACCAAAAGTATCACTCAGATTTTTAAACAGAATAGAAGTAGAGAAATTCTCTACACATGAATATTCATAATCAAAATATGGCTCATTACCTTTATCAAGATCCCAGTGGCTAGTATTTTCAGAAATAGTCTCCAATAAATTCCATGCTTCTTCTTCAGTGTTATTAGTAAAACTTCCACCAGATGAATTATCCAGAATCTCCTTGTGCTTCATAGGTAGTCTCACATAAAAGTTTATCAATATAAGTTTCCTTGTAAGATCATGACATGGATTCTTGCGAAGGAGTTCCTTTAACCTCCCCCAAGCTTGAGTAATACTCTCTCCCAGATGTGGCCAGAAATTGAATATATAGCAGCGGTTATCATAAGCTTCTTTAGGAGTAAAATATTTAAGAAAGAAAACCTTCCTCAAGATACTCCATTCATTCTGGACCTCTTCATCCAAAGACCTGTACCAATCACGAGCATTACCAGATAAAGACAAATACAATAGCTTCCTTTTTACCTGATCCTCTGAAATACCAGGTAGTCTGAATAAGCCACATATGTCCTCAATTATTTCCATGTGCTCGCGTGCCGACTTAGTTCCATCCCTGTAAATGGATTTTTCATAACTCTTTTAACATGACCCATGGGAATTTTATATCCCACTTTAGGTACCTCAGACACAGTAGTTTCAACCACCTTTGCAGTAGTGGCATAAGCACTTTCATATAGAGCAAGATGCAGCGAGGCACGATTCATAAATGCCATAGTAACAATGAGATAAAATAGTATAAAATTCAGCTTTCAAGTTTCCTTACCAAACTTCTTACCAATAGCGCTACTAGAGCCCGTCATCTAATTTGATCAGGTGCCATTGTATTTTCCCTTCATGTCTAAGACATAGTTCATCAAAAAGCCCGCAATTTCCTCGCAAATTGGTCGAAAGCGGTCCTTTAGTTGCAGGTCCCTCCGCATTCGATCCATCTATAAAAGAAGGGAGATTAATATGAATTTCAATCATCATAACAAAAATTATGAATGACACTCAACACAATTGATGGTTATAAAATGAAATTGTGAATTTATTTGTTCACTTACTTCGATAAATGTCCCTGGGTTCCGCTCAGAGACTATCGTGCGAATCCACTCGCAGACGTAATATCCACACAAATTGGTCCCGGAGGCTGCCTATCCAAGTACTACACGAGAATAGATTTCAATCAAATAATAATCAAGCATCACGATGGTATTGAAATTTGAATTAAAAGGGATGCGCGAACACCTAGCTCGTACTACTTACTTTGGGGTAAACAAAAGTAAGTTCCTCTTTAAATTGACCAGGTGTAGCATTAGCATTTCGGAAAGCTTTTCAAACCCTGCCCATCAAACAATTGAATAAATGAGTGTTTTTGGTATTTTCAGTTGTATAGTTGCAAGCAGATAACAGATAGTAGCAAGTGAAAGCTCTCAAAGAGAGAAAGCCCAATCCTCTTATGTGGCAAAAGGACAAGCTCAAGTGATGTGTAACTTATATGTGGCAAACGTTCCCGAGGGCGGCATGGATGATGCTAGGCATAGAGATTTATTAAACAACACGTTGAATATCTTGTCAAGTTTTAATCCTCTTTGGACGGAGCCATAATTAGGTATAGCTAAATAAATAACTACAACCCCTTATGATGGATCATGTGGCCAAGCAAATGACTGCACAAGAATTATTAAGACCTAAAGTCCCACCATAGCATTATACTATAAGGTCCCCGATACTAATACCCTCATAAATAACTTCATGACTCGGTCTCAGGTTTACGTGTCCTCCCAAGTCTCCATCAATTCATTACACTACGGTGTTCTCCTATGAGCCCATAAAGGTGAAGTGTTGTGCAGTCGACGTTCGCACAACACCATCATAGAATCACATAAAAGATAAACTCTTGACAAAATACCAACACATGTCATATATAAATCAATGCCAATTCATCCTATGCCCTCAGGAACATACGGGAACTACTCACAACGTGCGAACATGATCATAATCAGTGGCATAAGTGGTACAACACAATCTGAAATTATAACTTCACCACCAAATAATGACAAGTACTCAATCACAAACATGAATAGTAGCACAAGACAAGTATCTAGGGTATAGCAACTCTCAAACTGCGAGGGGAACGGAGTGGATCACGGTGATGATGATGGTGATGGTCTTGATGGGGTAATGATGTAGAGGCCTCCTCCCACGCCAAGGAGGAGAGGTGATGACGATGACGATGATTTCCCCCCTCTCCGGAGTTCTGGAGCAGCAGGATCTGACCCCCCTCGGAAGGGATCAGGAGTTTCGCCGCCGCCGCGACCTCGGATGGACTTGGAAAAATTAGGGCGTTACTTTTCGGGCGAGACGAAGGCGTTGCTAAAAATCCCCAGGCGAGGAGGTGCCCGAGGCCAGTTTGGGCTGGTCCCACGCGGCCAGGTACATGGGCCGCGTGGGCCACCCCCATTTGGCCCTCGTGGCTCTCCTCTCTTCGGTCTTCTTCCCTCTGCCTTTCTCCCGATGAAAAACTGACGCAATATTTTTCCTTTTATTATTTGAGGTCCTGTAGCTCCTGAAACATTAAAGACAAGAAAAAGGAGGTTTTCTGCCTCCCAGAAATTAAATACCAAAAATAGGGACTTTGTATGAAAGTCCCCAAAATCATCTAAAACATGTAGAAACAATCATATAATCATGCAAATAACATTCTAGTATGATACTAAAAGTTATATAAATGATGATATAAAATGCACGTATCAATGAGTTATTAATTAGTTACTTGATATCTCAGGAATGGAAGGAAAGAGACCGATGTAATACGATAAAGATTGAAATTACCGCTTGAGCACTCCTTGGATATATTCGTGCCGCTCTTGGGCCAGTGCAATGAGTCCAAGATTTCAACTTCTGCTCTATCGATTTGAATGATTAACATAATGTAATGGGTGCTGCGCACGTTTATATATGTCAGTAACTAATCAGTTACACTTAACATCGAGAAAGCAAAAAACCAATGTGTACAAGACAGTAAGACTCTTACCTGAAGTGGTAAGGAAACAATATCTTCCCTTTATAATTTTGGTCCGGATGGACCTAAACAAGGTGTTCACCGTTTCCTCGTGGTGGTCACCTAGCAATTTTTTCATTAACTCGGCTTGGGTCGATGAACCCAATCTCAAACACTCGGTTTCTGTCACATTCATCGCTCTTCATTCTGCATAATACCGTAGTGAGCATAATTAGAACAGGCAATGACCGAGCTAAGCTATAGACTTTATTTTAGAAAATAAATGAATTGAATCACTTACAGACAATAGGTAGTGAGGATGCTCAAGTCGAGGGCGTCAAGCTGGTATAACTGATAGATTTCTTCAATAGGTATAGTTATCCCGTCTGCACCATTGAAATGTTCATCTGTAATTTTCACCGGGATCAATATTCGACCTTCACTTGTGACATTCTTGTACCATTTATGCAGTCTTGTCATTTGTGTTGGTAGATTCTGCAGCTCATCAGGTGACACTAGATCCTTCCCGTATTCCCAGGTCCATCTAGTAGGTCCCATAAGGGGGGGGGGAGATCATCTGCATCCAGTTGAGAAAGTGAAATACCAATATCTGCAGCAAATTGCGCGCGGTAAGCGCTATCGTTCTCAAGCGCAGAGCCCATATCAGTGGCCACCTTGAGCGGGGAGATGGACTGATTTGACTGATGTCCGAGCTGGGCAACATCTCTTCTCCTTTTCCCGCCAGGTGGAATTTTCCTCATAGTCCGTACATAGTCATCTGGCCTATTTATCGAAATTTGTGATGGCTGAGTAAGGAAACTAACAGCAAATTGTGTTTGAGCTTCCGAATACTTTTCCTTTGGCTTAGGTTTTCTTTTCTCAGCCATTTCTGCAAACTGTCTTCTCGATTCTGTTTGTAGCCACATCCTGGCTTCCTCTTGAGTACACTCGACGTCGTAAGGTCTCGGGGGAGGAACCTTCGGTACTTTTGGCAGGGGCTCAAGTCGGGGTTTGGGTCGGGAACCCATGGCGGTGGTCTTCATCCCCTTTCGACCGTTAGCCTTAGTGGGCGGAGGCGGTGGAGACGGCTCAGGAGTCGGCTGACGCGGCTCAGGAGTCGGCTGACGCGGCTCAGGAGTCGGCTCAGAGTCGGCTGACGCGGTGAGTGACGCGGCGACGGATTCGGCTGACGCGGCGACGGAGATCGGGAAGGCGATGGTGGCCTTGGCGGCGGTGTCCAGCCTGGAAACATGATCAATTTCTTGGGCCATAGAATGAGTCCACCCTGGACATCTCCCAGTGTCCTCTCATCATCACCTCCAGGGAAATGAAGTTCGAGTGATTCAAATCCGGGGTAAACTTGATCCACGCCGACACGAGCATAGCCACCTGGAATCTCATTGCCACGATACAGTGTTGTAGATTCACAAGGTAAAGCATAGCCGTCCGCCGCCTTCATGGTTAAGTTTCTCACTGCCTCATGTAGCTCACAAGTTTTCTTCTCAGATAGAATCCACGGGGTATGTTTGGTTCGATGCCTCATCAGCACCGACAGTCGTGGAAGCCACGCTGCTTTTCCGTTGAGACGGACCCTCATCTTGCAGCCGCAGCTGATGAGTTGCCCCTCGAGAAGATTGCGCGCGCCGCAATTCATCTAGTTCCTGTTGTTGTTGGCTAATGATATTTTCCACTTTGCTCAACCGGACGTGTTGCTCCTGCTCCTTCCTCCTCTTTGCTCTTTCTCGGCTTCTATAAGAGTCACGGTCCTCAGGAAACCCTTCATGCCACGTCACACCTCCCCTGCCTCGAACAGATCCTCCTTTTTCTTTAGTGCCGAGGGCCTTCCACAGCTCGCCGTATTCTCTGTCGGGATAAAACCTTCCCTCACGAGCATCGGCGATTGCATCCAGAATTGTTTGCTGGGGTATAGGAGTTTCTTTCGTTTCATCAACTATTACATCGCCTGTTGCGACGTCATACTCCCCCCCATGAGCAAGTATCCAATTTCTGACCCTACGGGGCCACAAATCTGTAACTGGAATGATCCCTTTTTGCGCATAGTGGCCTCAATCCGATCCCACTTAGGCTCGGCAGTTACGTAGCCACCTCCACCCAACTGATGGTGATATATCATCTTCGCTGCATTCAACTTATTCTTTGCCGATCTTTCCTTGGCTAGTTCTGTATCCTTGTATTCAGAAATGCCGGCCAGTGAGGCCGCTGCCTCTCTAGTGTCCCAGTGAAATCTGGAACTTTCTTTTTGTCGACCCAATCACGGTATAATCTGTTCTTCCATTTATTGAATTGTTCAGCCATCTTCTTCAGAGCCCAATGCTTGACTTTGTCCGTCATGGCTTTTGTCCTTTCGGGACTATCCAACACCGGCAGAGTGAAATGTGTCATGAGCTTCTTCCAACATATATCTTTAGTTCTATCGGTGACATAATAATTGCCCTCTAAGTTTTTTATCTCATTCCATTCCGAAAGGCTGATCGGAACATTGTCCCTGACAACAACTCCACATTGATGCACAAACTTAGATGCGCTCTTCGGAGGCGCCAACGGTTTGCCATCTGAAGAGACTGACTCAATTCTGAAATGATCTTTTATTCCCAACCCTTTGGCATGGCCTCGTTTAGTAGTTTGGGTCGATGCGGAGGTCTAAAAAGAAGAAACATTTGTTAATATATATATACAAATAAATTTTTACATCTAATCAAATAGAGGCTTAATATACCACGCCGGACTGCGAGGGTTCACCAACTGTGCTAGTTTGCCCTTGGACGCTTTGTTCCACCTCCATTCCCGGACCGGAGTCGTTCAAAAACTCGGAGCCATCTTCTTCTGCTCCAATGTGTTCATCACCATCCGCGGGTTGCCGGATATAGTCGAGCAACACATCTTCCCCTTCTCTGTTTTGGAAGGGAGGAACATCTCCATCGTCCATTGCTTAACTATTACAAAAGAAAATAAAACAATGATAGCATTAGCAGAATAATTCAATGTAGGGAACTTTACACTTAGCAAAATTACATCAACAAATATACCATATCAAAATTTAAACTAACTTGAGCGATACTTCATGCGTATTGTATGTGTTACCGGGAAAACGTGAAACCGGGAAACCGGGAAAACGTGAAACCGGGAAACCGGGAAGCCGGGAAGCCGGGAAAACGTGAAACCGGGAAAACGTGAAAACGGGAAATCGGGAAATCGGAAAGTCGTGAAGTCGGGAAATCGGAAAGTCGTGAACTTCTTGGCCTTTTATACCTAGGGAAGCCGGGAAAAAGTGAAACCGGCTTAATGACTTCCCGACTTCCCGACTTAACGACTTAACGACTCAACGACTTCCCGACTTAACGACTCAACGACTTAACGACTTTCCCAACTTTACGACTTCCCGACTCGAATTCCCGACTTGATGACTTCCCGACTACACGACTTCCCGACTTTTCCGACTCAACGACTTCCCGACTTGACGACTTCCCGACTACACGACTTCCCGACTTTACGACTTTTCGACTACACGACTTCCTGACTCAACGACTTCCCTACTTAACGACTTCCCGACTTGACGACTTCCCGACTTTACGACTTTCCGACTACACGACTTCCCGACTACATGACTTTCCGACTACACGACTTCCCGACTACACGACTTTTCGACTACGCAAAATTTCTAACACTAAAATATTTCTACACTTAGCAAAATCTACCTAAGCAAATATACTAAGATAAGTATACTATACTTAACAACAAAAAACTAACCTAGCTAATTAAACTATGAAACTAAAAACTAAACTCAAAACTAACCTAGCTAATCAACACTAACCTAGTATACTAAGCAAAACAGTACACTAACTTGGCAAATTACACTAAGTTAATTAGCAAAAAACTTAGGAAAAAACTTTAGAAAAAAAAGCTCACCGGTGCTTGGGAGGGCGGCCGCTGGCGGCGGACTTGGCGGAGGCCTGTCGACGGCGCGGCGGCGGAGGAGGAGGTGGGCGAGGCGGTGCGGGTGGACGGCGGCGGCGGCCGGAGACGGTGCGGGCGCACGGAGAGCTCGGGCGCGCGGAGAGGGAGCAGCGGAGAGCTCGGCGCGCGGAGAGGGAGCGGCGGAGGCACGGGCGGCGCGGCGGAGGGCTGGCCAGAAAATCCGGCAGCCTAACGGCGTGCGGAGGCGGCGGGCGGAGGCGGCGGCGCGGGGGCGCTGTGGGGAAGAAGAAGAAGAAGATCTCCCGGGTCGTGGCTCGACCCGGGGTCAACTCCCTGGTATTTATACCAGAGGAGCTTTGGTCCCGGGCGGTGCCACGGCCCGGGACAAGAGGGCACCCTGTGGTCCCGGGTGGTGCCACGACCCGGGACCAGAGGTCTTTTCGCCCAGCGCGCGCAAAGAGGCCTCTGGTCCCGGGTCGTGGCACCACCCGCGCGCAAAGAGGCCTCTGGTCCCGGGTCGTGGCACCACCCGGGACCAAAGGGTCCCTCTTTTCGTTCCAGCGCTCAAAGTTTTAAAATTTTGCGCGCGAATATTTGAATGTTAATTTAAATATGCATTTTAATAACTTCTGCATACTTTCGAATATGAAAAAAATACAACATGAAAAGTGTTTGAATTTGCAACACTAATCCAAAGCAATTTTCTGTTGTTTAAATTTGCAACATTGAAAAGTGTTTCAATTTAAAAAATGCATTAACTAATATTGTTTAAATTTAAAAGACATCTCTTTATTTTAAAAACATCTTTAACAACATCCAACAGACTTACATAAAAGGATACATTATTACACATTACTAACAATTACGTTACTACATAAACGGACTTGTTGCTCGGAGGCCATAGGATTAGGGGGAACGGCGGGAGGAGCCAGCCCCGTTCGTGGCCGCCCGGTTCTCGCGCGCACGCTTGCGGCGGAGGGCAAGATCCATGGAGGATGAGTCTTTCAGCGCCCAATCCAGCTCGGAAGCCTCCTTCGCCTTGAGCTGGCAGGCAGTTCTGGCTCGCTGTACACGGTCGTCGTGGACGGACCGGAAGGAGGCTTCAAGGGCCTCCTGCATCCGCGGCGCTCTTCCCCATGGTCGCTCCAGTCGAAGTCGTCGTCGTCGTCATCCTCCTCGTCGGGAGGGGCGGCGGCGACTGGTGGAGGTACGGCCGCGGATCCCCACGCCACCCCTGCGGCGTACGCATCCTCCTCCGGCACCGGAGCAGGAGGCCGGTAGCAGGGCATTCCTCTCCACGCCGGGCTCGTGGGCATATGGCGGGATAGGCTCCCGCGGTAGCGCCCAAGCGCGCTCTGCCGAGCACGCTCGACCTCGTCCAGAAGGCGCTGCGGCGGGCGTGGCGGATCCATCTCGTGGAGACGATGCGTTCGTGGCTCGGAATGGTGGATTAGGGTTTACCCCGTCGGCGACAATATATAAAGACCTCCAGGGCAGCGCTAGGGGAAGACACGTGGCTAGGGCAGCGCTGGGGGAGGACACGTGGCTCCGCAAAGCCCGACGGTTGGTGTTACCAACCGGGACTAAAGAAGCACACGGATCGTGTGTTTCTTTCAAGCGCTTGTGAGACGTTGGATCAGGGGTGAGCCCGACTTTAGTCCCGGTTGGTGTGTGTTTCTTTCAAGCGCTTGTGAGACGTTGGATCAGGGGTGTGTTTCTTTTGAGGGATTGTGAGCTGTTGGATCAGCAGTATCACGACCACTTCGTGAGCCACATGACCTGGCTGGTGTTACCAACCGGGACTAAAGAAGCACACGTACCCTATATATAGCCCCCCTCCCGGACATGTTCAGCACTCAGTGTCTACTCATTGTAGTTCATTTTGGCAGCACACGGGTAGCAGAGAGCAAGATTTCTGAGAGGCAGGAGTTCTAGAGCGGAGGCTGAAGGTGAACCCTCCCCTCGGTCGGATCCAAGCAGCGGCAAGACGCTCTGATGATTAGCAACATCCCCAACACTTGTTGCAAATCATCAGAGACATCTTGCCGCTGTTTGGATCGAAGGCCGATTTGCCGTCTCACGACCACGCGATGATTTGCCGATTTGCCGGTCAGAGTGGCCACTGGAGAACGTAGGCAACTTCGATCCGACGTGGTTCTGAAAGGGGCACTCACGAGCCACCGTCGGGCTGTATGTAGGGGAAACCGTGTGTTTTGTTTCAACTTTCAGAACACAGTTACATAAAAGGTTTAATACATTATTACACATCACCAACAACATCCCTATCTAGTGTTCATTTTGGTATACGAAGCATTCGGACTCCCGTCATACGTCCAACGGTGCCAAGGTACGCTGCCCTCTCTCTCCCTGATCCCCTCCTCCCCTACGTAGGTTGCATGCACCTTAGGTGTTTGATCAAATTCCCCACTATTTTTTTCAGATCTCGGGCATTTACGTCGGCGATGTCCGGACACCTGTTGGACAATAACGGCCCTGTGTGGGAATGGGCTCCGCCGGGCTGGCACTGGGAGGTGTTATCTTCCGGAACGCGTAGCTTGGTGAGAAATCCGGGCGACGTCGTCGACCCGGATCTTCTTTGGTGGAGGTCGCGTGGGCCAGGGAGGTTCCAGAGGGAGCCGGCCCCCGAGGAGGTGGTACGTCGCCGTATCAGGGAGGAGGATGCGCACGTTCGTCGCTACATGTATATGTTGGATACGGTGTATACTAATACATGGCAGGTATTGTATAGGGATCCTTCTCATGTGAGTATTGGCCCTGTGATGGTTCCTGCTCTTTGGGTGAGGAGCGCTCGTGATGCACCCCGCGGCTTAGGACGAGGCAGAAGTTAGTTAAATAAAAATGGCATGGACTCCAGCTGTAACCGGATTAAATAAAGAGGTAAGCGTGTGATACACTCCAGCTGTAACCGGATTAAATAAAGACGTAAGCGTGATGCACTCCAGCTGTAACCGGATTAAATAAAGATATATCCTCTTGCATAGAGTCTTTTTATGTGTACCAGTTGCTATGTGAAATAATAAACTTGATTTTCGACAAAAGTTTCACAAACATTCTTCACAAAAAGTACTATCATGTAGAAACAACTATAATAGAATGACATGATCTAAAAATTCAGCACATACATCAAAAGCTTCAGAAAGCTTGATCACATCATACTTAAACAGGGACATAATTAATAAAAAATAGTTCAGATATCCATTACAGCATAATTAAAGATACACGCATATATATGATAATAGATCAGGAGACCCAAGCACTACATAATAATAGAGATATAAAAGTGTTCGCCATTGCAAACACTACTCGTCCTCCGGATCAGAATTCCCCCAAGCAGGAGACCCATGGGGCACTGGTGGTGGTACTAGGTGACGCTGCCCATAGTTGACGATTCTAATCTGGCGGTACACCTCGTATGCAACGTACGCATCTATTGCTGCATACTCAATGTTGGTAGCGTCAAGTGGGGTCTTCTCCCAGAGTTTGTGCTGATCGTTGTGGAATTTTGTCTTCATATCAGCGTACTCCTCGTCGATCAAGGCGAATGCCATATTAGCCATTGAAGTCTTGTCATTCTCAAGCTTTAAAATGCGTTGGAGATCAATGTGGCAGGCAGCTGGTATCTCAATACCCCAGGTGCGCCTCATCTTGATCTTGTCATTCGTTATATCAACGCTAGCAAAATGTATGCCGCTGCGAAGAAGGAACTCCATGAGTTCTGGACAGTACTTGTCACTACTACAACAACAAAGTGGAACACACATGTTAAATATTGTTGCAACAAGTATATTTCGGCATGCACAAGTATGTATAATAAGAAGTGGAACATATGTTAAATACTGCTGCAACAAAGTGGACAGTTATTTATGAGAATTTCGATCATTTTTAATTGATTGCATGTATATCACAACCGGTTTCACGTTTTCCCGGCTGTCTGGCTTCCCGGTCTCACGTTTTCCTGGCTTCACGGCTTCCCGTTTTCACGGCTTCCCAGTTTCACGTTTTCCCGGTTTCCCGTGAAGTCGGAAAGTCGTGAAGTCGGGAAGTCGGAAAGTCGTGAAGTCGGAAAGTCGTGAAGTCGTGAAGTCGGGAAAAGTCGTGAAGTGAAGTCGTAAAGCCGTGAAGTCGAGAAGTCGGTACGGAAAGTCGTGAAGTCGGAAAGTCGTGAAGTCGGATAGTTTTCACGTTTTCCCGGCTTCCCGGTTTCACGTTTTCCCGGCTTCCCGACTTCCCGGTTTCACGTTTTCCCGGCTTCCCGCTTCCCGGTTTCACGTTTTCTCGGCTTCCCGTTTTCACGGTTTCCCGGATTAATTTACATATAAAGATCCCATATATATAAGAGAGACTAGAACCGTCATCTATTCGATTACATGGAGATCGTCAAGCTAGCCACTACTATTCGTATTACCTTGCCCACTGGAAGACCAAGACATGTTTCTTGAAACAAAGTTGGATGACAGCAACATCTCTTTGATCGGCCGTGTACTCGAGATCAAGACCCATGAACTTCTTGTTGTTGTCTTCCTCCTCTTCAAGCCAATACTCGAAATCAGAAAGAAAATCCGGCACCTTGGCGCTGTCGTTCGTGTAGACGACATTGATATTGGTCGTGCCATGTGCGAGCACCTTCCCGTAGCGAGTGATTGGATTCATGGTGGAAGGATGGGGAAGAAGAGAGGAGAGGGAGACGAACAGAAATGGCCGCGGTTACTGTAGCAATCGCGGTTCCGTGCGTTTTAATCGCTTAATTAGGAGCGCGGGAGGCAAACCGTTCGGAGCTTTAGTCCCGGTGGTATTACGACCCGGGACTAGAGGGTCTCGCGCGAGGCGTACAGTTGCAACCACCCTCTGGTCCCGGGTTGTATTACGACCCGGGACGAGAGCTCCCTCACCACCCGGGACCAGTCGAAATCATTTGACCCGGGACTAGTGCTCCCCTCTAGTCCCGGGTCGTAAGCCACCGGGGACTAGAGGCAAAATCGGCCCTAGACGAAAGGTCTCGTTTCTAGTAGTGAGATCGAGGACCGGGGCGGGCTGAGAAGCCTTGGAAGATGGACGGGGAGAGGCTTGCTTGCTGTGGGAGTGGCGGAGGCGGCGGCGGTAGTGCTCGCTGCAATGCGGCCAAATCCGTCGCAATGCGGCCGCAACGTAGCTCTGCTACGGCGGATAACTGGTCGGAGAAGCTTCGCGAGCAAGTGCGGTCGACGGCGGGGGTGCTGGCGTCCAAATATGAGGGGTGGCGGCGCCGGAGCTTCGCAGATGGGCGGAGCTAGGGGAAGGAGCCGGTGGAGTGTGAAGAATATCTACTGGCCGGGCGAGGGTTCCATCCGATTTATGGTCAAAAAGGGTAGATCCGCCGTGTCAGCGACCACGGGGCGGACGCGTCCAAGCGCGTCTGCGTGGCCCCAAACCCTCCCCACATATGGGCTGGGTTTGGTGCTTGCCGGACAGCCCGACCGTTTGGGCTGCGTTTCGGGGGACGGTTGGGTGCTGTTTTTCAGCCCAAAACCTGTCCGGCCGAACGTATAGGGAGAGTTTGCACCTTAGAGATGCTCTTAGGAGGCAAGCGAATCAAGCTGTCTGCGCGCAACTTGGGCGAGCCGGCGAGGCACAGGGTGGAGCAGCCCGGAAACGAACAAGCAAGCTCCTGTTTCTATGCGCATGCACACCCAGCTCCGCAATATACCGTGTGCCCAGGGATTTTGTGACAAACCGCCAGCTTAATTTGGTCATTTGCAGTACTTGCTAATTGAGATTTACCCACCTGTATGTCCGCACAGGCATGCTTAGTCCTGTTCGCTGGCAGCACTCATGCTGTCATAGTGTCATGCACGCTCGCTTGGTCGATCACCCGACACCGATGACGCGGAAGGAGACGGACCCACGCGCGGCATACAGCTTACTACCTGCAGCCTCACTGTGGCAGGGCACAGCACACTATCGCCAAAGCCCCAAATGACATCTTCCCGTTTTTTTTCGAAAAAGAACTCTGGCATTAAAAGAAACAGCTAACAGTACAAAACATTTCAACAAAAACGAAAATAACAACGAGATTCTTGAGATGCCCTTCGTTTTCAACCTCCAGACCGTGTCGACGGTGCGCCCCCGTTGTCGTTCCTCCATGAACCGGACTGACGTTGTTGGTTGCGGATGGAAAGTCGCCGAACGGGTCAAGAAGACCACATCCGACCCGGAGTCGAAAAAGAAGTACGAATCGCCGATGAAGCTACTTGACGATCCGGAGAACGCCACCACCAGAAGAGGTTCTTGACAAACACACCACTCTCAGAAGCTCTTCGACGTCGCCGCCGAGATGTGACTAATGCCGGGAGACCTTATTTAATGAGACGCCACCGTCACCATCAGGACGCCGCCCCAACAAACCTTGACAAGAAAATCAGAAACCGACCCCTCCGGCCCTCCCACCGACGGAGCCGAGATACACCGCGCCTCCATGGCCAGAGGCGGAGCAAATCAGCGGCGACGCCGGACGGGAGGCGAGGAAACCTATTGGCCTGGTAGCTACATCTCCCCGTTTGGATCACATTTTACACGGACACGTCATAATGCCATCTCCCCAGCATCCATCGCTTTAGCCCGGTAAACTAATGAGCTAAACCAGATCCTGCCGGATCACGCGTCACTCTCGCCAAATAAAGCCACCATTCAAACCTACTACAGTACCTTCCTGCCGTGTTCCTTTGCCTAACCGCGCGCCCGGCACACATATATACTCACCATGCCGCGCCACTTGGCCAGCACCAGCACCAGAATCACTGAATTAGACCAACATATCCAAGCTCACAGAAGCCAGAAGGATGCACACAAACGCCCACGTAGTCGCCCAGACTTCTAGTCTTCTACACACCCCAAGGATCGATCAATGAGCTTGTCGTCGTCGCCGTCGTCGGCGGAGAGCTACGCGAGGCTCGGCCTCGCCCGGAGGTGGCGGCGGGCGCGGGGGTTCCGGCTCAGCGCCAGGAAGTTCTTTTCGGTGCGGCGGCTGTGGGCGAAGCTACTCACGTTCCTGGGCCTCGTCGGCCGGCACGCGCGCCGGCTCGGGAGGCTGCTGTCGGCGAGAGGCAGCTCGCCATGCGCACGGAGTGGCAGCGCGAGAGCGCTCATGGGGCAAAGGCAGCACTCCCCGGCCGGCGAAACCGCGAACAAGGCGCCAAGGGCGGCATCGTTCATGCGGACCAACTCCTTCTACGCGCAGGCCATCGCCGACTGCCTCGAGTTCATCAAGCGCAACTCCGTGCCCCTCCAAGATCACTACGGCAGCCCCGTCGTTGCCGGAGACGCCGGGACATAGGCCTGATCGATGCTCCGTCTGGAACGTGGACACCGTCGGAAGTCGAAACAGTTGGAAGAAAAATATATGTGTCCCGGCCGGATCGATGGAGACTCAGACTAGCGCGTACCAAGTATACGGACAGTACATTACACACGTAAACGCGGATTGTACGATAGTAACTTGGTGTGAAGAAATTTGAGTTGCGAATGCTGAAGTTTTGTGGGGCTGTGAATCTTTGGCCGGTGCACGATACTGAATATTTTCCATTTCTTCTCCATGCGTGCTCAATGTTAGAGTAGACCTTTTGCGTCTTCCAGAGCCACAACTGAGGTCTGACCATTTGAGGAATCCGACTTGATAGAAAATGACGGGGCCGTATATAAGGTCTCTTGTAGAAAGAGAATAATCGATAGATGAATAATATTGCTCAAAATGTTGCTTACGTTACAAGTGCGACCGATCGAGCTAGTTCCGTGCTGCTCGAATCCACTCACGATGATGTTTCTCTCCATCGTCCAGACATGGTGTGGTTGCCACCGGTTGCCAAAATATTTAGCTACTCTAGTGTCTAGTCCAGCCGGCCTAACAGGTTCCCCATCTTGAGTAACCTTGCTATTGTTACTTTTGAATTTGCAGGGAACCATAAACGGTTAGTATTGTCTTATGAGGTGTCGACTTGTGGCATTCGGCAATGAGTTTGTAAGGGTGCGAGGATCACCTCAATATCCGGTTTAGTGTAAGGGTTCTCACTTGGTGAAGAGAGCTCGGCGGGGAAGAAGACTTAATCTGGGAAGGAATCGTGTGGTTTGGTTTGTACAGCCTCTCCATCGGTGATTAGAGTCTCCCAAGGGATACATCATCGTGTCTTCGTCTTCTTTCACTTGCGGTTATTTTGATCCTTTCCTTACTTACCTGTATCGTGTATCCCATCATATAGGATTGTTCATGTAGTTATATTTTAGACTCACATTATTCAACAACAATTATGCCTAAAATCAATAAATTGGTTAAAATTTGCAATCGCCTAGTCACCCTATAGGCGCCATCTTTAATCATGAGGTTGCCATATGGGTCCATCGCCATTTGAGAGAGGTCGTAGGGCCCATGTTGATGACTATAAGTACTTAATCTAGGCCAAGCCATGGGTAGAAAAAAGACCATACTTGTCTAGATAAGCAATAATGGAGAATTGGACAGGGCGTTGTCCTATACTCGAAGTTGCACAACTTGCAAATGATATAATCTAGCCAACCACGGAATTTTTTGTCTCGCCATTGATCAAACACACGGTCCTACATGACTAACCACACAGCATAAAGTGTAGTCTTTAGAGGCACCCATGATCCACACGATGGCCTCCATAATGATTGATGTCAAGGCAAGGGAATTATACTTTCCAGTCCGATGCTGCAGAACAAAGTCCATCACTGGTATATGCTTTCACTAGATCCTATATATATATATATATCTGTCATGCTTGTATTGAAATAACCCTGCCCCCCCCCCCCCCCCCCCCCCCCCCCCCACACACACGCGCGGATTATTCCGTAGTTCATAGAAAGTGTAGAGTATGATTAACATAAATGCCTCTATGTGTGCTGATACGATCAGGGATGGAGCCAAGAATGCTAGGAGGAGAGGGCCAATTGTACACTAAATTATTTGGAGGGGGCTATAGTCAATTTCTATCAAAGTTAGGGATCAATCGACATATTATATAGGAGGGTTTTCGGAAAAAATTACAGCGACCGGGGTGGGGGGCATGGCCCCATCTCGCACCCCTGCCTCCGTCCCTGGATACGATATATCCAAGCATTTTCTAGTAACTATGGTGGCGCTTCACTTCTCCCGATTTGAACCATCAAATATCAGTGATGTCGATTCCCATAAATTTGCCATCATGCCATCACCGATATGATGATCACCATCACGGCGGCATGGAAGACGTCCATGCTTGTCTTCATCACAAGGATTTCGGAGCGAATCCAAGCTCTATCCAGATGTCTCCACTCCTAACTCAGAGTCATCCATTACTTGGTTGACAAAATTTTAAAATCTTAGTTAACATTCCTACTCCTAGATCTCCAGCCAACAAAACAATTTCTTTCCTTTGCCACATGACGAAACATAAGAGGCAATTTGAGGGGGCATCCGATCAAACAACAACCTGGTGAAGCATATAGCATTGGTTTTCTTATGTCAACTTAAACTTACAAGGAGGGATGACACCTAGTTGACTTTTTTGGCGATAAATAAGAGCTTCATTACTTAATCAACAGAATTGCAATCGTGAGCAATGCAATCATATAAAAATTTAGGGACTTAGTTTACCCATAGACATCTTCTCCTAAAAGAACTAGCTTATTTGCAAGAGAGGTGAGCTAAGTTTTTTTTGCTTACCCTACCCACGAAAACCAACTTTGAGTTGGCATTGTCCTCTTCTAACCAATGCTTTGTTCAAGTGAGCCATATTGATGTTGAATGTTGTGAGTTTTAGAAGAAGAAAAAATTGAAAATAGTTGGTAACATAGCTCTTCCATAGATCTAATAGGTCACAGAATTTCATTTACAAGTTAAACTTTCTGATCGAGAAAGGAAAATAACAAATCCGGTGGTAGAGTTGATGGATTTAATTTACAACCAAGTTTAAATCAACAACTATTAGTATGATAACATAACAGATGTACACTGTGTGAATGTTTTAACTGTGTTACGTTTAGTATTTCTGAAATGGCATAAGTTTTGACATCTTTTTTTTCGAGAGTAATAAGTTTTGACATCTCGGGATGCACCGTTTGCATCACAACTCCTGGTGCACGTGATGTAAACGTTGCCCACCACGGTATGGTCAAACATCATCCTCTGCATAGTGTTGGCATGAGGAAGAAGATTAGAAATTAGAACTGTCGGATTTTGAAATCCAAATTGCTCGAAATAAAGTGACGGGCAAATACCCAGATGACATGACGAGGTACTGCTCTGCTCTCCACGGGAGGGCCATAAAATCGAAACAAGAGTTTGCTAATTGGTTTAGATGGATCCTTCGCGGCTGAGTCCAAAAAGAGAAAAAATATTGCCACAAATGGATAAGGTACCATTTCCATTTTTTGTTGAAAAAATAGTTCCTTTTTATGCCAAAATTGCCTTTCCTTGATATCGAACATAATGCATAAGAGGATCCATAAAAAACCATATGGTTTTCCTAAAAAAAACCTGGGTACATTATCCCAAAATATTCCATCTTCCTCGAAAAGTGGATTCGTTCCAAAAAAGTTCCAGAAGATGCTAATGGTAAGCAAGAAGATTGTGAACGAGATCCTCTGACGTATGAGGTAGTACTGCAGAGGGACGTAAATGCATGTAGACCGTTCGTTGTGCATCCAACAGCAGCAGATGGAACCTGTAGAAACACCGAACACACACACATGGCTCAGCTCGCCGGCACGCCTAGCTCGATGGTCGTGGTCGGCTGCACAACACCGTCGAGGCCGCTCTCGACTAGAGCTCATGTTCGGCGTGCTCGTGCTCTGCGTCACCGCCTAGGGCATGCCAGCCACGTCTTCCAAGAGTAGGAACAGAAGTTCGGCTTCTTCATGGATACAGCTGCCAACCGAGGCTCCGTCTCCGTAGTGGCGTCGCAAGGAGAGAACGTGGTAGTACGTGAAGAGCAGGCTATAGCGACGCCGTCGTCGTTGTCCTATGGTCCGCTTTTATCTGTGATGGTTCGTGTTCGTCCATCTCCCCTGTATTGGACTGTGCTGCATCACGTCGAGCTATGTGTTTCCATGTGTTCCACCTGCCCGGCTGCTGCCGATGCGCAAAGAATAGCATGCACGCATGAACGTGCTCTACCTTCTGGGAGACACGGCCAGCGTGCGCTAGGCCGGCGGCGACGCAGAGAATGAGCATTGGGAAGCCGGATTCATGCTCCTCCTTTTGAACGACGCGGCCGGCGGCCGGCGGCGTGCGCCATTGGGTGGCGCAGAGTATGAGTGTGGCGAACATGAGCACTAGTTGAGAGTGGCATGCCGGCGGCGTAGAGTACGAGCGCCGTGATCATTAGCAGTGGTTGAGAGCGGCCTCGACGGCGCAGCCACCACGATCATCGAGCTTGGCGTGCCCGCGAGCTGACTCCTGCGGTTTAGATAGATTTCACCAACTGTCGTTGGATGCATAACGAACGGTCTACATTCATTCACGTCCCTCTGCAGTACTATGGAGTACGTACGTTTAGGGGTGTAAACGGATCGGATCGGATCGGATTTTGCCTCTACCATATCCTTCACCATATTCTTTTCTCGGATTCGGATCGGATCGGATAATGAACGGTTGCGGATTCGGGGGCGGATAGATATAATCACGGATTCGGAACGGAAACGGAGCGGATTCGGGGCGGAAAGAAAATTAGTCGGATCGGTATGCGCAATGTACACCATCAACCCACATAACCAAAAACAATAGCTCAACAACGTAATAATCTAACAAAGTTGTACTCTATTTGTTTAGGCAAATAGAACTAACTACAAATTGTGCTCCACAAATGAACTTCACAACTCAATAACTACAAATTATGCTCTATTAGTTTAGACATTTCGGTACAAAATCGGATTATTCGGATTATAACCATCGGATAATCCTAATTAATATTCGGACAATCCATATTCGGATGCTATTTCACATACCATATCCTATACCGTATCCGGGTGCTCAGTTCAGAATCGGATATCCTTATCCGACAGATTCTTCGGAACCGGATATGGATTCTTTAAAACGGATTCGGCGACGGATTCGGTACGGAAATTTTCCTATCCGTTTACACCCCTACGTACGTTAGAGGATCCTGTTCCAC
Source organism: Poa pratensis (assembly GCA_947311845.1). Taxonomy (NCBI): domain Eukaryota; kingdom Viridiplantae; phylum Streptophyta; class Magnoliopsida; order Poales; family Poaceae; genus Poa; species Poa pratensis. The sequence continues at coordinate 12,761,558 of CAMZMU010000111.1, forward strand.
GGGAGGAGGCCTGCCACGATTGCTGATTTCATTGTGGTTATTCATTAGTTGGCTCAGACGGGGAATAGTCAAGACCCAAGACCGGAGACTCACGACATTTCACTCCCCGAGAAACCCCAGACCGCCGCCGCCGCCACCATGGAGGGATCCGCCGCCTCGCCGCTCCGCACGCGCGTGTGCATCATCGGTAGCGGCCCAGCCGCGCACACGGCGGCCATCTACGCGGCCCGCGCGGAGCTCAAGCCTATGCTCTTCGAGGGCTGGATGGCCAACGACATCGCCGCCGGGGGGCAACTCACCACCACCACCGACGTCGAGAACTTCCCGGGATTCCCCACCGGCATCATGGGCATCGACCTCATGGACAACTGCCGCGCCCAGTCCGTCCGCTTCGGGACCAACATCCTCTCCGAGACCGTCACCGACGTCGACTTCTCCGCGCGCCCCTTCCGCGTCGCCTCCGACTCCACCACCGTCCTCGCCGACACCGTCGTCGTCGCCACGGGCGCCGTAGCGCGCCGCCTCCATTTCGACGGCTCCGAGACCTACTGGAACCGCGGCATCTCCGCCTGCGCCGTCTGCGACGGCGCCGCGCCCATCTTCCGGAACAAGCCCATCGCGTCATCGGCGGCGGCGACTCCGCCATGGAGGAGGGCAACTTCCTCACCAAGTACGGATCCAAAGTGTACATCATCCACCGCGCAACACCTTCCGTGCCTCCAAGATTATGCAGGCCAGGGCACTCTCGAATCCTAAGATCCAGGTCGTCTGGGACTCTGAGGTCGTCGAGGCCTACGGTGGCGCAGGCGGCGGCCCGTTAGCTGGGGTTAAGGTCAAGAACTTGGTTACTGGCGAGGTCTCTGATCTTCAGGTTTCTGGGCTCTTCTTCGCCATCGGGCATGAGCCGGCCACCAAGTTTCTCAATGGGCAGCTTGAGCTCCATGCCGATGGTTATGTGGCCACCAAGCCAGGATCTACACATACCAGTGTAGAGGGGGTCTTTGCTGCTGGGGATGTGCAGGATAAGAAGTACCGGCAGGTGATTACTGCCGCTGGATCAGGTATTACATTAACACTAAGTGAATTGATTGTATTTGCCTTGCCAGTGATCAATATTTATACGTAGATACTCTATAGATATATATTTTCATATGCTTAGGGATCGATTGCTTCATTGACCATGTAAATTTCTCTAGAAATCACCCATATTTTTCAGTTGCTTAATATTGCTTTTTCGCTATGCAACAAGAGTATGGTATATAATGCAGAACTATAGTACTGTATCATGGATTAGTCTTTATAGTGACCATAGGATGTGGTGTTTAAGCATTCGGAAGAAACTGAGTTTGATTATGAGAGAAGTCCATATTACCCCCCTAAATTTGACCTAAAGTTCACTTTACAACCCTCATGTCTGATTTGGTTCAAATTTCACCCCTAAACTCTAAAAACCGTTTGAAATTACCCCTTTCACCATTTTGACAGATTTTAACCGGGTTTTTTTAGTCATGTTAGCATCTTAGTCAAGACATACATGTACATGTACTCCAATAACTTCTCGTCCTCGTACATGCATGCATCGTGTGGTCTCTCCATCGAACGAAACCCTCTATCGCCTTGGCAGCACCGCCGTGTTCTTACCCAGGCCGCTGCCGTCCTCGGTCCTCCTACTTTGTACTCTGTCGTGCCCCTAACCAGGCCGCTACCGTCGTGCCCCTGCCAGCTAGACGTGGTCCTGCCGACCTGCCCATGACGCCGCGCTGCCCCTGCGAAGTCCACCACCGGCTTGTAAGAGGAAAGAGTCTATGTCATGGAAGGAATCACCACCGGCTTGGTGTGACTGGTGTGTAGAGCTGCCATGCATTCTTCTCGTTTAAACACCCCACAGCTGATTTTTGTGTATCCAATTGGATGTGGGGCGGCGCCCGGAGCTAGCTAACCGGCAGGGAGGGTGGCGTCCTGGCAGGGTTGGGTTCCAGCGTCGCGTGCTTGTTGGCCGGCGGAGGCCCTCCTCGTTGATCGCCGATCTGAGTTTTCTAGCTTGTTCCAGGGAAGAACACTCAAGAACAGAGTAAGACGAACATGTGTTCTGTAGACATAGTACATATATACTAGATGTACGTTCTGGGATTAAGAAAAGCCACTGATCTGGCAAAAAAAAACCAGGTCAAAACTTGTTAAATTGTGCACGGCGTTGTACTAAAATTGTAGTTCAGTACATGTAAGAATGTGCTAGTAACTACGAGATTCTAGGATATTGGAGCACAAACCTGCTGAATATGTGGGACACCTTACTGTTTCCAAGCAAGTGTATTGGGAATCAGTTCCTTTTCCATACGACTTACCTTCGTAGTAGGGTTCCATTTCATTACAGTAATAGAATAAACCATGAGTACAACAACCAAAAGAAGTGCCTTCAGGAAATTACTGCTGCTGGTTCAGGTATTACAGTAGCACTATGTGAATTGATTGTATAAGTGTTGCTACTTGCTAGTGATCAATATGTATACACATGTAATCTATAAATATATATTTAGAGGTCAATTACTTCTTTGCTCATGTAAATTTCACTAGAATTCACCCATATGTTTCAGTAGCTTAATGTTGGTTTCAGGCTTTCAGCTATGTAATGAGTAGAAGTATGGTAAGTAATGTGTACTGTAGTAATGTATCATGAACCAGTCTATATAGTGAGTTAGCGACAATAGGATGTGTTGTCTGAGCATTTGGGGAAAATGATTTTGCTTATTTGTATTGGAGAACATTGTACTACTAGTTCACTACATGTAAGAACTGTGCTTACAATTGGTAGCAGGGTTCCATTTCTTCACAATGACAGAATAAACCCGAGTCCAAAAACCAAATGAAAGGAGAACAGGTGTACCAAAACGATTTAAAAACCTAGGTGAAGTGGGAACTAAGCTAAAAGAACTGAAGTAAATTCTATTAAACTGTATTAACAGCTATAACAGCAGCCTTCAGGCTGCCAAGCATAAGTGGTCTTGCCACATCATCAGGAGTTGTAGACGAATCTCCAGGCCCAGTTGGCTGTAGTAGAGCTCGATTCTGATTAGCCCCTGATTCCTCCTAGCATAGCTTCAGTGCATATCCTTGCTGGTGTGCTGCTCAGCCAGCAAAGTCTCCCATTCAGCTCCAAATTGAAAACCTTCCCAGTATTGTACTAAAGAACACGTTGCAGATCAGCTCAACAGGGTTTTGATTAATTTTACGTCAAAAGCCTGACCTCTTCCAGATCTTCCATAGTGTGCCCAGCACATAGGATATGACAAGTATTAAATCGCATCTGATTGATGAATTGTTGAACCGTGTGGAATTTCCCCTTCGTGATATTTTGAAGTTTTTGTTGGGAATACAAGGGAAGTCTTCCGGTTATGAGTTTCAGGTGCTTTCAGCTTGGGGTAACAATGCAGGGCAGATCGTTTATTTAGGTTAGAAGGTCACTGATCAGTGCTATACTGTGTGGCTGACTTTAAAATTCCTGAGAGCAAGTGCTGAATGTTATGGTTACCTCATGGTAGTGACACTTAACCCTGGGCATTCCCTGTTTCACCCGGTTTGCACGGGTTCCTCAAACCAGCCCATTGCGACTGGTTTTAAACTGTTTGGTCTGGTTTAAACTGTTAAGGCAGGACCTGATACGATGGTTTGGTGTGGTCTCGTTACACGGTTTCGACGGTTTGGAATCAACTAAAAAGAGACATCACACATGTAACGCACATGCCCAATAGCTCTAGACGCTACAGATGCAGAACCTGTATTTCTCCGGAACGCCTCCTCGGCCTGCATGCGGAGCCACACCGTCAGCATGATCTCGCCGAAGCCGTGGTGGAGCTTATTGCGTGGGCATCGGAGAGGCGGCACCACTGCAGCACGAGCGGTGAGTCCGGCGGCAGACGGCTGGGCGCTGCAGACATGTCGAGCAGGCTGCAGGCGAAGGTCCGACGTTCAGCGAGCGGCATGACCATGCTCTGACCCGGCGGCGCGCCCGGCGCCGCCATGGCGTGCAGCGTGGCACGGCGAGGCTCTGAAGAGGGCACGGCCCGGAAGACGTGTGACTGCTCGTGGTTGCTCCTCTTTCCCGGCGACACGGCCGCCAGAGCCTTGAATGGGGCGGCGGCGGCGCTGCCGAAGGCGTTCCAGAGCGGGCTCGGCAAGCTGCTGCTGGTCTTGATCTTGGAGCACGACCGGAGACCTCCACGGGATGCCCGACGCGACGCCGCCCGGCCGGATCCTGGCCAACGTCGAAGACAAGGTTCCATTTGGGGAGCGGTCGCCGGGCCTGGTGGCGGTGCGCTGCTTCTGGCCGAGTGGCCGTCGAACTCGACCTGAACGAAGGCGTCGCTGGAGGCCACGCTGTCCTTCGGGACAGGGCCGACGCGTCTGCGATCTAGCGGCTGGGGATTTGTTTTGCTCCATGCGGGGAACGATGACGGTTTCAGTTGGTTCCATCCGGTCTCAACCCAGGACAAGTCTTTCCTATCGTGGTCTGAACTTTAAACCATTTAACCTGGCAAAAACCAGTAATACTGTCCGGGGCGGTGCGGTCTGACGGTTTGACCAGTTTCGAACCGGACTGTGCCCGGGCTTAGTGACACTCAAGCAGTCAAGTTAACACTGTTGTGATATACTATACATAGTAAACTTCTGTTCCAATAGTATTAGTTAGGCTAGTATCCTCACGACACATTTGAATACATTTATACTTAATTTTCTGGTGTAATTAAACTTTCTCGCAATGTACATGCTGAACAATGTTCAGTAGGCAGATTTTTTTTAAGATATTGCTCATTTGCGTTGTAAGGGATCTGCCACCTGATTTTGCGTGTTATTGTATTTGTCGCTGGAAACATACTGATGCTATAAATCACCGTCAGTTGTCGATGTTGGGCAGAATACCAGCATATCTTACTCTGAAACACATGTGCTTGGTACAGAGTTTCCCCTGGCTTAGTCGTCTATCTAGAAGTTTTTTTAATCGAAAAATCCCATGTTTGTCGATCAATGTTTAACATGGTAGTATAAGGTGAAGTCTTTTTCTCTTGTTAGTGGTTTCAGATATGTGGTTTGAGATTCAGTCTTAATTGGCAATATAACCCTCCACGTCTGTCTGCTGCCTGTTTATTGGGAACTGGCATTAGTGGCTCCTGCTGAGCATATAAATCTGCGACAAACATCTAACACCTTATATACAGGGTGCATGGCTGCTTTGGATGCGGAGCACTATCTGCAAGAGGTCGGTGCGCAGGAGGGCAAGTCCGATTGACTATCTCTTGAAGAAGAGACCACCTCCAGCCCTTCCAAAGGTCCGTCAGCGACGCTGAAGGCTGCACTCTGAGCTTGCTGGTGTGGGTTGTCTCGACTCCCGATTGTTTCTGTAGTTTTCTTATGATGCTTATTAGCACGATATTATCCGTTGTCCCTAGGTCCACTCGCATTGGGTGTTCCGGAGATTAATTGGTATTTATCATTGATATAGCTCGAATATATTGCTGTTTATTATTGATGAACCCGTATTATTCTTATATCTGTTTTGCTCCATATGGTATGATGTTCTTGGGGCAACGGTTACACCTATGTATTCTGAAAGCGTCTCCAGGATGTCTGGTATTTCTTGGTTCATGGGGTATTATTGTTCAGAAATAGAGGGGACTTTCGTCCCCGTTGTTTTACAGGCGTATCTATCATAGGGTACACCCAAGTTGAGATATCAGAAGCAACACAACGTAAGTCCACATAACAAGTTGTGCACCAAGTTCCAAAACAGAACGACCAAATATCCCTCTCGGGCGCTCTCTGCAGACAGACTATGCCAACTACTCAACTAATACTGACATATCATTCTTCTTCACACTTTTTTGCGTACGCTTGAATTCGTGTGCCGCACCACATTTTATTGGATGAAACCATGGCATTTTGTTGCATATAGTATGGCCGTATGGGTGAACATATGTACGACTGATTCGGGGAAATTCCACATTAATCACTTGATTTTCGTCCACATTGAAGTAGGTTTTGGGAGTTTCGTTCGGATTGCCGCAGTCCATCATGTCCACCGGGCCGCGATAGCCAACATATCCCTACGCTCCCACGCAAAATCACGGCCCATCAGATATACCCAACCCGGCCGCTCTCTCGAGCTCTTGGTACGGGCCAAATTCTGCCGTACGATCAAGTCAAGCATCTCCTCTCTCGCGCCTTGCGCTTGGCGAATCCCTTCAATCTAAGCACCTGTCTGCCGGACGATCTTGACTCTTGAGCCCTCCCGCGCCGCACGCCATCCCGGTCCCCGGCGAACCCACGGCGCCCTTCGCCGCGAGGCCGGTGACGCAGCCGGAGCCCGGGGCTGACTGCCGGCGACACCTACATCTATACCGTGGTCCGTGGACATTGATTGGATTGGAGCTAGCCGTGCGTTCGGCCGAAGGTTAGTTTCCGTTTTCGTCCGTTCGGCCGGGAGTGGCGCGGGGACCCCTTGTATCGTTCGTGCGCAGCGCAGCATATACTAGTAGTAGGATGGTGTTGGTTTGGCGTAGACAGTAGCTAGGTCACGGCGGACACAAAAAGAAATCCTTGCAGTGAGAGTGGAGATATGCTTCAGCAGTTCCCAACACGCATCTCGAATGATCGAGATATGCATATTTTAAGAAGATGGACTTTGTATCTAAATTCTTAAATCGACAGCGAAAATGTACGGTTTAAGCATCACATACCAGTCGTTGCTTAAGTCAAGCGTCCAGTGTGATTCTGATTGAGCTATTGTAAAGCAAATTGTGTTACATTGTTATTTCATGTCTTTGGAGTCTGGATAGGAGAAAGCTAAAAAGAACCCGGAAAATCCAGGGCGTCATTCACATTGGGTGACACGGGTGGCGCTAGAGCCGCCGCCCCCATATCACTCGTCGCCACCCATCCCCTTTGTTACCGCTCGTAAGCCCCGCACAAGGGAAAAAAGCCCTGGGAGGTCCTCCCGCTCCTCTCCCCTCCCCTCCTCTGTCTGGAGGTAGTGCAAGGGTCTTGGGCCTCGGATGCCGGGCGGCGACCCGGTGGTAGGTTGTGCAATTGGCCCTCCGGCGAGCATTGCTTCAACGACGTTGGTTGTGCTTCTTTGTCATGCAGATGGCGGTTTGCGTAGTCACGGGCAAGGATTTGGATTTCGGTTTGGCAAATTTACCGGCCCAGAGCGAAATTGCCGAAATTCGGGAATTTCGGTAATTTCGATGAAATTTCGGACGAAATGGAAGAAATAAAATTTGAAACTTAGAAGGAAAACCAATCGAAAATTGATTTAAAATTGAATTTTTTAGCAAATTTTAACTTATCTTCAATTTTTTGAATTTATTCAACCAAAATTACCCAAAATTTATAAGATTTCGTCCGGTAAATACTATTACCGTTCCTGACCGAAATGGCCGGATTTCGGCCGGAATTCGGAATTTCGGGCCGAAATCCAAACCCCTGGTCACGGGTGTTCCTGGCAAGGCGGTTGTCTTCGACGGATGTCCTTCAATGATCCAGAGTTCCCGTTCATCGTGGTTTCTCCGCATTTGGCGGCGATGGTGTCTTGGATCCCTTTAACTAGGTGTATGGGAGATAGGGAGCAAGAGCTTCACGCCTTGATGCCGGCGGTAACAATGCCTATGGGTGTCGTCGTTCTCTTGGGAGCCCCCTCCTTTGGCTTCCCTGCCCGCCGCTGCTGAAAATCCCCTTCAGTCTTGGGCAAATGCAGCGACATCGACGCTTGTAGATGGGTGTGGGTGAGCTCGGTCGTGGCGGCGTGTTGGCGAGTTCAGGTTGCCTCCTATGCGCTTGTGGTGCTTGTTAGTTGTTGAATTATAAGTGCTTGTTAGTTGTTGAATTTTGGTCACGACTGCTTGTTCGGGTTGCCTCAGTTTACTTGTATTTCTTGTTAGGTGTTGAATTTGTTGTATCTGTCTTCTTCGATCAGGATTTATGAGGTTCATGTCAACGCCTTGTATCGTTCGGTCGAATGGTTTTAGACTAGTCACAATGGAGAGTATCATATACTAGTATCATGCACATGATACTAGTCTATGTTACTACCTTCACAATGGGTAGTAACATATGTGTGGTATCATATAACAGTGCATTTATCAGGTTGTAGACTCATCTTGCATTGGAACCCGTTATGTTACAGTATCTACCTATGATACCACTATCGCCTCTCTCATCATTAATTGCAGTGACACGTCAGCTTTTTGCCAACATGGCATGCATGATACCACCTATGATACTGAGTAGTAACATGGTGATGTTACTAGTCTATGTTACCACATTCACAGTGGGGAGTAATATCATTGTGATGTTATATAAGATCTTATTTATTGCACTATAGACTCATTTTGTCTTGATAAGTGTGATGTTACGGTAACTAGCTAAGTTACTCCAAACACCTCTCTCTTCATTAACTACATACCACATAAGCAAAATGGTCTTGAGATGTGTGATGTGCTAAGTTACTCCCACCATATGTCGATATTTCATGACTAGTTTTGAATGCAGCGACAGTGTACCGGACAAGTGGGCATGATATATACAGCAGTATGAGAGAGAGAGATGCTTGACTTGACCAGAGAAGGTGAACAGGCGATGGCTTGGCATCTCCGTCTTCAAGGACAAAAGTCGCAAAAGCTCTGAGCAAGTTCCAAAGCCAATAACGCCCTTCCCTTCCCACGAATTATGCGAAAGCGAAAGCTTCCTCCTCTCCTCCTCTTTTTTTCCCCATTTAAGGGTCTGAAGACTGAAAGCAGCAGAGCCCCTGTACCAGAAATTGTACTTGGGAGAATCGCAAAGACGCAGTACAAAAGGCACAAGGTGAGAATCTCGCCGTGTGAATTTTGGGCTTCGGCATCTTCTGCTCTGCCGTTTACCCTCTCCACTGCAGGCTCAATAAATCATCGACACAGTATGTAGCTTCACTGACTCACTGCCACTCCCATTTGTGTACTAGTTACACGGAGACGATTCAAAGCAATGCGATGCCAAAATTACACAGCAGCTAGCTCCAGAGCCATCAAGAGACTGCAACTGAAGCAAATAGAGATAGAGGGGCAGAAGGCTTTTGGTGTACTAGTGTTTGTCAATACCTGAGCTAGAGGGACACCATGCAGCCAAAGCTAATTAAGTAGGGAGTACCACCACCATCATGTGGCTCTTCATAGGGAGGAGAGCTAATTCATGGACCGAGACAGCCTAGCTGCTTAATCGATTTGTTAATGCAAAGCACACTGTTCTAAACACATGCATGCTTTAGAACCAGCTAGGGCTTATCATTTTGGGAACACCATCAAGTCAAGAATTGACAGTAAAATGGAGTAGACTGTAGAGGGAGTATGCAATACCAAGGAATGTGATTAAAAGTGGCCATGCACGATTTTCTATCGGTGTTGCATTGCACAGGTACATCCATGGAAGGAAAGGGAAGCAAAAGCTTCGTTCAAGAAACATCATTCTACAGCATGATACAGCCAGAATAGAATAGAACATTACAAATGAAAAGGAAGAAGAAGAAAAAAGAAAACACTCGCTGTTGCCAGAAAAACAAAAACATTGGATCTCACTGACCTTTATGTTATTGCCCAATTTGATCTTGCATGAATTAATCCATCTCCACTTGCTTCATGTCCCTTAAACAATCATCTTCGTCCCTGAACATAGTATATCTCATGACCTCCAATAGATCTTTCTCATGTACACCATACAATCTTTGCGACGCATGCATGCAGGGTGCATACGTGTATATAGAATCAATACCAAGCTGATCACAAGGTCAATCCAATGAGTAATCCAGCATGCATATGTTGTAATTGTGGCAACATCAGCTTGTCCGCCATTTGAAACTCTTGTAAAGTCTTCATCGTCTGTGTGTGGAACTGCGGATTGCACTGCAAGAGATGGATCAGAACGGTGGACGAACTCCGCCACCCCAGGCTCCAAAGTTGTCTCCGGGAAGCTGGTAGTTCCCTACATTCCCGCCGGTAAGGTTGTACAGCGACATGCCAGCATCGCCTCCGGTCACACCAGAGGACTGCGATGCCGCTGGCTGCTGCCCCATCTGATCTTGCGCTTCGGCTTCAGCAGGAGGTGCGGCAACCTCCTCCTCCTCCCCTTCAAGCGGGAGGCGCTCGTACACGGCGTTAGAGAAGGAAGCTGCCATCAGGACGACGGGCCCCGCGGCGACCAGAGCTCCCACCACGCTCCCACCGATCACCTGGCCCTGCCCGCCGGAGAGGAACACGGTGAGGCCGCTAGCGCCCGGGGGCGCGGGCGGCGGCAGCACCGTCCCGGTTAGGGACAGGATCTCGAACCGGCCCCGCAGCGTGGCCACCACGCTGCCCGGGGGCGACGCGCCCGGCTGCCGGAGCGCCACGTTGACGACGGCGCCCCCGCCGCTCAGCACGCAGACGCCGCGACCCCGGCGGCGCGCGTACTCGGACACGCAGTCGACGATGTCGGCGCCCGCGGAGACCTCGAGCACGTGTGAGTGCAACGCGTTGGGGCTGTCGCGCGTCACGATGATGGGCGGCTTCGGCTTGTTCTTGGACCCCGCTGGCCGGCCGCGCGGGCGGCGCGTTGGCCCGCCCGAGCCGCCGCTGCCTCCTCCCCCGCTGCCGCCTTCGGCCGGGACCATGGCCGACGACGACGGCTGGTCGCCGCTACCTCCCGCGTCTGCCGCCTCGCCGACGGGGGTCTTGTCGGGCGAAGACATCTTGGCGTGCTCCATTTTGACGTGGGAGGTGGGCGAGAGCGGCGAGGGCTGCTGCTGCTGCGGGCGGAGCAGGTGGTGGAAGTAGCGGGAGCCGCCGGCGCCGGGACTGCCCCCGCCAGGGTCCATCCCGGGCATGGCGGCTTCATCTGGCCGCTCCCACCACTTGCCGGCCGCCAGCTTCTCCGTCGGTAGAAAACCCTCCTCCTCGTCAGCTTCTTCTCTCCAGAGCTAGCTAGCTCCACTCCACCGGCTGGACCTGCACACACCCGATCTGTTGCCTCTTTTAAAGCAGCTCGATTTGCATGCCTTATAGCAAAATTGGAAAGAGATCTTCTTCCCAGCGAGCTTTTCTTTCTCTACCCTGGCGGCGTCGTCGTCAAGTTGACGACTTATCTAGTACTCTAGCTAGCAAGTAGAGTACCAATGATGCACGCTATCCGGTAAAGCTCGCTATAGCTAGATAGCTCATGTTCCTTACCTCCAGCACAAGCTTCCCCTCGACGACGACGGCGCTACGCTTTCGGCACAAGCAAGCAAGCGATGCGCGACGACGCCGCTCTGCTTGTGAGCAAATCTGCTCGATCGACCGGCAAAGATCGATGAACCGAAACCTCCACCCGTGGAACCGAGCTAGTAGCAAGAGGAGAGGCGCGGGATGGAGGTAGAAGAAGAGGCTGGACGTGGCGGTGAGGGAGGGAGCGGCGAATTAAAGGCAGGCAGGGCGAGGAGGTGGGACGACGAGGGATGGGATGGCGCTGGCTGCTGATAAGGTCCGGCCTTTCTCTCTCGCTATCTCATCGCATCTATGTGCTCCCACCAACTCCGTGTTTACTCTCGCTAGCTCGGGGAAGGAAGCGATGGCCCGCGCGATCCAAAGCGACGCGCGCGCCCGGCCGTGGACTAGTTTGTCGCCTTAGTTGAACCGGCCGGCCAGGACGGGCGAGGGGGGCCCTAGGCCGGAGCCACCCCCAACACGGCGCCGCGCCGGAGAGCGCGCGCCCGCCGACACGTACGCTGCGTACGTGCCGCGCCGCGCTGCGCCGGTCAGTCGTGCTGCAGCCCGCCGGTGTCGTTGAGCCGCGCCAGAGCGGAGTAGTGCAGGCTGAGTGCAGGTCGGGTCAGGTCACTCGACAGTAGGCAGACAAGCTAGCTAGCTTGGCCCAAATAAACGACTCGACGGAAATAGGGGCATGTTCAAATGAAAGGGTGTTTTACTGTGCTGATGATTCCATATACGGCGTTCCGGATCTGAGAAGATTCTAGTATATAGGACCCTCTAAAAAAAATACGAATAGGACAACATGGCTTCGTAAGCTTCTGATGGCCGGATTTGACAGACTATCATGGTTACGCCGTTTAACTAAAATGGAGCCCCTGGGGTTAGATGATGGACGCTGCGTGTAAACATATGCTTCAAATTATCATCCAAACGCCACTTGTTTATACTAGAGGGGCTCTCATATCTCTCCTCGCTTCCGTAGTTTAGAGCCCTCTCCACCACCCCCGAGTGAACGAAGGCCTTTCCCAACGGCGATGCTATCCGGAGGTGGCTAAAGCGAGGTGTCGGCCCCACTAGTGTATATAGTGGGATTAGGGTTTGTCCAGAGATGGTTGGACTTCTTCCTCTTCCTCGCGGTGCTCCGGTGTTTGAAGCCAGATTAGCTGAGCAGTGGTTGGTCTGACAACTTGGTCAATAAGCTCAAAGACCCCTCGGTTTTGGGGCTGCTGTGGTAGAGCTTGGGGTCCCGATGCCCTTCTCTCGATCTCAATCGTCGCGGTGGCAGAAGGTGGAGAGAGGTGGCCAGGTCTGGAGCTCCATGGGGAGTATTTGCTGCAAGTTGGAGCTTACTACGAACGGCCACCATGATATTTGACCGAGAAGGTAGCCGCTTCAGATGTCGATGGCGGCATCAATTCAACCTCCAAGACGAAGGCCCTTGAGACATTTCCGGTGGCGTACATCGCTCTTCCTCTCCCAAGTGGTTCTGTCGCCGGTGAGAAGAAGGACGACTGGCGGTGGAATCCCGGTTGCTGCGGTGGTGAAGGAGCTGAAGGAGTGTGATCGCTTTTCTTATTTGTGTCCTAGAGTTCTCGGAGTAACTTTTAGGACCGTGTTATAATTTCTAATCTTTTAGGATCCTGTTTGCAAACTTCTTATCCAACTGATGTATTTTTTCTTTGTACAAGAGGTGGGGTCTAGAAGACCTCGGAGCTGCATTATATTGGAACACGTGGCGGGTACAATTTTTCTCATAGGCCTTTTACAACACTCGTAAAGAACCTAATATTTGAAGATAAGGCATGTGCTTTTATAGAAAACACCCTAGAACTAAAACATAAAAAGCAATCAAGTCCTAGGGCTTCACCACCACCGATCGCCGTCGACCTCCAGGTGCGTGAAGCACCGAGATCAGAGAGGGATACGCTCGGATGCTCTCCTCCGGCGATGAATCGATGCCGCCGGCTGACTCGAAATATCCGGGGACGAACCACTTGGCTATCTCGAGTTGCCGAGCTTCGGCGCAGGATTCGGCCGGCCTCCATCATGGAGGTTGAAGAAAGGCCACCATCTTGGCCTTGGATCACGGTGACAAGCAAGGCCACCACGTGTGGTGCTGTGAGCTGCAGCACGAACACGAACCATCTTACAACAGTTGGGGAAGACCAACAGTTCTTCTTCCACTCCTCGCCTCCACGGTCGGCCAGAGAAAGAAGCAGCAGCTGCACCCCATCCACTGTAGAATGGACAAAGTCGACCTCCAGAACCGGAAGTCCACCTTCGAGCTTATTAGAGAAGGAGGATGCGGCGTCTCTACCTTCTGTATGCAGCTCCGACCACCGGAGCACCGCCAGGAAGAGATCTAGCACCGCCGTCCAACCGACGCGGCCCGGGCGCGTCGGCAAGCAGGTCCTCAACGGCGTGACGCCATTCTGCATGTCGGCAAACACGAAAGCAGAGTTGAACCTACTTCTACAGCCTAATCTACTCCTATACAGAGGGGGCCGACACCCTATTTCATCTCCACACCATCCAGCGTAGGCGCCGGCGGTGGGATGGCCGGATCTGGCCAGTGGCGGCCGTTGACTCTCAAGGGGGCGGGAGGGAAAGGAGAGGGGAAAGAGCTTCTCTACCACCCAACCGATGTATTACTACAGCTCTTGCACTATAAAGCATGCATGTCATCGTATTATCATTAGCTTTGTGCCCTACCCCTACTGCCCTACACAGATGCGAGCGACACGGCGTCGTTACCTACGGGCCCCGCCGGAGACATGAACAATTATTAAACAAGCCATCGATCATTTACATTTGTCCACGGTCCATAAGCTAGAGACGAAATTGATTAACTAGAGTTTGTTGTGGTCAAGCTTTCCTCTGAGGGCCTTTGGCGCTTTGCTCGTGCTCCATTTTCTGATTACGATCGAGTCATTTTCATGTGACGCACGGGAGAGCGAAAACAAATTTGAATGACCACGCCCTCATTGGCTGGTCTCGAGAACACGCGGCAGTACAATATACTGTACTCCCTACTGAGTACTGATTGATCGAGCTAGATGGCGACAAATCAGGGCCAGGGTATGAAAACGGTGTAGTAGAGCTCCACACATGTGCATAAAAAATAATCACGAGTGTGCAGTGTGCACAACAAGTTGATCACGAGGGGCTCGGGTTTCTTCACGATCTTAATTTAATTACTTCCGGCGGCTGGTAGTTGTTTCTTCAAAGATGATTGCGACATCAACCAGCTTTTCAACTGTGGTAGTCTATGTTTAAATCAAAACTCTCGAGAGACTTGTTGCACATACGAACCTATGATGCGCAAACAGGATTTTACACATTTTCGCCTCGACTTTGTGATCGCCCAAGGTTTTTGCCTTATTTAGGCCTCTTTGCATCGTTAGGATCGCAATGCTGGAACAAGAGAATACCAAACAAGCATTAGGAATGAAAGTACTCCCTTCGTTCCGAAATAGTTGACGCGAGAAACCAAAATTATCGAACAACTGAAAATGGAGCCGGTGTGGCCCCTCTTGATCTTTAAAAAAATTTAACAACGTAATTTTACATACATGCCCTCCACAATTAAATTTGTTACAATTCAGAGTTGTTTAACAGAAAAATGACATTCTATGACGTGTGTAAAAAAAGACAGAATTTGCAAAAATAAAGCTTTTCACAAGATTATTTTGTTTGTTTTACATAGGCCACAAAATGTGCCAGTTTTTGGGAAATGGCTTTGTGAATATATATAATGTGAAAATGTATCGGTCAAATTTTATTTCATAATTTTTTGATACTTAAAAATATGTTTTTAAATACCATGCATGCACCCGGAAGCCAAAGTGGAGTTCAACGTTTTTATGTTCTCCCTTATAGATTGGGGCATATTTGGTTCAGTGAAAATTTGGAGGGACAAGAGTAGAGAAAATCCTTATGGTGGTATTATTCTTCTGTTTGGTTAAAAAGAATGGAGCAAAAAACAATCACAAGAAAATACTCTTTGGTCTCATCTAGTCATCTGAGAAGAGAAAACACAGAAATTTTACAATTCACTTGGACCTCGTTTTCAAAGGACATGACCAAATTATTTAGTGCCATTATGACATAATAATTTAGTTTTTCATGTGCTTTGAGTTGATTAGACCATGTTTATTAGGATTCTTTTTTGTTGTTGTTCTTGTGAACGAAACAACCAAATATATAAATTACGCTATTTTATGATTATTTGTTTTGCACACACGTTTCTATCGTATATCCAGTAGTTCATTTTAGCACTATTGCGAACAAAACAAGCCCTTAATTGGTTGAGATTATAACATGGATTAGTATATTAGTTAGCAAGTAATGTCGCGCACAAATACTCCCAAAGATCATTACAACAAGATGTGTTTGGTTAGCTGTGAGCTCTCGGGTCAGACTCTGGAGATGTAAAAACTGTCCACCAGGCCTATTAGGATCGCCCGATTCGACTGCTTCTCAGAGCCACCTTTTTTATGTGCATTTTGGATAGGATTGGGGAAGGCATAGTCGAGCTCGTGGAGACGGAGATGGCGAAAAATGGAGGGAGTTTTCCGTGGCATGGCACGTAGGCCCGGCTCTGTGGGTGATCCATCCGTCGATCTCACGTCCACGTGCGGTCAAGGGGCCCGGCCGGTCAAAGCTCGGATGGCGGCTACCCTGCCGTACAGCTGTCAGACACGTGGTGGTGGCCGCGCGGGCCACCACCGGCGGGCCTCGATCTCTCCCGCCGCGCGCGCTCATCGATCAGGGCCAGCTCGCTACGTCCACGCGGCGGCGGGGCATCGTCGTGTTAAGCCCATCCCGACCTCGCGTCCTCTCTTCCCTCCGTCGCCGTCGTCGTTCGCCATCGGTTTCGGTTCATGCGTCGTCGTCGGCGGCGGCGGCGCTTGAAATACGGAACAAGCGATGGGCGTGCGTGCATATGCGTGGTCACTTGTCAAATCAAGCATGATCCATTCAGTCGCCCCGATCCCCGCTCGCTCGTGCGCCTGCGTCGTCGTCCCCGCCGGCCATATCCCTGCGTCCTCCCATTCCTCCTGCTGCCATCGATGCGAGCTAGCTGTACCGCTCTAGCATCAGCCTAGACCTAGCTAGCATCGACCCGGCGGTGTGCTCCACTTGGTCGCTCTGTGGTGCAGCGCATGCTCTTGCATCATCGGTGCCGGTGCGTGCGTGCATGCATGCATGGCGTCTCGATCTCTTCCCATGCCCCCATGTTCCATTCTATCGCTGCACGCATGGCCGGCCGGCCCCTGCGGCGACGCGATTCACGCCACGCACACAGCAAGCTGTGTCATCAGTCGTCGGCGCGCGGCATGCATGGCATGGCTTGCCTTGGCAGCGATGATCTAGCTAGCCCTCTGTGCAAGTGCAACCGAGCACGCGCGCGCGTCTCCTTTCCGTTTCCCTTTCGTCTGCACGCGCAGCATTTTCGAAATAAATAGTGCATAATTTCCCAAAAAAAAAATAGCGCCCAATTTCGGCGCTATAGCGCGCTATAATATAGCTGGAGAGTCTAAGCTAAATTTTAATATCTTTGGTGATATTCGTGAATTAGCACGCTATATGGCACTAAAATGTCATTAGCGCGTTAGCACACTAGTACGTTTTTTCACCACTATGTTTTTTCAGCCTATCGGTTCAGAGACCTAAATTTCCATCTTTGGAAGAATAAAAGTTGCTTCATGTTTGTCGTGGTGATGAACGGCAATCTGGTGGTTTCTCTTCTGAATCGGAAGATGGCATCGCTAATGTCGATGATTCTGAATAAGTGATTTCTGCTATGTTGTTACCCAGTGGGATGTTGATGTTAAGCTTCTAGATAATAGAAGAACAATTTTGGTATGTTGTTATGCATATATTGTTCTGATATTTTTGAACTATATCCGTTATTCTTGATGAAATCCTTTATTTTAGCGATATATATGTTATTCTTTCTTTTCTTGATGAAATCCATAACTCAAGCAACACTGATATTACAACTAAAAGTTAAGTTGTACAGCCTAGGGAAAGAATCCATTAAAGTCTTATGCCCAATCTAGTAATCCTTCGAAAATCTGGTTGTCCTACCATTCCCATAAAAAATTTATATATTTTTTAAATGAATCTCTGTCTTTCATCAAGCCTTGCCAGAAATAAAACTGACCAGCCTTAAGCTTGCAATTGGCAAGAGAATTATCTTTCACATACTTTTCCTTAATAGACCTTGCCACAAACCTTCACTTTACTCTGGCTTCCAAAGCAATATACTTAACGCACATCTATTCATAACCTCCAAATCTACTAGACTCGGCCTCTCGTTCCTAGAGCGGGGAAGCTACCCAGGGGGGGGGGGGGGGGGGGGGGTACTGAAAACTTAAATGTTTGGGGGTCCAAAACACTCTACTTTCTTACATCTAAGTCCCTTATTTTTTTCACTAACGCCCCAAAGTCTTCGTTGGGTTGGGGGGGGTGACATACACATGCAGGCAGATCTCGCTCTGTTCCTTAGGTCTACAAATCTTATCACAGTTAACTAAATGGTATTGAACACTATCATCCTCTTGACAGAATGACGTTTTCATAAAGAAACTCATTTTCTTGCCGACCCCTTTTGTATCTCAAACATAGGAATCATATAAAATGTAATGTTACTAAGACAATTCCTTAAAAGGATCATCCTCTCACCATATGAGTTATGTCTCCCTTTCCACACATGTGTATTCTTTTTCATTTTTTTCTTCTGCCTCACCCCCAATCTAGATTACATAACTTAACATCGCTTAGAGGAACATACAAATACATAAAAGTAAATTTTCCTTCCACGCGGGTAAAAGATAAAAGCATACTCTATACAATTATTCTTAGCCTCACCAAAATAGATAACCTCAGTTTATGAAAATCAATTTTCAAATATGAAAGTTGCTAAAAAAGACATATGATGAATTTTAAATTCCTAGCGCTATGCAAACTATCCTCGAACATGAAAAATAATATTATCCATGTACAACAGCATACTGGTCCTCACGCTCGTTCCATCTAAATTATTGGACCCAGTGAAAGTCAAAGTAAATATAGTTATACTAAAAATTTATACTTTTAAATTTTAATCATATTGTTCTCTTAACAACTATATGTTATATACTATTTAGTTAGCATTGTTAAACATACAATATTTAAAAAATGGTGTTCCATTATAAAGTTTCTATGTATATCATTGAAACTATATGTGACTTGCGCAAGAAGTTTTTTTCCTTTGTGAGATATTACCTTACAAGATACAAAACCATTTTAAATGTGAGGAATAAAAGGAAAAACTCACGTCTATGTGTTATTGTGTGAATGTTCATCTCTATTTTTAATGTTATTAAATATGTTTATAGAGATTCCAAAGTATACAACGTAACAATTATCTTAATAGAGGGTGGATTGTATGGTTATGTAAGACTATGTCTAGAAAATTCTAGAGTATAAATTGAATAGTTAGCATGACCATTTTTTCACAATCAAATGTGTCTTATAAGTCATAATGGATTCGGTAATAAGATGATAATATGTTTAAGATCTATACTTGTTATCGAATTAGCATTACATATAGTAATCAACTGTGACAAACTTAAAGTAATATGGGTTCTATTAATTTAGCAGACATAAAATTAAGTTGTTGTATATGCTCACCATAATGTGTCTCAGTATCACATGGTGTATACAAATGCTCATGTTAGTTTTGAATAGGAAGTTATGTATGAAATGAAACACTGGAAATGTATCTAGGGAAACATTTTAATATGACATGTGTGTGGCATCCATATCAGCAAAAAAATAAACTTGTCATCGATCTAAATGGTTAATTTGTTCTTACGTGGTACACTATATTGGTCTGTCGCGTGTAACTGGTTCATATGAACTAGTATCAAATGTTATGTTAGTAAATACTTAATAATATCTTATATGTGACAAATAATAGTATAAAATTACAAACGTACTTTCAAATTTGAGGCCCTCATCCTCTCGGGGCTCGGGGTGGTAACCATGTTTGCCCGACCTATGGGCCACTCTGCTGACAAACCCTCTCTACCAGATCATCTAACACCCCGTTAATTAAACCACAATCTGTAGCTTTCTTAATTATTAAGGATCACCCTGAGTCCCTCATGTAGTCCTTTGTTGACTCAAAATATGGACCTATATAATAACCATAAATGCCACTATACTTTTTATCACTGAATTCATAACCATCTAACAAACCTGACCGTGAAACTCTTCTTAATCATAACTTCCTCTAAAAATCTCCAACTAGTCTTATCATACGTTTTCTCAAAGTTGACTTTGAACAACAGAACATCCATATTACTCTTATGCACCTCATGCATAACCTCATGTAGAACACTACCGCGTCAGGAATGAAACGATCTTTAATAAATGCAGTCCGGACTGGAGAAATCACTTTATTAGTTATCTTAATAACTTTTATTAAGTATTTTACTAAATATTTCGAACATCATATTCAACAAATAGGTATATATTGCTGAATTTTATCAGCCCCCACATTTTTGGAAGCAAGGCCAAAACCCCCATAATTTAACATAAAGATATCAAGCCTATCGTGAAAAAGTACAGAAAACATGTACACCATAACACCACTAACCAAATACCTGAAGTGGTGATAAAACTCAGCAGGCAACCCATCAGCCCCGAAGCTTGATTAGGTTTCATATGGAACACGACTTCTCTAATTCACTAAGGGCGAACATTTTATCTAGGTTGAATCTAGCAAGATCATCTAAATTACATGTCACTAAGTCATCAGTCACATGCACTTCCGCTCAAATAACAGCAGGGCCAAACAATTGCTTATGAAAATAAGTAGCATGCACCAAAATATCCCTATCCCCTTGCACTAAGCCCTCTTCCTGATTAAGCCAATTAGTTATTTTCTTTCTCCTTCTACCACTGGCCCTGGCCATATATAAGATGTAAAACCCCTAATGCTCCATGCATGACCTCATGGTCTTGATTTCTACTACCATTTGCATCCTGGTAGTGCATAAATTAATTAACATATCTGTATCAGATCGTGCTACTAGTTAGTTAATTCAATATGGTTTGGATACTACTCCGTCTTCACTAGCTTATCGAGCAATACAGAACAAATTAAATCATAGATATAAATATTACTCCCTCTGTATCAAAATATAAGACTTTTTACCTACTTTCTACACACATGTATCTAGACATGTTTTAGTGCAAGATTTATATAAATCTTCCACTAAAACATGTATAGATAAATGTGTGCAGAAAGTAGGTAGAGAGTTTTATATTTTGATACGGAAGGAATAGGTTAGAGGGCAAGAGATTGAACCACAGGACCAGATCATAGGTTTTGGAGAAAATGAAGTGGACAACGGCGTAGGGTCGGACGATGTCGATATCAATCTGCAGTACGTGGCCATTAAAATACTGAGCACTTGCGCGAAAGTATTAAATCGCTAAAGAGCTACTGTACTAGCTGACGCCTCACGGTGCTGGTTTACCCAACTAAACCCCATTGTTTTATGGGTTCGAGCTTATGATTAACTTATCTTGAGGAGTATAGTATTGCATCGGGGTTGAGCTAGATGCCCGACCGTGCCAACGTACTCGCTACACTTGTATATGCGCGCTTCGATGTGACGCCTTGCCTGAATTACGACAAAAACTGTTACGGTTGACCTAATTCTTCTCACTTGTGTGAAACTATATATTTTTGATCAATCAGTTAGACAGTTACTACTAGATAGTTTACTCGAGGTTATAAGAGTTAGATTAAGTTGCATGGCTTAAGATTTTAAGTTTTGAACAGTAGACCGCTATCTTATCTACATCGGTACATAAAGTTGGCTCGACAATTCTTAATTTATATGCATTTTTACGGCGTAAAGCATCAAATTGGAAAACCATCGTGTATAAACAAAATAGTAGTAAAAAAAGGAAAAAAAGATTATGTGGCCCGCTCCTATCCCACGCTAAGGACTAAAATAGGCTAGACGCGAGGGAGAGTGTTGAATATAAATATATTGCCTAGTCCCTTTCCATCGGTTTGGACTTTTGGGATAATGGGCTAGTGCACCAATTCTATAAACTAAACCTCATCGGTCGGAGCTGAACCCACGTACGTATCAGTTCATGGATATGCTAAATTGATGGTGTCAATTGTCAAAAAAGCTGGGTAGCAGCTTACACTAGTGGAAAACGGGGCACTAATCCCGGTTCCAGAGGGCCTCTAGTTCCGGTTGGGCAACCGGGACTAGCCAATCGGGACTAGAGGCCCCTCCCCCCCTCTAGTCCCGGTTGTCCACGAACCGGGACAAGAGGCCCTCCCACGTGGCCACGGAGGAGCCCGCGGGGCTGGAGACCTTTAGTCCCGGTTCGGTCGTAACACGAACCGGGACTAAAGGTAGGCCTTTTTTTCGATTATTTTTCAGGGTTTAGGGTTTAGGAGGGGTTTAGGGGTTTCGGATGGTTTCCATCGTACGGGGATCACGTCGATGCGCCAAAAACGTGTTTTGGTATATATAAATTACTACATGAAGATCAAGTTGATGCATATATATATATATACACATACAATTATATGAAGATCACGTTGATGCATATATATAACACATACAAATTAAGTAGTACATGAAGATCATGTTTTCGTATAAAATACTTAATTACATGGAGATCACTATTACATGGAGGCATACTATTTTTCATCATAGTGGTACTCTCCGAAATTAGGTATGACCTCTGCAAGGAAAAATCCCGCCAATTCCTCCGCAATTGCTTTGAAGCGGTCCTCTATTGGTAGCGCGTTCCGCTTTCTTGCCAATTTTAAAAGAATGAGATCAAAATGAATACATGAGTTGTGTGTATATATATCAAATCATAATAAAACAATTATGAATGAAACTCAGCACAACTGATGATAACAAAATAAAGTTGTGAATAATGTTTACGTACATCTTGATTTCTTCGGCTGTTGAATCTCTCGTTGGTCCTAATGTGAATGTACTCGCAAACGTAGAATCCACATAAATCAGTCCCCTGTGGCTGTTTATGGCAAGTCTGTACAAGAATAGAATTCAATCAAATAATAATCAAGTATGATAATGGTGCGCGGACCTAGGTAGTACTACTTACGTCGTTCAAACGCCATGTCAGATTCGGTTTCCATTCACCGGGTTCTTCCTTGATGAACGATTTCCAAACGCTGCCCAACAAAGAAAATGAACAAAGGAGTTATTAATTACTTGATATCAGGAAATAAACGAAAGAGGCGATAAGAATTGAAATTACTCTGTGAGCATATCAAAACAGGTCTTGAATTCTTTAGAATCTCTCCTTAATGAGTCAAGGACTTCAACTTCTCCATCGTGAATGTTAATGACGAGAAGAATAAATTGGAACCTACGCACGTTTATATACGCAGTCATGGATAACTCATCAGTTAAAACTTAACATCTGGTGAGCAAAATAGAATGTGTACAAGACAGCAACACTCACTTGAAGTTGTAAGGAAATAGTATTTCTTTTTTGTCACGTTGTCGCTTCAAAAACCTTAGCAAAATCCCCGGTGTCTCCTTGTTATAAAGGGATTTTTTATGGTGACTTCATGAACTTTATCCGGGTCTATGAACCCAATGTCCGTGATTTCATCCCTTTTGCATTCGAGAATCTTCATTCTGCATAATATAGCGCACAAAAGATTATAGTGAGGATAATTACAGACAATGAACGAGCTGAGCTAAAGACTTAAATTACAGAAAATAAATCACTTACAGACAATATCAACTGATGATAGATTTGTCGAGAGCCCGGAGATTGTATAACTGAAAAAGTTCGGAAAACTCAGCGGACACAGCGTATTCTTGGAAGTAGTGCTCTTCCTTAACTCCCACCATGATACTGATTGTACCTTTCTTTGCGGCTTTCATGTACCAGTTATGCAAATGACGCAATTTTGTTTTTAGGGACTTGACCTGCTCGACCAAATTTTCCCCGGCAACATATTTATATGCTAGCTCAGAGATGGGGTAATCAGTTGTCGAACCTATGTGTTGTTGAGAACCTTGAGCGGCCTTGTCGTCAAACACCTTGAGCGGGGGGACCGATTGTGCGTCTTGTTCTCCGAGCTGGGGAACTTGTTTCCCTTTTTTCGGCTCCTCCGACTTATTGTCATATGACCTTCCAATAGAACGCTCATAGTCTGATGGCGGCTTTGGTGGAGGGTTCCATAAGGCAGCTAGGGTGCGCTCAACGACCTCCTGAGGTATTTTCTCCCTTGGTGGCTCGGGCTTTTTCGGTGCAAAAAATCTTTATTGTAGGCCTCAACGATGGCATCGTTTTCCTCGCGAGTCATTTCCCAAGGTCGCTTCTCAAGAGGCGGCGGTGTTTTCTCCTTTCTAGATTTCTTCCTAATCGGCGAACCGGTGTGGCGCTTCCTCGGGATCGACTTAACGGGCGCTTCCTCACGCGGCGGAGATCGAGATGGACTCGCGCTGGGGTCCCTCTCGGGTAGGGGTGGACTTTGCTGCTGAGGTGGACTGCTACAAGGAGGAGTCGGTGGCCTTGGCAAGGAGCCTGGAAAGACAATGTATTTCTTGTTCCATAGGACGAAACCACGCTTGACTTCTCCCAGTGTCTTCTCCTTGTCACCTCCAGGAATCTCAAGATCCATTGTTTCAAATCCCGGCACAATTTCATCCTCCCCGACATGAGCATAGCCAGCTGGAATGTCACCAAGATGGTAGCTTGCTCCAGGTTGATTAGGTAAAGCATAGCCGACCGCCACCTTCGTGGATATGTTCCTCATTGACATATGTAGCTCACAATCTGTCTTCTCCGTGACATCATCCATGGGGTAGCGAGCCGCCAACGGTTCGAATGCATATGCTTCTAGCTGCGTGGAACCCACACTGCTTTTTTGCTGAGATGGGGCGGCATCGGCTTGAGGATCTTCTAGCTGCAGCTGCTGAGATGTCCTTTGCTGACTAATGGAGTCTATTTGCTGCTACTGCCGCTGCACCTGACGTTCCAATTCCGATAACCGGTCTAACTCCTTCTTCTTCTTTCTCCCACGGCTTCTATAACTGTCAGCGCACTCCGGCCACGCTTGCTTCCACGTAACACCGTCAGGATGGCCTCGAGCTCGTCCAACGTGTTCAGGATTCCCCAGGGCGAGTGTCATCTCGTCGTTCTCTCTCTCGGGACGGTACTCTCCCCTTCGAGCTTTATTTATTGCATCTACAAGCTGCACAATGATATCTGCAATTTTATCCTTCTATTTTCCATGTGCAACAATCTGCCCTGTCTGTGGGTCCAACCCTGCCCCATGCGCGAACAACCAGAACTTGGACCTCTCGGGTCAGTCCAATGTCTGTGGAGTGATCCCGTTAGCAAGCAGTCCTGCTTCAAAGGCTTCCTACTTAGGAGTGGCAGTCTTGTAGCCACCTGTCCCCAACCTATGGTGATATTGCTTCTTCCCAGTATTTACCTTATTTATGGCCGATCGGGACACAGCGGTAGACGATTTCTTATACGCCACAAATGCGGGTCAGTCATGTTTTATCTTCTCTAGTGTTCCAGTGAAATCTGGAGCTTCATTTTCATATTTTCTCCATAATGTTTTCTTCCAGCTCTGGAATTGTGTGGCCATCTTCTTAAGAGTCCACTGCTTGACTTTCTGCTTCTTGCCTTCTGTGAGACTTTGCGGTAGGTTGAAATGTGGTATGAGCGTATCCCAAAGCAAAAAAATTGTATGTTCGTGGACATAACTAGCTTCATCGTTGGCGTCCTTCGGCTTATGCCAATCTGTAATGGTGATCGGGAGCATGTCCCTAACAATGACTCCAGCTTGATTTACAAATTTACGGCGGTTCTCTATGGGTGCCAGCAGTTCGCCATTATCACCAACTTCCTCGATCGGTAACCTTGGACCCTCGCTCGACATCCTTCTCGTCCGGCCTCAAGGACCCCCTTTTTAGTAGATTTGCTCGATCCGGAGGGCTAAAAGAAAAATGATTCGTTAATAAGTGCAATACAAATCAATTAATGCATCTAGTGATCAACACAGCCTGAATATATATACCTCGCCGGAGTTGGTTAAGGGCACTTCGTCGTCTCTTCTTTCTTCAGACTCAAGTCCCTCACCAGAGTCGTTCAGAAATTGTGAGCTGAAATCATCATCTTCTCCACCGGAATCTTCTCCACCGGCATCTGTTCCACGGGCACTCGCAAAAATAATTTGTTGCATTTAGTCTTCATTCTCGTCGTCTCTGAAGGAGGCGTCCATAGCTCAATGTCCCTGCAATCAATTATATAGCAAATTTAAAATTCATAGCATCAAGATTACAAAGTACACAAATTTTAAACAACAATTACAAAACAACATGCATGAACCCTAATACATCACGAATAATATCACTAATACATCTCCCATGCATGAACCTCTCAAACTAACTTCGACCGGGTCCTGAGCCGCGGGGTGCTGAGCCACCGGCGCTGCGCATCCAAAGACAAGGAACCCTCACAGGTCATAGCTCACGTGATAAGGAACCCTCTGAAGAAACGACCAGCTATTGCTATACTGCCTATCCAACAAATACATGTAGCGACGGATGTGCTCGTCCTCCTCCCTGATACGGCGACGTACCACCTCCTCGGGGGCCGGCTCCCTCTGCACCGAGCGTGGCCCACGCGACTGCCACCAAAGAAGATCCGGGTCGACTACGTCACCCGGATTCCTCACCAAGCTGCGCGTCCCGGAAGGTAGCACCTCCCAGTGCCAGCCCGGCGGAGCCCAGTCCCGGACATCGCCCCTCTGGTCCAACAGGGACATCGTCGCCGAGAACAATAAACTAAAAACACAATTTTTATAAGACGATCATTCCAAATTGACTTAGCATTGCCTAATACATTTTCCTAAAACATTTCTAACTATAATAACATTTCCCAATACATTTCTAACAAGTACAAAATTTTCTAATAACATTTCTAATACATTTCCTAATAACATTTCCTAAAATTACAAAACTTCAAAGTACTAAATTTCTACATGTTGTATACGACAATTAAAAAACTACAAATAGCATTGCCTAAAAAGCATGTTGCCTAAATTCACTAATAACTACTAATATTGCCTAAATTCACTAATCTTCACTAATCTTCAAAATTTCTAACACTAAAATTTCTAACACTAACACTAAAATTTCTAACACTAACACTAAAATTTCTAACACACTAACACTAAAATTTCTAAATTTCCTAACACTAAAATTCCTAAATTCCTAACCCAAAATTTCCTAACAATAAAATTCGTAACACTAACACTAAAATTTCCTAACACTAAATTTCTAACACTAAAAAAACAGCACAAAAAATCTACCTAAACTACACAACAACAAAAACCTAAACTGCACAACAAAAAAACTACCTAAAATAAATTCCTCACCTTGCTACGGATTTCGGCCGGAGGAGGCTAGGGTGAGTTCGCCGGCCGGCCGTCGAGGCCGTGGAGGAGGAGGAGGGCGAGGCGGCGTGAAGGAGGGCCTCGGGCGCGACGGCGGAGGAGGAGGGAGCGGCCTCGGGTGCGATGGCGGAGGAGGAGGGTGAGGCGGCGCGTGGAGGCGGGCCTCGGGCGCGACGCGACAGAGGAGGAGGGCCTCGGGCGGGGCAGCAACGGCGGAGGAGGAGGCGGGCCTCGTGCGCGACGCGGCGGGGCAGCAACGGTGGCGTGGAGCCCGGAGGCGGAGAGGCAGTGTCGGGAGGAGTTGTGAAAAAATTGGGCGGAGGCAGCCCAAATTGACTGAAACGGACCTTTAGTCCCGGTTCCAGCCACGAACCGGGACTAAAGGATCTTTAGTACCGGTTGGTAACACCAACCGGGACTAAAGGTCCGCTGGGCTTCGCGCGCAGCCCAGCGGACCTTTAGTCCCGGTTGGTGTTACCAACCGGTACTAAATGGGCTTTTGTATTTTTTTTCTCTTTTCATATTTTCTTATTTCTTTTATATCTTTTGATTTAATCGTCCAAATCAAGCTAAATTTGTTTTGTTTCTTCTGTTTTCTGTTTTGCTTTATATCTATTTGCTTTATACCCCGTCGGCGACAATACATATAGACCTCCAGGGCAGCGCTGGGGGAGGACACGTGACCAGGGCAGCGCTGAGGGAGGACACGTGACGGACATGAGTCGTGACCGCAAAGCCCGCCTTTAGTCCCGGTTGGTGTTACCAACCGGGACTAAAGAGGCACACGGATCGTGTGTTTCTTTCAAATGCTTGTGAGCCGTTGGATCAGCACTATCACGACCACTTTGTGAGCCACACGACCCTATATATAGCCCACCTCTCGGACATGTTCGACACTCAGTGTGTACTCATTGTAGTTCATTTGGTATACAAAGCATTCGGATTCTCTGCATACATCCTGAAAGGATCGTATGGCCACCTAGAGGGGGGGAGGGTGAATAGGTGCTACTCCAATTTTTTAATTCTTTTTCGATTAAGGCTTGACTAAAAAGGTAAATTCTCTAGATATGCAACTATGGTGAATTTACCTATATGACAAGTTAAGTCTAAACAAGATAAGATACAAGTAGTAAATAACTAGAAAGGATTAACCGATAGGAAAGCACGCGGAGACAAGAATGTATTCCCGAGTTCCTCCTTTTTAGGGGAGTACGTCTCGTTGGAGGGGTGTGAGCTTCAAACTCAAGATGCCACAAAAGGCTTCACCCTATTCTCCGATGAACCTCGCACAAAAGCTCGGTCCACCTTTCTTTATCGGAATCCTCCAAAGCGGAATCTGGAGCACAAAAGCTCGTTACAACAACTTGAGGCTCAACCCACAAAAGGATTGGGGGCTCTCAATCACCACAACACCTGCTACACAAAAGTAACAAGCAAGTGAGAACAACAAGATGCCTAGGTTTTCCTAGTGGAAACCCTAGGCTCGAATCCCTCAAGTGAATGAAGGGGAAATGAAGAACTCTTTGGTGAAGTAGTAGATCCGGGCCTTCTCCTTCAATCCTCCAAAGATCAACGAGTTTGGGTGGAGGGATTGGGAGATCTAGTGATTCTTGAGCTTGCAACAATGGTGTACATCAGATCTGGGCGAGCTGAAGAGCTGGAGGTAGGTGGAGGGGTATTTATACCCCTCCAGAAAACTAGCCGTTTTTCTGTCCACTAAGTCCGGAGACTCCGGTCAGGGAGACCGGAAACTCCGGACTGAGCGGAAACTCCGGACTTGATTTAGCAGCAGCTTCTGCGTAGCTCATCTTCTCAGCAGGCCGGAAACTCCGGTCAGGGAGGCCGGAAACTCCGGTATGGCCGGAAACTCCGGACCTACTCCGGGGTGACTCCGGGCCCCATACCACACGCGCCGTCGTGGAATTTCTTCGATTCAAAAATCTTGTCTGGGGCGGAGACTCCGGACCGCTGGACCGGAAACTCCGGCCGGTGCGGAAACTCCGGTATTACTCCGGGGTAACTCCGCACCCCATACAGCGGCTGCCGTCCTGAGTAGCATTTGCTCCAGTGTTTCGAATTGGCCGGAGACTCCGGTCAAGTAGCCCGGAGACTCCGGACTGGACTGGCAAATGTAAGCTTCTTTTTCTTGTCTGGTTGTTTCGATGCGCCGTAACCATGGACAATCTTCATCATTTAACACGATGCTTGGGTCAGTTTTCACTGTGAAGGGCGGAATTTCATCAAACTTATTGTAATCTTCTGACATGTCTGTCTTGTCCTCCACTCCCACGATGTTTATTTTCCCTGAAAGAATATGTGGCGCTTTGGCTCATCGTATGATGTATTCGCTTGCTTATCTTTTCTTTTTTTTCGGTTTGGTAGACATGTCCTTCACATAGAAAACCTGAGCCACTTCACTGGCTAGGACGAATGGTTCGTGTCGTACCCAAGATTCTTGAGATCCACTGTAGTCATTCCGTACTGCGGGTCTACCTGTACCCCGCCTGTCAGGTTGAACCATTTGCACCAGAACAAAGGGACCTTAAAAGAAGGTCCATAGTCAAGTTCCCATATCTGCTCTATGTAACCATAATATGTGTCCTTTTGCCCATTGTTGTTTGTTGCATCAAAGCGGACACCACTGTTTTGGTTGGTGCTCTTTTTATCTTGGTCGGCCGTGTAAAATGTATTCCATTTATCTCGTACCCTTGAAAAGTCAATATAGTCGAAGATGGTGCTTGGCCAACAAGTATAGCTGTTCTCCAACAGTGGTGTCATTAATGAGACGTGTTTGCAACCAACCGCCGAAAGTCTTCACGTGTTCTCCATCAATCCAATCTTCAGGTGCTCCGGGTATTTCGAGCGTAAATATTCTTGTGTTCCTCGATATACGGAGCCACCAAGCTGGAATTATGTAGAACTGTGTAGTGTGCTTGAGTGAAAGAATGCCGTCCATACATATTGTTGCTTTCTTTCCTAGCGTGCCTTTTCCACGCAGTCTCCCCTCATGGCGCGATTGAGGAACACCGATCGGCTTAAGGTCAGGAATAAAGTCAACACAAAACTCAATGACCTCCTCTGTTCCATAGCCCTTGGAGATGCTTCCTTCTGGCCTAGCACGGTTATGAACGTATTTCTTTAAGACTCCCATGAACCTCTCAAAGGGGAACATGTTGTGTAGAAATACAGGACCGAGAATGGAAATCTCTTCGACTAGGTGAACTATGAGGTGCGTCATAATATTGAAGGATGGTGGGAACACCAACTCGAAGCTGACAAGACATTGGACCACATCCTTCTGTAAACTTGGTAGAGTTTCTGGATTGATCACCTTCTGAGAAATTGCATTGAGAAATGCACATAGCTTCACAATGGGTACTCGAACATTTTCCGGCAGAAGCCCCCTCAATGCAACCGGAAGTAATTGTGTCATAATCACGTGGCAGTCATGAGACTTTAGGTTTTGGAACTTTTTCTCTGTCATGTTTATTATTCCCTTTATATTCGACCTTGATACTGCTCAGGACTTCAAAAAAGATCTCCTTCTCTTCTTTGGTAAGAGCGTAGCTGGCAGGACCTTGATACTTCTCTGGATTCAGGTTGTCTCGTTCGTGCATACGTTGCTGGTCCTGCCGTGATTCCGGTGTATCTTTCGTCTTCCCATACACGCCCAAGAAGTTTAGCAGGTTCACGCAAAGATTTTTCGTCACGTGCATCACGTCGATTGCAGAGTGAACCTCTAGGATTTTCCAATAGGGTAGCTCCCAAAATATAGATTTCTTCTTCCACATGGGTACGTGTCCGTCAGCGTCATTCGGAACAGATTGTCCGCCAAGACCCTTTCCAAAGATTACTTTTAAATCCTTGACCATATCATATATAACATCCCCAGTAGGGCGGGTAGGCTTCGTCCGGTGATCTGCCTCACCTTTGAAATGCTTGCCTTTCTTTCTTACGGGATGCTTGTTTGGAAGAAATCGACGATGCCCCGGGTACACATTCTTGTTTCCTAAATATATACTTTCAGTCTCACCTAAACAGTGCGTGCATGCATTGTATCCCTTGTTTGACTGTCCTGAAATGTTACTAAGAGCAGGCCAATCATTGATGGTTACAAACAACAACGCTCGTAGGTCAAATTCCTTTTGTTCGTGCTCATCCCACACAGGTACACCTTCTTCACGCCACAACTGTAAAAGTTCTTCAACCAATGGCCTCAGGTACACATCAATGTCGTTGCCGGGTTGCTTCGGGCCTTGGATGAGCACTGGCATCATAATGAACTTCCGCTTCATGCACAACCAAGGAGGAAGGTTATAGATACATAGAGTCACAGGCCAGGTGCTATGACTGGAGCTCTGCTCCCCGAAAGGATTAAAGCCATCTGTACTTAGACCAAATCTTAAGTTCCTTGCGTCATCTGAAAATGTCGGGAACTCTCTGTCGATTTTTCTCCACTGCGACCCATCAGCGGGGTGTCTCAGCATCACGTCTTTCTTACGGTCTTCTTTGTGCCATCGCAACAACTTGGCATGCTCTTTGTTTTGGAACAAACGTTTCAACCGTGGTATTATAGGAGCATACCACATCACCTTGGCAGGAACCCTCTTCCTGGGGCGCGGCTCGCCCTCAACATCACCAGGGTCATCTCGCCTGATCTTATACCGCAATGCACCGCATACCGGGCATGCATTCAAATTCTCGTACTCCTCACCGCGGTAGAGGATGCAGTCATTGATGCATGCATGTATCTTCTGCACCTCTAATCCTAGAGGGCAGACAACCTTCTTTGCTTCGTACGTACTGGGGGGCAATACGTTATCCCTTGGAAGCATCTTCTTTATATTTTCAGCAACTTTTCAAATCCCTTGTCAGATGTACCATTCTCTGCCTTCCATTGCAGCAATTCCAGTGTGGTACCTAGCTTTTTCTGGCCATCTTCGCAATTTGGGTACAACAATTTTTGTGATCCTCTAACATGCTCTCCAACTTCAACCTCTCGTTTTCACTTCCGCAGTTTATCTTGCATCAAGAATGGCCCGACGAAGATCATCATCGGGCTCATCAACAATGGGCTCTTCTTCAGCTTCGTCTTCCCCCATTGTAGTACCACCGTGTTCAGTGAACATAGGATAGTTGTCATTATCCTCTTCTTCTTCATTGTCTTCCATTATAACCCCTCTTTCTCCGTGCTTGGTCCAACAATTATAGCCGGCATGAAACCGGACTGCAACAGGTGGACGTGAAGGGTTTTTGAGGTAGAGTAATCCTCGTATTCTTACAGCACTACATGGACAACAAATAAAACCATTCGACCGCTTGTTTGCCTCAGCCACGTGGAGAAAATTATGCATGCCACTAATGAACTCGGGACTGCGTCGGTCACCGTACATCCATTGCCGGTTCATCTGCATTATATAAGTATATCAAAAACCATTACACTACATCATGAATAGATAAGTGACCAAATTAATTAATACAAGTTCATCACATTAAAAGCAAAGTAGAGTAGTGACCAAATGTAATACATAGTTCTCATAAAACATACATTAATTGAAACTAACATACAACTATCTAAAGAATTTAAATCCAACAACAAATGCGATCAAAATCGCAACTAAGGTAATTATTGAACCAACACATAATGATACCAAGCCTCTTGATTAATGGCATATTTTCTAATCTTTTTAATCTTCAAGCGCATTGCATCCATCTTGATCGTGATCATCGACGACGTCGGCAAGCTTGAACTCCAATTTCATCTTCTCTTCTAGCATTGGAGACGAAGATCTTCACTTCTTTTCAATTTTGCTTTCAAATCATTGTTTTCTTTTTCAAAAAATTAGCATCTCGACAAGAGGGTCGGTTGGAATTTCCGGTTCAACTACCTCCTAGATAAAAATATATCTATGTCAAGTTGGTCGGCATAATTGTCATAAACACGAAATGAAACAAATAGTTATAAAATATACCACATCCGAATCATAGACCGGACGAGGGCCGACGGGGACGGATATCAAAACCATGGCACTATACATATAAAAACAATCATACAAGTAAGAAAATTATACAAGTAATAACTATGCATCTAAATCATACAAGTAAGATTTTTTTAAATAAAAGATAAAAACAAGAGGCTCACCGAGGTGGTGCCGGTGACGGGACGGCGCGGGCGATCGACGGCGGTGAGGACGGGGACGGGACGACACTAAAACCCACAAATCATAATTTATTTGAGCTCAAATTGCATATAAAACAAATGAAATCCCTAACTTAGTCATTTCATCAAACACCTAGCTAGCACTAGAAAAATGAAATGAGCTAAATGAGCTAAACTAGCAATGAAATGAGCTAAAGTAGCAACGCCGGAAGAAAGGATGAAGTTGCTAACCCTTGGATAGATGGGGTGCCGTCAATCTTGACAAATGGTGGAAAAAATGGGGACGAACTCGACCTCGGGAGAGGAAACGGAGGAGAAAATGGAGATGAACTCGAGCTGGAAAAATGGAACCGGGACTAAAGGTTCATTTCGAACCGGGACAAGTGCTTACCGACGCTCTGTACGTATGAACCGGGACTAGTGACCCCATTAGTACCGGTTCGTAAGGGAACCGGGACTAAAGGGCCAAACCGATGGCCATGTTTCCACTAGTGTTAAGCAGCATGTGTCAAGATGCCGGAACCTTTCTTAACTACATATGATGATACACATATGTAGTCGTCAGTGGCGGAGCTCCCCTACGGGCGAGGTCGGGCGGCCGCCCGACCTTGATTCTAGCAAAGTTCACGTATACGTATACGTATTTTGAATCAGTGGCACATTGCACTAGCACGCGACCAACCAATGAACGATCAAGGAGAGCTTAGCTAGAAGAAAATCCAAAAAAAATAGACTAGAAGACACAACGCACACTGTTTTGACTGCTTCATGTTTTCTTCTCAACCAAAAGACATCATTAGTAGAATGGTAGTTAGCTTATTTTACCAGTCAGTTATATCATGTATCTTCAGCTCTTCACTCGGCTACTAGGCGAAATTTTCTTTGTTTCCCAAATTCTTAGTTAAGGATTTAATAGCATGATTTGTTCACTCATTTTTTCTTTAAATTCTTATCTAATCAATTAAAAAATCGTCTCATTTTATTATCGGTATGTTTCTAGGATCTATATCTATTTTAATATGTCTCTATTTTTATTGTACTAACTGATTATGTTTAGGATTCTATTAAATATTAATGTGTCAAGACTACATTGATTTTTTTTGTATCCAACATTGATATTTTACACTTTAGTGTTCGCCCGACCTCAGTTTTTTTCCGTCCTCCGCCACTGGTAGTCGTGCAGCTGATTAATCAGAAATACATAGAGATCATCTGTTCTTTTGCCTCGATCCAACCCACCGCTCGATTGTATTATTGGTAATTATGCTTCCTCGCTCGAATGAATGATCAACTGGCTTTGTCAAGGTCGCAGACATATGTACAATATGAACTGCAGGCATAGTCTGAGGTAATATACAAGTATATAAAAATGAGGTCAAGTATATATTTAATCTCAACGTACATGTAAAGGCTTGAACAGTTGAAATAAATACATCAACTAGATTATCCGTTCAGGTACTCTGTAGTCTGTACTCTGTTGTTAGTATAAATTCCAGTTTGCAGAAGGCATATATAGATGTACAATACTGTAGCTGCATAGATCATGTTCCAAATAGTCCAAATATACATCCCAACTTTTGAACGTTCTCTCTCCAGATGACCTGCTTGGATATCAGTTGCTCTTAAATATGGAGTCTTGCTTTACGACCAAATCCAGGCTGATCGAGGACACCATTCTTTACAGCCTGTGCTGGACTGCTGGTGCACTGTTCTTAAAGCGCTTGTTAACCAGTGTCATGTTGCATGCCTAGCCAGTACTCAAGAAAGCCTGTAACGTCCCTAGTGTATATTATTAGGTAAAACCATATGATTAACCTTCCTTTAATTAAAAAGGTAAAACCCGTAGCTTTCTTCATCTTTTTTTTCTGAACAACCGATCCCTTCCGTAAGTGCGTGCATGCATGCATGATAGCACCAAATGCATGAACTTGTACTGCAGATCCAACTATTCAAAGGTACGGTTAGCACAGAATAGTTACTATTACCTACGGAGTAGTACTATTGTCCCTGACATCATGGGCTCGGATGATCATTTCGGGAAAAAGGAGAGCATCTATTCTGGGAATTACTCCCTGCTACAAGGACACGCATGGCATAACATAATTAACATCATGTCCCGGCTTTATCTGGTACTAATCAGAATTTATAGGCATACGGATGCAGTGAAAGGAGCCGGATTAGACCCATCGACATGACTGCAGGGCCACGACGTAATTAAATACCACTTGAGCTAATCATGCTACACCTCGTGAAGCTCTAACTAGTAGCGAGCATCCAATGACTGTAGAATTATGAGATTGGCGGAATTGGTGGATGTATTATTGAGCCTCATGGGCGAGTATATAGGCGTACAAGGGACCGACTTGGAGTACAAGACAAGTTAGGCATCATACGGAAACAGATCCTATCTCTATCTATACTACCATAACGGTGACACGTATGCCATACTCTAACATCCCCCCGCAGTCGTAGCGGTAGCGTCGTGAACAACTGGAACGTCGCGGACGGTCAGACTGGAGAGAAACCGAAGTAGAATCCAGTGGGCTGACATCCCCCCGCAGTAGGAGCGGGAACGTCGTGGACGGTGTCGCGGCGCGGAGCTTGGACTGTAGAGGAAGCTGATGAGGAGCTCAAGCGAGGTGATAGCCCTTTGTGCCGATGTCGAGGGAGCCGAGAGCGTTGGGCGGTGCAGCCTTGGTCGGGGTAGCCGTGCGAGGGGTCGCCGTGGTCGATGTCGTGGTCGGGGTTGCCGGTGTCGAGGTAGACGCGGAAGAAGCCGCTTGCGCATAGTACGCGAGGAGAGGGACGGGGACGCGTCGAGGCAGTCGTCGAGGATGCCGATGCCGGGGACGACGCAGTACGAGCCGTCGAAGACGAGGTGCGGCCATTGTTTTGCCGGAACAAGGCGCACGTCGGGGACGAAGGCATACTCCGGTTTTGCCAGAACCGAGTACGCATAGAAGAAATCGGTGACGTGGTCGAGGCAGTCGTAGAGGAGGAAGTCGATGCCGAAGACGTTGTCGAGGCCGATGTAGACGAGGCGCCGACCCGGGCTTGCCAGACCCGGGACACGTCGGGGACGAAGGCACGCACGGTGTTGCCAGTACCGTGCATGCGGGGGCAGGGACCACCGTGAACCATACGCCAGCGCCGGAGGGGCCAGCAGAGGAGGACTCGACGACGATTGCGGCGCCAATCAGCGGGGGGTAGAAGGTGCCGATGTTGTCCGCGGTTGTCGGAGAAGACGTAGTCGGGGACGAGGATGATGACGCTGGCGACGTGGTCGTGGTGGACGAAGATGTAGAAGGTGGCGAAGGCAGCGGCGGCCGGGGGTGGCCATGCTGGACGCCTGGACAAGGGGTGGTCGGCGGGACCTGCGACGGCCTGAGGTGGCCATGCAGGTTACCTGTAGAAGGCGGCGGCGCTACTCGAAGTAGGCGAGGAAGAACCCGGCGGCTTGACGAAGACCATGCGCGGACGGTGGCGTTCCCGCGCCTAGGGAGGCGGCGCGGCGCATACCACGTAGAAGTCGATGCGCGGGGACGGCGGAGTGGACGGCGTGCCGCGGCGCTACGGCCCGAAGGGGCGACGCAGCAGCAGCGCGCGGGTCGGGGCGACGGCGGGTACCGCCGGCGGCGTACACGCCTGGGAAGGCGCGTTGGCAGCCGACAACATGGACCAAAGGCGGCGGCGGCGCGGCCCGAAGGGGCGACGCGGCGGCAGCCTGCAGCTCGATCGGTGGTAGGCGCGTGCTCGGGGACGTGCTTGGCGGTGCAGGCGCGCGATCGGTTGATCAGACCGACGCAGCACGGTACGCACCATGGCGGCGACGACGACGCGCAGATCGGAGTCGATGGCGAATTTGTCGGTGAAGTCCCGGTCGATGACGGCGAAGACGAACCGGCGATGGAAACCTTGCAAGCGAGAGAAGCCGGCGGCGACGCGTCGAGGCGTCCCTTGGACGGCGCGTCCGGCCTTGCTGCGCGGTCGGTGAAGACGAGCCGGTCGGTGCGGAGTCGGCGCTGGCGAGTCGACCGCGATGGCCGGCTTGAAGGAGCCGGACGGTGCGGAGTCGGCGCCGGCGAGTTGGCCGCGATAGCCGGCTGTCGAGGAGCGGGCCGGTGCAGGTCGATGCCGTTGTCGGAGTAGAGGCGCGAGAAGACGACGGCGGTGGGCGACTCAAACCGATCTTAGATCGGAAAACCAAAAAAAGAAACGCCGATAAAAAAAAACGACCGGCGAGAAAGAGAAAAACCGGATCAAGAGACCGGAAAAAAAGACTCTAGGGCAGCCGAGCAACCGCTCGGCGGACGAACCCTAGGTACGGGCGGCGCGGCCCCCGGGAGAGATCATGGAGATCGATCTCCCCGGGGGCGGCGCGGTGCGGAAGCGCGGCGGCGGCGGCTAGGTCAGATCGTGCCGCTCTGATACCATGTAGAATTATGAGATTGGCGGAATTGGTGGATGTATTATTGAGCCTCATGGGCGAGTATATATAGGCGTACAAGGGACCGACTTGGAGTACAAGACAAGTTAGGCATCATACGGAAACAGATCCTATCTCTATCTATACTACCATAACGGTGACACGTATGCCATACTCTAACAATGACTGGCCGGCAGATTCAATTTAAAACTAATGGCGGGCTAAAGATCGATTAAAGTACTCCCTCCTCCTCAGCTTATAAGGCTTACGCGTATACCTAGGTCGTCCGCATGAGCTATATTATATGAATTAAATAATACAAAAATTATACCATTAGAAAATACAACATTTGAAGTTTCTAATGATATATTTTGTATCATATATACTCCATGCAAAGTTCATCAATTTGCCAACCTAGTGATACGCGTAAACCTTATAAACTGAGAAGAAGGGAGTAGCGTGGATGCAAGTGGGTTAGACGATTAGATTAACCATAGATTAGATTAGCAGATCAGATCATCATCAGAGTTTACATTAAGATAATCTCCGCGCGGCGCTCTGTCTCGTCGATCGCCGGCGCCGGGCAAGCATGTGCCGTCTCCCGTGCTTGTCGCGTTGCGCCGTCGACCGACGGCTCCTCGCTCGATCTCTCGCCGTCCGATCGTCAGATTAGATTAGCTAGCCAACGATAATTAGAGTAATAATTTTGCTAAACAAAGCGTCTCTGACTTTAGCGCTCGATCGATCGGCTGTCAAGGACGGCCGCGCCTCCCTTAAGCAGCGTAGCTAGTAGCTAATCTGTGCCCATTACTTTACGGACTGATTGATTGGACTCGGATGAAGTGACGCGCCAAGTTGGCAACTAACCGGCGGTCTTAATCTGGCCGTCATCTAATCCGGGCTAGATACATGCATGCTGATGCAGCGATGCTTAAACTCAATGGCCGGCCAGCTCCCGTGCGCTGGCCTGCATCTCTCCTTGTCATTTCATGGAATTATGTGTCCCTCCATCTCGACATGTCCTGGTCGAGAGCTAGTAAGGATCATCAATCTAACCCCGCATCGTTCTCCATCGAGATCGATCTTGATAGACATCAGTGGATCTCGTTTCAGTAAGTCTGTTTTTTCCTCTTCTTGGCAGCACAGACATACCTTTTCCTTCACACTACAATGATCTCAATCGAAATGTCGTTGATCGATCATTTTGGGGTTCTGATTGATTAGTGTAGTTAGTCTTGAGGTAAACCGACATGGGAATAATAAACCAGACGTGTAGGAGGAGGGAGTACTTACAAAATTGGTTGTTCGGGAGTATCTCTAGGACCCTGCGCTTTAATTAGTAGTCAAACGAATCACTGAACCAGGCAGGATATGCTATACTAGTACAGTTCAAGAACGCAAATAAGGCATGGTCGGGAGGACACTTGTCGACCAATGGACGAACTACACCCTCTCAGACGTGGGAAGAGGAGCCTTCGGCGGGCCCACCAGTACACGTGGGAGGCGGCCCCCGCGGACTGGAGCAGGGAAGGAGAACCGGAGATGTCACGTCGAATCTTTGACGCGCGCGATGGGCCGCGCTAGGTGAAGGGGCCGTGGCGGCCCGCGCGCCCACGT
The DNA here is from genome assembly GCA_947311845.1 of Poa pratensis. Classification (NCBI taxonomy): domain Eukaryota; kingdom Viridiplantae; phylum Streptophyta; class Magnoliopsida; order Poales; family Poaceae; genus Poa; species Poa pratensis. The sequence continues at coordinate 12,800,500 of CAMZMU010000111.1, forward strand.
GACCGTGCCTAGTGCTAGTGCTGAAGGAAAAATGATTCAAGTTGTTCCTAGTGCTGAGCAAGAACCAGCAGCATCGTCAGCGAGGATATTCGTTTGACAAACACACACAAAGCGGCCAGCAATTGGGATTGACAAGAGCTTTTTTTTCTATTTGAATCGGTGGGCTCAAGGAACCAAAGCATATTCAACCTTTTTTAAATTCGCGTGCCAACTGCTGAAGAAACTGGTGCGTGTTTAGACTCATGGCCGAAAGCGACCGAGAATAACAAGCACAACTCATGGTTTGAAGTAGTATTAGCCTGTGAACGTCAACATGTACGCCCGGAAGGCAGAACACGACGGAGAGGCAAAAACACCGAACTCTTACTGTTGTAGACAAAATAAATAACTATACTGCATAAAAAGAACGGTAACATCAATCACAACTTCACAAGTACAATTTGATATTCTGATCTGCTGCTATCTAGAAGAACTGAAGAAGAAATGTCTAATCAACACAAGCATCTGCAGGGTTACGCAAACCAAAATTACAAACAGAAGCTGCACGATAAGTTAGGTGTTTTCTTCACAAATTATGCTGGCAACGCAGGTTTGCACCTGAAACCTGTCGCCTGAAGGGGACCTCACAAGGCTCGCTCGCTTAATCAGCGGTATGTACAGTCTGATTTGTTTCGCCGACAAGCTCGCTGTCTGGTGATTCTACTGTCTAAATATGTTCAGCACTGAATGGATCGGGGGGGGGGGGGCTACTCAGGAACCAGCCTTGGAAACATCTTTACTCGATCGGTTGTACTTCATGTGGCTCTTCACAAGCTGGCCAGCGGCTAGAGCAGCAAGGAGTGAGAGCTCGCCAGCAAGTACACTGCCGGCTACAATGGTAGCCAACAGTCTAGCATTCGCGCCGGGTGAGCCATGATTTGAACCTTTCACACCAAGTAGGTTCAAACAGGCGGCCTGTGAGGCAAGACAGGTACCGCCCCCAACTGTGCCTACCTGAAGAAACAAAAACTGAACCATTTAGCACGGACAACTTAATATGAGAAGGTACTAATGAAGGATTGCAGTGCCCTCATGATCGACTTATGCATTATGAAGCATAGCGCAATAAAAAAGGAGTGGTTCAACAAGACTTCTTGGCTAAAGAATTGATTATTTCAATGACGATTGGGAAGACAGACTGCACTACAATCTACATAGTGTAGGATTATGATTCCAGTTACAAAGAACTGAAAGGAAAAAGAGATCACCTCAATGGACGGCATGGTCACAGAGATGTGGAGATCCTTTCCGCCATTCACTGCCTCCAACATGGTGATGCAGTGTGAGCTTTCAACATTTTGCGCAGGGTCCTGGCCAGTCGCGATGAATAGGGCAGTTACGATATTGCTTGCATGGGCATTGAAACCTCCAAGTGCTCCAGCTACAGCTGATCCAGCAAGATTTTTGATAATGTTAAGCTCGACAAGTTTTTCCACGGTGGTCTTTAGAACACTCTGTACAACTTTTCCTTTAATTGTAGCCTCACAAACAACAGATTTTCCGCGACCTTCTATCCAATTTACAGCAGTAGGCTTCTTGTCTGAACAGTAGTTACCTGATATACGCAAAATTAGTTCATTTTGCAAATGATGGACAAAGAAGAATGCTGATAATAGGCACTGTACATCCTAGGATGGTGCTGAAGTAGTCTACTATACAAGATGTTTTAAATAAGACGAAAACAGGTTTGCTCTGAGACAACGGAAAACTAGAATATTCATTGTTTCCTTTCATCACAGCAGCTTCTGTTGTACGCTCAAGGTATATTAGTTAACAGGAAATGAGTGTGTAAAAGTGCTAAATTCCACCAAATAACCTAATACTACTGGAACAATTTTCTCATTTTACAGCAGCACCAGATGGGGTAAAATATATATGTCTTGGATACATTGATCAAAGAGTTCTTTCAGTAGTTAAGTACTTCAGTAGGTCATGCTTGTTGCCCAACATTCTAGTATGAAATCCAGAACAACAATATTTTAGTTATCTGCTAAAAGGATTATTGTATTTAGGATGAAAAATGCAAAACAATCTGCAGTTTGCCATAACAAAGGAAAGAGTTGGAACCAGATATGCTGATGACATCCATGTCAGGGAAGTTGTTCAGCAGATAGCCCAAGACATTCTCGACACCTTTTGACACCATATTCATTCCCATAGCATCTCCAGTACTGCAGGTAAATCTCATGTAAAGGTTTCTTCCAGCTAGTGCGCACTTAATACCTTGAAGCCTACCAAATCTGCTTGATCTGCAGATACAAAACATTTCAAACAATTTGGTCATTAAACTGCTGTAGTTTACACATCAACTGCATTATTATTTTTCTTAAGAAAAGAGATCAATGGAAATACAGAATATTGGAGGATCTACAGTATTCGGTGAAACAAACAAGCAGGTTAGAAAAATACTCTCGTACGTGCTGACGAAGGAAATCACACAAGCAGTAAAAGCCATTTGCAATTGCAAAAATGGACCAGTGTTCAAACATTAGCACCAAAGCAGCCAACATTGTAAGAACTAAAGTGACATCTGTTTGGTACCAACAACAACAGGCCTTGTCTCTAAACTGTGAATAACTTGACAGGAAAAAGTCCAAAGAGCAAGTGGTGGAAATCTTACATAGAGTCATAGGGGACTTGTATTTCAGAAATCAAAGTAAATAAAGAATTAGGAAAGTATACAATATATCATTACTTTAAAATGCAAGAATCAAATGCTAAAACACAAGCCAATATCTGCCGATGGTAACAGATATTTCCATGATTTTTCTCAATACTTTGAATGAACAGAAAACTAATAACATAAAGAATGCCTTATGAAACGGTGTGAACTAACACTACCATGACTCTAAATAGTACTAAATGACATATTACGAACTTTTGCACATGGACCGATAGTTATCTAGAGGTTCCAAATAACGGAAATAAATAGCTGAAAGCTTCTACATAACATAAACTGAACATGGCTACTGTTACTAGGCCGACCATAATACCTTCCAAGATGCAAGTACACTAAGATGATTGATTATTCTACACACCATAAATCGACAGAACATATGCACCTGAACCTCTGAATGAGGATACACGTGCACTCGCTAAACATTCAAAGTACACAAGATGACATCCATTTCACATGCTCTGAAGTTTGAGAAGCGCAAAGCGACACTTTCTTGTCGTCCCACAATGTATGAGAAATGCAAATCGACAATTAAGGGTCCATATTGTAGAAAAATATAATTTGGCATTAATCGCAGTTAAGCTAGTACCAATCATATAATCAGGCAATAATATATAATGATACTGACACCTCAATAGGCTGTCAAAGCCGTTGTAACACAAAGATAATTAATTATTCTTACACCATAAATCAACGGAACAATGCCTCCTAAACCTCTTAAAGAGGATACAAGTGCAGTCGCTAAAGGTTCAATGTGCACAAGATAACATCCATTTTACATGCTCTGAAGTTTGAGAAGCGCAAAGCAACACTTTCTTGTCATTCCCCGACATTTGAGGAAATGCGAAGCCACAATTCAGGGTCCATACTGTAGAAAAGGTATAATTTGGCATTTATCACAGTTAAGCTAGTACCAATCGTATGAATCAGGCTACAATAAATAATGCTACTGACGTCTCAATAGGCTGTCAAATCCGTCGTAACACAAAGATAATTAGTTATTCTACACACTATAAATCAACAGAAAATATGCATTCTAAACCTCTCAAAGAGGATACACGTGCACTCGCTAAACATTCAAATTGCACAAGATGACATCCATTTCATGTGCTCTGAAGTTTGAGAAGCACAAAGGGACACTTTCGTTTGAGGAAATGCGAAGCGACCATTCAGGGTCCATGCTGTAGGAAAGGTATAATTTGGCATTTATCACAATTAAGCTAGTACCAATCTATGAATCAGGCAATAATAAATAATTCTACTGACACCTCAATATATATAGGCTGTCAAAGCCGTCGTAACACAAAGATGATTAATTATTCTAAACGCCATAAATCAACAGAAAATATGCATCCTAAACCTCTGAAATAGGATACACGTGCACTCGCTAAACGTTCAAAGTGCGCAAGATGAAATCCATTTCACATGCTCGTTTGAGAAGCGAAAGCGACACTTTCTTGTCGTTCCCCGATATTTGAGAAAATGTGAAGCGACAACTCAGGGTCCATACGTAGAAAAGGTATAATTTGGCATTTATCGCAGTCAAGCTAGTACTAATCGTATGAATCAGGCAATAATAAATAATGCTACTGACACCTCAATAGGTTGTCAAAGCCGTCGTAACACAAAGATGATTAATTATTCTACACGCCATAAATCAACAGAAAATATACATCCTAAACCTCTGAAAGGGGATACACGTGCACTCGCTAAACGTTCAAAGTGCTCTGAAGTTTGAGAAGCGCAAAGCGACACTTTCTTGTCATTCCCCGACATTTGAGGAAATGCCAAGCGACCATTCAGGGTCCATACTATAGGAAAGGTACCTACTGACACCTCAATATATAGGCTGTCAAAGCCGTCGTAACACAAATATGATTAATTATTCCACACGCCATAAATCAACAGAAAATATGCATCCTAAACCTCTCAAAGAGGATACACGTGCACTCGCTAAACGTTCAAAGTGCACAAGATGACATCCATTTCACATGCTTTGAAGTTTGAGAAGCGAAAGCGACACTTTCTTGTCGTTCCACGACATTTGAGGAAGGGAAGCGACAATCGAGGGTCCATACTGTAGAAAAGGTATAATTTGGCATTTGTCGCAGTTAAGCTAGTACCAATCGTCTGAATCAAGCAATAATATATAATGCTACTGACACCTTAATAGGCTGTCAAAGCCGTCGTAACACAAAGATGAGTAATTATTATACACACCATAAATCAACGGAAAATATGCATCATAAACCTCTCAAAGAGGATACACATGCACTCGCTAAACCTTCAAAGTGCACAAGATGACATCCATTTCACATGCTCTGAAGTTTGAGAAGCGAAAGCGACACTTTCTTGTTGTTCCCCGACATTTGAGGAAATGCGAAGGGACGATTCAGGGTCCATACTGTAGAAAAGGTATAATTTGGCATTTATCGCAGCTAGTACAAATCGTATGAATCAGGCAATAATATATAATGCTACTGACACCTCAATAGGATGTCAAAGCTGTAGTAACACAAAGATGAGTAATTATTATACACACCATAAATCAACAGAAAATATGCATCCTAAACCTCAGAAAGAGGATACACGTACCCACGCTAAACATTCAAAGTGCACAAGATGACATCCATTTCACATGCTCTGAAGTTTGAGAAGCGCAAAGCGACACTTTCTTGTCGTTCCCCGACATTTGAGGAAATGTGAAGCGACAATTCAGGGTTCATACTGTAGGAAAGGTATAATTTGGCATTTATCACAATTAAGCTAGTACTAATCGTATGAATCAGGCAGTAATAAATAATTCTACTTACACCTCAATATATAGGTTGTCAAAGCCGTCGTAAAACAAAGATGATTAATTATTCTACACGCCATAAATCAACAGAAAATATGCATCCTAAACCTTTGAAAGAGGATACACGTGCATTCGCTAAACGTTCAAAGTGCACAAGATGACATCCATTTCACATGCTCTGAAGTTTGAGAAGCGCAAAGCGACATACATTTTCTTGTCATTCTCCGACATTTGAGGAAATGCGAAGCGACAATTCTGGGTCAATATTGTAGAAAAGGTATGATTTGGCATTTATCAAGTTTAGGCTAGTGCGATCGTATGAATCAGGCAATAATATATAATGCTATTGACACCTCAATAGGTTGTCAAAGCCGTTGTAACAGAAAGATGATTAAATATTCTACACACCATAAATCAAGAGAGCATATGCATCCTAAACCTCTGAAAGAGGATACACGTGCACTCGGTAAAAGGTTCAACGTGCACAAGATGACGTCAGTTGAGAAGCGCAAACCGACACTCGGTTGTCGTTCCCCGAGGTTTTGGGAATCGCAAAGCGACAACTCCGGTCAATACCTCTGAAAGAGGATACACGTGCACTCGCTAAAAGGTTCAATGTGCACAAGATGACATCATTTGAGAAGCGAAAACCGACACTCGGTTGCCGTTTTCCGAGGTTTTGGGAATCGCAAAACGACAACTCCGGGTCAATATATCTGAAAGAGGATACACGTGCCCTCGCTAAAAAGTTCAATGTGCACAAGATGACATCATTTGAGAAGCGCAAACCGACACTCGGTTGCCGTTCCCCGAGGTTTTGGGAATCGCAAAGCGACAACTCCGGGTCAATACCTTTGAAAGAGGATACACGTGCACTCGCTAAAAGGTTCAATGTGCACAAGATGACATCATTTGAGAAGCGCAAACCGACACTCGGTTGCCGTTCCCCGAGGTTTTGGGAATCGCAAAGCGACAACTCCGGGTCAATACCGCAGAAAAGGTATAAATTGACATTTATCGCCGTTAGCCAGTACCAAAAGAATGGATCAGGCAATATAATGCTACTGATACCTCAACAGGCCGTTAAAGCCGTTGAAGTTGCCTCAACAAGTGCATGTCCAATAAGGCAATTCTACGTAGTGGCCTCTACCCCCTCATCAACCAAATGAGAAAGGGACTTGCTTTGGTGTGCAATCACCTGACCTTTCAAATACATGCAGTTCTACCTTCTACTCTTCTAGTAGTAGCTATCAGCATCACAACAATACTAAGAAAATCACATGGCAAGAAAAGTATGCATTTTTAATCATCACTCATGGTATACTTATCCATTGTCAAGATTGACGAAGAGTGAGAGGCTTACTTATTGAAGACAGCAGCCAGGGCCTCAAAATTGGTAGGCGCCTCAACAAACATCTTGAGCTCCGCTGCCCGCTTGGCGCTAGGCATCTTGATGGCGGGTGCGCGGGACATGGCGTCCCGGAGCAGCACGCTGTCGGCACCCCCAGACGCTGCAATGGCCCTGCAGCCGCGGTTAACGCTGGCGACGAGGCACCCCTCGGTGGTTGCCATGGGGACATGATACTCGCGCCCGTCCAGGAGCAGCGGGCCGGCAACTCCGACCGGCAGCTGCACGTACCCGACGGGCATCTCACAGCATTGCCCCAGGATGGCCTGGTAGTCCATCCCGTCGAACGGGAGCCCCTCCACGCCTCGCCCCGTGATCCGCCGCAGCGCCTCCCGCCTCAGCCTGGCGGCGCGGCGGCAGTCCACGAGCCGCGATTCCAGACGGTGCGACGGGAGCGCCCCGGACACGACCGCGGCGACGATCTCCTCGTCCTCGTCGTCCGGTCCGTCAGGCATTGGCGCGGGCGCGACGGCCGCCGGCGAGCGGCAGGAGCCATCGATGTCGTCCCCGGCGCCGGCGCCGTCGCCGTCGCTGCTGACGGCGGTCTCGGACTGCGCGAAGTACGCGCCGAAGAGGCTGAGAAGGTAGACGACGGAGCCGAGCTGGCAGACGACGGCGGCGAACTCGCGGCCGCCGTGGGGAAACCTGAGGGGGCGGTCCCGGTCGCTGCAGAGGCGGAGCAGGTCGCAGGAGGATAGCACTAGCGAGACCATCGCGAGGCCGTTGGTGATCCGCATCGGGAGGGGCGCGGTGAGGGCCCGCCGCGCCGCCGCGATGCGGCCGCCGACCCGGCGCGCGTCCATCCGTCGAAACCGCCGCGCGCGGGGGCTAGGGCGAGATCGCGGGCAGTTACGAGCGAGCCGGAGCCGGAGTCGGAGCCGCCTGTGTGACCGTGCTGGGTTGTGCCGTCTGCGTTGCTTCTGCTGGTTCTCCGGGAGGTGCGTGTGCCGCGTGCGGCCGGGGCCGGCGCGGGAGGGACGGAAGGTTGGGCGATGGACGGCCGAGGAGTGGATCGGACGGCGGAGAGTGGTTCTTTGGTGTGCACGGAAAATGCAGATGCGGAGGTGGAGGCCAGATGTTCGGCGTGACACGGATCAAAGGGACAGAGCCGGGCACGGTGCCCCCGCGGCCGACGTATGTTCATATGTTCTTTCTTTTCTTGCAAGTAGAGGATTTGGTCGTGTCCAGTGGAGAGGGAAAGTAGAAGGAAAAAGTCCATTTTAAACCTTAAACTCATACAGGTCCAGCAAATCAAACCCTGAAGTCGAAATCTCTGTCGTGATTTGAATCTCGGTCTAAATCAAACCCTGAAACTGTTTGGTTCACTAGGAAATCAACAATCCTGGCCGGGATTATAACTTACTCTCACTTACAGTGGGGTCCAGGGCATTTCATCTTCTTCCTCCCACTTCCTAATTTCTTTCTTTTATTCAATCCCAAATCCAAATCCAAATCCATGCCCAATCTAGTAAGTACATGGGCGAGCGCAAGAAGCAGTACAGACTTGCAGCTAGCTCAAGCTAGCACGAATGCTCACCAATGACCAGCCCATCTAGCTAGCAGCAGTACGGACCCGTAGCTAGCCGAGCAGGCCTGGGGCCGCCGCCGGCGAGCGTGGCTAGTAGGCGTGCGGGCGCGGGCGCAGAGACGCGGCCGAGCTGGACGGCCAGCGAACACCGGTGCCGACGACCAGGCGCAGGTGTGCGGCGCGCGGGCTAGCTGAGCAGGCCCGAGGCCGCCACCAGCGAGCGGGGCTACCAGGCGTGCGGGTGCAGGGACACGGCCGAGCTGGTCGGCCAGCGAACACCGGTACCGACGAGGCGACGAACAGGACAAGTGCGTGGCGTACGGGCACGGTCAGCACTGCTGCTGATGCCATCGAGCTTTCCGTGTGCGTCGTCGTCCGCTTAACTTAGATTAAAAAGATTAGGGAAGAAGATTAAAAATGGCATGTGGACCAATGTTGTCAGTCACTGTATTAATTTAGACTTTATTCTTTTATCTGAAAAACAAGTCCAAGGTTTAATTTAGACCAGGATGCAATAGTTCAGGTTACAATCGACCGGGATTTGGACATTGAGGTTCATTTCATCGGACCTTTATGAGTTCAATGTTGAAATTGACTTCTTCCAAAGTAGAACTAGCCCACGGCCTTCTCCACACTGTCTCCAAGAAAAGCACTAGCTCACGTATACATTCATGGAGTAAAGTCTATTTTGAATTTATAGAGCTCGCCGAAATCGAATTCTGAACTCCTAATCCATAATGCTTCCTTTGGATGTCGATATTGGGAGGTCCATTTGGTCCCACCGACGCCCCCTACCGCGAAAGATACCGAGGCGCTGCTGGTGGCGGCGGTGCTTGATAATGCACACGAGCGGCCGGAGAATGATAGGCCCCGGCGCCCTTGTCTCGACATTAGCCGAGCTCAACGCCATCACCAAGGTAACTAATTAGTTTGTCCATGGCATCTTCTATAACTATGCCTTTGATGATTGCCATCTCATGGTGCCCAACATGTGTTGACTCAGGACATGCCTTGCATACTCCTGCATAGGGTGGGGGCCGACGGCGAGTTGAAGGAAGTTGCTCAGGGCACTGTCGTACAACCAATGAGCCGCGATATGCACAACACTAAAATGAGCGAGGCTGTGATGAAGGTCAGGTTGACTACGGTAGTGCCTGAGTTTCGTGACATCGACCCCCCATGCAACCTCCGGGAGCCGAGGAGGACCACATGGTCCTTGGAGATTGCGTCAAGTGGATCGTGGAATGGCCGAAGACCCAGATTCGTCTTGGGGAGGGTCTTCAGGGGTTGAGGCGCACCACCGGCGCCACCTCGAGGCCCCCGATCGTTTGGCCCTCGAAACCGCCACAAAAAACTGTTGGGAAGGAACCGGCGCCACAAGCAGCCGTCACCACCACCCGAAAGGAACCGGCGGTCGTCGCCACCACCAGCCGCCACCAAATACTGTTGGGAACGCCTGTACCGCAACCGTCCAAAGACAAAGCCGTTGCACCTCAACTTGGTGGCAACGACGACGATGATGAGGATAATGTCGACGTCGATGCCTTCCTCAACACTGGCGCCAGCAAAGATTTGTACATGCCTCCTGTACATGTGGATGACGAACCCTTCCGCGCTCACCGCGGTCAACCTGCTCGTCCCACTGCATGCACGCAGCGCCTGACCTTCCAGGGTTTATCTCAAGACACGCCTCCGGAGGCCGTCGATCAAGCTCAACCGGCTAACGTTTTCAGCCCTGGCACACTGCGTAAGTCGGTTTGCGAGGGGTTTGCACCCCCACCATCCCCAGAGGTGAAGAAGAAGAAGCACAGGAAGAGAAGTAGGCCAGGCGCCTCTGCGAGCCAGTCAGCTCCTAAGACTATCCGGGGTCATGAAGACATGGTATCACCCCGTGCGGATGGCTTGACCCGAGTTCATGAAGCTGGTAAACCGATACTGCCTCCGGAGCTGCTCCGCCTCGCACGTGGACCCATGCTCTCTTTGCATCAAGCTATCTTGACGCTAGAGGGCATCCTTCTTAAAGACGAGCATCCAAATTACCCGGTGTTCACGGCCAAGGTGCCAAAGGACTTGGACTTCGTCCATGAAGCCCCCACGGATCTGTTCTTCATAGCGTACGAGGACGTCTTTAAGCTGTTTCACTCTAGACGGCTAGACTATAACTTGGTCCGCCTATACGCGCTCAATCTGGCGATGAAGATCAAGAGAGATGCAAACCCGTTTGTCGCGGTAGCGGATCCCTACTACATGCGTGACAACCAGCTGGTGGAAGGATCAGGGACACGGACCATGACGACGGAGTACCTCCAGAGGTTCATGCTGAGCAACAAGAGGAAGAACAACCTTCTTGTGCTTTTCTTTCCCGAGTAAGTACACATCTGCTCGCCGCCGTCGTAACTTATGCTTTCTCATAGATTTCTTCCATTGCTGATCCTTTCCAACATTCCGTTTCACTTGTGTTGAGCAGGGACAAGTACTGCACACTCATCATCCTAAACCCGAGGTGGTCCATTGCCACTTATTTCGACTCGGGGAGTTTAACGACGAAGAAAGACTACACTAGAATAAAGGGTGTTCTCGATGAGGCTCTCGAAGGCTACGCCCAAAAGGGAGGCCCCTTCGAAAAGAAGGGGGAATGTCTCAGGAATGACAACACACACCGGTTCAAGCATGTGACCGAGTTCCCTTGCATCAAGCAGAAGCCTGACAGCGTGAAGGAGGCCTTCTACGTCCTCCATCACCTTAAAGGGTATGTCCGGGATGCAGAGACGATGAGGATGCCATCTAGTCTCCGAGAATGGACCAAATGTGCGGGGGAAATCACCGATGCTGATCTTAAAGAAGACTTCCATCGCATCCAGATGAAGTTATCAGAAATCATCGTCGAAGATGTCAACACAAAAGGGGGGCCTTACACTACGCTAGAGGTAGGATGTATTATAAAAGAAAGCTTTGCCTCACTCGCAAGAAGTGCTTCTTTATTTTCTTTATTATAGACTTATCCACTTAGATGAATAAATCATACTCTATTTATATTATTAACCAATATATCCCAATCCATCTCCAGGTTTGCCTCAGAGGGAGATCGAAGAACGCCTAGATATGCAGCATGACACCAGGACGTGGACGACGAAAGACTGCTATAAACCGTTCCCGGCGCCGATGAAGAAGAAGACTCCATGATCGTGCTCCCGCTCTTGCTCACCATCATCGCGGTTGTACTCTATTTGATCCTAGTGTAGGCGGTGACCACTTCATTTGTAATGAGATGATGAACTTTTGTACCAAAACTTGTGTAAAAATTCGGCACTTGTCACTATATGTATGTATCTCGGGCTCTAAGTAATGTGATGACATAGTAATGTGTCTGTTTTCATATACCGTGTCAAATATATTATTGTTTATATTATGTCTGTATAAATCATGTATATATAACTGTATTTGTACAGCGGGCAGCAGCAAATTGCGAATACCTGTAGAAGTATTCTATGGCGTATGGTTTTTTTTTATTTTGTGGCGCACCTATTTCTGTGGCGCACGGCTGGGGGATGCGCCACTGAAATAATTCTGTGGCGCACGGTGGTGGGTGGCGCACCCCCGGATGCGCCACAAAATTATAATTTAGTGGCGAGAGATCTGTGGCGCACCCACCATGCGCCACAGAAAGCTGAAAATGGGTGCGCCACAGATGGCCTATTTCCTAGTAGTGATAGGTTCAAAATTTGAAGCCCAACATGAATATAGCACTATTTATTATTAAATTTGTTGATTTTGTTTTTATGTGTGTGGTATGAATTCTGATTTGATTTTTTTGACACGTTAGATGCGAGTATTATCTATCCCCTAACTTTTTTGTACTTTTAATAACATTTTTGGTTGTTCACCGAAGTCAAGGTGCATTGGTTGCACCAGTTTCTTGATTGCTAGCTTATAATACTTTCTCACATGCAGTGGCGAAGCTAGCCCAACAACAAAGCCTGGGCACATGGGTCAAATCCATCCGGGTTGAAAGGTGGAGGGGCATGGTGATGCGGGTAGGTCTCGATTTTCACGGATTTGAGCGGAGGGAAAGATGAACACGAAGAACACGCGAAGAATGATGAACACAAAGAGGGAAAATCAAACACACAAGGGTAAATAGCAAGTAGCAACCCGGCAAGAATCGACTGGTAACAAATCCCGAGGGCAGCCCCCAATCCTCCTCTCCCAAGCACACCTTACTCTTAGGATTGTTTGTCCAATTGGTCAATCCAACCAATCCAACCTAGCCACCTAAAGATGGAAGATTAGCAAGTAATCGCAACTACAAGCGGAGCCTTGGTATCCACGCAGGGATCTTCTCCTCAAGAGGAGGCCTTGGTTCATCTCCACATGTGGAGGCCTTGAATCATCTCCAAAAGGAGGAAGGAGACACTTTGAGAAGAAGGAGTCTAGCTCTACTTTAGTTCTCAAATCATAGTCTAACCCTAACCCTAGGCAGAGAAGTCCTATTTATAGTCTAGTGGACGAAAGGGTAGGAGAGGGAGGTTACATGGGCCTTCAGCCCGAATTCCTGGCGTCTCAGCGGTAGTACCGCTGGTGGTGGCGGTAGTACCGCTCCTGGCGGAGGCGGTAGTACCGCTGGCGGTAGTACCGCTGGAGCTTGCGTTTTAATTCCTCTCAGCGCTGGCGGTAGTACGTGGTCGATACCGAGCAAGTACCGTTGGAGACAGTAGCTTTTGGAGACGCGCCGGTGGCGTGGGCGGTACCTCCAGCGGTACTACCGGTCCTGGAGCTGGCGGTAG